>OX243833.2:21115777-22365777 GCA_945859575.2 Herminia tarsipennalis | reverse complement strand
ATACAACCGTCTACTCGAGGCACTAGGCCCGACCAGGGTCGGAAACAGCCTGCCCAGTGCGATTGCAGTAGCCTCGAGCTTAAAATGCGGAAGTGTCGGCCGTCTACCACTAGACCCAGACCTGTACGAAGACCGAGCCGACGGCAATCGAGGTGGCAGCAGGTAGAACGTGACGGGGCCCATAAAATAATAGGGCCAAAAGTACATGTTTACATACAAACAAATAAAATTGAAGTTTCTGTTTGTAAAATCAAAATAACAACTGGTGCATATATGGTGATTATAACTTACCGACCGTCATAGTCAGTGTTATCAAAGATCTGAAGATCAAGCTTAGGAAACGGGCTATGGAGGCTGTAGTACTCTTGTTCGTCTACTTTGAACTCTGACACAGGTAACAACAAATATGGCTGTACACCTAACCCTCGCAGCTGTTTCTGAAAACATAGAAAACTACTAGCATCGTAGAGGGGGCAACACGGCGCTAATGCCCAGGGTCACGCTACTATTAAGGAGCCCTAAGCGCTATGTTAAAGGGACGCCAATTTTATATGTCAAGTGACGAGTGAAATGAATTTGCCACCACCTTACTCCTGTAAGCATTTTCTTATTTATTTTTATTTTACTTTAATTAATTACAACGGCTTTCACCAATTACAACAATTAAAGGTACAACATTAGAATAAAAAAGAAATAGAACTAAAAAAAAAAAACTTACATTAATTTTCACAAACACTTAGACAGAATATCTGGCCATCCATGCGCAAACAAGTCACAGTCAGGATTGGCACACAGGAATTGGAATCTCAGATTTGGATTCCTTACCTTAACACACTAAGGATTCCACGATTATGGTTGGGCGGGAGGAGGGGTGAAGCTTGGCTCCTCCGAGGGCAGGTTTTACCAAGGTAAAACAGAAACATGGAAAGACTCAAAGAACATTACTTAACAATGTGAAATAATAAAATCATAAAAATGTTTTTTTTTGGGTACCTCCCCTATATGTAAAGTGGGGATGTATTTTTTTTTCTTCCCTACCCCATCTTGTATCATTAGATAGGTCTTTTAAAAATATTTAGGGGTTGTTAAGACCACTTTTAGATTTAGGGATCCGTTTGTGAAATATTAAGCTTTAAAGTTAAATTTTTTTTAGTCACATCCCCCTCCCCCCCCCCCCCGCCCTGCCGGCTAAATGGTTTATGTAAGGTACGTGAAAAAATTTTAGTAGTAGTATATACAGTGACATTAAAAGGAAAACTATCATAAGCTAAGTAGGCTTTACAAGTTTACGAGTATCAGCTGATCAAATGAGACGTAACAACATTGTCGTACAAATTCCATTGAAAATAATTATTAAGACGGTATAACGTTGTAAGAATGAAACAAAACCACAGAAACCTTACGCCGTACAAAAATAATAACTAACTAATATAATAAACATAAAATAGAAGAATCTGTTTGTGTCTTTGGATCTCGAAATTGCGCCCGTGAAATTTGGTAAGCAGGTAGCTAGGGGTAGATAAACTATTCTTATTGTGGCCAAAGCCCTGGGTGAAGGCTTATAATTCATTCAGATATAATTAACAATAAACCTTTATGTTAGCAGCTAGGAACTTTCTGCGTAAGCGTTCAATCTTGACCAGCCTGGGCAGTTCCTTGGGCAACACAACACTCAGGAACTGGAGTTTTGGCACAAACGTTTCAAAGGGAAATTGCTGAAATGAAATGATGACTAAAAAGTAGGTAACTACTTAAACCTACAATAATAAATTAATTATTAAACCAAACTACCTACCTACTACAATTTATCTTAAATAGAGGTCTCATTTTAAGTAACCTAATAGATCAGTTGCGTGCTACGCTTCGTTGCGAGCGGACGTTCTATATCGGTGGTAGCGTTGCGATGTCAACTTTTTTTATACATACCCTCCAAATTAAAAAAAAAAAATGAGTGATACTGAGGAACTTTGTTTATCGAGTTTAAATAGTAAAGTTATAATGAATAGTGAGCAACAAGTAGAAAAGGAGATTAGATTCAGTGGTCAAGAAATAAGGATGCAGAGCGAAAATAACATTTCTGTAGAAGAAAATGAAAGGGCAGGCAGGAGAACCAGAGAAGAAAGTGAGGAGAATTCAGACGAGGAAGAGTTTATAACAGTAAGAAAAAACCCGAAGCGGTTAAACCGTAGTTCTTCGGGGTGCTTCGGTAATATCCGTGAGTCATACTCCCAAGCGTTGGAACCCGAGAATAAACATGAAGTTTATATATCATCAAAAGAGGCGTTACCTAAACAAATTGGTATAGCAAAGCTCTTTAAGGCCGAAGGTATTCAAGGCATAACAAAAATAACTTATAAAAACCCATTCAGGGTGCGTATTGAGTTCGGAACCAGAGAATATGCAGACAAACTATTGGCATGTGAGAAGTTTAATGAGCTGGGGTATAGATGCCAATTATCTGAAGAAGTAAATTTATCTTATGGAATAGTTAAAAATGTTGAATTAGAGGTTACTGATAATGAATTAAATAACATGTTTTCAAGTGAGTACGATATATTTTCCGTGAAACGATTAAAGAGGTCCGCAGTAGACGGAAAATGGGTCAATAGCGAAACGGTTCGCATCTGTTTTAAAAGTTCGAAGGTACCCTCATATGTAGAAGCTTTTGGATGTAAGTTTAAAGTGGAGCTATATACCTTTCCCGTAACACAATGCTCTAATTGTTGGAGGTTTGGGCATTTATTACGTCAATGTACAGCAAAAAAACCTATATGTCCAAAATGCGGCGAAGCTCATGGTAATTGTACTGTTACACAGTATCGTTGCATCAATTGCAAAGGTGAGCATATGGCGTTCAATAAGTCGTGTCCAGTTTTCTTAAAAGAAAAAGAAATCCGTAAAATTATGGCTTTAGAAAACTGCACTTATAAGAAGGCTCTTAGTATTTATCTTACGGAATATCGATATAATAAGAACAGATCGTCGTATAGAAATGAAAATTACGGACAAGAGAACGACAGGATTTCATATAATAACGAGGACCACTACGACAATACAATAGAGATTACACAGAGCCACTCGTACAGAGATATTTTGATACAGAGTATAGAAAACCAAAAGCCAGAAAAACAGAGGCGAGACAATATTAATACAAAACCACAAAAAAAGAAGAAAGAAACTAGAATTGAAATATCGGAAGATACTCTACAAGATAAAGAGGAAAACATAAATATTGCAAGTACCTTAGCTCAAGGTAACACAGTGGATAATCCTATTTCAAAGGCGAAGATGCAGAATAAATACTCCTTTTGGGAAATTATCAAAAGAATGAAAAACATAGTTTTCTCAAGCAAAACTTTAGAGGAAAAAACAACTGAAATTGCGAAAATAGTATTCGACGCAATCAAGTACTTCATTTTGCAAACAGATAATAACAGTGAGAGGATGAAAATTCTTTTAAATATATTTTATGGCTAGCCCACTTCAAGCATCGCTTTTGACTATATTCCAATGGAACTCACAGAGTCTTAGACCTAAGTTGGTGGATTTTGAGTGTTTATTGCTACAAGAAAAAGTACATGTTGCTATCATAAGCGAAACTTGGTTAGAACCAGAATCGCACATTCGCATCAGCGGTTATACTATATATAGAACTGATAGGGACGATTCCTATGGTGGTGTAGCAATAATCACCCATAATTCTCTAAAGACCCAAACTTCTTCTGTCAGAAGTAACAACGCAGGTATTCAAGTTTTGCATCTAAAGATACTTAATTGTTCTTATTTACAGAATATAGTGGCTATATATTGTCCTTCTAGCGTTAGAACCACTCAGTCAGACTGGGATTTCCTCTTTAGTATGTACAATAAAAAATCTTTAATAGCAGGGGACTTCAATGGTCATCATACCAATTGGTCGTACAAAAACGACCCAAGAGGTACATATTTGTTTGAGTCAGCACTAGATAATGGTTTTATATCACTGAACAATGGTAATCCAACTAGAATCAAACTAGTAAATGGGACACTACAAGAGTCCTCCCCTGATATTACCTTTGTGTCGTCAGATATTGCTATTAATTTTCATTGGAATACAATGAATGAGACTTTAGGAAGTGATCATCTAATAGTCAAAATTACTATTCAAAGTCAAGACTTTCATAGAAATCGAAATTTTATAAAGGTACGAAACCTTAAAAAAGCAAATTGGGCGTTATATAGACAAATTTTAAAAGAAACCTTTGAATTTTCGGTAATTAATTCAGATAACATTCAAGTAAAATATGAGTTTTTAGTGGATCAGATTAACTTTGCCGCTGATAAGAGTATTCCACTTATAAAGACATGTTCAGATCCTACTTTTAATTTCAAACCTAAATCCTATTGGTGTACACAGCTCTCTGAATCTGTTGCTCGACGTAGATTAGCGCTATCTAAATTTAGGAGAAATCCTACGCCGCATAATCTTGACATATTAAATAACCAAATAAGGGAAACCAAACGATTGTTAAAAACAGCTAAAATACAAGGATTTAGGGAATTTTGCACCAGTATCGATAAATCCACTTCCACGTCAGACATGTGGAATCGCATGCGTTGGATGAAAGGACAAAGGAAAACTAGTTTTTGTGCCCCTCATTCGCAAATCGAAGACCTATTGAACAGCCTAACTCCTGATTTTGTTCTACCCTCAATGCCTACAATAAAATCGAGAAACACAATTTTAGAATCCAAATTTATGCTTCACGAGCTTGAAAGAAACCTGAAGAAAAAAGACACTTCACCTGGAGAGGATCGAATTAGCTATTCTATGATTTATAATCTACCAAAGATGGTTAAAAACTACTTATTACATATTTATAACTTGATTTTTAAAACCGGATATGTTCCAACTCAATGGAGGAATATACACATAGTGCCTGTACCTAAAAATAATATTCATTCACATATTCCTGTTAAATTAAGACCAATATCTTTAATCTCCTGTTTGTGCAAATTATTTCATTTATTACTTTGTAAACGGCTTGAATGGTACATAGAAAAACACGACATTTTATCAAAAAACGCTGTGGGATTCAGACGCTCCCAGTCATGTTTGGATTGTCTAGCTAGATTGGTCTGTCAGGTTCAGTGGGGTTTTTCAAAAAACCTACCTACGTTAGCGTGTTTTCTAGATATAGAAAATGCTTATAACATGGTAGCTATAGAAAAAATTATATGCGTATTAGATGAAATTAATGTAGGGAGTAAAATTTGTAAATACATGTGGGAATTTTTGTCCGAGAGACATCTAAAAATAAAATTAGAACAGGGTGGAGATACAAAAAATTTAGTAAGGTGGGCTAGTAAAGGCCTTGCTCAAGGTGATCCAATATCCCCATTATTATTTAATATTATCACACACAACTTTTGTCAGAAGATAACGAATGTTATGATTTCACAATATGCGGACGACTTTGTGTTATACTCAAGCCATAACAAACTTAATAATAGTGTGATTGAAATACAAAGGGCATTGGATACCTTTACTTTAATGTTAAATCAATTGGGCTTGGAGCTGTCTAGTCATAAATCGAAATTCTGTATATTCAGCAGGGGTCGTAGGAGACAGCAGGTGAATTTGACTGTTAACGGGTCACCCATAAATTCGACTGAAAACTTAAAATATCTCGGACTATGGCTGGATTCGAACTTACGTTGGGGTAAACATATTAATGAGACACGGGAAAATACTCAAAGATATTTGAATTTACTTAAAGTGTTAGCGGGCGCTCTTGGGGAGTCCATCCAAACCATCTCCGTAGATTGTATTTGGCGTTAATTGGGAGTAGGATTGATTATGCGAGTTTTTTGTATGCTAACAGTGCGAATACTCACCTGACAAAGATGGATAAAGTACAAAATCAGGCCTTAAGGATAATAGGTGGTTTTATACGTACTACCCCCATACATTCTATGGAATGTGAGTTGTGCATCCCTAATCTGACCTTTAGACGGAAATATCTAGCCACTAAATACTGTTTAAAAGCCCAATCTTTTGAAAATAATGTAACAATAGATTTACTTAATACCTTAGCCAACTCTACCTGTTTAAGATACTGGAGAAATAAAAAACTACCACTACTTGTAACTGTGTACAATTCCACGAGAAACGAATTTATATCAACAAGCCGCCCTTTAGAAATGTTTAGTTTGGAAACTTGGGTGTCAAACATAAACTTAGGAAGTGTAATAAGAGATCATATAAGTAACATTAGCCTAAGTAAAAAATCGTATGACATGAATGTTATAAATTCTAATGTGTTAGAAGAAGTTAATAGTAAGTACAGTGGTTGGTTCAGAATCTATACAGACGGATCTAAAAAGGATGGTGTTTGTGGGGCAGCTTTTTATGACGAAGTACATAAAAACGGTCAGATGTTTAGAATGTCAAGTTGTGAGCTATGTGTAATGACGGCCGAACTAGTTGCAATATCAGAAGCGCTAAAGTATTTACAAATTATGCCGAATAATAATAGATTTGTAGTCTTTGTGGATAGCAGAAGTGCTCTGCAACATATAGCTCGATGCGCCTCTGGTTACAGAGGTGTATCGATAGCCTATGTTATAATGAAACAAATTCTATACTTTATAAAAAAAAATATCGAACTGGTATTGCAATGGGTTCCGTCGCATATTGGCCTACGGGGAAATGAGGAGGTGGATCACTTGGCAAAGAGAGCTACTTTGGAAGGAAATGACATAAATGTAGCTCCAAGTCATTTTGAACTCCTGTCTAAATACAAGACCAAATATAACAGGGAATGGAAAGAATACTTTAATGAACGGTCGTTAACTAAAGGTGTTTGGTACAGAACAGTACAAAGTGAACCTCCTCATATCCCATGGTTTGCCAATACTACCCTCGGTAGGAAATATATAGTAATAGCTAATAGACTTCGTACTGGACACGCCCCACTCGGTAGGTTTCGTCATCTCATGGGGAAGAGTGACAGCCCGAACTGCACAGAGTGCGGCACTCCAGAGGATGTTCATCACCTATTGGTGGAGTGTGCCAGAACGAAGGAATTAAGAGATGCTATAATTAGTATTTTTAAGGTGTCTGTGATGGATGTTGGAGTATTTTTAAGTATATTAGCTAAGCCGTTGTGTGAAGCAGCTATTCTAGTATATAAAATAGTAGATAAGGTAAATCTAAGAAATATTATGTAATTAATTAATTAGTTTAGGGTACGATGGAGCTGGCATGACTTAATTGTAGTCAAAAGCTCCTAAATAAATAAAGATTAAAAAAAAAAAAAAAAAAAAAAGTAACCTAATAGATAAGTTTCATACTAATAAAAAAAATCTGACAACATATGAATTTCATAAAGCGCAGTCTCGTGGGAATCAAACGGTGTGGGTTTTCTTACACAGAAGTGGCACGCACTCACACTGCACTATCAAGACAGTTACAAATTGCAGCATGACTGCACCCACACAGTAAGTACTAGTACATAGTCATAGTAGTAATAAATAAGTAATACTTATCGACGTGAAATCATACTCACAATGCTTTCATCTTCCCTGTACGTGCTCCATCGACCCGGGGGCAACAAAACTTTTGCTCTCTGCGTTTTCGGCAATGACAACAGCGTCGGCGCTAATTTGTCCGTCTTGGCCTGTGAACACCACAGTGACTCATTCATTTCATTACTGTTATCTTAGAAGCTAAGATTTCAGCCGTGGATATAATAAGTCGTCTGAATCGGTTATTCAGACTACTCAAAACTACGGGAAAGGCCTATGATCCTCTTGATCTTCTATACTCCATCATTAGGATGTAAAGATCTGGTACCGGCTATCTTTAGAGACAAGTGTCCAGCTGTAAGCTGTAAATAACAGATCAAATCTATTGACTGCCTCTGTGGCGCGGTGGGAGTGTGTCCGACTGCTACGCAAGAGGTCGTGGGTTCGATCCCCACCCAGGATAAAACTTTGTGTGATGAGCACGATGGTTTATTCTGTGTCTGGGTGTTATTATTTATCTATAATATGTATGTATTTAGAAATATTTAAGTATATTTATCAGTTGTCTGGTTACCATAGTACAAGCTCTGCTTAGTTTGGAATCAGATGGCGTTGTGTGAGTTGTCCCAAGATATTATTATTATTATTATTATTACTAATCCCTCCAAAATGGCGCTAGGCGTTAAGGGTAGGAAATAAGGAAAGCAGCAGGAGACCTACTATACATAATTCAATGAATACGAAGTTTCAATTAAAATTGAGGGCGAAATATACAGAGCCAGCAACATCAATAAAATCCATTCGTTCCCGAAAATCGTGAGTACGGACTTTTTGAACTTATTCATAAACTAGCTGACCCGCGCAACTTCGCCTGCGTGAATATTCCCCATTTTTGCAACATTTTTCATTGCTGCTATTGGTCGTAGCGTGATTGTATATTAGTCTTTAACCTGGTCTATCCAACAATAGAATAATTTCTTAATTCGAATCCGTGGTTCCTGAAATTATTGCTGTCAAACAAACAAACTCTTTAGCTTTATATCAGTAGTATAGATTAATTAGGATAGTCCCCATAAAAATAGGAAATGTAAGACTACGTTAGTGTATGAATTCCGTTTTGCAGAATGAGAGCGGGCTAGTTTTAGACAGATTGCTAAAGATTTTTTACTCTGTAGCTACTATAAGTATTTTTGTACATTTAAAATGTATTACTGACCTGTAGTAATAAATTCATACGTGTTCTAGCGCAAGCGTCTTTCGACGGATCATCCTTTATCATGTCTGACACCAATTCAGAATAATATCCTCTTTCCGGTTTAATAAGTGTGTCATTTTTATCGTAAATCACGTCATGTCTGTGTATCTTTTTTCTTTTAGAATACATGATATTTCAAATGATTAAATCTATTAAAATTCCTAAAAAACTATTTTATTATTTGACAACGTTTGACAAATGTAATACATGGTTTTGTTTGGAAAAATTGCTAAGCCACGGCGATTTTCATTGCAGTTAAAATAATTTACTTATAAGATTATCCCCAGCCTGTCATGATAACCTCAATATTTCCAAATATTCCTAATCCTGCTCATCACATATTAATATCCTGGGACAACTAACACAACGCTATACCTACGCATATATTTTTAATTAAATACCTACATGTTACAGATAATTAACACCTAGACACAGAAAAAACCATGGTGTGCATCACATAAAGTTTTATCGCATTTTAATCTAAATTTATTTATTTAATACATTTTAAAACTTTATGCACAAAATCGTACGGAGGCGGACTTAATGCTAAAAGCATTCTCTACCTTATAGACCAGACTCGATAATTTAAGAAAAAAAAAACAGTAAGATGAAACCCGTTGTAAAAGGAAGAGAATATAACAAAAATGAAAGGAAAAATAAATTACGATCGATCTAAGGTGTGGAAGTAAAAGGGTTCCGTTTTGCCATTTTGGCTACGGAACCCTGAAAACCCATCCCGGTTTTCAGGGTTCCGTAGCCAAAATGGCAAAACGGAAACCTTATAGTTTCGCCATGTCCGTCCGTCCGTCCGTCCGCACCTTTGCTCAGAGACTGTTAATGCTAGGAGGCTGTAATTTTGCATGGATACACAGACAAAGAATAAAATCTTGAAAAACATTTTTTGTTAAGGTAAATCCCCTATATGTAAAAAAATCACGGTAGTAGTATATTATAGTGAAATTAAAAGGGAAAATATCACAGCTAAATAGGCTTTACAAGTTTACGAGTAACAACATTTTCGTACAAATTCCATTGAAAAATATTATTACGTAGATGTAACGTTGTAAGTATGAAACAAAAACAACGGACAACCCACTTCTTATGCCACATTATTGGGATGGGGTAGGGAGACTACAGAACCCTACATAGTGCGTGGCGTCACATGCACTTGCCCGGTTTTATATCTAAAAACTACTAGTCCTATGGAAAAAAAGTGAAATGGCAAAGTTGTAGGTATTAAAAAGATCACATACACACAATTACACTTTTTTCACATAAACTCAAAATTCATGTAAAAATTCAATTATCCAAGTTTTTGGTTTTTTATTTTTATCTTTTCAAAAAAACCATTGTTTTTTCACGAAATTTGGTGAAAACTTTTTATGTCCTAAATACTCTGTATTTTTATTATTTCAAATGTATATTTTTTTACCTTATTTTGATTTAATATCGAAAAAGCACCCTAATTTTCAATCAAAAATGTTAGCGTCAAAATATCTGCTTTATTTAAAAAGTCGGCGAGCTTTTTACCCGACTGTAAAGGGTTATGTTTTTCGCGCGTATCTTGTATGTATGTATGTAATATACTTTATTACCTGATATCTCACAATCTACTGAACGGATTTACACAATTATGACGTCGTTAGATTCGTCTTGATCGCCCAAGTGTTCTTAGATATGGGACGTTTGAAAAAAGCAAACATGGCGGCTGTAAGATGTCAAAATAAAGAGGTATGAAAAAACAATACTTGACATTACCACAATTATATTTATTACTTGTGATACTAGTTGTTACATCGGTTACATCGTTACATCCTATAACCACTAAAAAGTATTATATAAAAAAATAAATTATAAAAATAAAAAAACCCGCCCGCACAAAAAAGATGGAAACATGATCCCAAGATCCCCTACATAATTAAATAATTTAATGCAGGCGGGTTTTTTTTATTTTTATAATTTATTGTTTTATTGTTCGTTGAAATCTCTACTTTTTAATGGTGTAATAAAAATACTATGGTGAAATTTCTCAGAAAATTAAAAAAAAAACGTTTTTTTTTAATCAATAAGTACCTACAATCAATTTTGAGCTATTTATTAAAATTTACACTTTAATTACTCGAAAAACATAAGTTTTTATGTTAAGTACATTGATTATCAAAAAAATTGAAAATCGAAATAATCCTACTATAATCTGAAGCGTTTGTTTGTTTGTTTGAACGCGGCAATCTCAGGGGGAACTACTGGTTTGAATTGAAAAATTCTTTGACTGTTGGATAGCTCATTTTTCGAGGAAGACTATAGGCTATATAACATCACGGTACGACCAATAGCAGCGGAGCAGCAATGAGAAATGTTGCAAAAACGGGGAAAATTTACATCTACAAAATTTTGAGAAAGTTGTAATCTTCTTAAAATTTAGGCGTACTGTGAATTCCAAATGAGTTCATAACTGTCATCCACCAGCACCAGTGTGGCCGAGCACCGGGCACAGTTCCTAAAAATACCGTCATCCCTCCCTGAAGCCTGCAGCAACCTGCGGGGAATGCTGGACTTCTGGGAGTGTTTGGGCTGGCTGGAGTGAAAAGAACTGACACATTACAACGTACGCACAATGGCCCAATTAAGAGGCTAAGTGCGACATTGCGGCCCCGTTAAAACAAACAAACAAACATACAAACTGTCATGATGACATTTTATTCGCATTGCTACTGCAACTTCGTTATAAGACGTACGGTACGCAATTCAATAATTCGTAAAAGGTGTCATTAGTATTACACAGAAGTAAACTATCCTTAAGCAATGTATTTTACTATTTATTAATTTAAATACGATTTAGTTGTATATGTTCATCAAATTCCCTTTGTAGTAATATTTTCAACCGACTTCATAAAGGAAGAGGTTCTCAATTCGACTGTATGTTTTTTTTTTTGCATGTTTGTGTTCACCGATTACGCAAAGACGGCTGGATCGATTTGAAAAATTATTTTTGTGTTTGAAAGGGTATACTTCCAAATTGGTCCTATTGTCATCAGATCACGATCTGATAATGGGATCCTGGAGAAATCGAGGGAACTCTTAAAATATTAAAGGTACACCTACAGTGATTTAGCTATATTTCATAGTGATTCGTGCATTTACTCTTAAAAAGCACCAATAGGTGAAGTGGAACTGATGATGAAGACCACAAATGACGAGCGGACCTATTCAATATTTCACAGTTTGCGATTCAGTTAATTTAATATGGTATTGAGTAGCACTTTATTCTATATTTTTGGTCGCGGCGTAACGAAAGCTGCCCATAAACGAAGCCGATTTGTGGGGCGGTATTGCTAACTGTTGCGAGCATTGCCTACGCCCACATTCTCTCCTGCTCGCTACCCAATGGAGCTTATCATGCAAGTACGACGGTTCCTTACACTTGATGACGCCGAATAGTAAGCATTGTTTGTTAGGAAATGGAGTGACATGGGATCTTGATGGAACGGCGAAACAGAACCGTGCACAGGCGTTATGTAGGCTGTTTGTATGAGACGGTCAGTTCGCGCGAGCAGTCGCGGTCCGTGCACAATGTCTGCGTAGTTTAGCTTTGACAGTACCAAAGTTTCAACCAGTCTCATTCTGAGTTCCTCTGACAGGTACGGTCGCATCCTATATAAAACTTTGAGTCGGTAGAAACAGTTTTGGACCGACTCCGCTACCTGTTTCTCAAATCTTAAACTTGAGTCAACGTGTAACCCCAGATTGCGGGCTTCATTTACTCGGACTACCAGCTCTCCCATAAGGGTGAAATACGGATCTGGTGTTTCGTACCGAATACCATATATTTAGTTTTTAACGGATTTAGAACTAAGCAATTTAACGCAGACCACTCAGCTACACAGTTGAGATCATCGTTAAGTTCTACTACAGCTCTCTAGTACTCACTGGGCTTAAAGGAGATGTACAACTGGATGTCGTCGGCGTATATGTGATACCGACAGTTCTTTAGGCTCTTAATCACATCGGCGCAGTACAAAATAAACAATATATTTATTGTCATTACACTGTTTCACTTATCTAGATTACATATGAAATCGCCTTTTAAGCAAGGAATTGCTTGTAGTAGGGAATATTGAGCCCTGCGGTACACCCCTTTTAAGGAGGGTAGGAACCGATCTAATTTGCTCACCGTTGTTTAATTTCAGTTCCACAAGCTGCTTGCGATCATGCAAGTAACTGTGGAACCATGTTATACGACTTACGATCGAAACCATAATATCTGAGCTTAGATAGCAGTAGCCCTGTATGGATTGCATCAAATGCACGGGAATAGTCCAGTAACACGAGCAGCGTGCACATACCTACCCTTGTCTTGTTGTCAGTTATCAGTTACATCAAGAAGAGCAGTAGCCGTGCCGCGTCTACTTCTGAAACCTGATTGTTAGTTGCGGTAGTATGTCTTGTGTTTCTAAATATTCCACAAGCTGGTTGCAGACTACCTTCTCCATAACCTTAGAGAGGCACGGTAGAATACTGATGGGTCGAAGATCCCTAACGAGCAATGGCCACCTTCCAAGTGTCAGGAAATATTTAAGTTTCTATAGACCGATTGATTATATTAGTTATACTAGCTGTGCCCGCGACTTCGTTCGCGTGGAAGTTGGGTTTATATTAAGGTAGTTGCGTCATTGTCCTCATTTGGCTTTGCAATGGACACAGATAGATCATTCAAATCAGACTGAGCGTACACCTGCAAGTCATCAGCGTAAAGATGAAACGCACACTGAAGAACTTTAGTAATGAGATCGATAAAAATAGAAAATAATAAAGAAGAAAGAATACCGCCTTGAGGAACACCAGCGTCAGGATCGCGCCACCTCGATGAAGAATCTGCCACGCGCACGGACTGCTGGCGTGCCCGAAGATAAGATGAGAACAAATCCAGAGAATCTTGCGAGAACATCAGATGAGTGAGAATGGAAAGTTAGATACCATGGCTGAAAATAGCATGGCATTGGAAAAATCCACCAAAACCAAGACCACAGTTTTAGTCTCATCCATGCCTGCTCTAGTGTCGCCAGTCGCTTTGAGAAGAGCAGATATGGTGCTGTGTCCTGGCCTGAAACCTGCTACTCAACAAATTGTTTGTATTACAAAATGTGTCATTTGCTTATGCCTTCAACACTTTTGATAAAAAAAAAAAGAATAGAGACAGGTCAAAATAATTAGGAAGAGCGGAATTTTAAGTTTTTAGATAAAAGCATACCGCCATGAAGATAACCGCTCGCCGCCCCGCGCTTAGCTACCGCTCACAGCGGCAAGGTCGTGAACGTGCCGTAAAAGAGAGATAATTCTGATTTTGAAGCGCTTAATTTACCAAGTTATGAAAGACTTTTACACTATTAATACCTGTTCAAAATAGATCAATCTCTCGTAATAGACAGATAATGTACTTACCACATTTTCGAATATTGCTTTGTTTCTTTTGTAGTGATCAATTTCCCAAACCTCAGTTTAAGGAAAAGTGCTCATAGTGCCATTTTCAAACGCCTAAATCTTTCATTTATATTTTAATATTTAATTTATTGTAAAGAAAGGCATTTTCATGTATTGAAGATATTTTTTTGGCAAATATTCAATACTAGCTGACCTGCGCCACTTCGTTTGCGAAAATTTTCCCTGTTTTTGCAACATTTCTCGTTGCTGCTTCGCTCCTATTGGTCGTAGCGTCATGTTATATAGCCTTCACAACAATAAAAAAAAATTAAATAAACAAATAAACTCATCAGCTTTAGTATAGATTACTTACCGGGCAAATGGGGGTGTGGGAATTATTCTCTTATTCAATCTGTTACTAATCATTCTTGGTGAGGTGTAGATCACAAACAATTTTCTCTTTAAACCATTCATATTCTGATTCCAGGTTTCCATCAACAAGTGTGACCTAAGTTTTAAAAGGGTTTAAGTTTTTAGGGGTTTTAGGGAGACCAAACTTATTCTGTAAAAAATATTTGAAAAAAGTATGCTTATTAGACTTATGAAATATTGTCTCAAATACAATATAGGTACTAAAACTGGAACAAAATGGATTCCACAAGGGAAAGTGCACCTTGCATGTTTTAATTTAGTATATCTAGTTATTTATCTAGTTATTCTCAGGCTTGAACTTGAAGCTAAACAATGGCTCACTGTGCAGTTCTGTGGTATGTCCCAAGTTTATGACTTTGTGGTTCACAAGATATCACTTGGAAAACTTGAAAAATATGGAGTCCAAGAGCTTGTGCTATCTTGGCTCAAAATTACTTGGATAACAGAAAATGTGTTGAAATAACTAGACTTGATGATGATAAAGTAGTCTCACATCATCATTCTGCTTTCAATATTCTAAATGATATTTTAAGCATAGAGTAAGTAATTAAGTTTTGCTATATAGACAAGGTGTGTAACAAACAACAGATTTGTTTACCACCTTTGTTGATTAACAAGAATAACATCATTGAATGTAACACTTATGCTTGTTATTTTTATGTTAACTCTCAATTATAGACTTTTACTTTGGAGCAATAATAGTGAAATTAATAGAGCTTTTAGAGCAAAAAAAAAAAATTATCTAAGCTATCTGCTGTAAGGAGCCATATGATATGAGTAAACCAATATTTATAAGTCAAGTATACTAACTCTCACTGGAATGTATATTCTGGAAATATTTAACTTCGTAAAAACACAACCTGCCAAAGAAGGAAAGAGGCTAGTTTTATGGTGTTGTCCAAAGACTTCATTAAGTACTACAAATAAGTTGTGATGGTATGTGTGTAAAGGTACAAATAGAATACCAGAATATTTGTAAGTTTGTAGGTACATAACAAAATATTTGTAATAGAATTCCAAACTTAAATAAAGAAGGTCTACTGAAGCTTGATAAAAAAATACCCGAGTGGCTTATATAATAAAGCTATCACAATATTAACGAATTTTCAAACAAAATTACGTGTTTATTAAATTTTAGCAAAATAAAGCTCACCGTAAAGATAGCACCTAAAAACCTGTACTCTAAGTAAACAAAGTCTTAAAACTTTGAACATAGTATATCACAACATTTTCAAGCTTTTCAAAGGGTAACTGATGCCAAAAGCGTGATGATAATCACAGTTATTTACTTATTTTACATGCTATTTGATCACAGTAGTCAGATATATTGCAGTAGGTACAAATCATTATATGTAAATAACTGTATTTACATAAAATTAAAAGCAAGTGTTTGTTGCGCAACACAAATTGAAACTGCCTACCAGAGTACCTACTTAAATTCTTTGCTGCCTACAGAAATAAGCAAAGAGCATGTAAAATAGAAAGAAATAAGCACAAACATTTTAAACAAAACTTTTTGAGTAAACGCAGAATTGCCGCCATTGAAATGTTTTTCATATGGTAGAAAGTAGAAACTATAAAACTCTTTGGTAGAAACTTTAAATGCATTTATATAGGTGAAACAACACTTGATAATAATGACACGAAAAAAGTATCAATACTTTATGGTACCGATACTTTTTGACTGGTATCGTATCGAATAAATGTTAGAAATTACCGACATAAAACATAACTTTACAGGGTCTAGTTCAATTAGTCTATGGTTGGGTAAAGTATCGTTTATTTTTAAATTAATTATCGGTGATATTTTTATTCTATAGATTTTCGATATCCATTTTAGGTATACTTCGTGAAAATCTTTATGACCGTTCTGAACATAAGCGCGCGGGCTATTAAGCAGGTACGAATGCCGGCTATCGTCTTAAAATACGTTACTGCGCAGCGACTCGCACAATACGCAGAACGGTCATAAAAATTTTCATATCCTATAATCAAATTCGATATTTAACACACAGAATCCCGATTCCAGCTGTATTCGCTCAATCAATTAATTTTGTCTTTTTTTTAATTGAGGTTTTTATTCTTCGCTTTGTCTTGAACTGAATTAATAATTTTACAAAGAATTTATTTTTCTAAGACCACCTGTAGAGGTATCCCACTATTTCCTTGGAAATACACACTGTATATTAAGGGACGTACGTTTTTTCCTATTTATATCCCATTATTTCCATTACGACAAATCGTAAATGGTAAGGGCATTTTACAATACATATATAGCGGTAAGGTGGGCTATTTATTATGTACGGTATTTATGAAAAATTAAAACTTTTTCATAAATAGCGTACATAATAAATAGTTTTAGTTTAGTCATCAAGGGAAATACAAAATGGAAATAGTAGTCACAAAAAACCACATGTGAAAAAAAACGAGATATTGAAATATCGTTTTCTTTTTACTTTGACATATACCCATGATACTTTTTTCGAAACTAATCACGAGTACAGAATCGATACTTTTGATTCGATATCGTGTCCCTAGTTGACAGTTTGAGTGTGTTGCCAACTCCGACTTTTTTTTACGCTAAATTTAAATACGTCTGCATGAAAATAATTAAAAATGGACTTATTTATGAGGCTACTCGTACACTAAAAATCTCACACATTGGTGAGGGGACAACGGCCTGGATTCATAATGGTAAATTCACACATTGGTGAGCCGGAGTATGTGAGAGAAATACTCACCTCTACTCACACATTTTGGATGTGGTTAATTCATACAGTTAAAAATAATGTGAAACAGATCAAAATTATGGTTTAATTTTCTAATTCCTTCATCCACACTTTTCTTTTTTTATTATTGTTACTAGGACAGACAGCAATCGCTTCTTTTTTGCCTTGCTGATATTGGTGACATGACGTCTAACCGCTCCAATAGTCGCTCGCAGACCACAGAGAAAGTAATCACTAAGTTTTATCGCAGACTGAGTTAAGGCGTAAAATCAGTTTAGTGTGATAACGTCCGTCTCTAATTAGGGGCCACGCCTTCCCTTAATTGTGAGCCCTCATTCATGGTAGTGTAATAGCCGCTTAAAACATTAAACCATAGCCGCAGGAGTTTTTGAAGTGTAAACTTCTTTTGGCGCATAGCACACAGTTTTTTCCGTAGGTAGTAAGTTAGGCTGATGCTATTGTGTCGCTGTGTTTAGTATATTCAATTCAAACGTAATAATTGTCTTTAATAATAAAATAGTTATTATTGGTAAAAATATTTTGACAATTATTTGGTTTACATTGTAAGGTTAGTGTGTGTAGCTAGCGGTTTATCGTGCTAATATTAGATATGGAAAAAACAATATAAACATTAAACATTATAAAACACAATTATTGTTATTATTTAAATTGTCATGTTTGTGTACGATAGCACAATATTATTATTATGAATATTGTTTAAAAGCACATACATGATAGTACTTTTGACTAATAAAAAAAAATAAAAAACCTAACCATTCCAAAATATTCAAAAAGCACAACGTTATTGTTCAAGTTTTCACTTCTGCCTCCACACCCGGAGTGCAATCCGTTTTTTTCTCTCTTTCACGCTCTGTAGTCATTATTTTTTGATCTGAGAAAAATATGTAATTTTTGTTTCTGGTCTGGTGAAAGGGAGGGCGCGGTCCAGGTCTATACGTCAATGGGTTGGACTAAAATCATCGACCAATCGACTACAAGAGGTAGGTCTAGGTGCCTACTAGAAACATAATTACTTCTCGACGGTTATCGTCGAGAAGTAAGTAAGTTTCTAGTAGGCATGGGCAATATCGATTTTTTGGGACATCTGATGTCCAACCGATATTTAGATTTCACATCGATATTGACATCTGATTTTAGATGCCGATTGCAACGGGTAATGACATCCAAAATCTGATGGAAACTAACAGAAATGTCAAAAGTTGAATCAATAACTTCGTTACTTTCTTAAACCAAATGCGATCTTATCCCATTCACATAAAAGCTATTTTCGAAAACATTTGGAGGAATACTAAGGATTAAAATTGAACGACAGCTACAAACAAGCCAAAAGTTCTGTTCGTAACTCGTACTCAGCACAAATAGCATAGACGTACACGCATCGGATATCGTTGCGACATTCGCTTCATCTTTTTCACACAGACGGGAGGACGTAGAGAAGGAGCGAATGTCGAACCAATATTCGAACAACGCATGACTCGTAACATCATATCGATGTCATCTGATGTTCGGATGACATCGGATTTTGGATGCCATGTGATACATCGGACACATGCCTAGTTTCTGGGCGAGTTGTAAAAATGGCGGCAAACTGACATGTCGCCATTTTTACAGCTCCGCGTTTAAAATGTAAAACAGTGTAAAATATACTTGAAATACGTGATAACTGGACAAGAACGAGACTTTGTGATTGAAAGAAGAAAACTAGAAAGAAATTATATTTGAAACTGGCGTATGCACATAATGTGCGAGCCATAATCTGTACCGATTAATATTGGAGGGAAGTGGAAAAAAAAAATAAGTTTCTACCATGGAGATAGAGTAAAAAGATAATCTATCTCTATGGTTTCTACATCATAAATTCTTTGACATATATAATCTTTGCATTGCTACTCATTTCTGTGTGTTTACAATAAGTATCCAAAGTTTTTAACCCTCAATATATCTTCTTTGTAAATTCTAATAAATCTTAAAGTAGACTTTCGTGGCTACGACAGAGCATTTATTAGTACCTGGCAGCTGATTTATGCGTGAATGTTATTGTCGTTGCAAATACAAATAATTCGAATGTGATGGGTGTACAATTAAAAACAAATACAAAATTACGTGAATTTGCGTGAATGTTATTGTCGTTGCAAATACAAATAATTCGAATGTGATGGGTACAATTAAAAACAAATACAAAATTAAATTTTCTGTGGATGTTCTGAGCGCCTTATATTATCTTATATAACCATGGTCTTGAATGTCGTCTTCTAGAATCCAATCGTAAGTTCAACCCAAAATCCTTATACAATGACTTAAAAGACTCCTGCTTAGAAGCTAATTTTTTTAGTCTTGTTAAGCAAATTGATAAAATGTCGTCGTCGAATCCTTGTTGGTATCCAGGTAATTCTACGTCCAATAAATCATTGTATACCCATTTATTCCAAGGCTTTGTCTTGTCGTCGTCGAATCCTTGTTGGCATCCAGGTAATTCTTCGTCCAATAAATCATTGCATACCCATTTATTCCAAGGCTTTGTCTTTGAGCCTTCATAACTTACTTCTCCTTGTCAGTACTGCAGTGCTCTTGGCTGAATATTAATTGTGAGTCCTTTGTTGGTAGTTAATAAGGCTTTGTAAATGTGCCATCATTTGAAAATAGAAGGGCTGCACACATGGTCATAATATAAACTTGATGTTTGACTTAGACCAGTGGTTAATAATCTTTTTGACTGGCAACCTGAAGTATAAATATATACTATGAAGTGGGGTTATTTTGATCATGTTGTTTAAAGATTTCTACAAAACCTCTTACTATAAGTAGATGCTCTTGCTCTTTTAGTGTGTTTTGTAATAGATAGGATCAATGATACAGTAGGATCAATGTAACTTGACCGGATTGAAGTTGGCGAAAAATAGTGGCGCAGATGCATATTTTAGTAGTAAATGCTAACAGGAAGTGGGGCTTGGGGGGGGGGGGGGTAACTAACACTAACATTACATTATATTATAATAATAAATTACATGATAATACTTAATACCTAAAGTATCTTGGGGATATAACAGATAATATTAGTTGTAATTTTTTAAGTTAACATGTTGAAAGACACTATACTAAAAAAGAATAGTGATATAACACAGCCAATGTTCATACAAAAAATTAGATGGCAGTGGAGATCCTGTACTAAATATAAACATCACATTTATAAGTACTAGTAAATAACTATGAATATGTGCGTTTCTCCAGCAGAATGTTATCAAATTTAATTATTTAAGCATTTTAAAAAAATAATTTAATTATTTAAATATTTTAGAAAATTAATTTTATTATTAAAGTATTTTAAAAAATTAGTTGTCCTTCTTGTGTAGGTTTGTGTAATTGTTGCAAACTTTTTTAAATTTGTTGAGCTGATAGTTTGAAGTTATTTTAGAAAAACAGTTTACGCTAGTAGACTGATTACAAATGTTCCTGCAGCAAAATCTCATGTCTTATATGGGATATACTGAAATAAATTTTAGCTACATAATGAGTTGTCAATTAATTGTAAACGTTGCAAGTTATTTTGAGAATTTCTTCCGTTGCAAAGATATTCAAGATTTTGCTGGAGGAATGTTTGGGGTATTGCTGGATCTCTGAAACGGTAAGGGTGATGCTCATAATTTTTTGTATAATTAATTCTTGTCAATTTGAAAATAAAAATACAACAGTAATAAACAGTTCAAAAGGGTAAATAGATACTGTAAAATGGGGTGAAAAGAAATGATTTCAGATTTTGAATCAAAACTGAAGTATGTTTTTACCACATTTTGGAAGTAAAAATTGTTGAGTTGTGTGAGTTAGGCTGTAATAAATAGTTTTTGATTATAGATAAACATGTATTCTTTCTAATTCCTTCAATAAATTGTAACACACATTCGCAAATTTTGCTAATATTTAGCGAATGTCTTTAATAATCAAAAAGGAAATTATTATATGCATGCATATGAAATAATAATACAATAGATAACACTTATATATTTTTATTAAATCATACTTCTACATTCTAAATTAAAGTCTCATTTATGAAAGAAGAAATTCAGAGATCTGATCAAATCTAACATTAATCAGCCTTGTTACAAGTAAGGTTTGCATTTCTTTAGTAGTATATTATTACTTAACTACCATTTTTAAATAAAGTTTACAGTTTCTATTTACTAAAAAACTAAACAATTACTTGAAACAAAATTATTAAACTTTAATTATCTAATGTATCTATTTATAACCTTTGGCTTTAAATGTATATTTTTTCATTCCACTCCACACACACACATATATCTGAGGAATTAAACATATTTATAATGAATGAAATATAAACTTAAAAACAAAACAACAAATACTTAACTATTTGTAAATAAACCTTTTTTCAAAAACAAAATTATAATTATTTTAAACTAAAGTAAACTTCTAATACTTGTTATGTTAACATTTGGTTTCAATTGCAAGTTATTTATCTAGGTATATTATTACTTTACTACCATTTTTAATAAAGTTTACTGTTTCTATTTACTAAAAAACTAAACAATTACTTGAAACAAAATTATTAAACTTTAAATATCTAATGTATTAAGTATTTATAACCTTTGGCTTTAAATGTATATTTTTCATTCCCCTTTATATATCTGAGGAATTAAATATAGGTATTTATAATGAATGAAATATAAACTTAAAATACAAAACAATGAATACTTAACTATTTGTAAATAAACCTTTTTTCAAAAACAAAATTATAATTATTTTAAATTAAAGTAAACTTCTAATACTTGTTATGTTAACATTTGGTTTCAATTGCAAGTTATTTATCTTTGTATAAAAATAATGATATATATATATAAGTAAGTAAGAAGGTATACAAAATATAATTTTTCTAATAACATGTTGACTATTTAATTATTAAATTTGTTGTAATTTTTAATTCTTAATAATTAAATTGAAGCAATGGAATGTTAAATTTTAGAAATAAAAGTTTGGAGGCTCTTTCACCGTGCAGCCTGTTTCGGTGAGGTGTGTAAAGTAGTCCAGCTCCACTGAAAATTGTTTCACTGGGGACACTTGTGGGCGGAGTTACCAAATATTCTCTGGCTACTGGAGAAAAAATGCCATATTTGTTGCTCTTTACTTTCCACCAAGGAAGTGGGTCTTCTTCATTTTCAATATGTTTATCCAAAACATATTCATTAATATTTTTTTTTATTAATACTTCTAATGGATTTGGAATATCATTATCTAGTTCTTCTTCACTTTCACTTGAGTCCATCATCATTTTCATAGTTTCTTTTAATGTCACAGATTTTTCTGAAAGACTGGTACTGGAGCCCAAGTTTTCATTATCCTGATTCCTTATTTTAGGACGCTTTGGCTTTGAACATGACGGCAAACTTAAGTCCTCATCTCCAAGCGAATCTAAAACATTTTTAATGACTTGATCTTTTGTTGAAGGATTTTTGAAGAATTTCGTTTTGTATCTAGGATCAATAAACGTTGCTGTAGCAAATAATATGTCGTTTTCTAAGTGACAAAATCTGTGTCTCATTTCTTGTTTTAAAACAAGTCGACACCTCATAAGTACAACTAAGTAACTGACAAATGCAAATTTTATAGGAGAGCAAATTGAAGATTTCATTTTTTTTAAATCGCTGTAGCACAGCCCCTATATGGAATTAAAGTATAATATTTGGTGAGCCGTTTAAATTTAAGTGAAATTTATTATTAAGAGTGTATTTTGCTTCTAAATCTTCAAGTTTTTGTTTTATCACACATGCATACTTTTACAGTACTCCAAAAGTAATAATGCGCATAGAAATCTTCGGAAATCTTCGTCATTGTTCGGCAACGGTCGTATTACCCGAGCGTCGAAAGACGATATTTATATAGAGTGGTTAAGAGCAATTTCTCTATGCCTAATTTTATATATTATGTGTTTTGTGCTAAAACAGATTTGATTTACCTGTAACGAAATTTGATTCGATAATTCCATGTAAGTAAATAGCGAAAACGCTACAATCATTGTTGGAGTGATTAGTTTTCAAGTGTCTTACCGAAGTTGGTGTAATTATGGAGGAAAAGGTTTAAATAACATAAGGTTTTATTAGAAGGAGAAAAAAACGTTTTCAAATAGAGGTTTACATAAAATATAATCAAAATCTCAGTTCAAATTTGTTTACAGCACTAATCATTCCAGAAAAATAATACAATTATAAAAAAATTAATCAGAATCGAGGAAGACCTCTATTCCCGACATCGCAGATTCATCAGAAGTTTCATTATGCTCTTGTTCATTTACACTTTCCTCACTGCTATCACCTGTGTAAATAATCAGTTTATCGGAATAACTATCGATTCTTGGCTCAAATTTTCTATATTCATCTTCGCATTGAACCGCATGATCAGAAACTTTTTTCCATTCTTCTGGTCCTATTTTATTGATTTTTTCTAATATAGCATCTTTAACTGACGTCACAGTCATTGCAATATTTCTCTTGGCCACGTGTTGCTTTATTTGGGACCAAATATTTTCAATAGGGTTAAAATCGGGATGATATGGTGGCAATCGTATAATTTTATGCCCATGTTCCTCCATTATACGGTCAATGGCAAATTCTGTGTAATTTTCTTTGTATCTTTGTATAATTTTATACAAATCGGGTTTCAGTTTCTTTGGGTCATGCGGAATGTTGTGTTGTTGTAACCAAGCTGTCATTTGTGGTTTAGATGTGTTTGAGTTTGGTGGTTTCACAGACAGCTTATTATGATATGGGGCGTTGTCTATTACCAACACACTATTAGGAGGCAAGTTGGGAATCAATTGATTGCGTAGCCAAGTTTGATAACGTTCCGCGTTTATTTCTTTATGATAGTCACCTTCTGAGTCGACACATTTATGTAACATTAGAGCCCCTGGGACGAAGCCTTTTTCATTGCCTGCGTGTACAATAATTATTCGCTCTCCTTTGGAAATGGGTTGTTTGATACCTTTTTTGTTGCTATCTTGCCAAGTTTTACCCTTAGTATGTGATGTGTGCACATACGACTCGTCCATAAATACTATGTTTCTACCAGAACTCCTCAGCTGTTGTATTTCTCTGAGATATTTGATCCTTTTTAGGCGTATATCATGTTTTTCCATAAGTAATTGTCTGTTATTATCAGTTTTCAGAAACCTAAACCCCATGTCTTTCAAGATCAACCTTAAAGTCTCGGCACAGCCTTTGAAATTAATAGCTTCGATCAACTTTATTCTTAAATTATTTACAGTTGGGAGTTCTTTCAGCGTCAATTGAAAATTGTATATCATATTACGAATAACACAGTAGTCGAAATCATCAAGTACCAGCCGAAATCTACTTTTAGGTCTTCCTTTTTTCGGTGTAGAAAATTTCTTTGATTGATTATGTTTTTTTTCGTTTAAGATATTACTCAAAGTTCGTCGCGAAATTCCTGTAGCTTTTGTAACACGGTCTTGAATTTTTTTAAAATAACCATCATGGTCTCTGTTGAAAACATTGGCTTCATTTAAGAAATAAAGGTACACATTAAATACCATTTGCCGTGCTTGTGAATTAAGCGGTTTTCCACGTTTAAATTTATCCATTTTGGAAGAATTCGTCTGAAAGAAAATGGCATGGGCAGAGTTAGGTATATATTTTTTATGCATGTTTATCTATTTATTTAATTTAAATAAATCTCATTTTTTAAATGTTTTTCTAGTACTTAATATGTATTTAATGTAGGTATTTTATTTTTTTAATATTAAAAAAACGTGAAATATGTTATTTATTTTCCTTTTTTCAAAATATACTATTTAAATCTGAATAAGCTAATTAATGTTGAAATTATATTTACCAAGAAGGGTGTGTAATAGCAGCTCTATATATTTCCACAAATAGAGAACACGTGCAGTCACTACCAATATATAAAGACGACTGACAGACATTTCGCTGACCGGCGACAGCTGCCGAACGCCCGATTTGTTTTCGATTGTGCACACATGATATTGACTCCTATCTCTTTTAAACAAGGTGCAAAATGCAAATGCCTTGTTTAGGGCTCTTACGATTCCATGATTCGAGTGTTTCCGGGAATACGACAATTAGCGAAGATCTGCATGTGCATTATTAATTTGGGAGTACTGTACTGCGTTGTAAAAAACAATCAAAATATACTAACTGGCACATACATATTTCTTCATTGGAATATTCAGGCACCTTGTTGCTTAACTGCCAGATACGTACTTATAAGTGGTAAAGTCAATAGAAATATCCTGTGTAACTGATACTTACATATTTTACCGCCGTAATTATATCGCACATTGAAAACAAAAATGGCGTTATACAAAAATAGTCAATTTTCAGTATAACTATTTAAAGTTTTGTCTACAACATTATGATCAATATCTAAGAAAATAATTAAAGTACAACACTGCAAATAATTTTATTTGCTAGTTTGACTATATTGCTGTAAATTTATTATAAAACATATCCAAATAAATAATTAATTCACAAAATTTAAATGTTTAATAAAAAGTTCCGTATAGTGTCACTTTTGTATTATGTCACCCGACGAGTTTAAAAATAAATACCAAAAGTTGTCCTTTTTCTATAAAGGATACAAAAAAAAAATCAAAAATAAAACAATATTGTATCACAGGTAAGAAAAAGGTTATTTATTTAATGGAAATAACTAACTTAAAATCAGTACAAAATATAGAAACCACCATTACAATGTGTTTAATCTACTAAACATAAATTTCAGGCATAAAATAAAAAAATATGAATCAACTCTTACAAAATAAGTAAATAATAGCGTAATCAAAATTTTAGAACGTCAAATTTACGTTATAAACTCAAAAAAATTAAATTAAATAACAAAAACTTCTTAGTAGACTTAATTGGACACTGTTTAGCAGAGAAGATCCAACCCACATTTGAATACTTTTGAGTAAATGCAGTAAAAAGTTTGATAGAGAAAATAAAAATCGTGCTTCGTAGTATTTCTTTGAAATTTGGTGGTGTAGTAGTACACATTATAGACAATATTTTGTTAGTAGTTTAAAGTATATCCTATTTGAACATTTTCTGTATTCACAAAAAAAGGAACTTGGATCTTTTCTGCAAAAAGTAAAAATGATTTTTAATGTGATTTGGTACTTTTTTAGGAGTAAAAATATTAAAAAAATGTATTGATTAAAAAACATTTAATGACAAAAATAATGGTACACTATCTGTATGTAGTAGCAGTTTATTTATACAACATTATCGTCTACTTCAGTTTCCACTTCAAAATCAGGTTCGCCAGAAAATCCATCAACATCGTCTTCAATATTAATGTCTCCTGTCAGATTTTTGTAAAAACCTTGAGCATCTCGAGGAATTAGATGCATGAGACTTTTGATATCGTTAATTTTAGCGGCTGGTATCGATTTTCCATTGGGCCAAAGAATATCCAGTAAATCTCTGGAAATAAATCGTTGTCTACCGCGTTGGTTTTTTCTTAAGTCCACCTCTTCATAGGCATCATCCAAAGTGTTTCTCATGAACAGAGAAAACATTGCTTCTTTTTTTAACAAAATCTCCTTTGTTTTGAGCCATGATACTTTTACACCATTAATAGACTTTTTTCTGTTAATGACGGTATTTTCAAGTTTTGCTGATCCAAAAAAATCCTTGGCTTCCATTCTGTGAACCTGAAGCGGTTTAATCTTTTTGCATTCTCTCATAGTTCTCATATCGTCGATATAATGGAAGAACTAAATAACTCAATATTTCTAGTTTCGAGATAATTGCGATTTACTGTTTTTTTGACAGATATTTTGGCATCATTTAAAAATGGAGAACAATTTTACTATCGGAAATGATATATGCTTTAGACAAGTTTGCTGTCGATTATATGCTGAATCAAACTATTGTCTTTCATAAACCAAAAAAATAATAAATATAAAAAACCAAGTTATCTAATTTTGCCACAACAAGATATTGCAAACATACCATAGTTAGCCAATTTTTTATGATAGTTATTTAGTTTTGCCACACATCCGATGGATGTAAATACACAAATTTGGGTCAAATAAGTACATTTATTGAGTTTTGAACCTAAAGAAATGTTTATACACGAAAGTTAGACATTTTTAGTGAAAGTTAATTTGTGTAATTTTATCACTTATTTTTTGATATCACATGAAATAAAAGACCTCAGTTGGAAGTAGTAACATCGTTTATTAAAAAAAAATACAAAATCAAAATCAACAATTAGTTATGACAACAAAATGAATAATTATGTAATAAAATCATATAAAATAATCAATTATTAATCTTTTATAATAAACTAAAACAAAAATAACTTTTCTTTATATTAAAACTTATCATTTTTATCACAAAATCAAACATGGTTTATTAAATGAACATTTTGTTGGTAATTATTTATTATAAATGTAATCCTCTTACACTAAAATAACCTAATTATAAACTTTCAAAACTAAATTATGTAATAAAATCAAATATAATAATCATTATTAATCTTTTATAACCAACTAAAACAAAAATAACTTTTCGTTATATTAAACTTATAATTTTAATCACAAAAACAGACACGGTTTATTAAATGAACATTTTGTAGGTAATGACTTAACAACATGTCCAACACGTAATCCTCTAACACTAAAATAAAATATTTATAAACTTTAAAAACTAAAATAGAGCATGGTTATCAAAACCAAATAAACGTGTAGCAATTGAATTATTTACTGCAAATGCAAAAGTATGTAGTATAAAAAATTAATCGCCCGCATCTGATGAATCAGTGCACGTTTGTCTACTCGGATTATTATCTGATGATGGTAAATTTTCATACCAACTATGGAGCTCCTGAGGTATTATATTTTTATAGCAAAGTTGTAATAGGTCCCTCTTTTTTTCTTTCGTAATAGGTAGTAACTGATCATATGCCCTAGGAATGTCTTCAGAACTCATAGCAGGCATTTCAGTATTTAAAGTTCTTCTTGTTGATCTTCCGGGCTTACAGAGAGCATTTAATAAATTGTATACTCCATCATAGTCATATCGGTACTTGATAAATCCCGGCAAGTCCTTTTCGAATCTTAAACATTTTATTTTTAGCCAAATTACTGTCTCTCCATTCTCTGCTACACTCTTATTTTTCATAATATTTGAAGCTAACGATTTTACGTCTAGCATATCTTTGTACGATAATTCTGTCACTTTGTATGGAGTAGCGTGCTTATTCTGTCTTTTCGATCGCGCTTTTAGCATAATATCTTTCCATTCAATTATAGAGTATACTTCTCTGTATCTTTTTTCTTTTTCAATGGCACTATGCATAGAGTCCACCTCCATAAAGCTATGACCACTTTCTAAATACTTCTGCTCGATAATTTTTATTGTCCTGTGATTGTGCACTAAATGTAATAAGAAGGCTGCAATGTACTGGTTACGATTTTGCCCTGAACATGTATCGGAATATATAATTACGTGTGTTATAGTCTCAGGTAGTGTCATAATCCATGAGTAAATAGCAGAAGCTATTTCAATGCTGCCTCTTTTGCCATTAATTTCGGTCCATATCATGCAGTGAGCGTTATTTTGTGGAGGTTTAAACTCATATATAGATAAATTATACAAGTTTAACTTTCTGGAGTAGTACATTAGACTGTCGGCAGTAGATGGAATCTGTAGAAGACTTTGTAAATCAATGGTGACACACATGAGTGATTCGTCCTCTTCTGACTTTTTTTTATCAACCTCTTTAGACTTGTATGATGCTTCTTTTCGCTCTATATGTTGACTGTACTCATTTTGAACACTAGTACTTGTTCCATCTTTTTTGTATGTACTACACATAGTACACTGGTCTTTTTTAGGGTGGAAAAACGATAAATTGTATTGTTTACCGAACACTTTCCTGTAAATAGGTAATTTGACAGGTATCTTGTTGTCTATATTCATTTTCTCGACATACAGTTCATACATTTTGGATATCGATAAAGTGGGATCTAAATATTTTCGAGACGATTGTTTTCTGCAATAATGTGAATCAACGGTAGCGAAACTCTCAATGTGGTTTTTAATATCTTTTATTTGGTCGTCAGAAGTTTTGTTCAATGGTTTTCCTTTGCCACGAAGGTCCTCATGTAAAAAAGTGCCATTTTCATCAATATATTTTACTGCGGTTTCTATTGGTCCCGTAGATATACATAATGTGGCCATAAAGAAATTCTTACAGACACGAGTTAGGTAGCGGGCGAAGGCAAGAGGGTTTTTAAAAAGAAAACACAAGGTGTGTTCAGCTTGAAGAGCGAATTAAGACTAACTTTATTCTTTAATAAATTTAAAACTAAAACTTATCTAACAAAGAGTCGTTACATAAATGGTTCACGGAAGTCCATGATATGATATCTTAATGGCTCATTACAATAGTGACCATTGTGTGGCGGCGTGTTTGGCGGTGTTACACCGACATAACTCCTCCCCCCTTAAGATGGAGGCGTAGAGCAGGTTGCGACTGATGCTGAAGTTCTTCCGCTTCCGGTTGCAGGACTGCGATTTGCGCCGATCTGGGTTTCCACCAAAATTTGTATACTGCAATTCCTATTCCTGTTGTTGCTATGATGACGTAGAGCATAATCGATGACCAACTGGGTGTATTAGAGATGATTAGAAGATCGTCATCGGGTATATTGATTTCCTCTGCTTGTTGCAATGCACTTTTTAGATTGTCTAGTTCTATGTTTTCCAAGTTGATTTTTATTGGGGCAATGTTAAGAGTTTGATGTGCACGTGGTAATGGTATAGTTTCCTTGATATTAATGAATCTTTGGTGTGTCATTAAGGTTTTGTCCAAAATTTGCACCTTGCAGTCGTTGTCAGTTGTTATCAGGAAAACTCCTTTGTTGCGTTGATATTGCACGTCGTTGTTGCATGTAGTTTTTATGACTTCTTCTTGTTTCATGACAACTATCCAACTGTTGTCCTTAATTTGCCGTATTATGTTGTTGTCATAGGTTGCAGTGGCGTAGGTGCAGTTGTGAGGTTCCTGGTGCTGTATAAGTTGTGCTATGCAGTCTGTTGAGTGCAGTAGTGTTTGCCAATCAAGGTGTTGGCAGATGACGTCGTCTTCCACGATGTTTATGCAGGGCTCATGGGGATAAGCGAACTCATTATTTCCCAAGACAAGGAAAGGGTTTTTTGGGATGAGTATGGTGTTGTTATTATTGGGGATGGAATAAAGGTGTAGGAGGTTATAGGGTTGTTTTGCAACAATTGTTGTGTATAAAGTTAAGAAATGTCAAATGTCTAGTATAAAGTTAAGTGTCTCATTAGTACTATAAGCTTTCACTGTAATAGCTTTCTCCCACAAGTGGATATTATCTATGTTTGGAGCAAAGGCTAGGTTTCCATTGATTTCGTTTTGTATGATATTTAATTCGTCGATTAAATAAAGTGGGTCTATTATACTATGATGCATTTTTTTCAGGTGCGAAAATGTCAAAGCGTTCTCTAAGGTTTCTAGGCGATCATAGAGCTGTTGAAGCGAGTTCTCAATATTATTGAATATGCTGATTGTTATAAAATTATTTTCTAATTCAGGAGTTTGTGTTGAATACCTATCTATTGCTCCATAAATTTCTTTTTGGTTATGTTTTATGTTTTTCAGGTTTTTCTCGTATTCTTTCATAAAATCTTGCATTATACTAATAGTTTTTCTTTGATTTGACCTATCGATTTTAATTGCTGATTGGATTGATTTGATTTCGTTATCAAACTTAATTGCGTCATCTTGATCTAAGTTTCCTGTGATAGCTTTTACTACTGTTCCTAAACCATCTATTAGGCCGCGCTTATGTCTAAAACTTGATCTAAAACCTACGGTTTGTAATCCTAAATAAGGTAACCTACTTTCTATCGTATCTATAAGAAAATCTATTTGCTGTGTGATTGTCTTATAATCTATTGAAGCATTTTGTTTCAGCTTCATTGTATAGTAATTACTACATATTTCTAAGTATATATCCCTTAATTTTGTAGTGTTATAAACTACAGCTAAATTATACGTATCTATTTGATATTGGGCTTTCGCTTCTGTCAATACCAGTACTCCGTTATGGTTGTCTATTGGCTGTATGACCGCTGTGGTTGCGGCGAGCTGGAGCATTGCGACGAAGGCGAGGGCGTTCCTGAAACATTTTCAGGTCGCCTTAGTAAACGGAAGTGTACTCTTAATTGATTTTGCGTTTACATGTTTTCCGATAATTTCTGCGATTTGCTCTGGGTGTATACGTAGAATTGTGTAAGGATCTAGATATTTAGGTTCTAGTTTATTACTTCTTGCTGTTTTTGCCACTTGTTTGTATACAGTGTCACCGACTTTAAATTGTGCCGTCTCTGTATTTTTATTTGCTCTTTCTATTACCGACTGTTTTTCAATTGAAAGTTTGTTATTTATTAATTTATGTGTGTTTTCCATTATTTGTTTATGTTTCAAAACGTATTCTTGATAAAATTCTTTGGGGCAGTGTAATTCGAGTGGATTTCTGCTATCTGTGTGTCCATAAAGTAGTTCAAATGGTGTAAATCCTGTTGCTGAATGGATAGTGTTATTATATGCTATTATAGCATATTTCATTAAATTAATTGGTTCATCTTTGTCTGTTATTCGTTGAATTCTTACTAATTCTGCTAGTGTAGAGTGTAATCTTTCTATTGGTGAGTTTGAATTGGGATTGTAGGGTGTTGTGAAGTGTATGTGTATGTTGTGCATCGCGCAAATTTCTGTAATTACTTCATTATCAAATTTGGAGTCTGAGTCTGTTGTGATTTTCTTCGGTACTCCTATAACTGAAAATATGTTGAGGAGAGCTTCTGCTATGTGGATGCTGGTTGGAGCTGTGAGAGGTATTGCTTGGGCGTACTTTGTGAAGTTGTCTATGATCGTTAAAAAGGTTGTACCTCCGCTGCTGTACAGGTCCATAAACATATGTTCCATTGGTTTATGTGGAGTATCAGTGAGTGACAACGGTAGTTTTAAAGGGTTGCGTTCGTATTTGCTTTTTAGGCACCGATCGCATTTATTTATAAATTTTTGGATTGTTGAGAGCATATTTGGCCAATGATAATTTCTGTGAATGTGTTTATATGTTTCTTGTATGCCTCTATGTACGGTTTTTCCTTCGTGGTATTTTCTTATAATATCGGTTTGTTCAGAGACGTTTTCTATCAATGTGACTCTATTTGTGCATCTTATTAATTTGGGTCCGCGATTGCTAAATATGTTTTTATATACTTCACAAAATAATTGATAAAATTCCTCGTGATGGAAATAACAATGGAAAACTCGGTCTGGTATTGTATGTTCTTTAAGAAATTGTATTATTTGTTGTTTCGTGTCGTTGATAGGAATCCAAACATCCTTAATTATAGTTTTTCCTTTTGATCTATCATCTACTCTATAGGTGTCTCCGGGAGTTTTTCTTATGTGAAATTGTTTTAATTGTCTATCAATGGCGTCATTTATTTCGGGTATTTGGTGCGTATTTGATCCGATTTCGATTTCTAACTCTGGTTCCGGTTGTAATTGAGGTTCTGGTTCTGGTTGTGATTGTGATTTTGACTCTATTTGTCCGTCTATTTGTTCTATAATTTCAGGTGTCGTAGGAATATCGAGTAAGGTACGAATATCTATGTTTGCTAAGTCTAAGTCTGCGTTGGAAGTGCTGGGTTGAGCGTCTACTGTATTTGGATTTGTGGCTAGTTCGTTGTGGTGCAGTATCTGTACTCTTGACAGTGCATCTGCGTTAGTGTTATTTTTTCCTTTTTTGTATTTTACGTCAAAATTATATTCTGCAAGTCTTAAACGCCAGCGTGTGAGTTTTGAGTTCGGGTCTTTAATTGACATGATCCAAGTGAGTGGACGGTGGTCCGTAAAAATTGTAAAACGTTTGCCATAAAGATATGGTCTAAAGCAGTGGTTCTCAAACTTTTTAAATGACGGAACCCTTTTGGGAAGCAAAATACTTGATGGAACCCTACAATAAAACAATTATTTTTATAAGTGTATTCTTTATTAATCAGCATAATAAAAGTACAATGTATCAGTTACTAATTGTTATTTACTTCACCACTTGGTAAGGACAATAATAGAAAACATTAAAAAAGAAAAAATCTAACTAGTGGGAGGTATGAAACTGTTTTTTATTTTTCATCAATTGCTTGATATCAGGTTTGATGGAAGAAAGTTGGAGTCTCATATCAGCTTCGGCGTCCAGTCTATTGCGATATTTTGTTTTCGTGGCTGCGTAGGTAGAGAATCCTGTTTCGCACAAATATGTAGTTGGGAACGGGAGAAGAATATCCAGAGCCATTTGGCCAAGCATTGCATATTCATCTTGGATTCTGCACCAAAAATCATTAAGAGGCGTCGTTTTGAACAATGACTCCATACTTGTGTCTGATGACATTTCTAAAAGAGATTCATATATCTCATTTGACATGTTTTCAGGCTTTTCCAAGTTGGGTAAAAAAGGATTATGAATCCAGGAGTTCACTTTAATTTTTGTATTGTGTTCTTCGGGAAAATACTTTTCAAAAGATGCGCGCATCGAACTGAGATATTGGACCAATTCTTCAAACACATTATCTTCAAACATTTCTGAGTCGTTTTCGCTAACAAACTCACTGAGTAACGTAAAACTTTCTATTTCTTTCTTACCAATGCAAATGATCCAAAAATCTAATTTTCTTTTAAAAGCAGTTATTTTATTATAGGCCTGAAACACTGTTGTCTGTTTACCTTGCAACGATAAATTTAATTCGTTAAGTTTTTGAAAGATATCCGCCATAAAAGACAATCAGAACAACCAAGTTTTATCATACAAACGGTCCTTCAAATTAAAAGAAGTATCTGCTGAAAGAAACATTTGTAACTCGGCTCTAAGTTCAAATAGCCTTGTTAAAGTTTTCCCCCGAGACAGCCATCGCACTTCTGTATGGAGCAGCAGTGTTTTATGTTTGCTGCCATAATCTTCACACAATAATGAGAACAATCGGGATTGTAGTGGTCGTGATTTGATAAAATTAATTATTTTTACCGCTTCATCCATAACTAATTTTAGATTAGACGGCATTTGCTTCATCGCAAGTGCTTGTCTATGCAGAATACAATGACTGGAACTACAATTAGGCGCTTTATTTTTCATTCGTGACACTGCTCCTGCTGTTTTACCTGTCATCGCCTTGGCCCCATCTGTACAAATGTCAATGCAATTGTTCCAACTGAGATTATGTTCTTCAAAAAATATATTTATTTTATTAAAAATTTCTTCCCCGGTAGTGTTTGTAAGCAGCGATGAACACATAAGCATGTCTTCTTCAAAAGAACTTTTATATGGATATCTCACAATAACCAGCAGGATAGCCAAACCAGCGACATCAGTCGACTCGTCCATTTGCAAAGCGAATCGTGTATTTTGTAGACGTGTAACTAGTTCTTGTTTGACGTAGCTTGCCAGATCATGGATTCGTCGTGAAACAGTATCGTTTGATAGCGGAACAGTAGAAAGATGCTTTGCAGATTTTTCATCAAGCATACATTTTGTTATGTCTAATACACATGGTTTTATTAATTTCTCAGCGATAGTGTGCGCTTCACCTGCTTGTGCAATGCGATAGCTAACTAAATATGATGCCTCCGTGGCCTTTTCGTTGGTAGTTTGTGTTACATGCATCATATTTTTTTGACTTTCTAATAACTGATCTTTTTTGCGAACAAAAAATTCTTTATTCTTGTCTTTAGTCTCGGGGTGTACGGTTTCTAAATGTCGACGCAATTTGGCAGGTGCCATGGAACTATTAGGAAGCAGTTTACTACAGAGCATGCAGAGAGGTGAGCCGTTGGAATCAACAAATCCGAAACTGATATAAGATTCATCATACTTCCTTTTTTTCGTCTTTGAAACCGTCGAGCTTGACGTCGTGGCACTCGTGGCATCATCTTCTGGATCGGTGATTGCTAAATTCTCCGCGCGCATTGCTTTTGAACATTCAGCGTCATTAGAAGATGTTGTTGGAACACGTTTAACACCTTTAAGCCAACGTTCCATTCTTCTTTATTTATAATGTTACAAGTCAGGATAGTGGGGTTTAAATAATGCACAATCGTTACTGCGTATAAGAGACTAAATTTAGAACCTACAGGGAAGAAATGTTTAAAACTGAGACAACAGAATACAGCAGGCAGTAAAACAATGAACACTAGTTTCTCGCTAGCGAGCTTGTAAGTAGGTAGTAACTTATCGCTCCGAACGCTAATCATCAACTGACGACGCCAACGCGCGATCGCCGCTTTTATACTTAGTCCTAGACTCGATCTCAAATATTCTCGAAAATACTCGAGTCGGCACCTTTGATAAACAAAAAGCAAAAATAAAAACAGAAATTTAAAAATAGCGTTGTAAACAATATCGACTTTATCCTTTGAAGTTAGAGACGAAAGTCGCTTGTTGACAACTATAGCGTCTAATTCAGAGGCGGCTTTTATCAAAGAGACTGAGCGCTTACAAGTATACTACCCGCTCGTTTTAAGTTTGCCGCTGGCGATAGGTATGAGTGTATGACGTTCGAAATTTTTTATTTAATTGTAACAATAAAAATTGTGTACGGTAGATATTTGGGTAAAACTATGACACATTATAAGTTTTGTTGTCACGTGGGGGAAGGTACGCGCATTCCACAGACCGGCAAACTTAGAGCGAACGCGTTGTACAAGTATAAAATTGTTGAGACCAAACTTATAAGATATTGTACCAGCTAATGTAACACAAGCTTATACAAATACAAATAAATAAATAAATAACATTCATAGCGTTTTGTCTCCGCGCGGCCGCGGAGTCCGCACAGCCGCGGAGCGACCAGAGAGAGGTGTTTTGATTTTTTTATTTCTAAATTCTTGCGGAACCCCGACAGAGGTATCACGGAACCCTAGGGTTCCGCGGAACACACTTAGAGTATAGCTGGTCTAAAGTATTTAATTGCCCAGACAATGCTTAGCAATTCTTTTTCAATAGTGGAATATCTCTGTTCAGTATCCGAAAGTGTACGTGAAGCGTACGCTACTGGTTTATCTGTTCCTAGTTCTCCTTGTGATAGTACCGCGCCTATTGCTACATCTGATGCATCCGTGGTTAATATAAAAGGTTTTTCGAAATCTGGGTATTGCAATATAGGTGCATTAATGAGTACTTCTTTACATTTTTAAAATGCTTCCATATATTCGGGGGTGAAATTTATTTTGCTACCCTTTTTCAGACATTTTGTTAATGGTTTCGTTAATTTTGCAAAATCTTGTATGAATTTTCTGTAATAACCTACTAGTCCTAAAAATGATTTAATTTCTTTTTGTGTTTTAGGTAAAGGGAATTTTTTTACAGCTGCTATTTTGTCCTCGTTTGGCTGAAGGCCTTTGTCTGTTAATGTATGTCCTAGGAATTTAACTTGTTTTTGTAAGAATTCAGATTTATTCAATTCAATTTTTAGATTATGTGATCGAAATCTGTCGAAAACTTGTTTGCATTTGTCAATATGTTCCTGTAATGATGTTGAGTATATAATTACGTCATCGAGATAAGTTAAAACATTATCTAGGCCACGCAAAACTGAATCCATCAATCTCTGGAATGTACAATCGGCCTACTCGGCGGTCGTACACCCTTATGGCTATAATGGCTTGCGAGAAACGTTCGCTCTCTACGTAAGTGCACTCACACAGGCACATCTGCGCCTTATCGGATGCAAGGAGGCGGGGTCCTTGTTTTTTTTAGTGCATTGCGTTGTTGTTGTGCATATTTCGAGCCGATTAGACAGTTGTAAATACATACTAATAAAGGATTGTGACTTTTGTTGTAAGCGCGCTTTTTGCAGTTGCGCGAAATAGCAATGAATTATTTTATTGTAATACATACAAATCTACATTAATATTATAAATAGTTTATTTATATATTTATTCGTTTGTGTTGTTGAAATTGTAAAGAGGTAGTTTAAAGCTTGGAGAGGAATATAGTATATTTTGCCTCAATACTATTATACATATGGAATTGTGGACGGAGGTACGGGAAACTGTTAGCTTTTAATATTTTTATGAATTACGTTTTGATTTTGAATCTATCTTTTCAAAAAATATGAGTTAGTAGAGGGGTTTAAAACTAGTGCCTGTAATTTATGAACTAGAACCTATTTTCGATGTTTTATATTGTGCGTATGTTTTAGTATGATTCTGTTAAGTAGGATTATCGAAATTATTTAATTTAATTTTTGTAAAATTATTTTGCATTTTTGATACATATCCATACTAATATTATAAATGTGAAAGTAACTCTGTCTGTCTGGCTGTCTGTTAGGCTTTCACGCTCAAACAGCTATACCGATTTAGATGAAATTTGGTATAGAGATAGTTTGAGTCCCTGGGACATCCACGCGGGCGGAGCCGCGGGCTTAAGCTAGTAATATATGTTTCAATAATGCGAAATGATCGTTTTGTAAGAAATATGTTACAAAACGATCATAAATATTTTTCAAATATGTATTTAAGTTATTTACGTCTTCATTTTGGCTTGCCCCACGTAAGTATTTAAGAGGTAATTTGATGCATCTATGATTAATCTATACTTATATTTTTTGAGAGTTTGTTTGTATGTTTGAACACGATAATCTCGGGAACTATGGGGTCAAATTAAAAAAAATATGTAACTGTTGGATAGCCTATTTATCGAGGAAGGCTATAGGCTATATAACATCACGCTACAATCAATAGGAGCAGAGCAGCAATGTAAAATGTTGAAAAACGAGGAAAATTTAAGCTGACGGAGTTTGCTGGTCTTCGTCTGCTTCAGACAGCTAGTATGCTATATATAGTTGTTCCCAGTGACTTTGCTCGCGTATATCTTGATTCGAGAGATAAGAATCGTACATCCTTCACCTATTTTAAAACCTATATTATTTTGTAAGTTCTCTGTTATAAGTATTTTATCTAAATTTAATTTCAAATAATCATTGGATTGATTTAACGAAATAAAGATACTTGAAATTTAAAATTTAAATCGGGCTAGTAGTTTCAGGGTTAACCTCTACATACAACTTTAATTCTTTAATATTAATAGTATGTATGGTTTTAATAAATTCAGCAAGTTATATTTAATTTTTAACCAGTAATTATTTTAATAGAAATACATGTATTACCTGGAATGAGGGCAAGAAATAATGAAACAAGTAAATTGTTTTATTAATTTTATGGATCAGTCAAACAATTCCATTACACATTTAATACTTAATTATACTTTAAATTGTGGATGAGGTATGCAAACTAAAACAATAACGATATATTTTTAATATTAAATTATTATTTTACCATGCTATATAGTCATCAAAGTGCTTAATTACCAATTACTTTATCAATAAATATTATAGTAATAACGTCTTAGTTAGTGATAATAGTCAGTTTCATTAAATTTTTAAATTTACTGCCTCTGTGGCGCGGTGGGAGTGTATCCGACTGCTACGCAAGAGGTCGTGGGTTCGATTCCCACACGGGACACCAATTTGTGTAATCCACAAATTATTGTGCCGAGTCTGGGTGTACTTTGTGTCCGTGACTTGTATGTTTGTTAAGACCCCGCGACACAGGGCTTGTACCCACGACTGCGGGAGTCGTCTTTTTCAAATTAAGTAACAATGTATGAATTAATGTATTATCTCAGATGCTAGCTTATATTTATTACAGTAAAATAACCAATAAGTTTAATTTAGAATACATTTTAAAATAAATACAAACATTTAATTTTAATACAATCTATTGGCTCTTCCGTCAATAAATATTAACTCTCCTGGAACATCAGCACTCATCTACCCCCACATATTAACAATAATTCGTCCTCACATTCACACTTCCAGATTCACATTTCTGGGCTTGTATCTAGTATTTATTTTAAAAAAATCGTCTGAAAATTTAGCGTGTGATAAATCATAACCTCTGTACTCTCGAGCGAAACGCACTCCTGCTTCTTCTAGGTCCTGGCCTAATTTTTGTAGCGGAATAATGCACACATTTCTTATAGCCTGCATGCCGCAGTCAAATAGTCTAGCGAACGTCGACGTCTTAGTAAATGGCTGCACTTCGTAGGTATGTGCTAACCATTTTCGTTACGCGATACGACGTTAAAAGAGTCTTCCTCAGCATCCCGCTTTATCCAACGTCACGCTGTAAGCTCTCTGAAAAAAAATAACAAGTTAAAATAAATGTATAAAAGATCTTCGATACCTATTCATTAAAAGTTTGAATGAATAGAACAGTAAGTCAAGCACATTTTTAAAAATGTGTTATTTCATTATACTTAATATTATTTCTTTACAAATCAACAGACAATGAACGAGTTGTTACTGATAAAATTAGATAATAGTTCTTAATCAGTTGAAATATGATTGAAAATAGAATATGCGTTATTATGAGAAGCTACCGTTTGCGAAAACAAATTCGCATGCAAACTATTATCAATCCTATCCCATTGATTTTAAAGATGATAATTGCCATAAGCGTTTCCAGTTTTAGGACATTTACTGTGCGTAGGTATCATGAACCTATTTTTTCGGCAAATATATTTATGGCACCTGGAATTACCGAACCGTGGGAAAGCAAAAACTTATTGCATGCAAACTATTTTCAGTTCTTGTGTAACGATTTAAAGACTATAATCGATTAAAGGATTCTCAGTTTTACAACTTTTACTATGGGGATCATAAATCTATTGTTTTATCAACACAATATACGTTTTATGATGCCTAAAATTTACTAAAACGTGGGAAGAAAACAATTTATTTTGTCAAAAGTAAGAATGAGGATTTTCAATACTTCAAAAAATTGAACATAATTTATTTTGTTTAAACATAAATATTTTAAAAAGAATTATACATGACATCTTTAATGTGAGAAAATGAAACACTATGATTTAATAAGGGTGGATTTAAGTATAAATCATAGAAAAAAGTAAGAATAAAAGTGTATAAAAGCACGAAATTCTTACTCTGCACATATCAGTAGAGACAGCCTTTTATATGTTGCCACTCGTTCTACAAAATAGTTTTTGTTCCGATTAGTACTACGTTTCGTTAATATATTTCAGATTAATTGAACGAGTGAAAGTCTAGTTCCAAGAAGTTCACCTTTAAAAAATATACGAATTAGCAAGTGACTCAGAACGCCACGTTTAAAGTAAACTAAATGTAAATATTTGGACATCAAAAAATATAACTTAACTTTTACTTTACATTGATTTATGAAAAAGAGGTTTATGAATTTATAATAAATCATATTTATTATTATTTATTTGTTGAATAATCATAAGTAGTTCTAAACCTATGTATGTTAATAAAATATTTAAATATATTTTTTTAAATAAAATTACTTATTTTCTTATCATTTCGGTAGTAAATTAGTAGAATGATTTTTCGACAATTATCGTTATATTTAAATATATTTACATAAATGTTTAATAAATTATGCACTTAAATTTTTCTCACCCATTGCACCGTCTATTAACAAAAACCATTTAATAGTTGTTGTTTTTTTTAAAATTATATACGAAATAAATACATTTCGTAAAATTCAAATAATAAGTTTATATATTTAAAATATTAGAAATAAAAAACTGCGATTGATGAAATAACTAACCCTAATGTCTGCCATCATCATTGAGAATATTATTATATTATAACAACGAAACAAACCTTAGCTATGAAATTAACCATCGTCTTCGGAAATATTAATTATATTATTATTTGGTCTCCCCCAATTACTTTTTAACCAATAACCAATTCTCTTGTTAAACATAATTTATAATTATTGTAATAAAATATACGAGTAATTTGAATTTGACTTACCGTAACATTGGTAAAGGTTTGAATCCTTGGCCATGAAGATCCAAAATTTTATTCACGGTTTAAATTTCGGTTAATTGTGAAAACTCACTGAGGTCAGCAAGAAAGCATCCAACAGTTCAGTAAAACACAGCCACCGTAGGTAAACAGATAAAGAAGAAACTGTCCACTAATTCACACCACAAGTCAACGAGAGTTCTATCAGTAGTCAACGAAGTGGCAATCGGAATCCGTTAACAGAACAAGTCGTGAGCAAAATACAGTAAACATGCGCGCGTCATCATACAAGGAAGTGCAAATTGCAACTAAGTTAACTAAAATGTTTTATGTTCCCGTTGGTTAAGGTGTGGACCTTAGCCCCGTCCTAATTGGTTGAAAGTAAAATGTGGGAGTGGTTTTTGCGTTTGTGTGTGTGACCGAACCGTTGTGAACCGCTCATAGCAAAATATTTTCAGGTGGTCGAGCATCAAGTGGGCCGATTGTACTTGGTGCATTTTTCAGACCAAACGGCATTCTGAGAAATTCATAGTGTCCACGGTCAATTGTGAATGCTGTTTTTTCAACATCATTCGGGTGCATTTCTACTTGATGATAACCTGATGCTAAATCTAACGTCGTAAAATATTGGGCACGTCCTAATTTGTCTAATATATCGTCGATGTTAGGGAGAGGGTATTTGTCTTCAATTGTTTTGTCATTTAATTTTCGGTAATCAATTACTAATCTATATTTCTGTTCTCCTGAAGCGTCCAATTTTTTTGGAACAATGTGTACCGGACAAGACCAGGGTGAATTGCTTTCCTGAATAATATTTTGCTCTAGTAGTTTATTAATTTGTTTTTTAATTTCTTCCTTAAGTTTAGGGGCTTGTCTGTATGAACGTACGTAGATTGGTTTATTTTCTGTTAATCTTAATTGATGTTTTATTTCGTGAGTAAAAGTTAGTGGGATTTCCTCACAATGAAAAATGTCGAGATAATTGTAGCATATTTTTCTTATTTCACGATTTTCCTCAGGGTTCATGTGATCTGTCCTTAATCTTTCTAAATTTTGTTTTAGTAGCCTATCCATTTGTTTTTCTAGCTTGGGAGAGTTTATTTGGTTTGCTTTGTCTGATTTGGTGATGTTTAAGCGATGTAAGTTTAAATTATGGCTATTTTTTATATTAATTTCTTTTTCTGATGTATTAATTACTGTTGTAAGTGCATTTCCATTTTTTACAGATACGATTGCTGCTGGGAATATTTTTGTAGTTTTTTGTTCTGAAAAATACTCTCCTTCCTGATTATTACAGAGAAAATTGATGACCTGTTCGCATTTTGGTTTTATTTTTGTGTATGATTTAATATCGTCTCTAATAGGGATATCGGCATTTTCTGTGTGTAAAGTCATGTTTTTTATATCGATTTTACAATTTAATGGTGCTAAAAAATCTAAACCTAGTAATCCTATAAAATCAGAGTCAAAATTAAAAATTAGAAATTTATGAGTAATGTTTTCGTTGAATAATCTTTCAGGCAGTTTTATGTAAGCTACTTGCTTATGTTTTGAAGTGGCATGTGCCGTTTTTATAAAGTGCGTTTCATTTTTTATTTTAATATTATTATCTTGTTTATTTTGCAAAATTTTCGGGTTTATTAAAGATTGTGAAGCGCCTGTATCTAATAAAAATCTTCCGCCTAATTCACTGATGTATATATAGGGGAGACGGTTATAATTTTGAATATTATTTAAAAGTACTATATTTTTAGCTGATTTTCTATGTCCAAGAGAAAATTTTCGTCTTTAATTTCCTCGGATCCATTTTCCTCGGACTCGTCATCAGATGACGATTCATTGTCATTGTCACATTCGCTTTGAAAGTAAATTTTCTTTTTTACGTCCGTATTTTCAGTGGTTTTCGGTTTATTAAAATTATCTTTTTTTACAAAAGTTCCCGATTTTTGGAATTTAGTGTTAGTCGTACCTGTTTTGGTATTATTTTGTTGAAGACGTCTAACCCTAAGTTTCGTTTCTTCTTGTTTTGCCACCGTGATGGCTTGTTCTAAGTTTTCAACATGTTTTAATTTAATTAAAATTGCGGTTATTGGATTTAACTTATCCAGGAATGTCTCTAGTGCCATTTGTTCGTAATACACTTTTTTACTTGGATTGGATGATATGAGCGTGCTCATTAAGTTTCTTATTTTATCTCCGAATATTTCTAGAGAACTATTATCCCTAGTAATTTGCATCAGCTCTTGGACGAGTTGCATTTCGGTCCTAAATTCGCCGAATTTTCTTGTTAACGCTTCTTTAATGTCTGTCCAGGTTTTTGAGCCAGGGCTCTGAGAAATCGCTTCCACAGCTTTTCCCGTGAGTTTATTTCTAATTAAACAAGTGATGCAAGGATCTTCCTTGTTAGTAATTAAAGCTAAGGCATTTTCTACACCTTCTATGTAGAACGCGAGTGTCCTCCTGTTCCCATCGTAACTGGGTAACAGTTTTGAGAACGTCGAATAGTCGGTAGGCACCGGCTTTTCTTCAATAAAAGATTTTTCATCGGCTAACTTTTTACTATCGGAAGTCATTTTTAACTCGAAAGTTCAAAGGAAACACAAATGAAAATTCTGCACAAATGTATTTTTGAGAAAAAAACTCAAAAAAGACCAATGATCCCCAACACACTAGAAATACCACAATTTTGCAGAAAAATGTGAGGGAATAAAATAAAGGAGTCTCGGGAGTAAGAGAGCTTATACTTACCCCACGAGCATTGCCAATTCTTAGGCTGAAGATTCTACTGTGCCCCTGGCAACGGGCAAGGTCATGGGCTTGATAAATGACAAGACGTCTTTGTAGTTCCACGTGTCGTTTAATTGTCTCATAAAAAGTACAAAAGTATTGCAATATAACGTAAATGCTGACACAGATATTATAAAGGTGCTTATACACTATTCCACACTACACCATCCCCCTTAATTAAAAAAAAAAAGAAAATATATATATTTTTTTTTTTGGCACAAACAATTTCTTTTTTTTTTTTTTTTATATATTTTACATAAAAAAATCAAAATAAGAAAGTAAGTTATTACAGTTTTTAGCAAAGTAAGTTAATACAAATAATTCTTGTTTATAATATTGAAATCTTAAACTAATCCTTATAAAATTTTGTTCTATTCTTATGAACTACACTGACGGACTTATAAACGGCATCAAAGTAATAGACGACTTTGAAATAAATATTTTAACCAAGTATGCAAACTTTCTATACAGATTTAAATTGAAACCTCTAGATTGGTTCGTGAACTTTAAAACAGCGTAGGATCATATCTTTAAGTTTAAGTTTATGTACTGGAAAGGACCTTAAGACCTTTTTTGAAGAAAAAACAGAAGTTTAAGGAAAAATTGTTTAATTAAAAAATTGGTTTTAACAATAGACACAAACTTTATGCAAGGGTTTATTTGTGTTTTAATAAGGTGTATTACCCCCACGTGCCCTTATTACGGATTCTAATCGGTTCCGCATAGATTTTATAAGGGTTTTTAAAAGATCTTGCGGAATATTGTCCCATTCTTCTGAAAGTGCTGTTCTTAGTGCTGCCACTGTCGTAGGCGAAGGGTTTCTCGCATATACAGCTCTTTTTAAATTGTCCCAAACATGCTCGATGGGATTAAGATCCGGGCTGCGTGCTGGCCAATTCATTGTACGTATCCCAACCTCTTCGCAATAATGTTGAACTTGTGCAGCTGCATGCGGCCGGGCATTATCCTGCATTAAAGTAAAATTTTCGCCTATGAATCCCATGTAAGGCACCACGTGATCTTCTAATATCTCTGTTATGTAGCGATGTGCTGTCAAACCCCCTCTATTACCGTTTTGACGGACCATGTCTATGAACACAAGTTCTGTTCGCCCGTTCATCGATATGCCACCCCAGACCATACATGAACCGCCTCCAAAAGGAACACGCTCCTCAATGCAACTTTGAGCATATCGCTCCCCACGTCGACGATAGACTCTTCTGCGACCATCTGCACCATATAAACATGTCCTACACTCGTCCGTGAACAATACAGAGGCCCACTGCTCTTCTGTCCAATTCAGGTGATGACGCGCAAATCTTAAGCGAGCTTGTCTGTGAGCTGCAGACAACTTTGGACCATTTGCTGGTCTAAAAGGGGTGATAGCCGCTTCCTTTAACCTTCTTCTTATTGTTCGTGCACACACGTTTTTTCCACGCACTTCATTAAGCTCGGTTTTGATGTTAACTGACGTGAGGAAACGATTTCGCAGGGAAGTTGTAACAATAAATCGGTCATCACGACCTGTGGTTGCTCGAGTTCTGCCTGTACCACGTCTCCTCCTGTAAGAACCTGTCTCTACAAACCTTCTGTATATTCTACAAACCGTAGACTGGTTTAAATTTAAATTTCTACCAATCGTTCGTTGATCCAAGCCCTCCCGCACCAATGCTACAATTTGTGCCGCTTGTTCGGACGAAGTATCCATATTATGGTTCAAAAACTCTCGATGTGTTAAAAAACTAACCCAACAATTATGCTGGTAACAATAATTCAATTGACCAAACAAAAAAAATCAATGAGAATTAATTTAAAACTTTGCTATAAATAACACGCAAATCTGATACTACGAGTAAATTTTCTTTTCCCGGCTATATTCATTTGTTTTACCGCAGTTCTATTTTTAAATTTAATTTTTTTTAAGATTAAGAGCCAGTCTTTCCATATTTATATAATTTAATCTAAAAAGTTTGCATACTTATTATAAAAAAATCCTTTTAGAGTAAACCTGAACTTTGATGCAGTTTATGAGTCCGTCAGTGTATTACATGTTTACCGTTACGGTTAATCAAAACATTAGGTGCAAGGTCTTTAATTACAATATAAGGGCCTGTATACAAGGTATCCAGTTTATTACCAGTCTCATTTTTCAATAACAATGCATCTCCTGGTTTATAAATTATGGGATTAATTGACATATCGTAAGTATTTTTTCTATGGTGTTTACTTATAATCAAATTATTTTTTGCGTCTTTTTGAGCCTTTTGTAATCTATACTTAAACTCTAAAACATAGTCATCAAAATTATATATCGGTTGTAACTCACTGGTTAGATTACTAGGTAACCTACATACGTGTCCAAACACCAACTCATAAGGCGTATATTTACTTTCAGAATGTAGAGTAGTGTTGTACGAAAAACACCAGTACTGTAACCATGTACTCCAACTTGATGGGTTATTGTCTGTTTGGATTCGCAAATAGTCGTTCAATAATTTATGCGTATTTTCTAGTGAACCAATGCTCTGATGATGGTATGCCGTTGCAACAGTCTGAGTTATGTTTAAAAGTTTACAAATCTCTGACATAATTTTAGAAACAAATTCTGTACCCCTATCACTTGCAATCTCTTTTGGAATTCCATAACGCAAAATAAAATTTTCCGCAAATGCTTTAGCAACTTCGGTTGTTGTTTTAGATTTTAGAGGATACGCTTCCACATATTTACTCAGCTCGCACTGTAATGTTAAAATGTAGCTAAATCCAAGATCGTCTCGGTCTAACGGACCCACAATATCTAAGAAAACTTTTTCAAAAGATGATGCTGCTGTGGTTGTAATACATAATGGTTCCTTATGAATTTTAGTGTATTTTTGTTTTTGACAGTTACTACATCTCTCTACATAATTTCTAACGTCTTTTTCTAATGATGGCCAATAATAATGTTTTTTAATATTATTTACCATCCTCCTAACACCTACATGACCGCTACTGGGTAATAAATGAAAATCGTTCATAATTACCTTTTTATCATCGTCATTATAAATCCTTTGAATGTCCTTTACAACACATATTCGAGGTAAATCAATTGTTTTATTTTTAGCTATATATTTTGATATAGATTCAATGTAATCTTTATTTTTATTTGTTTTAATAATCACAATTTCTTCAATATTTAATTTATTGCATAACAATGCCATTTCTTTCAACAAATCGTCTCGCGAATTTATTGATAAAGAAGATGAACTAGCAAATAAATTATTTTTACTTTTACAGTAAATTATATTCTTATTTTGTGAAAAAATTAACGTATTTTTATTCTTTAACATTCTACGCAAACTCTTTTCCGGTAAAATAATTAATTCCACATCCGTATCACATTTTTTCAGCACTTCTACGACTTTAGGTTGATCAGGCCTGTTATCGTAAGAAATGTTTGACGATTTTGACATATCAGGTGAGTGCATCATTCGCCTAGATTGCGCTCGAATCATGACACATAACAGTTTATTATTCATTTCTTTGAGCTCATTAGATGTAATAATAATTCGTGATAAAGCGTCTGCGACGACATTTTCCTGACCCGGTACATATTCTACCGTAAAATCATATTCCTCTAATAAAAGACGGAATTTCGTCAAACGACTTGAGGGACTTGTCATATTAACCCTTAACTATAGTGGTGAACAATAATCACGTTTCTATAGTTGTGGGGTCCATTGGGCCCATGTACTTTGAAACGGCAATAAAAATGAAAGTATCCCGAATATTTAAGAAAATATTTATTAAATTTATTATATATTATATGTGTCGATAAATATCAAAAACGCCTAAGTCACGTTTAAACATTTTTTGGATAATGACATTTTTTTCTAGTTTTAACTTTTAAATAGTAAAAAGCTGAGATTATTATTTTGTACTCTGAATATAAAGCCTAGCAACACTGACAAAATAAAAAGCAAAATAAATTCACAACGTAAATATATTTTTTCAATGAGTTTTATGAGGACTTAAGCGCATATGATATAACACTTATGGACTTGGTCAACATTGAAAAATAAGCCACTGGACTTGGGAGAATTTGAAATATTGCAATAGGACTTGGCTGGGTTTGATATAGCATAATGATTAGGGTACGGACTTGGGAAAATGAATATGCAATAATTTCATAATAATATTTTTATCCTTAAAAATATGAAGTTACATATTTATCGTTTTCCGCTTATTTAGATTATTATATAAATCAGAATAGAGTCACAGTTTTGCCTTACATACGAATCATGAAAATATAAAAATGATAGCAAGAACAATAAACTAAACAAAATCAAAAATCTCTTCAGGAATACAGTCATCCTCTTCGCCGTCCGCATTTTGCACCGCAGTTTCAGCATCATGGCTGGGTAGAGCTAGAACGTTTTTAAAATAATTTAATTCCTGAATTTCTGGCCACTGCTCTCCAAAGTGTTTTTTTAGTAGTTTATTAACATCGTCAAGCTTCTCTTTTTTGATGGTGACCCTGTGATTCATTCTGTTAGGTAATATTTGTGATATTTTTTTACCTCTTTTTGTAATGGGTAAAAGTTGACTTATATCATTTCTGTACGACAATTCACCACGTACCAGAATTTTCCGATTCACCTTATCAATAATTATACGCTTGCATTTACTAATATGGAAGTGCAGGCTCTGTGTATTTTTAAGCACATTCTTACATGCTTCTTTCCAATCAAATATAGGCACTTGATCAACAACATGGTAGATGGTAGCATTAGATGACATCAAATTAATATAGTCATTTGGATTTAAAATATTTTCTAAGCGCTGAATCTTTTTTTCGGTAATCGCAAACACTCGGTCAGGAGGAATGAAGCTATGACCTGTTACTGGAAAAATAATCTCAACTTTATATATATCATTTTGAGTCTCATAAAGCCATTTTGAAACCATCCCGATTAAAGTGGAGTTTTTGTTTTGGCCACCACAGCCATCAGCCACAAGTCTGACAATTTTTTTCCCCTCCATATTTAACATTTTTAAGCAGTGATAGACGCAGGATGCTATTTCGTTGGAGCCTTTTGGTGCCTTGTCCTCAGTCCAAACATAGGAGAAGACATTTTCAGGTGTTAAATTTGTCTTTGAGTTGCCCACTACAACTGTAAAATTATAAATATATAGTTGCCTCGAATAATATGTTGATTGATCTGGTACCCTGGGCATGGGTAAATTTTTTTGACAATCAAATGAAAGGATAAGTATATCGGGATCTTCATCTTTCAAAAGCTGAAAAAAACATTTCGCTCTCATCTTATGAATTCTGTATTGTGCACGTATGTTTTCCTTTTCAATGCCGTTTGGACATCTTTTCAGTTTTTCTAAAAATTGAAGACAATCGGAGCACACATCCTGTCGTGGTGTACCAAATCCTATGTTAAAAGATGTATTAAACACCTTCCTAAAATAAGATTTGGTTACCGAAAATCCGGGTATGACTTGATCCTCATACATTTTGTACATCTTAGTAATGTTAAGACTTGGGTCTAAATAAATTCTTTGTTTTATCTTGCCCCTACAGTAATGAGAATCTAAAGGTTTAAATTTCATAATAAATTTCTGGACTGCTTCCAATTTTGATCTAAATGCAAACTCTTTTCGATCACCACCTCTTCTCTCTGATGCACTTGTCCCATTTTCTGCGAACCTTTTAGTGACACCTTTTATTCTTCCTTGTTTTACATTTAAAACATCACAAAAAGCTTTAAGGCAAACTGGAAAAAGTTTCTTAGACTTGTGGTCGGGAATAAAAAAATGATTAGAAAAAGATTTCGGGGTCCTGGTATTTGTTCTAGATCGTTTTCGTTGTACTGGCGTTATAGATGTATATTTAAGAATAAAATTATCTTGATCAATTTTTTTGTGACTGCTATAAAACTTCTCATGGATGTAAAACATTGTATTAGAAGTTAAAGATTCACATTTGTACTTGCTTTTCTTGGCGTGCTTACACGTGGGCTTTTTCGGTAAAGATTTCGCGATATACCTGTAAGAAAAATAAATAAAATGTGATTATTACAAGAAAGTCCTGATATATTTTTTTATTTCTACTACATATTATTTGATTACTCAATAACCTACTTATGCAAAAAGTAATTAACTGGTAAAGTAAACAGTTTATACTTGAGTAATGCGCTACCCCAGTATTAAATTTTATATTAGTCCGTGAGTTGAACGTGAATAGAATAAATAAATAAAAGCCAAGAAAAAATATATGAATACGAAAATCTATTTGTCTATCTATTACGTGTTACTCTTTTACGACTAAACGAATAAACCGATTGACAATAAATTTTACGAAGATATCAAGTATGTATATACTTATCCCTAAAATTATTATGAACATTGTTTAAATTTTGCTAGTTAATAGATTTATACGCAGGAATATAAAATTGTACAAATTTAAAATAACACGTTAAAAGTTCGAACGATCACAATACAGTCCGGCCCTATTCAATGTTATGATGACGCTCTGTCTCAGGTACTATCTTGTTGAAAAACATCTTTAAATCACGCTCAAACTTACCGATTTCGTCGATTCTTCTTTGTCTTATCACTTGTAACCTTTTTTGGCTTCTTTTTGGCTAATTCTGGAGGCATCACTTTTATTAAATTATCCATAATCACAATAAATTAGCGGAGCGCGATTATTACTAGCACGTGGTTTAGACAGGAATGGCGGCCATGACAGAGGAAAGACGACGTGTGATTGGCTATATTGGACTTGGGCTCCTATGATTTGAAACGGTTGTGTGACTTAGGTGAGATTGAAAAAATGTATTCATTTTCGACCTTAATTTCTATGGGAAGCCGATGACTTAGGTTGGATTGATCTAAAACGAAAATAAACGTTATTTTTCGCTGAATCGAATAAATATAAAAAACTCAAAATGATCGGTACTGGACTTAAGCGAGTTTGATATCTATCGACACATATAACAAACATAATGTTTTATAACATCAACCATAGTAACATAAATTATTAACATTAATTTGTACTTTTAATAATCATCATTAATCAAGTTTCCTTAATCTAAAAACAAGTTTATGGAAAAAAAATAAAAAATATATGAAACTGGTCGCCAAGTAAAAACAAAAAATATTTTCTATAATAATAATATATGTTTTACAAAAACATACTAAAAACAAAGAAATAAAACCTAAAATAAAAATTTTGACACCAGTTTCATTTTGCTAACTTACAAACATGTACTACAAACAACTTTTGCACATGTCATGCAAATAGGCTGCTGGCACTTAGTACATAAGTGAACAGTCTTAGCTCTCTTAGCAGGCTTGCAGAACGAGCACCTCTTCCTTTTGTTCCTGTCCAATTTCTGGCTTTCACCTGGTTCAATTGTTGGAAGTTGAATCTGTAGGGCCGTGGCAATGTTTGTTCTAAGTTGTGTAGGTAGTCTTTGATTGTAGCATCGTTCTTTCATATATGGTTCACATAAAGATTTGGCCAGCCCCTTCAAAAACGTCATACGTGTCATCTTGGATGCTCTTTCATGACTCTGCTGAATGGTATAGGCATTCAAAGCGCTCATGTCCAGTAATCTGTACAAAACAGGCATAGGCCAACGTCGCGTTCTACGGCTACTTGAATAAACTGAGCACATCTGATCAACAGCATCGACGCCGGCTTTGGTGCTGTTATATTGAAGAATTATTTCTGGCTTATTAGTTGACTCGTCCACAGAATTATCGTGATGCATAGAGGACACAAGTACCACACATTTGTTCTTTTTAGGAACAAAGCTCGCAATGGTAAAGTCTTTTGTGAACCCGAACAGAGAAGATTTAATTTCGCGATCTTTATGAGGTAAGAACTCCTTAGGAATCTCCCTTTTATTTTTTTTCAGGGTTCCAACGACAGTGAGGCCTTTGGATAGCATGATAGTGAGAAGTTCCATTAATGTGTACCAGTTATCTGTAGTTACGTTACGGTTAGTATTCAGGATTGGTTGGCATAATCGAAGACAAGCTTGTACTGGAATCGGGTATTTTTTTTCTTCATCTGTCAGCGTAAGTCCATCAGAATTTTTTCCACAATACAAATAGGTATTGTACACATAATGTGTCTTAGCATCTGCAAGACATTGCATTTTCAAACCATATTTATTTTGCTTGCTGGGAATGTACATCTTGAAGGCACAACGTCCGCGAAAACCTACCAGCATTTCGTCAATCGTCGCATAAGCACCCATAGAATAATTGGCTTGAGCATTCTTATTGAACATATTTATCATCTCAGTAGTTATACAACCAGGGTCCACTTTTTTACGCTCTTCTCTATCATCCGGGTTATCGGAGCGGAGACACACCAAAAGAACATAAAATCGCAAAGAAGACAAGCATAATCTAAAAATTTCTCTTCCAGTTCCATCAGTTGCAAACAAGGATGTCACAGCTTCATGATTTGACTTGAATACAGCAGAATAGTGCAATAAACCAATAAAACAGTTTAACTCTTGGGGAGTGCATTCTCTCAGTTCAGTGCGATCTGGAGATTTATATTTCAATCTGAATGCTGCCAGTTTCTTGTTAGTCCAAAATAGTATTTTGTTTTTCATATCCTCATCGAACAGTATATTGAATGCCTCAATTGGAAGAAATGGGTCTGTAGGTCTTGCTCTTGATGTAGTACATGGCAATCTTAGGATGTTATGGTTTCGAACACGAGAATTTCTTGATGGCGGTGTTTTAGCCCATTTGAACCTATTTTTCCCGTAATAGTAATCAGACATATTATTTGTTTCATTCTCTTCGCATACATCTTCACTTCCAGATATTTCAGAGTTCGAGTCATGATCACTTTCCACTACAAAATCTTCATCATTATCAGAAAACTCATTGTCAGAGTTTGAATTTACAGTATTTCTTACAGAAACTGGATTTTCTTCTTCATCACTGCCTAAATCAGCATTCAGCCATTGCTATATTATGTCTTCTCGATTGGTTGACATGTTTTTATTATTTTCCATGATGAAACACTGAAATTTAACACAAAAACAAGTAGAATGAAAGAATTAAAAAAATACGTATTTATAGTCGTGGGTCCAATGGACCTATGCATATTCATTTACTTACCTTTGGAGTAGCGCGCGAAACACGTCCGTCTCCCTGCGTACGCACCGGCTTACTGTCGAAAGGTACTGAGGTGCGCGGGGAGCTCCACCACCCGCAGCGCTTTTAGTACTTGTTTAAAGAATCACTATGGGTCCAGTGGACCCACGACTATAGTTAAGGGTTAAAAAGATAAAGTAATGGTCTATGGTCAGTTCTAATTATAAATTTCTTACCATATAAATACGGCCTAAAATATTTAATTGACCAGACTATTGCCAAAAGTTCTTTTTCAATCGTAGCGTAATTTAACTCGGCCTTATTTAAAGATCGACTAGCATACGCTACCGGCTTTCCATTAGAATTACTCAAAACACTACCGATAGCATAACCTGAACTGTCTGTTTGTAATATAAATTCATTATCCTTGGAAAAATTTGGGTAATCTAAAACAGGTGGGTTGGAAAGCAACTGTTTGAGAGTATCGAAAGCATTCTGACATTCGGGAGTCCATTTAAATTCCACCTTCTGTCTACATAATTTGTTTAGTGGCAAAACAATTCCGGCAAAATTATTAATAAACTTTCTATAATAATTACTAAATGCAACGAAGCGCTTGACGTCATTCTGCACATGTCGGTATCGGGTAACTTTCGATGACTCGAATTTTTTCAGAGTCAGGTAAAATACCTTCGGCTGATATTGTGTGACCTAAGTAAAGTATTTGTCGCTTTAGAAATTCACACTTTGACGGGTTTAATTTTAAATTTACTTTACGTAATCGGGTAAAAATAGACATAAGGTTCTTGTTATGGTCAGTTAAGGTACGGCCAAAAATTATTAAATCATCCAAATATATTATACATTTGTCATAATTAAGACCCGACATGGCCACCGTCATTAGTCTACTAAAAGCAGATGGGCTAATTTTTAACCCCATGGGCAAACGGCACATTTGGTATTGCCCTTTGTCAGTAGTGAATGCAGTGTACTTTCTAGACTCTTTTGTTAAATTACACTGAAAATAGCTAGAATTTAAATCACAGTGACTAAAATAAAAAGCTCCAGATAAAGACTCTAATATGTCAGTAATGTTCGGAAGAGGGAATTTGTCATCTTGTACCCTTTCGTTCAACTGTCTATAGTCTACTACTACTCTCCATTGACGATTACCGTTCCGATCTAATTTTTTTAGGCACTAATAGCAAGGGGCTAGACCACTCACTACTACTTTTTTCAATGATTCCATCTCGCAACATTTGGTCAATTTGTTTATTAAGTTCCTGTTTCTGTGTGAATGGAATCCGATATTGTTTTTTAAAAACGGGTACCACATTATTTTTCAAATGTATAGATTGTTCATAGACATTCGTGACAGTTAATTTGTCACCCGGTAAATGGAATACATCTGAGAATTTTGCACAAATTTGTTCTATCGATAACTGCTCCTCTTTATTCAAATATGAACCTAAATTGAGCAATGAAAATAACGTTCGAATTCTTTCGACGTTAACGTCCGGCTTGTCAAACGTACAAAAATCATAATTATCAAATTTATCGATCTCAAGCTCATTTAAACATAGCGAAACTTCTTTGTCAGTAGTATTTAAAATTCTCACTGGAATTTTACCATTTTTTGGCCTGGCTACCACACTAGCTAAAAAAATACCTTGTTTTATCTCCTTGGGATAAACAACACAGTCGTAATTAATATTAGTAGGTATATACCTGATAACTTCACATCTCGGTGCGACAGAAAAATAATAATTATAGTAATGTAAGGGCAAGCTAATTCTATTCTGTGCGACCTTTAGAGATAGCATGTCTGTTTCATAATCTATGACTCCATAAAACCGCTTTATAAAGTCTTGGCCTAATATACCTATTGCCTTACATGGCAAATTCCTAAATACGTAAAATTTATGTTTTAAAAATATGCCATTACATTCTAGTGTCAAATAAACAAAGCCTTCTGATTTTAAACTACCACCTATACCATTAATGTATAACGCACACTTATGTAATTCTAACTTAGTTAAATCTAACATTTCATACTTAATCGCTGATAAAGAGGCCCATGTATCTACTAAAAATTCTAATTGTAACTTATCTACGCTTAAATATACCCAATTAATACTATTACAAACTAAAACCTGATTAGGAACGAAAAAACTCGTCTACTTGAATTTCATTACTTTCATTATTATTCGACGCTTCATTTGACGTAAAATGGTTAAAGTTTCTATAATTAGAACGATTTGCGCTGTTACCGCGAATTCCGCGAACATACCAGGGCCCTGTTTAATAAAAGTTACAATTTGTAAATAGTAATTGTATTTTACAGGCTACAAGTCTACAAGTTTCTGTTTAATAAAGATTACAAGTTACAATTTTACCATGGTGGAAAATTTACAAAATTGTAAGATTGTAGCAACAATTTTACAAATTTCTGTTTAATAAAGATTTTCTGTCTACAGGTGACAATTTACATATTTGTAGGGAAAACGGTTTTATTGAACGCATAATTGTAGTTACAAGTTTACATATTTTGTAAATTGTAGTACAATTCCGACAGGTAGATTCACCTACATAGAAATTTTACAATTTTGCGCATATGTTGGTAGTTGTTGTTGGTTAGTGAAAAAAATGGTTTTAACAACAAGTAGTGAAAGTAGTGACAGTAGTGATAATGAATACAATACAAGGGAACGGCAACAACGTATTTTTCGTAAAAGGATAAACTTTACTTTGGATGTGACAGATTTTACGTTTAACGAAAAATTTCGTGTTAGTAAAACTACCGTCGAATATTTGGTAACAAAAATTGGACAACATCTTAAATACGATTCTATAAGAAACAAAGCGCTTACACCAGTTCAGCAAATTTTGTGTACATTGCACTGGATGGGCTGTGGCTCACAATACCATGTTATAGCGGATGCACATGGTGTAACTAAAGGAACAATACATAACTGTATAAAGAATGTGTCTAGGTTCGTTGTCAGTAAATTATTCGGAGAAAAGTCCGCTGGCCAACTAATTGTCTCGATATCCCTAGATTGTTCATGAAATATAATATACCCAGAATAGCAGGCATTGTAGATGGTTCGCTCATCCCAATGGATGCTCCTCGCCAAAACGAATCCGCATATGTAGACCGAAATGGAAATCATTCCATGAATATTATGGTAGTGTGTGGACCAAATTTGGAAATATTTTACGCGAGTGCAAGATGGCCAGGCTCTGTTCATGATGCAAGAGTACTTAGATGCTCTTCGCTAGCACGTAAATGGGGAAATGGATGGAGGCCATTTCCTAACGCCATAATATTAGGAGACAGTGGCTATGGCCTAAAAAATTGGCTAATGACACCTAACATTCCGGTACAAATACCCAGAACGTTAGCACTAGAAAGATATTTACGTGCTTTTAAATCAACACGAAGAATGGTTGAAAATGCACTGGGCATAATAAAAGAAAAATTTCCATGTCTGAATCATTTAAGAGTACAGCCAATTATTGCAAGCAAAATTATATTATCTACAATAATTTTCCATAATATTGAAAAACGTTTAGGATCGCAGCATTATACTAACTACTCAGAACAAACTATTGAACATGATAACGAAATTCCTAACAATGATGACGAGGAGGAAGTATTTGAACAGGAAGGTGTAGAAGTAATACAGTCATTAATACAATTGTTTGAATATTTTTTTTTATTAAATAGGAATTAATTAAAGACATGTTTAGTTCAAAATAATTTTATTAACTATATTATGTGTTTTATTGCTAACTCCAAAATATCTTCACCGTTTTGATTTGGGTCGGATGAATGAATAACGATGGGAGAAGGAGGATCGATGACAACATTTTGTACATAAAATGGTAAAGTAAAATTAGATGGTTGCTGTATTTTACCTTTGCGGAACATTTGATTCATAGATTGAAATACTTTGTGATTTTTTTCTTGGCCTTTGAGGAAATTGAGTAGGAGTGTTTTCGGGTGATGTATTTATTGTGGCCTCACGCGACTCTGGTTCATGTACTTGTGTTACGTTTGACCCAGATGATTCCGGCACGCTAAGACCTTCTATTACAGGAGAATCTTTCCCGATTATTTTGAGTACTAGCTCATCAACATCATCATATCTACATTTCTTCCCTCCTCCCGATCCCGTCTGCTGCCGATTGTCCCTTTTTTCCTGTAGATATTGAAATACTTATTAGTAACTTTATAGCTCAAATTAAACTTAACTCCCATTTATCATTATGTATCACTACAGTACCTATATAATTATTATACTAGCGACCCGCCCCGCCTTCGCACGGGTGCAATTAGAAACCTTAAAAATAACAGTATTTCTCCACTATTTAATATATCTACATGTTATTATACATATATAAACCTTCCTCTTGAATCACTCTATCTATTAAAAAAAACCACATCAAAATCCGTTGCGTAGTTTTAAAGATATAGGTACTTATGCCCACATAGGGACAGAAAAAGCTACTTTGTTTTATAATATGTAATGATGATAATGATAAAGGTAGGTAATATAATTTTTGCAGTGTGAATTCACTTCTTCTCGGTAACAAACTAACAGTTACAGATTAAACTCTTTAAATGTTAGGTATAACATTGTAATAAATTATTTGAATTTAGTATTGAAACAAGTAGGTATTGAAATTAACAATAATAATAATTTAGTTTAAAAGTTTGTATTATTATTATTGTACACGAATGAAGTTTACAAAACACTTAATCCGGTTTTAACACCTTTTTATTATTATTACAACATAACATAAACTTAAAATATAGGTAGATACTTACGATTGTCCTTTTTCTAAAGTTTTGCCATGTAGTGTCACGTAAGTATTTCCAGTCTTTATTATAAATGCCCAAAGACTTTAATTGATCCGCAATATATTTCCACTTTGTTATTTTCATATCGTGAGTTAGTTGCTCACTAAACCGACCAAATAAAACATCTTTATTTTCGTATATCAAAGCAAGGACAGTCATTTTATTTTGGTGCTCCATGATTTACTTGTTAAGGATTGTACAAATTAATATGAAACTAAATCACTCTTTACTTTTAAAATAGTAGGTACTTACCTAAGTTTTTTAATTAAACCTACCCTCGTTAATTTAAATCTATGAATCTCCAACAAAAACTTACATTTTATGTAAATTGTAACTTACAACTACAAATTTGTAGATACAATATTGTTAACGAAGTCTACAGGCGTTTTCTACAATTGTAAACGTTTATTAAACAGCATTGATACTTACAATATTTGTAACATTTTCATGTGTAACTTTTTTACATAATTGTAAGGTTTATTAAACAACACTTGTCATAAAACTTTACAAATATGTAAGTTTTTTACAAAATTGTCGGATTGTAACTTTTATTAAACAGGGCCCTGGTGCCGTAACTTGAAGCGCGCTGCGCGCGGGCACCGTGGGATCCACGCCACGTGTTGCTAGAAGCCGGCATTGCTTTATTAACTTGGAAATTGTTATTATAAGAATTTCGACCTCGAAAATAACGAAACCTATTAGGAAAATAAGTTTTATTACGCGTTTGGTGGTTATATGACATAACATTTTGATTAAAAGATGTACCAGACTCATCTTCAGCTACTCTGATGGCATCCTTCAAGGACGTTAAATTACGAGCTGAAATAATTGTACCTAACTTTTGACTACGCAAACCTTCAGAAAAACATTTTATTGCGTTCTTTTCGTTAAGCGGACGCAACGCTTTGTACGCATTTTCGTCACCATTTGCTTGGGAAATGGTTAGGTCAACCAAAAGCTTTTCTATCTCTTCCCCAAATTCTTTAACAGACTTTTCACCTTGGTTACTCCTTTGTAACCTTGACTGTAACGCAGTGTCCGATTTGCAAGTGAGTAAATGAGTACGCATATCTTCTAATAGCAATTTAATACTATTATAAGAAGTGGCTAACCGCATTTTTGCACCATTTGATAAGCGACATTTCAAAATAAATTTAATTAACAGCGGCTTATCATCATCAATTAACATTGAATCGTATAATTCAATGGCATCAATTAAATCTCGAGTTATTTGTTCACTACCTGTCATTTTCGGCAAAAGGCTTATCGCCGTTTTCAAATTGAATTTTTCACCCGACATGATTTCAGGCGCAATATCTATTTCACACAGAGAATCCTGTTCAAACTTTAAAATTTTTTAATAACATAATTCAATATTATTACATAAAGATAACAATTCCTTTGATACATCTCCTTGGTAATTGTCCAAAATATTTTTATACGACTCATAAATAGCTCGGGATTCTAAAATTTTACTGTCAAAATTATTTCCCTTCCTTCTTGAGGGTCCCAACTTAGATATACTAGTCTTAAGGTAATCTAATTCTCCATATATATCAGCTAATTTAATCTCAATAGTCATAGTCAATCATTTCCTTACTTTTAAACTCAATTAAAAAATAAAAAAATACGAGAAAAGAGAGAGAGAAAAAAAAAATACACAATAATCACTCACATTAAACATTAGATTCGGTATTGTCCACTCCACGAATTTCTCTGCGACGTAAACTAGCTCGTACGCGCTCCAGTGCATCGATCCTTAGATGGTTCTGCATCCAGTTTTCGTGGCATTTTTTATAGCACCATAAAAATGCAACCAGGATACCCAAAAACAAACAGGCGCAGATAATTGTGAGCAGGATATTGTTTGCTTGCAAATGTTCCGCAGCCGCCTTTGCGTGGTTGTCTGCTCCGGCTTGTGCAATCACAACTTCGTCCTTGGATTGCGGCGATCCCATAGTCAGCGTGTCGGTGTCCAAAAATTGTGAAAACTTTTATTGAAGCCAATCTGAGACCTCGCAGCAGGTGACGGATAGTTTAGTATGGCATGGCAGGGTCGCCATCTACTGTGCCCCTGGCAACGGGCAAGGTCATGGGCTTGATAAATGACAAGACGTCTTTGTAGTTCCACGTGTCGTTTAATTGTCTCATAAAAAGTACAAAAGTATTGCAATATAACGTAAATGCTGACACAGATATTATAAAGGTGCTTATACACTATTCCACACTACAAGATGGAGGTGAGTCTGACCGTCTTCAGGCTGCTGCTGCCAGGTGTTCTGCTTCTCTGCTGCGCTGCGCCCACTGTAGGTTCTTTAATTTCGCGTTGCGGAATTATAGATTTAAAATAGAACTTTGAATCTGATCCCGAACAAACGCGACGTACCGACTGCGCCAGTTAGGTAGCGGGCGAAGGCAAGAGGGTTTTTAAAAAGAAAACACAAGGTGTGTTCAGCTTGAAGAGCGAATTAAGACTAACTTTATTCTTTAATAAATTTAAAACTAAAACTTATCTAACAAAGAGTCGTTACATAAATGGTTCACGGAAGTCCATGATATGATATCTTAATGGCTCATTACAATAGTGACCATTGTGTGGCGGCGTGTTTGGCGGTGTTACACCGACATAACTCACGCTGATAATTAGTTTGACCTTTGAAAAATCCATATTCTCTGCTAGAATTTCTTTGTTTCTCAATAGGTACAGACCTTTTTGTAGTCTGTACTGGTTTTATAATTATTCGTTTCAATAAAAACTCTTTTTGTTGACTAAAATTTTCAATAGACCAATAGGTTTTACATATATCTACACGTTCTTCTTCAGTAAAAATTTCTTTGCATTTATGGCGACAATTATTATTACATCTTGGTTTCTTAGGCATTTTAGGTGCACGTATCTTTCCATCTTTACTTTTGTACGGCAAACAGTTTCTTTTTTTCCGCAGTTCTTGGTTGACTTTCCATTTTGAAGGATCGGCAACCCTCCATCTGCACTTATTACTTTTTTTCTCTTCTTCTGTACTTTCTGTTTCACAATCAGTAGTTTCAGTTATGATGGTGGCAGGTTTTTTCTGTATCTCTTTAACAGGTGTCATTAATTTTTTTTTTGTCTTTTCGGCCTCAGATTCACTGGATAAAATTGGTGTCTTATTCTCTATTCTCTTAACTTTTATTTTTTTTCTAGGATTCTTCGTACATTCACTTTCTGAAAATAGGCCTGACATTGCTGAAGTAACTAAAGATGCAGTTCTCTTTTTTGTTTTGTTTTCTTCGTCTGTGTCTGGAATCCACGATGATCCAGAATCAGAAAATGGTTCTTCATCAGTCAGCGACAGTAAACCAACCCCAGAAATGGGACTAGAGCCTCTGATCGGAGAGCTAATATCCATATTATTATTATCATCATTGGCATCATTTATATTAAATTTGATACTACCCAATGATAAAGGACTAGTATTAATTGGCATGGGTGCTGATTGCGGTGGTACAATATTATTAATAATTGTTTCCGTAACGACTGATGCTGGAGCCGATTCACATGTTAAAATGTTGAATTCTTCTGGCGGATCTAGCAGCTTGCCAATTTCACCGGAAATCAATTTTGGTATTTTTTCTATTATGACATCAACAGTAAAATTGGCATCATTACATACAATATCACTATTATTTACGGATGAAGAATGGTGATCGGTTTCATTATTTTTTGTTTCATTTATTTTTTCTGTTTCGGTATTTGACCTTTGATCTAGTATTTTCTTATTTTGTACCTTAAAAAAAACGTTCTCATTTTAAAGAAATAATCTCATTTAAAAGAAATAATCATAGAAAACAAACCGAAATGCTACCCAAAATATACTTTTTTTTTATAAATAAGTACATTATAATACATTTACAATAAACCAGACTATTAATTGAATACTGACAATTCATTGTGGGTCACACAAAAATTTGTCCGGAGTGGGGATTGAACCCACAACCTCCGGCGCAAAGGTAAGATCTCTATCGATTGTGTCTTAATGTACTTTAAAGACAAGTTTCTAAGATAATTTTGGCACTCGGTGAATAAATGTATGCCTATTATGATGTTTAATCATTAAAAATCCATAAGTTATATTGTTTTAAAGTTTCATCCAAATCTGTTAAGTAGTTTTATGTGAAATAGTTACAAACATAATTACATTCTCACAATCTTGCGCAGTTATAATAGCTATAATATTTAAAATTATAGTACCTTTAGTTTTCCTAAAATTATTCTGATATAAGAAAGTAAAATCAACCTTATTTCATTGCAATAAGATTCATAATTAATTATGGTATCAACAATTATGGAGTTCTTCTACAACTCAAAATATTTAACAACTCAATTCGTAAAAGCTACCATATCTCATTGCAATAAGATTCATAATTAATTATAGTGCAACAGTTATCGAGTTCTTCCACAACTCAAAATGTTTAACAACTCAATTCGCTTAGTTGCGCGAAAAGGCGAAAAGTCGATAAAAGCTATTCCATTCTATTATTAGATTTCAAATAATCAAAATAATCAAACCAGAATTGTATTTTTTTATTAAAATAACAAAAATAAGAAATAATGGTTGTATGGCTGGACTTAGGTACTATCGGTATACGTACCTACAAACCGTGCGTTTTAAATTAACATGGCATATGGCTCTATAACGCCCCTCCTCCCCCTTACCCCACCCCTTGACCCCACTCTCTCCTAGCGAGGAATGATCAGCTGTTTATTGAATCTTTGTTGTGTTAACAAAATATAACTAAAATAATTATAAAAATATTGTATATTAGGTATTTACCTCAGATAAGACATCTGCCTGCTGACACAAATTCACCAAAAATCTACCCCTTGAATCCATTTTTGTAGTCTTACACACTTTCACATTTCACACATTGCATACACAAATGCGATATGATGCGCTCGCTCAGGTCGCTCGTCGAGTGGCGGGCGGCGGCACGCGTTCACCCTCTCCCGGACCCCACCCTTCACCTTCCGACGTAGCCGCGGCTCCTGTCGCATACAATCATTGTGAAAATGGATTCCGACGAAACAACACTGCTGTTGATATTACTGCTTAAAAAAAAACGTAAACGAAAAAGGAAACGTCGTCAACATTGGGAACATCCTCTGTGTAGTGTTAGAGTTCAGGAAAGCGATTATTTCGTATTGTATTGTCAACATATAAAAAACAATCAAAAACATTTTTATGATTATTTACGGATGCCAAAACGCATATTTGACGAACTATTACAATTAATACAGAACGATATAAAATATCAAGATACCCATTTGAGGATTTCTGTGTCACCCGAAGAAAGGCTTATTATTACATTGAGGTAAGTAAAAACGCAATCTTTAAATCAGGAACAGAATTTTGTATTTATTTAGAAAACTTACAAGAAACTTAATCACAGATTGATTAATAGAATTACAAATCAACAATATTTTGCTGCCAACTGAATTACATATTCAGGTAATCATTAGCATCCTCAGTAAATATGTCGCCGTACAGTGACTCTTGTGAAGTGTCATCACTTTGTATCGGTTCATGTAATGAATTGGTTGACGGTGTTGTCGTATCCCTTGCCGTAAAATAGCCCTGTTGGTCATGGTTTGGCATGGTGTATCTTGACATTTGGGTATACTTTTTGATGATACCCATTATTTCCATCTTTGCGTCCATCTTGTAATTTGAGTCTATTGCACCAAAATCTTCTACAAGTGACATAAAAAACTGTTGATCACCATAATTTTTAACCTGACTTTTATTCAGCATTCTTTCATATAAAATGTTTAACATTTTATCTTCGGTGTTTTGTTTTGTTGTATTTTCTGTTTGAGATTGGTTACTAGAACTGCAAGTGGAGTGTGATTTTTGTGGTCTAACCTGTGATAGAGGGTTTAAAAACCTCAAAAATTTGGAATACAGATACTCTCTGCTTGCTGATGCACCCGACCCACTCTTTGACGTTTTATTTCTTTCCCTTGTGTAGCGATCTCGAATGCTCTTCCACTTTTTTTGTAAAGTTAAAGCTGAAACAAATATTATTTTTTTCAGATATTTGGCAACTGAATGTTCTTTTAAAGATTTGCAATATTCGTTTAGAAGGGGCTATTCAACAGTACAACAAATAGTACGAACAACATGCTTAGCGATAATTAAATGCTTATTTTATATTTGCAAACCACCCACACAAGCAACAGATTGGATTAATATTGCAAACGGGTTTAGAGATAAGGCAAATTTTCCGAACTGTATTGGAGCCATCGACGGGAAACACATCAGAATAATAAGACCATGTGATAGTGGCTCGCTTTACTTTAACTACAAAAAGTATTTTTCAATAAATTTATTGGCAGTGTGTGACTCGAATTATGAATTCATTTACATTGATGTCGGCAGTTACGGAAAATCTTCAGACTCCACCATTTTTACGGAAAGCGATTTAAAAAAGAATATGGACGAAAATGTATTAAATATACCCCCACCAGCCCCAGTAACAGAAAATGGCGATCCTCTTCCTTTTGTATTCGTAGGCGATGAAGCGTTCCCTTTATCAGCATATATGCAACGACCTTACCCGGGAAAACATTTATCACACCAACAAAGAGTGTACAATTATAGACTAAGCCGTGCAAGAAGGTACATAGAGTGCAGTTTCGGCATCATGGCAAACAAGTGGAGGATTTTTCATAGACCTTTAAACGTGGGATTAGATTTTAGTGCAGAAATAATAAAAACTTGTTGCATACTACATAATTTTGTTAGATCAAGAAAGATTCAAACAACACGCGCTGAAACCAACATACCATCAAATTCCGCAACAGTGGATAATGAGAATATCGATATACAAGAAATCACACGGCTATCAACCGGATTCGCTGAAAGAAATAAATTTGCTAATTACTTCGTTTCAAGTCTTGGTTCATTAACATGGCAAAGTGACAAAATATAAAAGTTTTACACTTACCCTCTTCATTTTTTTCTCTCGTTGTTTTTATTTCAAACTCTCGAATAAACAAAGTACACATCTCTTCCCAAGCCTTTCTTTTAAGAATGCGATCACTATATTCTCTTTTTGACATATCCCACAATACAGGCCGATTTTGTATTTCTTGAATAAAAAGTTCAGTATCAAACACATCTTCGAGCGGTGACTGCATTTTGGATATTACGTGTGCACTGTATACTGACAACGTAACAACTGACGAGACGCGTGCGGCGCAAGAGAGCGGGCGAGGTGCCTGTGGGGAGCGGGGCAAGTAGATTGCGTTGTACATTGTACTTTTACGCAAAAAACGTTGAAATGGCGCCGCGCCGACGCGGCGCCAGCGCAGCGCATACTCGGCTCGTTCAGCAGCCGGCCGCGGCGTCGACGTCGGGTGAACGTTGCGCTGACGCTGGCATGACGACGACGCTCTAAGGACGCTAGTGTGGGGGGTCTCTCAACGTGTATATTTTCATCGACATCAACTTGTGTTGTGGATCCCGATTCTGCATTTTGATGATTATTGCTATGAATAAGTACTTCAGTTGTAAGTATAGAGGTTGAAATGTTTGAACTTGTATCACTGGAACTCTCGTCGGGAAGAGTGTCAATTTTTAAATTAGGATCCTGTACAGAATCATCGCTATCAAAATCTTCACATCCTTCTAAAATACTTAAAAGTTCTTTCGTTTTTGGAGACATTTGAGGCATTGGTGACGGAAGAGGAAATGCTACGTTAATACGGGAATTTAGTGGAGAAAAATCTGGAACTTCAATGCTGGATTCCCCTGCCGTTAGCGGTGTTGCAGTAGTTAGTAACGGAACATTCGTCATTTCGTGGAGATTAACATGCACATCACCACCACCAGTATTAATTTCATTGATCATGCGCGGTGTTATGGGAGAATATGGTGGAGCTTCTGTGCTCTGATCACCATTTCCATAGCTGCTTACGCTAGGTATCTCTGTAGGCGAAAGCGGTTTAAAAGAACCATCACCTTTATTTCCCTTATTTCCAAAAAGCAGTTTTGAACCCAACTGAGTAGGGGAAGGTGGTCTGAGATGGCATAGATTTTGAAAAGTTACATTTTTATGAAATTCGTGGCCAAATTGACTGAAATAACAAACCTGTTTCAAATAATTGTTTATTATCTCTACAAAAACAATCAACAAAACAAAATAAAACAATTCTTTTTTAAAATAAACGTCAATAAAAAAAAAGTCTTATAAATCCATCTCACCCAACCCCAGTGGGTAAGATGGCATATACCCATATGCAATAAATTCTTTTATTTGCAAACGTCACAGATTGCATGTTTGGTCGTTTTTGGCAATCCAATGCACTCAGCATGGCACCATTGACGACACACTTGACATTGGAGCCACCACTCCCTAGAACGGGAATGACTAAAAGGCTCCAAGCAATAAATGCAGGATGGATCTTCATCCTCTGAGGCAACTGGTTCTTCTTCATCACTGGAAGCTGTCGAAACTGGAATCATGATTCTTTTTTTAATTTGACGGGCCGATTTCCTTAAGTCTGCTTTTTTTTCAGCTACTATACTTTTAAGCTGTGCTATATCGGGAGACGCATTCAGCATTCCGAATTTGCCTTTCTTGCGTGTAGCTAATCGTCTCACATGGGAAGATTTGGGTAGCGGAGAAATATCTGCAATTGTAGGACTCAGTTGAGCGTTGGACTGGCTCGTAAGATTCGGAAGACCTGCCTCTGGCTGTTCATTTGATTGAGAGCTCAAAGGTACTGAAGGCCCTGCTATGATTAGGTCGTCCAGTTCGGAACTCTGCTTGTCTAAAGGTTGTGTATCACAGAAAATGTCAGTTTGTAAGTCCTGTTCTCTACAATTATTTGGCAAAATAGGCGTTAGGCAGTCTCTTGCATTGTCAGTGACATCCGCAGGCGCAAACATCCACTCAGGGAAAACATTTTCATTTAGCGGGAAAATACCAGTTGCTGCAAACCCTTTCTGACCATTGTTAACGGTTGTGGCACGAAGATAAGCTTGCTTGAATAGCTCAGCCACCTGGAAATGAGTAACAGTCCTTCCTGGATGGTTCCTCAACCAAATATGCAGTTCTTGGTTGTAGTATGTGTTCAGAGGACCAAAGAAACTCACGTCTAATGGTTGCATTTTATGCGTGCAATGAGGTGGGAAACAAAAAAGTATGATGCCGTTATCTTTAGCGTAAATTAAAACATCCAAGTTTTTGTGACTTGCATGGCCATCTAGAAGTAACAGAGCCTTGGATTCTATCGACGGCTTGGCATGTTTAACAAAATGCTGCATCCACTTAAGAAATATCTCACCATTCATCCATCCTTTTTCTTGAGCAAACCCAACAGCACCGATTGGAGCATGGTCCATTAGATCTGCCTTCATATTTTTGCGGGGGAAAATAAATGCTGGAGGCATGAAACTTCCAAGAGCATTAACGCAACAAACAGTCGTATAATGGTGACCTCTTTCAGCACTCGTTAATACTCCTACTTGTTTCCTTCCCTTTGTCGCAAAGACCTTTGGATTTTGTGAAGGAACTGTGCTAAAACCAGACTCGTCGACATTCCATATTTGGTGGGCTTCAAATTTATGAAGAGTCATTACATTAGTCAGTGTCTCGAAAAACGTCTGCACTTGAACTTTGTTGAAGCCGCGTGCTCTAGCTGCCGATGTAGCTTCAGGTATGCGAAGTGATATGGACGGATTCCGTTTTCGAAAACCTCTAAGCCAGTCCAGACCTGCCATTTCATTTTCCGAAGAAAATCTATGTGGCAGTTTTTTAGCTACTGCTATTTGGTATGCAAGTTTTCTCAAATCAGTCCTAGTCATTCCAAAAAAACGTACCTCTAGCTCTTGTAAATGTTCAATTATTTGGCGCTCAAGTTCCATATTAAATGTAACTCTATGGCCACCTAAGTAACCTTTCGATGAATCTGCCTTTTCTGCTCGACGTCGGAGTGTAGTAGCTGGAACGTGATAGGCCTTTGCTGCCATCTGCCAACCCATTCTCTTGCTACGGACAGCTGCGATTGCGTCTCTCATATTTTTTTCATCCCAACTTTGTCTAGCTGTTTTACGAATGTAAGGCGCCATTTCTAAAACAGTAATTAAAATTTTAAGCAATATAGGCAGTACCGTACTTACAAACGAGAGGTTGTGGGTTCGAACCCCATCAATTGCACTATCGACGTGAGTTAATGTCTTACACCATAAGAGAAATAATCATGTGCCCACTATAATACTTAACATAATCAGCCTTATAACGTTCCCACAACAGGGGCATAGGCCTCCTCTCTTCTAATCTTTAAAAAACTTAAAGTAAGTAGGTAAACTACTCAAATAAAATAACTTTCTCAACAAATTGTTCGAGATATCGCCCATCGTGTGTGACGGCATACATATTGGGTGAGATGGCATATGCCGTATGCCATCTCACCCGGTAGGTACCTTATAAATAAATAATATTCTATTTATTTTAATCTACAAACTACATAAAATTTACTTACTACAACATATTTGTCATACTCAATTCTGAAAGAAAGCATAGATAATTACCTGTTTGCCACCCTGGAACTCCTAAATTAAGGTTATTTTTGTGATAATTATATTACTTTTTACGATCGATTTTTAATCAAAGTGACGTGGTGACTGCGTCGATGCTTTAGCTGGACTGGCGCGGGGCGGGGTGCAACGCGTTCGGGTTGAGGAAGTACTTGTGTTGGCAGTGGCGTTATTAGAGTATAAATGACGGAGATATTGCTGCTATGCCATCTCAGACGCTATGCCGTCTCAAACCACCTTCCCCTACCTACACAATAAAAAAGCTTGTAAGAAAAACGAGTCAGTTAATAGCAAAATAACATCAAAGTGACGAAAACATTTAAGTATTATTCTACAGTCTTATTTTAGAAGAAGTTATAAGCATTCTTTGGGGCAATATATAACGTGATTCTTAATACAATCGCCATTTTCCACGATGTCCGATTATATATTGTGATGTGGTAAAAAAAACATCGCACTGATGTCAGATTTCATGCACTATCATTAGAATTATGTATACAGACTCTGCTTGAAAAATGGCGAATATATCTATTTGGAATCACGCGGTGTATATGATTTGAAATGTGGAAAATTGGGGTGTGTAATGTTTGATATAATAACAAATGCTCTAATTTTACTTGAAATAACGTTCATATGTTATAATTTTCATATGCTATAATATCAAATAACCTAATTTCATATGATATAATTTTCAAAATGCATAATATTCTTTTAATATAACTTTCATTTAACCTAATGTTCTTTTGACCGAATTTTCTGGTCGAGGTCGGACTTGGTCGACGGAGCCCCGCTTCGCGGGGCTCCTACTTCTGGTTGGTTTAAAAAAAACCACCAAGGGGATGGCGGGGTCGTAGACCCCGCCATCCCCTTCTAACCTAACCTATCCGAGTCGGGGTGCCCTAAAGTCCAGATTGCATCCAGATCCTCCTGGTAACAATAGTTGGGTGATGTATAGGGTATAAAGGGAAGAACAAAAACTTAATACAATAGCTATATTAGTTATTTAATCTTAACACATCAATTATAAATATAACATCTTATTTCAGTTTTAAGTTAGAGGCCAAAGCCCGAAGGAATTCGATTTCAGTGTATTCCCTTTTTCTTTTTAAAATATTATCGATTCGTTCTTTTTTCTTTAAACTATGCTTCGTCTTTTTTCGTGGTGACTGCCCATTAAAAAGACATTCTACGTCACCCAATATTACTTTGGATTCTAGAAGCAACTCATGGGCTAGGTAATAAAACCCAGGATTTTTATGACTTATAATTTGATTGATCCTATGATGCCAGGATTCTGCTGAATTTTGGGTCCTCGGTAGTCCTTTCTCATGTAAATTTGCAATACTCCATAATTTTGGAGAAAAACAAGGGTCATTTTTACCGTTTCCCAAGACGTAATCTTTTCCAAACATTTGTACAAGGTCAGTACTTTCGGAAGAAATGGATTCTTGTAACTTCATAAAATAGTGGGGTATTTCCTTTTCATCTAAAAACGCCAATGCTAACAAACATTTCATTTCTATTGCAAAATTAATATTTGTTCCATAGATTACCGCTTTACCTGCTCTTTGTATTCTTCTATATAAAGATTGAGCAAGATGAAAGAAACATCCATTAATAGTTATGTTATCAAAATTTTGTTTAACACATTTCATTGCAACAAGTTCAAAGTCCATTATGACATTAGTCACCGTTATTGTGATCTTATGATCATTACAGTAATTAATAATTAAATCGAATAACTTATTATTTGTTTTTTTATCTTTATGTGTACAAAGAGCAAACAAGAGAGGATATGTGTGTGTATTTTCCTCAAAAATATTTCCGTGAATAACATAAAGTTGTAAAAAATTCATGGCTGCAATGTAAAATGTTCCATCCATTATTAACAATTTTGATCTTCCAAAAAAATCCATCATTTTTAAACAAGAAAAAATGATTATCCTTTTGTTATCATCAAATATCTCATCACATATTACAAAATTGTTATTTTGGATTTGCAATTCGTCATGATGGATTTGGAAATAAATATCCGTTGGTTCTACAATATTAGGTCTACCTTTTTTATTTTCACGATAAACTACCTGTCTTAACTCAGACGTGGAAGGTAACTCGCTCAAAATCAATTCATCAGTACCAAATTTTGCGGTTTGTAAAATCTGACACGTCTTCTTACCGGTATTCTGACAAGAATCTGATTTGATTTTATCCATTATAGAAGCCACTGCTAGCCGTGCTGGTTCCGGGTCATGGTTGTGGTTCTCATCATATTTAACTACTGTATGCATCTCCATGTTTACTGTTGTTATGGCACGGCACACACATTTTTCTACACGTTGTCGTTCACAAATCCAATAAAATTTATTGTTCACTTCCCTGTTTTTATTATAAATGTATCCATTTATAGCAAGTTTTAATCCACCTTTAGAACTTTTGAATGAACTGCAATTTATAGTAGTCATTCTAATAAATAAAACAAAGATCGAGATTGCAACAGCCACACGACGAATACTTTTGCTATAACTGTATGATAGTAAGAAAATAATAATTATACTGTCTACCCACCTCAAGTATAAAAACTAATTTTGGTAGCAATGTTTATGCGATGCACTTTTGCTAGCACCAGGTTAGCAGGCGTTTAAAATCGTATCGAATATTCTAAATTATATTAAAAGTTACTTAGAGATTATGAATATTATAGTAAATAAATAATATACTAAACGAATGTTATGTCAAATGTGCATTATAAAAAGTGTTCATTATATCAAAAGAAATTAGATAAAATGAAATTATATCTACAGTTCAATATGACAACTGATCGTTATATTAAATAAAATTATATTAAGTGATATTATGTCAAGTGAACGTTAGATTTTTTGTTATTATATCAACCGTTACACACCCGGAAAATTGACACGCATATGGTATATTCGGATTAACTTACGTATAATATACGTATTTCGTGCACTTACTATTAAACAAAATAAAATTATATGGTGTTACCTGATGTCAAAGAGCCATTCAGGGTTCGTTCAGGTGAGTTTTCTATTATTTCTGGCGACGAATCTATGTAACATAAAAAAAATAAAACGCTAAAATACGGCAGTAAACATGCATTATAAACAGGCATACAAAAGGAAAAGGAAGGATCAGTCATTTTTAACATGTCGCGTTGTGTAACAACATATTTTTTGTAATTATTACGCAATAGAACTATTTTATATGAACAGGAATAAACACAATCGCGTTAGGTATGTATTACCAGCTGTAGCTGTGGCGCTTTATACATATCGGCCAAACAAATTATACCATGCCCAAAAGATTGAAAGAACACATTGCTACTATCAAAACCGACAGTCAAACAAATCAGCGATTGACGAACATATGTATATTAAACCTGGCACTAATTACTAGATTCATTTTCCTCGTTTCCAAGTCCTCTCCAAGATCGCCACTTCTATGCTAGACTAGTGCCTATTGAAATTACAATAGTTAAAAAACCATAGGGAAGATGCCGTCAAGTTATTAGCGACGTTAAATCAGTCATTAAAACAATGCACACTCACTTTGATTTGCAATCGAGTAGTTAGTAGAATAAGTCTGCTCTAACGAATAGGGATAAAAACGTAAAGTTGAAAATGATTCTACCTCACAAACGGAGGGAAATCGCTGCGACAGTCCGCTTGTGACCGCGGTCAAAGCAACGTGGTCGAAACATCAAGCAAAACATAAGTATGTAAATACCAAATGTAGGATCGCGTTGATTCCTGTTTCACATTGTTCACACCATGCAACGTGAAAGTTTCAAAGTAAAGGTAACTCATTTGGTCTGATAAAAATTTAAGAACTCAACGTATGATAAGATTTTGAGGTTATAAAACGTTTAAAGCTAAGATTTAAGAATGTACTTACAGTTTTTGTTTTTAACTTGTTCGTCATCGGAGCTATATCCCAAATATGCACCTCTTAGGGCGCCTTCAAATTAGCCGCTAAGAGCCGCGCTGAGGCAGCGCGTCTGCAGCGCTGCAGTCGCGCTGCCGTCGCTTTGTTTGAGAATGGTAGTGCTGTATTTTTACGATGGACTCAGACGAAGAAACACTACTCTTAGTGTTACTATTAAAAAGAAAAAGTATTTTGAACAAAAAACAAAAAAAGAAGCCTAAGAGAACGTTGCCATTATTTTGTTTAACTCAACAAACTGAATTTTATAAAGTGAAAAGTTACAGTGATCAACAATTTCAAAATTATTTAAGATTGTCAAGAAAACAATTCTACGAATTACTTTCTCGTTTAGAACGTTATATTGGAAAACAAAATACAACCTTTAAAAATACTATTTGTGCTGAAGAGAGACTATTTATAACACTCAGGTGAGTAAAATAATACCAAAAAGACATATTATTAATTATCGTTTTATTTTTTGAAGTAAATTACACATTTTTCTTATTACTATTTTTAAATATTTTCATTACTCTCTGAAAATAAATTCTCGTAAATAGACGACATTTCAGTCAATTGCGATTCTTGTATTGACACATTGGCTGGGCTTTGGCTTGACTGATTCGTAGAAGTAAAGTAGCCATGATGTTGTTGATAAGAATATTCGAAATTATCATTGATAAATCGTCGTATCAGACCGATCATTTCGTATTTTGCGTCCGTCTTGCGGTGTTCAGGTATTTTCTTAAAATCACTTAACAATGATAATAAAAAACACCGATCGCCATCATTCTCAATAGATTCATCTTTTTTTTGCATTCTTTCAATGAGTATTTTCAAAATTTTATTAGTGTCATCTTCTACTGGCTCCGAAACTTTTCTCTTTTTTGACGTCGAGGGCTGAGTAGAAAATATCAATAGGTCTGGACTCCGACAAACACGATAAAAATTGAAGTCGGTCAAAATGTTGATATTTTCGATGTGATGAGGCAGCTGATCCACTCTTTGATGCTCTTTGCTTATTAAGTTCACGACTATAAGAATCCCTTAGGTTTTTCCATTTGCGTTGCAGTAGTATAGCTGAAAAATATCAAACAATTTTTTTTATTTACAGGTTCTTGGCAGAAGGTTGCAGTCTTACAAATTTATATCATACGTATAATCGTGGACTTTCTACGATTTGTGCTATTGTCAGAGAAGTTTGTCGAGCAATATACGAAAACCTCCATACTATTTATATACCTGAGCTTCAGGAAGAAGATTGGTTAATTATTGCTAACGGATATTACACTAAGGCCAATTTCCCTAATTGCTTGGGTGCTATTGATGGAAAACATATAAGAGTAATCAAACCAAAGCATAGTGGTTCTCTATATTACAATTATAAAAATTACTTTTCCATTGTTCTTTTAGCGATATGTGACTCAAACTATTGTTTTACGTACATAGATGTTGGGTCATATGGAAAAGCTTCTGATTCGCAAATTTTCAAAAATAGTAACTTTTACAAAAGACTACATGAACAGGACTTAAATATTCCCAATCCGTTGCCAATTACAAATAATGGACCACCAGTGCCTTTTATTTTCATTGGTGATGAAGCATTCGGAATTAGTAATTTTTTACAACGACCTTACGCTGGCAATCACCTAAATGAGAAGAAACGTATTTTCAATTATCGTTTATCGAGGGCAAGAAGATACATTGAGTGTTCGTTTGGCATAACGGCTAATAAGTGGAGAATTCTTCACCGTCCGATAAATGTACAAATACCCTTTGCTGAAGATATCGTTCGCGCGTGTTGTGTGTTACATAATTTACTTAGGAAGGAATCCAACTCCAACCCAACAATGCTGAGATACGATTTACAAAACATACAACAAAATAATCACCCACAAATAAGTGCTACGACTATACGTGATACACTAGCTAATTATTTTGTTAGTCCAGAAGGAGAATTGTCATGGCAAACGATGAAAATATAAATCAGTTGTGTTAAAAATATACTTACATGCTTCATTTTTTTCCCTGGCGCTCTTGTTTGTGAAATTTTCAATAAATTTATTACATATTTCTTCCCAAGCCTTTTTCTTTTCAATTTTATTACTATACTTATCGGACCTCGAATCCCATATCGCTGGACGACTTTCTACTTCATCGATAAATTCCTCAACCTGATTTTCGTTCATATTTAGACTTGAACAACAACAATAAAAACAATACGTGCACACCGTCACTAGTCGATCGATGAACTGATGCGCGGACGCAGCGCGGGCGTAGCGCTGCAATCGCGCGTTTTTCATTTGTATGGATTTACAAAGCCGCGCGACCGCAGCGCTACAAACGCGCTGCGTCCGCGCGGCACTAAGCGGCAAATTTGAAGGCGCCCTTAAGTGCGGGTACACATTGGGCGCTCGGCGTTGCGTTCGGCGCGCGTTGGTAGCGTACACACACAGTCTTAGCACGGCGTTTTACAAGCGTTTAACAAGAAGTCCACACTACTGGCTCAGTTCGAAAATGGACGTCGAGGTGATTGCTTGTGTGTGGCTCCTATACCGTCGCTATAAAAGACGACGGCAGAGGCAAAGAGAATATTGGGTGCACCCAATATTACGAGATAGACTAACGCATGGAATGTTTGTAACATTGTATCCAAAATTAAGACAATATGAACCTAAGTTTTTTAATTATTTTAGAATGTCCATAAAATCATTTGATGACTTACTCCAAGTTATAAAAGTAGATATTATTGGTGATTCAACAATTTTAAGAGAGTCGATTTCCCCAGAAGAACAACTCGTAATAACGTTAAGGTAAGTATTTTTATTTATTGAAATAAATCTAAGTTGTCTGAATCCTGGCTGGAGGCTGAAGGTGACGGTGACCACGATGGCGGCGGTGGTGGCGTCGTAGACCACTGCTGTGCTGGGGGTCTAGCAGTGGTATATCCAGAATATGTCGGTGCAGAATATGTGTATTGGTGTTGATTAGTTTGTAGTGGTGATGGTTGATAATAATTCTGTGCTTGTTTAATGACATTGAGCAATTCAATCTTTGTAGTTAGGCGTGAATTCTCGGGTACTTTTTTTAATTCACTGTACAATGATAAACAGAATAATTTATCATCGTCTTCTCTATTAGTTAGCCGCATTTCATTTTGTTCCCTTGCTTTTAAACTTTTTTCTAAAATATCGACTATTTGTTTATCTACAGCATTAATTTTTTGTTTTTTCCTTGGGGCTTCAATTTGATCTTTAGGAGGTGGCATCAAGTCTTCATAATCTGTAATATTTACATTAGAACCAGTTGTATCAGAAGATTGGTAATTGCTCTCTGTGTCCTTATTTGCTGCAGAATTCGCAAGAAATTGTAGTTTCGTGTAATACACATATGGCGTATGTTTGGAAGATCCAGATCCAGATGGAAGCTTTTTTTGCCGTTTTGACTCCCTAAGATAATTGTCCCGAATGCTTTTCCATTTTTTCATAAGTGTATTACCTGAAAATAAACAATTGCCATTTTCATTTTGACAGATACTTGGCCACAGGATGCTCCTTTGCCGATTTGCATTATGGATACCGTCTTGGAAAATCGACAATTATAAAGATAGTGGAACAAGTTTGTAAAGTACTCTGGAGTAAATTGAAGTTAACATTCATGCCTGAAATGACAACAGAAAAGTGGAAAGAAGTTGAAGAAGGTTTCATGAAATACGCTAACTTCCCAAATTGTATAGGCGCAATTGACGGGAAACATATTGAGCTAATACAACCAGAACATACAGGGTCGCTTTTTTACAATTATAAAACCTACTTCTCATCAGTCTTACTAGCAGTTTGTGATGCAAATTATTGTTTTGTATACGTTGATATCGGATCCTATGGTAAAACCAGTGACTGTGCTATTTTTAAAAATACTGAATTTTTTAAACGAATGATGGATAATAAGTTAAATATTCCTAACCCCAAACCCATATCAAATGTCGATAAAACACCATTGCCTTACGTGTTTGTCGGCGATGAAGCATTTGGAATTATGTCGAATGTGATGCGTCCATATGGAGGAACACAACTGACACGCACAAAAAAAGTTTTCAATTACAGATTATCGAGAGCAAGGCGCTATATTGAATGCACTTTCGGAATAATGAGTAATAAATGGCGAATATTTCATAGACCGATAGATGTAAACATAGATTTCGCGGAGAATATCATCAAAGCTTGCACAGTACTACACAATTTCGTTCGAATACGCGATGGTTATAGATATGAAGACACACTTTATGTTTCACCTTTACAATCTATACATTTAGAAAATTTACCACGAGGCAGCTTGTGTGCTAGAACTGCAAGAGAGAAATTCGCCAATTATTTTATTAACGAGGGAAAATTACTTTGGCAAGACAACATGATATAATTACAGGAAACATATAAATAAAAAATTATACTCACCCAACAGTTTTTTCTTCTCCAAATTGTCTTCACAAGCACAGAAAATTTCAACAATCTCCTCCCAATTACGCTTTTTTAAGATTTTATTTTTATAATCAGGACTTTCCATGTCCCATATAGCTGGACGCTTTTGGATTTCATCAATAAACAAATCTGTATCGAAGTGCTCGATCTCCATTTCTCTTGTACACAGTACACGTCCACCCTACACGAAAGCGCGCGATCAAATGTACGGCAAAATGGCGGCGTATGTATCTACAAGCGCGCAGCTGACGCCCGCGCAACTCGCGTCCTAACGAAAATCTGACAGCGCGCGTTTGACGCGCGCTTGATCAAGAGCGCGCGCTTGCATGTGTACACATCAATTGAAAACTCTAGTTCTCAAAACGCGCGTTAGCAAAGCGCGCGTTTGAAAGCGCCCAATATGTACCCGCTCTAAAACACTTTTCTCACGTTCCATGACGAAATATTTAAATTACTGCCAAAAATTCTTAATAAATTTACACTAAAACGTAGTTTTGATGTAATGCGTAGACGCAGACGCACAGACTGCACGAGGTCCAGTGTTACCAACTCTCAGAAATATATATCCCTAAACCTAAGTCAAAACTCCCTAAAAATGCCTCAATTATTTGAAAATTCCCCTAAAAGTAAATTAATAAGAATAATATATAAAATAATAGTATGTAATATTTCTTAATTTCTCTTTATGTATAAATTTGCATCGTCATTGAAGAGCAGTTAAATAAGATTATACTAGATGTCATTCTAAAAGTAAAAAAATATTTATTTATTTAAAAAATAATATTGATTCAGAATATTAAAAATTCATATAAAACCCTAAAAAAGTCTCATCCCATTTATTTACCGCCTAAATTTGGGGGGAAGACCCCTAAGTTGGCAACCGTTACGAGATCTATGGCTTAAGAATATTACCACTTAAAAAAATAATATTGACATTACTTAGTAAAAAAGTTAATATATTATTTCGTTTTTCTTCAGGACCAAGCAAAATAATAGGTATCGAATATTATATAATTTAATTTAAAAAATCCAAGTTTTTTGGATGCATCAAAACCATCAAACAAAGCGTTTGATGATATCCCAATTAGATTCAAAACACTTGGATCGACAAACCTTTAAATAGTTACAAAGTATTTGTTACGCAAAAAAGATCCAAACAGTTTGGTCTCAAAGTTTATAAAAATTTTACGAAGTATTTGTTACGCAAAAAAGATCCAAAAGGCTTGGTGCACAAAATACATAACAAATATTAAAACTTTTCAAATATTATGTGGATCCATGCAACATGAATCTTTTAAATAATTTTATTTTTGAGATTTTTGAATCCAAGCAACGTGGTACATACTTTATTTTTTTTCGTAATTGATGATTTAGAGATAGTATCTTTGACGTGATAAAAGTTTTGTTCGGTGAATGTTACCAAAATGCCAGGATCTTTTGTGCATATATAAAAGTCAATTAGGAGATTCTGGCTACATACTTAACTCGATTTTGTAAAAAATGTTGGTTGGATCTTTTCTGCTTAACACTGTCCAATTGTACTAAATATTCATTGAGATCAAAAAAAATATAAATTTCAATAGCAATTTGCTACTGAAACTGCTACTGAAATATACCTTCAAAGTAGTTCCTGTAGTAACTAGGAATAAGACCAGCGTTAATTAGGCTTCTTACGTCATTTTTTTTCCTCTCAGATATCTCCAATTTACGCTGGTAAAGTGATTTGAGTTCAGGAAGACGATTATTCCTGTTTGTACTTTTAGTCAAATCAAGGTCTTTAAAATCATCAAAATAAGATACATATTTTATATTGTATTTTAACCTCATTGGCGATGGTAGAACCATAGTGATCCAAGTTACAATTTGAACTTACTGAGAAAACAAGGGAAATGCGTTTGCATTTGTTGCAATGAAAATAATAGCTTATTACTGGAAACTCTTTATTAAAATTATAGCTTACAAATTAGAATAAAAATTATGACTACGTTTATTTAGAATATTCTATCTTTATAAAACAAAATGTTGGTTTTTCCGAAAATTAAAGCACTTGGATCATTTTAGCACAAACAAAAAATCTTAATTCAAGTAATAGTATGTACGTAACGAAACAAAATTATAAAAATATGTATGGTTAACTTAAGCTAATCATCGCCTAACATGGCAGGTAGAATGTCTTGGTCATCCTGAGACTCCTCACTGGCACCTCTTCTGGAAATATATGGAATTGATTGGTAAAAACTATGATGAATTGGCGGAATGAACTTAAGGATTTTTCGAATATCTTGCATCTTTTTGAATGGGATTGGCTTTGCTCCTGTAGCTTGTTCGGGTAAATAGTGTCTGATGTTATTTAAAAATGTCTCCAAATCCATGTTATTTGGTATGAGGTCTATCTCTTCATATTCTTCGGAGTAATCATTATTATATTTCATTATGCTTGATCCTTTACTGAAACAAATTTTTCGCATCTTTGATATTTTTGCGCCTTCTCGCAAAACAGTTTGGTAGTCTTTAAAGTGACCCGATAAGTTTTGGAAATCAAGAAACTTGTCATTCATTTCGCGAACTACGAAGGGGTTATGTTTTCGACAATTACGCACGAGATCCATCCATGCTTGAGGCGTGAAGATATCAGTCCTTTTTCTTTGTGCTTTACTAATGAAGGAGAAGTCAGTGTCATTAGGAAGGTATGTGTGCCCACTCACGAGATAGTGCATGACAATATTGTCAAGGTGGAGTGATTTATTGACCGAAAACATCATAAAATGTAAAATATTCCAGTGATCCAAGTACACATCGTCACTTAGATCACTATGGCCTACTCTATTTTTTGTAATTCTATAACGTCCAAAGTGAGAGGTTGTATTTTCTCTTTAAAAATGTTTCTGAATGGCACTTGGATTAATATGGCATGAAAAAATATTGCTTGTTTTATGGTTTCGTGCTAAAATCTGTATTATACTAAAAATGTCACTTAGATCACTCTGGTTCTACCATCGCCTTGTGCTCATTTTTCTGGATCTTTTTAACTTTTATATCCGACAGCTTCACCACTTGGCCATCCACACTTTTATTTAATCTAGGAACTGGCAGTTGCTTAATATCAATAAAATCATCAAAACCCATTTCATTTACACTGTGTTCCACGTTTATTGGCACTTCGGATAGCAGAAACATATTTTGCGCAGGTACATAAATAGGTCCAGATTTAAGACATCTTTTAACTTGTTTCTCAATAAGGGAATGTACAGCATCCCCCTCGTTCTGAGTGTGACCACGTATTAGGAACTTATGCGTAATGGATTTAATTTTTAAGTTTATTACTGCGTAAATATACATTCCTATAATAAATTGGTTTTTCTGCTGACCACAGCAGTTATCTGAGTAGAAAACCACGTCAAGATAGTCGTCAGCACAAGAAGACTTTCTTTGCAAATACTTTAATACACAACTACCTATTTCATTTGCACCTCGATTTCCTTGAGACTCATCCCAAAAGAAGCATTCAGTGTTGTCATTTCTAAGTTCAGATATCGTAAAATTCAAGCAATTTATTTTAGATTTATAATAAAACTAGCTGTTTCTTTTTTTTTTTTTTTTCTTTTTTTACAACATTTTTCATTGCTGCTCCGCTCCTATTGGTCGTAGCGTGATATTATAACCTATAGCCTTCCCCGATAAATGGGCTATCCAACAATAAAATATTGTTTCAGTGCAGCCCAGTAGTTCCTGAGATTATCGCATTCAAACAAACAAACAAACTCTTAGGGGTATGAAAAATAGATGTTGGCCGATTATCATAGATACCGGATAAGCTGACCCGCGCAACTTCGTCTGCGTAAATTTTACCCGTTTTTGCAACATTTATCATTGCTGCTCAGCTCCTATAGGTCTTAGCGTGATGTTATATAGCCTATAGCCTTTCTCAATAAATCGGCTATCCAACAGTAAAATATTTTTTCAGTGCGGCCCAGTAGTTCCTGAGATCATCGCGTACAAACAAACAAACAAACTCTTAGGGGGATGAAAAATAGATGTTGTCCGATTCTCAGACCTACCCAATATGCACACAAAATTCCCTCATTTCCAACTCGACAGATTTTTAAGTCGTCAGATCTGCAACTTGACGTAATGTCATGCATGATATTATCATAAAAGTACAGTGTAGAAGAGAAGTTTATTTACAACAAAAAAAGGGTAAAAATAAAATTATTTAAAATTTTATTAATCTAATGCATTACATAGTGTAGATAATATTTTATCCACATTATTATTGCTCTTCAATCCATCTGCTATAATTAGGTCTATTTTCATATTTTTTTCAAGTTCCGCTTTTCTTCGTTTCTTCGTAGGATTATGATACTCACTGTTCTTTATTTGTTTATCTTGATAAAATGCTTCTTTTTTTAACAACATTATAAAATACAGTATGGATGGGTTTTTTGGTATTCTATTATTTATGCGTCTATGCCAGCCTTCTACGCTATTATTAGTTCTGAAAGACTCTTTGTAGCAACTAAATATGTCACAGGTTATCTTGTTAATCCACTCATTTAACATATAATTTTGAAAAAGTGTGATAGACTCATTATTAGTTAAATCATCAAAGATTGACAAAAATGCTTCAGGAATCAAAACAGGCGGCAGCAGCGCAAGGCGGGAACAGCGTTTAGTTAGATTTTTGCCTTCATTGGTACTGATTAAACCTAACTGTTTGGATTTTTTCCATACTGCTTTGACATAATGATAGTAACAACCTTTTACTAAAACATTTTGAAAAACTGCTTTTACCGCATTAATGGCGGCTAGTTCGAAATCACATTTATAGTAAACTATATGCAGGGAAAATCTGTCTCGTAATATTGTGAATAGCCTTGTATATACTTCTTGGGTTTTATTAGGTAACAAGGCGTATAATAATGGTATAAAGTTAGCATCTTCGTTACTGTCGCCCATATTTGCATGTAAGGATTAAGTTGATAAAATGGTTTAGGACAAATTCTGAACGTTCCATCTCCATAGTAATTTGAAATTTTTGTAATGTACTGTTTTGCTAATGGTGTTAAAAATATTATTATTTTATCCTTTTCACCATCCTCGTACTTCACAAAATCGAAGAAGAAAGAATCTGGTAACTTTACTTCTTTTGCACTTTTAAAATAACTTTTTTTTAATTGAAGAGATTTGTATCTTGTTCTGTAGAGCGTAGACTGTTTAGAAGAAAATTTCGGGATATTTGGATCTAATTGCGTTTCTTGTTTATTTAATTCAGTAAAGTGTTTTTCAAAGATTTTAGGAATGGGTTCCATGTTCGTTTGCACTTCGGCTTTACAGTCATCAAATACTTTATCTAAATATGTTGAAGTCCTATCCCGATTACAGTTATGAAGGCTTTGCTTCAATATCTTACCATCTCGCGTGGTTACAGATGCACTACAAATATTTCGTTTAACACAGCGCCAATTTGCACTGCCGGACTTATTCTTTAAAATAAAATTGTACTTGTATCCGTCATTTAGTAATATTTTTCGTTGCCTTTGACTAGTCACAAACACTAATTCATTATTTTCATTCATTTTTAACTAAGACGAGAGTATTATGTTCCTTGACTAAGACGCGTTTGACAATTGTGAGAAGAAAATGACTTTATGTACATATATTTTATTTAAATTAAATAAGGCTACAAATTTACATTCAAGCAAGTAGGTTCTATGACACCTAATGAGATGTAGGTTTCCTGTAATGAGTTTTAAATGGTTTATAAAAATCACGTTGGAAGGAAATATATATAAGGAAAATAATAAGAAAATGTGTATACAATTGTACAATTAACGACAGCCTGACAATCTGACGAGTTGAAAATCTGTCGACTTAAAAATCTGTCGAGTTGAAAATGAGTCACAAAATTTCATCAAAATCGGTCGAGCCGTTTCGGAGGAGTTCGATTACGCACCCCGTGACAGGAGAATTTTATATATTAGATGTGGAAATCTCACCATTTGGAACTGTCATTACGGCTTGCAAATCATAACATGCAACAATAAAATTAGGAGACACTATTTCTTTATCACTGGCCTTGTCCTCACGACTCTTTTCTTTCTCAGCAAGGTGTCGATCATAGTCGTCTTTCAAAGCAGTTTTTTCAGGACCTTCAGCGAGTTTGTATATTGCGCATTGTTCACATGTTTTATTTATTTTTATTTATTTATTTATTTATTTATTCCATATACAGAAGATAACAAGATATTACAATTATTACAAATGTTTACTTAAATATCTAGCTTAATACTTATGCCTGAACTAGGAAAACCTGTGTTTCAGGCGATTAGTGCCTAAAAACAACTATAATCACATTTTAAAACATTTAAAAGTAAAAATTAACTATGAGTGAGTTTTAAAGAATAAAGATATAATATTTAGACAACACTATATGTACATATAAATCAATGAAACGAAAGCTGTAAATAATTAGTTTCTTAATTAAATTAATTAATATTAATATAATAAAAACTATATTTATTTGAGTACAATTAATAATTTCTCTGTATCTTCGTAAGACATATTTTGGAGGACTTCCTTAAGCTTCTTCTTACAATTTCCTAGGGTCATGGAATAAATATTTGCAATCGCATTTAGCCTATTATAAAGAAGCGGTCCTAGGAAGATGAAGAACTTGGCAGTGAAAGCATGTTTTATTGCTATTTCTCTATTGCAAACTATATCTTTTCTTCGTTTATTAATGTATGCAGTGCTGAAGGGGAGACAAGTGTGCTGCTTTGTTACTATGTCCATAATAAATAATTGTCGAACTGTTAGTACTTCACAAGATTGGTTGAGTAGGTTAGTGGGATAAAGAAAAGGGCGGAACGTAGAAACTTTGAGGATAGCTCTCTGTGCTCTCTCAATTGTTAATAACAATGTTTTACCAGCGCCACCCCATGTGGTAATACAGTAAGTTAATAGTGACTGGCATAGGGCAAAATAAACTTGTTTAGTTAGTTGAGAATCTGCAATATAACGCAACTTTTTAAAAACAAATATTAACTTACGGATTCTGTTATTTAAAGCTTCTATGTGGTATTTAAATGTAAGGGTTTCATCTAAAATAACACCCAGGTATTTTATTTTATTTGTACTTTTAATGGCGGGACAAGTGCATTCAGTCTCAGTGGTGATTCTGCAATAATGAGCAAATAATGTTGGGGTAGTTTGTGTTTTCGGGACTTTGCGCATTGAAAAACAGATAAAATTTGTTTTTTCCGCATTTAGTGTTAGTAAATTGTGCTGAAGCCATTCGTTAACTCTGTTAAACCCATATTGCGCATGCATGTAAGCTTTGTTTTCAGAGCTAGCTGAAAAAAGAAGAGCTGTGTCGTCAGCATACGATACGATTATGCCATGGTCTAACTTCAGGTTACACAAGTCATTTATATAAATTAAGAAAAGGCTAGGGCCTAAAATACTTCCTTGGGGAACTCCAAAAGCCGTATTATTCTCATCATTACTCAATATATTACCAATCCTCACGCATTGAGTCCGCTCTTTTAAATAACTAGTAAAAAGTTTAAGTTGAACGCCTCTTATACCTATACTTTCAAGCTTACGCAATAGGATCGGGATGGAAACTGTGTCAAAAGCTTTCGCGAGGTCCAGGAAAATTCCCACTGTGTGGTTACCCTTGTCAAGTTCTTGTGCTAGATGGTCAGTCAGGTGATGTACGGCATCGGCAGTCGACATTTTAGCTCTAAATCCAAACTGTGTTTTTGCCAGAATGGATTTATTTTCCAAATAATGTATTAGTCTTTTGTTTATTATCTTTTCCAATATTTTGGACATACAAGGTAGTAGAGAAATAGGTCTGTAATTTGTGACTAGACTTTTGCTACCTGATTTATGGACAGGAACGACAACAGCTTTTTTAAGACACTTGGGAAAATGTCCTGTGGATAAACATAAGCGGAAAATATAGGTCAATGGAGGCACCAAAATATGCTTGAACTGTTTAATAATTTTATTTGATATATTGTCCCAACCGACTGCACAGTCTTCTTTAAGGCCCATTATTATAGTATCTACCTCCTGTTCGTCAGTATCTAATAATACAAAAGACTCTAAAGTAGTATTATCCGAAGCACATGCCCTTGTATCGTAATATGATTGAACTTGAACTTTCTCGGCCAAACATTTGCCGATGTTCACAAAGAAGTTATTTGCAATATTGGCAGAAGTTAAATGTGATGACTGTGCTTGTAATAAATCTAAAGACGACTTATGTTGTTTTTGTGTATGTGTTACGTTTTTAATATGCTGCCAGATTTTTTTACTGTTGTTACTTGCCTTTTCTAGTGCGTTTTTGTTGTAGTTTATCTTAAGTTTTTTTAAAAGATCGTTACAAAAGTTCCGATATCTTTTGTATGAAACTTGCAACATAAAATTATCTGGATGGGCGTTAGACCTTTGATGCAGTTTATCTCGGTGTTTCATGCAGCGAATAAGACCTGTTGTTATCCATGGTTTTAAGTTGTAATTTTTGTTGCACAATCGAATATAGGAAGTATTTTTCTGCATAGCATTTTGCACTTTTTCAATTACATATAACATACATGATTGCGGGTCGTTGGAATTGTAGACTGGGTCAAAGCTGATGTTGCATAAATCGTCTTCAAATTTATTAATATTTAATTTACAAATTGTACGTGCGATATTTTGCTTAGGTAATTTACAATCTAAGCTAAGTAGGGCAGCATTGTGATCGGTTATTGTGGAATTAGTAACAAGTGCGATTGAAGGAAAATTTGATTTAAGTATGATATGGTCTAAGCAAGAACCGCTTTGGTGTGTAGGTAGCGTATGTGCGGGTAGCATGCCATGAAAGGAACATAAATTGAGGTACTCCTGCGCGGTGGTGTCTAAGCTTTCTGGATGGATATTTATATTAATGTCTCCAATCAAAATTATATTTTTGTAGGATGATAAACTTTGTAAGGTCGTATTTAAAGAATTAATAAAACTGCTAATGTTTCTAAAAGAAGGAGGCCTGTATATTGCTAGTATTGCTAATTCCAATCCGATTTTAATTAATAATTTGTTACAATCTTGAATATTAGGTTCTTCGACGGATACATTAAGGAGATTTTTTGTATAAACTATTAGCCCGTCGTTTTGATTATAAATTGTATCGCTCTTGTGTATATTGTATTGCGCTAATTGCGGTAAATTATATTGCTGAGCAAGCCAACATTCTGTTAAAACTATAATATCACAATTTAAGTTAAGTCTTTGTTGAAAAATAATGAAATCGTCAAAATTCTTATAAACACTGCGTATATTTTGTGTTAGTATTGTTAGTGGATTGCTGTGGGAGGAGATAAGCTGTTTGCAGTTTTCAACGTCACAGATTTTGGACTCAGATACCGAGAAATTATCTAATTCGCTAATAAAAGTATTCATTAAACTATCAGTAAAACTAAAATATAGACTAAAAAATAAATAAATTACAGGTCAAATAAACTCACAGTTAACGGCGCTCTTAGGCGCCTCCATAGTCAATAGAGTTAATATACCTCCTTTCAGCCATTATTTTTGCAGGGCAATCAGCGGCACCGGTCTTATGGTTGCTAGGTTTTTTAAAATGAAAGCATGTAGCGCATTTTGACTCCTCTGTCTTCTTCGTGCAGTCCTTTATTGAGTGTCCTTGATCGCCACAGTGGCCACAGATATAGGTTGGCTCCCGACATGACTTGGCTGCATGACCGTACTGCTGACATTTATAGCAGCGTGTGACTAAGGTAAAGTCTCTTACAGGGCAAGAAGACCAATTCACAAAGACTCTGTCTTTCGTTATGAGGGCTTTACGTACGTCTGTTGTCACTTCTATAATGTAGTTGCAAGAATCGGAGTCCTTTTTTCCTGACTTATGACTTAGTCTGATGGATGTCATAAACTTCTCCAGTTTCATATCGTGCAGTTTATCGGCAAGATTCTGGTGGTACAAGCAAGTAAAAACTTCCTTTTCTTGCATAGATGAGGGCACTCCGATGACTACAACTCTCGGCTTCCGTTTAAGTGGCTCGTCGATCCTAAGGCCTGAATCCTTTATTTGCACCGATTGTTTTAGTTTGTCGATGTCTGCCTTAGAGTCTGTGCTGATTATAACACCGCCATTCTTTGTCCCGCGCACACCTCTAACCTGCAGTCTCATTTGTTCAGGGCAGAAAATTTTTTGAACAAGTGTTTTTGTCTCCTCACTGGACTTCATCTTGTCATTAGGGTAGATAGCCACTGAGCTCAGGTTCATTGGCTGCACAAAGTTGTTGACTCCTTTTTTGACCATGTCAGCGAAAGAGCCTGTCGTAGTCAGTTTTGGAGAATCTTCAATGGTCGTTTTAAGGTCTTTCAGGTCTTGGGACAGGTCGAGTTGGTCGCGTAGAGTATTTATGTAGGTGTGGGCTTGGATTGCTTTTGCCTTGACAGATTGATACTGCACTACTAACTGCGATGTGCCATGACTCACCTTCCGACATAAATTACTGATCCTTAATTTCTGCTCGTTGTTCAATTTTCCTTCCGACGAAATAGCGCATATCTCATTAAGTTGTTGTTCTATCCCTGTCATCCAGTTTTGAATTTCCGGTGTCGAGATGACTTCCAGTGATCGGGATACCGGCGCAGGTGCAGGAGAAGGGGAGCAAGCCGTCCTGCCGCCCCAGTTTAATGGACTATCATCCATTATATTGCAGTGTATTGCACACTAAACATTGGTCCGATATTTAACACTTAGCACATATGTACAGATTACGTTATTACTTGAAACTAGGACACGATTCAGCAATTAATCATTTATTAATTTTACTAAATGAACAATACGTCTGCACTCATTGAGAGCTAATTTGCATCTCAACACATTGATCTTTCTTTGGAACGAAGAAACTTATATTAAAATGTTCATTAAATATTTTACGATACTCGTAGGTATGGATCATTACGTAAGGTAAGCCTTGTTTTATACAGTCTTCTTTATAATCAAAGTAAATATCCGTTAAGGTTTTGCCACCATTAATATATATTCCTTCCTTGTTTGTTGTCGTAGATAGTGGCTCTCAATTCGTGGAATATTTTGAATATGACATTTAACTCCCTCAATCAAATCATCCGCTACTTTTCTATGTTTACCATGTTTGCCTCTTTCTTCTCCTTTTAATACACCGGTTAAATCATTTTTCTTCTCTATAACTGTTCTAATACACCTGTCGGTTGTCTAGTGTATTTTTAAAAAATGTCTTACATACTCTAGTTTTAGTACAATTTAAATCAAAATAGAAAGCATTCTTAAACTTTCTGTTTGAATCAAGTCTTTTGTATTGATACTTAGGTTTAATTTCTTCCATATTTCGAGCTATATATTCTCTTTGACGCATTAAAGAAGCCATACCCCAATAGTCATTGAAAAGCAGTTTTCTAAGTTCTTCAGCAACTCTTTCAAAGCATTTTAGTCGACAGGTTGACTCACATGTTTTCTTCAATAGTTTTGCAGAGAAAACCTTTTTTGTTTTCGAGATCGAAACATATTCTTTTCCAGCGTCTTTTAAAGTAGCAGTTAGCAATATATGAAACTCTTTGGTTTCTCTTCTTTTTCTTTAGTTTCTGTATAGTAACAACAGCTTCTGGAATATCCGCAGGCGTCGCAACATTACTGTCAATGGTCTCGTGTTGGTTATTCAAATTAGAATCTGATGAAACAAGTGGTCCATCAGAGAAATCATTAGTAGTTATTGTAATACCCACATTTTCGTTATGGTCACCTAAATTGGTAATTTGAGCGGTCGCTTCATGTAATTTTGACAAAACAGATGCAGAAGTAGTTGATGACGACGTGTCTGACGACTTGTCTGACGACTTGTCTGAAGAATATGATGAAGACGTGCTAGACGACGAAGATGAGCTAGATGACGAAGATGAGCTTGAGCTCGATCTGCGGCATATTATCTTTGGGGGTACGTACGTATTGTTATTTTTATTTCGGCTTTATTTTTGAGAATATTATTTTCCATTGCTCTTTAAATTATGCAATAAATGCACAATATTGCACAATTGTAGGAAATAATTAGAACGACATTAGACGTCATTGAAGTGATAGATAACTTATCATTGATCGCTTTGCCAGTGTTTTTGTTTTTTCTCATATAGGTTTTATGCAAAATATATTCTAATAAATCCAGACTCAAACACTTCTTGAATAAAGTGGAGGAATTTCTTTTCATTAATGTGATAACAAAATAATTAATTTAATTTATTTAATTTTAAATAAATCGACAGCAACTAGGTTCTTATATTATTTTGGTTCACACTAGTTTAAATGTTAGTAATTTTCTTTTTAATTTTAACTTAATCGATAACTAGATTCTTATTTATGTTCACACTAGCGTGGTGGGTGGAAGGGTACTCGTGAATTACCCGTCCACCCACTGCACTGGTGGGAAAGTCCAGTGGGTGGACGGGTCGGGAGGGGTTTTATCATCACATCCAAGGATTATAAGGTGTTTTTTTGGAATATGCCCGATTATCCACACTCTTAATTAGGCTCGTTCGTCGCTGGCCATGAACTTTAAATTTGCCTCAATTCGTATAGATAAAACTGAAAGATCCATCTGTAACATTCAATAAAAATAATATAAGTAGATCATAATAATTATTTCGACTCCAAAAGAAATATCAAGGTTGTAAACAACAATGATTTGTTTTACTTACATTTTGCAGAAACGTACTTGTTTTTACAGTTATTTTTTTTATTAAATTGCCGCTCGAGTGCATACCTAATACACGAAACTTTATTGGTGATATATTTTCTGATTAGTAATTGTAAGTTATTATACTATTACTACTATTACTTTTACCGCAATAAATATTTTTATGAATAAAAGTAAAAAAAACCGCCGCCGAACTCAATCAACTTGTCAAATTTGTCAAACATCATACTCATGTCATAAATATGAAAGTAATATGGATAAGCCTTTTAAGATCCTTGATACTAAATAAAAATATTTTTTTGGTCGTAATCATTTTATTTATATATATACATAAAGGTATATTTACAGCAGAAAAGCTTACCCTTAAACTTATAAAGTTTTTCTCGTAAGATTACCAGCATAACTTTGATTTTTCTGTTGGTTATCGGTTTTTCAATGATAGTAATCCATTGCGAGACACTATTACTCTAGATCCGACCGTTTGGCTATGGATCGACAACTAACGTATTCCGTCCATCATCTTCGAACAACTTTGGTGGTAGCTATTGGGTTCCGTGTTCGGCGAGCGTTCGTTTCGACCGACACGTTCCCGATCAACCTTTGGGAGTAACTGCCGGTGCTTCTCTCTTCTCTGATTGGCCACCGGCCGCACGCGTGGTTTAATATGACATTATTGACACGCGTGGGTTAATATGATAAAATATATGACATATGAATATACGTTACGTTAAGACATACCTAATATTAAGATTTTGTACTTGTTTTACTTTAAATGAAGTTGATTATCAACGTAGCCCGTGTTTCACTGATCCTCCCGAAGCCTAAACCTAGCAAGACTGTTAGAATAATTAGTAAAGTTTATCGTAACAATGTGCTTGTGGTGAAGATACTCACAGTATTAATTTTTTGGCGAAGTTTGTTTCTGTCCATTAGAAACTGCATATATTTGAAAGCGAACCAAGTAGACTGATACACTTCATCAGCTCCTATGAATTAAAATTACCCAATGCTTATTACTACGATATAGAACTAAAGTATAACTGTTGACTTAGCCGCGAAAATAACACATATATTACGTACACTAGTGGACGCCCGCGGCTTCGCCCGCGCGTTTTTCGTTTATCACAAATATATGATTACTGCTCCTCTCCTATTAGTCGTAGCTTAATGTTATATAGCCTATGGGCTTAGGGTCGGTTTATACTAGGGCAGAGTCGAAGCGTCAAATTCTTCACAACTACGCTTTTACGTGTAGTCATCAGCAGCAGTGCTATTGTATCACTTGCCAGTTAAGTTGACTCTCTCAAGCTGAAACGTGCGTAAAATGGTTGATATTGATCTTGCTATGATATTACTTACACAACTAACTAACACCGGCGCAGGCCAAATTCCGACTGATGGCGCGTTGAATCGCTAGTGGATGCGCGAGAATTCGCGCGAGCCAATCAGCGTCGGTCGCGCGCAGACGCGCGAATTCCGAAGAATGCGCGCGTCTTTTTAAAATCTCAGTAGTAATGTGCGCGTTACGCTGTGGACTTCAAGGTTGAATTTGTTATGTTAAATTTTGGATTGACGCTTCGATGCGCTTCGACTCTGCCCTAGTGTAAACCGACCCTTACTCGATAAATAAACTATTCAACACAAAAAGAATGATTTAAATCGGACCAGTAGTTCCTGAGATAATCGCGTTCAAAGAAACAAACAAACTCTTCAGCTTTATAATATTAGTATAGCTACTGTGAAAATGTCAACCGGCTAGCTGTTACGTTATTATAGATACAACCCTCGGACAGACCCACGGACGGACAGACATACATATGGACAGACAGACAGTGTAGGCTTAGTATTAGGGTCCCGTACAGATATAGAACATGCAACAACAGAAGTACAGTCCTGTAATAATAATAATCCTACAATAATAAAAAAGTAATAATTTTCAAATAGCAATTGCGTTTTAACTTACGAGTAAATATGTACTAACCTTTTCCTGTTGTTCTGGTTTTAGTTATTTTTCCTTTTTCACGACGAACGGCTGCCAACAAATACTCCATTTTCTTCTTCAATTCTTTAACTTCACACTTCATTTCGACGGAGAGTTCTTCCCAGGCCTCCTGTTTCAGATTTCTATTGTAATAGCTTTTGTGGCTGTGGTCCCCTAATACGTGCTTTTCTTTATAGGCCTCGATAAATTTAATAACATTTTCATTGTTCCAATTCATTGTATTTTTATTTTTACTTCACGTTGCAAATAAAAGGGGCGCACGCGTAACCGCAATCGAGCGTACAACGCGAATGACGCGTCCAGACTGACCGACGCCCGTATCTGTATCACCTTTGATGATCGGATAAAAACCGACACGACATGGGTCGGGCCGTATCATAACGGCGTATCGAGATCGCGTATTATGATACGCTTATCATCACCCGTCCACATATGCGATCATGATACGCGTCGGCGATACGGATACGGTGATCGGATCGGGCAAATGATACATATCTGGACCCCCCTTAAAATTATCTTTCAGTAAGCTAAACATTCTGATGTAAGTAGCCTCATTCACCAAGTAATATTATGGCTTTAGGAAAACAACCTTAAAATCAATGTTAATAAGACAAATTATATACATTTTAAAAATAACAATAATATGACATGTAAATGAAATATTAATTATGAAAATGAAACTATTAATGAAAAATCAGAGACTAACTTTTAACGAATTTTATTGGATAAAAATTGCAATTGGAAAGCACACATAAAGAAAGTGTGCGACAAGCTTAACAGATTTGTCTATGTATTATACAAGCTTATCAAAAAACTCTCTTAGCTGCGTATTATGGCTATGTAGCGTCAGTGCTCAAATACGGTCTAATAATATGGGGAAACTCGACCGATATACGAGTAAACAAGGTATTTTTGGTGCAAAAAAAATGTTTACGTGCAATGGTTGGCATACCTCCATATCAATCTTGCAAACCAGTTTTTAAACAATTAAATATCGTGACTCTTCCTTGCATGTATATTCTGGATTTGTGTAATCTTGTTAAACAGAATCCAGATTTATTTTAAAAAGCCTCAGACCTATTTCCTAGAAATACTAGAAATTGTACAAGACTAGTTTTGGACAAAGTACCTAAAACAACTTTATTTAAAAAAAAATGCTATTCTATGCGTGTAAAAGTATACAACGCCATTCCAAGTGAAATTAAAGACCCTAACGAAATTTAATAAGGAAATGCGTAAATGGCTTTTGAATAAAAACTTCTACACAGTTACGGAACTTTTTGTCCACAAAAATAAAGTAATGTAAATGGTCCATGGAGTTCTATGCATAGGTTATTGACCCTTCGGAGCAGAATGTACAAAAAGCAAAATGAGCACCACACGCAAAATGTACAAAACGCAGAATGAATAAAAGCAAAATGTACAAAGCGCAGAATGAACAAAAGCAAAATGTTCAATACGCATAATGTACAAAACGCAGAAAGTGCAACACGCAGAATTACTACCACACGCGTAATGCACAAATCGCAAAATGAACATCTTCGCCCGTATTCACACTGTTTTTATTTTATGTTTTGCATTTATAAATAAAACAATACAAATAGTTAGGTTTTTTTTACTATCTTGTTACAAAATTACACTTATGAAAAAAAATTAAAATAATAAGGCCTTCAGACGATAAAAAACCAAATGTACCCCCGACAAAATCAAAGTAGGCCTTATAACCTTAATGTTAATATATATTTTTTTAAGAATTATTTACGCAAGACTCGACTAGAACTTAAGTCTTGCATAAATTATTCTCAAAAGGAATTGCGCAACGGAAATTTGTTTTAAATTTAATTCGTTCAATATTTTTTTATATTTAATGTCAAATACCACATCACGTTTTCTGCGATTTCTTTGTGCTGGTGCATATAAACTTTTATTAATTTTCCGGTCACTGAACATGGCTTCCTTTCGTAATTTAAAAATAAAAAACAATAAATTGGTCTTTTTTGGGATTTTAGCGTGTAAGCGCCTTTTTTTTTTTTTTTTTTTTTTTTGGTCTGGCGGGATAAATTCCTGACGAACACCCCCACCGTCCGGGGAAGACGGTGGAGGTAGTGTGGGGTTTGCACCCACTAAAAAACCCGCCGTGTATCGCTCGCCACCTTCGCGGACGGGCCGCCGGAATTTGTTATACCGTCGGCGGCCCGCCCAGTGGCAATGCCCGGACGCGATGTTGTTGCGTTCCGGGCATTTCACACCCACGCGGCCCCTGGATACACACAGGGCGCCGCGCCTCCACGGAAGGCCGCGGGCGGGGCAGATTACCCCGTACGCCCGCCCGCAGCCCCACCTAAGGCGGCATCAGGCGCAAATATGCGCGCCGACGCCGCCCGGAGCGTGTAAGCGCCTGTGCCAACCTTCGACAGGATTGGTCGTACGGTGTCGTTGGTAAGCACAACTTAGTACTCTTGGACTTAATCTGGGATACCAAGTTCTTTAAAAATATGTCCTAAAAGCAGTCATAGCACCGGTGTTCGGAGCTGATTCAATGATTTGGTACCATGCTTCTGGAATCATATTTTCTGGTACTAATGGCAAAATTGATGTCTTTCGCACTACCATCCTCTCTTCTTTCGTCAAGTTCGCTTTAAGCTGTTTTGCTTTCTTGTGAATAGCAGCATTGAAGTGGTGAAAACAACCACTTAGATCACTACCCGGGAACACTTTTTGAAAAGCATTTAATTGAGCTACCTCATAGTCATACTTAAAAAAAATTATATTGACTCCCAAATTTTTAATTATTTCAAATAATCGTGTATGGTGTTTTCGTTCTTGTTTGCCATTAAAGCGAAAATAGCTGGAACCAGTGCCATTCGCATCCGAATCCATATGCACTGAATATAATTCATAATATGGCTTGGGCATGCATTTAAAAGTGGCATCACCAAAATAGGTACCATCTTCACAGGTTTTCATAAACATCAGCGATTGTTTTGTTATAAATATAATTATTTCATTGGAACCATTATCAGTACTCACTTTAAAATCTTTAGACAATGAACTGGGACTAAATACTTCTTTTATTGTATCATATACCAACTTTTCCGCTTTTAAAGATTTTTTAACTGATCTAAGTAGCGTGTCTCTTTTGGAAATGTAAGTCGGACCGAGATCCAAGTCATTGTCCTTAAATTGCGAGAAGTTTTTTTTCAAAAATTTCTTGTAACGAGCCTAATGTATCACACACCTCTTTCTTTGTTTTATTCATAGCAATAAACAATTCATTTTCAATAGTATTATGCTCACATGTATGACTGGATTGACGTAAAATATTTGACACAGTTGTATCAGTCGTCAACGATGCAGTGCACATCGATCTTTTTACGCACCTCCACAGGATGGAGCGATTTTTATTACGCCGACAATTCCTATTGTATCGGTACCCATTAAGTAACAATGATGGTTTGCCCTTTTGATTTTTTTCAATAATGGGTATGCTGTCCATTTTCAATACAAACACTAGAATGATTAGACTTATGTCAGATTGCCTATATATTTTTATGCAGAAGCTACCTAACATTCGCAAGTGCCAGTACTTGTGTTACCTATTGACGTAGATAAAAACTTATTTTATTCTAAGTGTTTGATATTACTATCATAGATAGAAACCGTTTATTTTAAAGGCACACACATATCAAACTAGTGAACTCCCAGGTCCATCCCCGATCAGAAGGAAAAAATTGTTATGAACATGTCTTAAGAATAAAATGTTCATTTTGCGATTTGTGCATTATGCGTGTGGTAGCCATTCTGCGTGTTGCACTTTCTGCGTTTTGTACATTATGCGTATTGAACATTTTGCGTGTGGTGCTCATTTTGCTTTTTGTACATTCTGCTCCGAAGGCGTTATTGACATGATTTTGTAATTAATAATTTTATATAATTTGATTATTGTTAAAGTAATTTTATATTTAATCTTATAACTAATTTTAATCTTATATAATCTACCATATGGCATTGATTAATATTATATGGTATCAATAAAAATAAATATTCACTTTCTAGTTAACTTTTGTCACGTCAAATTATGACAAAGTGTTTATGGTTCTGGAAATTCATTAAAATTATCTTGTTTGTTACCAAACTTTATGACAAATAAAGATTCTATTCTATTCTATTCATTCTTATTAGGTAGAAGGGCATAAATAATAGGCACTACATTAGTGATATTATTATTTTTGCTAATGTCAGCATGGATCGAAAATATTTGGTAAAATGGTTTCGGAGTTGGGGGTTGTTTTAAATGTGCCGTCACCGAAATATACTGTTGTTTTATTCTCGCGAATAAATTTTCTGCATAACTTTGTCATGAAGATTAATATCTTTTGATCATCCCCATCTTCGATTACAAGAAATTCACTTGATAGTAATTTCGGAATCCTGACAGCGTTTAATGTGTTGAACTCTGTATTATTTTATCCTAAAATTCGGTGCCTATGTCTGTACAAAGAACTTTCTTTCTTCGTATGGTGGTATAATTGTACGGCTATTACAATTTTTCTCCAAAACACATTGTTCGAATATTTTTTTCTTGAGTTCATTGATTCTTGAACCTTTTTTTACAAGCATCTATAAACACGTCTTCTTCATTGCGATTCAAATGCGGTAAACATACGTGTGAACTCTGTCGAATTATTGATTTCTTTTCTGAGTTTAAAGTAACTGATGCTGAACATTCAATTCTGTTAACACACCTCCACATAGAAGAACCAGTTTTGTTGTTATTCGAAAAATTGTATCGATGTCCGTTATAGATCAATGATGGTTTTCCTTTTTGATTAAGTATGAATTTCAGCGTATTTTTATCCATCGTTTGAAAAACGAGCAAAAAGCCCAGCGAAAATACTCAAGCTCAAACAATAAAATAATTCATTTGCAAATTATGACAAGCATATTATTTTTGTGTCATCATAATGTAAGTGGCCTGATAACCAAGGAGTACCAAAGAGAATTTATACCTACATAGTCAAATAATGAAACGCGGTGTTTGTGTTTTTAAAAACTTTATTTACAATACACGCGTGCTCAGCATGGGCAACAGAATGGAACAATCTAATGTGTCTGCAAGACACGGTCTTATATATATTAATCTTAAATGTGTTAAAATGCGTGTAAATACATGGTTAGTTGCATGTGTGCAACTTGGTGACAGACCACCCATCAATGGTGTTCTGTTAATCATTAACATTCCAATATTTGATATTTATAATTAATTTGGTAATTGATCTGAGTCTTCGACGGTGGTTCGTCTCAGGCTTGGTTTACTAACATGAATTGGGGTTTGGGTTGGCCAGCCATAACTCCTCCCTCCGTAAGTTCAAAATCGTCATTTGTTTTTGGCGAATGATGATTTTGACTACATTTATGAAATAGTACGTAGTAGTAGTAGTTTTTATATCGACATAACATTACAATGGTTACAATAATCAGTATTATATAAACTAAAATTGTTCCTATACTAAAACTTTTCACATTTATGAACTTTTTGTCACTTTTTGGTACTTCACTTTTTTGGTTTAACGCGTGAGATAGGAACTTCAAATTTTCCAGGTCAATGTCGTCTAGGTTGATTGGCTCTCGATGCTGGAGTTCCATTGGTGTAACTATACTGTTTTATGAAAAACAACTTCTCCAGATTGTACACGTCTTACTAAGGGTGATTTTCCCGATCTTGACTTCGCATGCATTGTTTAATGTTACAATGAATGTTCCCATGATTTCATGTTGACTCATGTCATTTTCACAATACTCTGTCAAAATTGCATTATTTCCTGTAAATATAATCCAGGAATCTGGTTGAATATACTTTATTTTGATGTCAGTGGATTTTACTGATAAAGGATAGCATGACTTTATCTTTGTAGAAAATTTTATCAAATCTTCAATGCATTCGCTCTCGTTTTCCGAAGACACGTTGTCGTAACAAAGAAATTTTCCTTCATCAATCTCTCTGCATGGCTTGGAAAGTGGTAATATTTAGACCCTTTCGCCAGGATATAGGAATGTTTAGGGGTTAATAAGAAGGTTAAATTGAAATTGGGATTATACATAGGAAATGGATGAAGTTTATAGTAATTATAAACATCTAATTGAACTGTCGGAACTGACATAATAAAAATTATTTGTTTGCCTTTTGCATAAGCTTTTATATCTATACATTGTTCTAATTTAATGAAATTCTCAAAAATAACGGGTAAAACTAACTTATCTGTTTCCTCAATATTCTTTAAGGTATTAAATAATTCCTTACTATCTAAAATTGATTGATGAAGAACATTTAATCTACTAAACGCAACTGCAGTTTCTACTTCATCTAAACGTATTAGTAACACTTGAAAATTATGAATTAATAAATTAAAACTGTTTAATATAAGATTCTTACTTCGCTGGAATTGCGTTTGATTTAAAATTTCTTCAATTTCCTTAACAGTTTTATCTAATATTATAAAATTATTTCTAGTGGAATTCGTAAGGTTAACAAATGTGTCAATTATTTCAGAAATTATTGTATCTTTTCCTTAACAACATTTTGTTTTGTTTGCATTTCATTTATCATTTTATCATACCTTAATGCATGTATCTATGTCTCCGTTGAAGTCTATAATGTTGCTGAATATCACGTGGAAGCTCTCGCCTTGGAACACCTCGCGAGACCAGCACTCCGACACTAAAGTAGTAACTTTGTTAGGTGGTATTCCATTAGCCACTAACACTTTGTTTAGGAACGCCATGTCGTCTTGCGTTTTAGCGCAACAAATTAGAGAGTTGGCGCCGCGGTTCATCATCAACACTCCGAATATAGGGAACGGACTCAAATCCACAAAATCGACTTCCTTTATGTCCACAGTCTGTCCAAGATGTAAGCACGTAACATTAATACACTCTGTGATCATGTTCATGTATTCTGTGTCGTTCAAGAAAGCCAATGCTTCCGGTGATACCCTGGAGATCGCCGTGCCCACTTCTTGTAATGTGGAAACTCTTCCGTTGCACGCCGTAAAAGGCATATATTGACAGTTTCGTTCCGCCGCACTTCCCTCGGTAATACATCGAAGAACACGGCTTGTTGCCATGCAGCCTTGTTCTGCGCTCTCGGATCTGTCGTGAGTATGATATCGTCCGTCAAATGTAGGTTAAACCAACCAATGACCATATTCATTTCAATGTTCACTGTGGGCGTCAACTCGGCGTAGTAGGGCAACTGTCTTGACAACATTTGGGTAACTTCTTTCCGGCTGTTGAAGTCAATGGTGAAGAGCGAATGCGGCTCACAGATGTAGGTGACGTCGTCGTACAGCTCCACGTTCTCGGAGTAGTACGTCTCGCCGGAGTACGTTGTTGTGTGCACGTGCAGTCGCGGCACGTTGAGGAGGTCCTTAATGTGCTGGCTCAGCTTGTACTTGCTGTTAAGTTCGTCGCAGTAGACGCCGACCACGAAGAACTCAGCTTTGCCCGGTATTATTCCGGTATTAGTCCCCCTGTAGGCTAAATTATCTTTTAAAATGTTATTGCCGAACAGTCCCGAGTCGAACATATCGGTCAACAAGATCGTTCTCGTATCAACGCACTTGACCAGACGCGCCATCGCGTTTGAAGACTCACAAGCAGTGATGGCGATGGGGTTGCACTCGTTGGCGTAGAGCGCGAGCAGCCCGGTGCCAGTGCTGATGTCTATCACACTCTCCGTTTCGCGGTTCACGCAACTCTTGATGGCGGCTCTATACGCGTCGTTAAGCATCTTGTCGTTAAGAATCCTAAACTTGCTCCTTGGAAACAGGAAACACTTGGCATCGTTTAAATTCTTCTCGACGGCGACGTTGCTGCTGTCGATGATCAGCCCCAACCGGAATAGGCACAGCGCTTCTAAGACGAAGTCGTACCTATATAGGTATACGCCGATGTCGTTGAGCAGGTTGACACTGCCAGGGTACACTCGGATAGCTCTCTGGAAGTAGCCGAAGATATTCGCAGTATTTTCGACTATCGCCATTCCTTCGCTTATTTTGAAGAGAACCAATCTGATGTCGTTCCCGATTTCCGTCCTGATGTTGGGGTACTTGTCGATTGCGCACATGTACATGTCGAACGCATTTTTATTGTTGTCGATTGACGCGAGTTGTCGTGCGATTAATACAAAATCGCGCGCCATGTCCGCCATATTCACTTTCCCCATTTTTCACTGTAACGTTCTGCACTGATATCGAAATAATATACTGAGTTAACTGTTAATGGTTGTGAAGGTACACGTCCTTCTGATTCGGTAGTCGAATTTAAACTGACTGTTTCTAGTGTTGAGATCATTAACGAAATCTCTGGATATAACGTTCAGGTAAAGCCAGGTACTTAACACCTTTATTGTCACTCATTCCTATTACAAATGACTTGGGAATAGTGAATTAGGTTGTAATGAAGCGGTTAACAGTTTGGAAATCGTTAGTATTGTTCTTGTAATGAATGCTGGTAACAGGGATTTTTAAACAATAGGGCGGTGTCCCTTCTTATAGTGAAAGGATTAACGAATAGTCATAACTAGCTATTACATTGTAGTAGAGCAATAATTTTCTTGGAAATATGTTTTAGGAATGTATTGTTGTAATTTACAATGCATTATGGTCTTTACTTAAGTACCGAATGTTGCTTATTGAAACTGAAAGTTACTAAAGCCGCGTATCGACTATGCGCTCCTGGAGCGCGCGCCATGAACGACCGCGCCGAGAGTGCGTTCCGCGGAACGCGTTCTAAATTTTTAAAGTATATCAACTAAGCGCTCCTGGCGCGCGTGGCAACTGTTCCAGTGTGCGACCATTCATCATGGAAACCAGTCGTGTACGAGCAGCAGCCGCTTTTATAATTATTCACAGTATCATAAAGAAGAAAAAGGAGAAACGAAAAGTGCGTTGGTGGATGAAAGAGCTGTACCGAAAAAGAATGCAGTACGGAGTGACACTTATCAGAGATATGCAGTTCGAAGTGGTAGAAGACACAATAAAAAACTTCACAAGAATGTCAACAGAAGATTTCTATTACTTGAGAAACTTGATAGAGCCAAAGGTGGAAAAAATTGACACCCGCTTTCGCGAAGCTATTACGGTGACTGAAAGACTTGCTATAACTTTAAGATTTCTTGCTACTGGAGACTCGTATACTAGCTTGCAGTACCTGTTTAGAGTTTCAAAGCAGTCTATATCTAGGATAGTCCCTGAAGTTTGTGATGCTATCAGTGAGGTTTTAAAAGATTGGGTAAAGGTAAGTAAAACACAATTTTATATTAATTTGTATTATAGTTCTTAATTAAGTATTATAATAATTATTTAACTTTATAAATTTAATTATCTTGAGTTGACGTACTGGCCAAAGAATCATTGTTTGAATTTGAGAGATTTTGAGGTTCTTGTGGTGTGCTATACCCATAATGTTGACTGTATCTGCCTAAATCGGCTTCAAAAATAATATTATTTATTGCCTGTTTGACATATATTAGAGTATGGCTGTCATACTTTCTCAATTCATTTGCAATATGCTGGCCGTAACTGAAATATGAATCAGTAGCTTGAGACGTTTCCGTTAATATTTTAAACGCTTCTGTCAACATTTTATCGTCGTCATCTTCATGCTTCCTTTTCTTCGAGGTCTTTTTTGTAGTTTTTTGAACAGTATCATTACATTGTTCTTGGGTATTACACACTTCTGAATTTTTTCGGGAAGACTCGCCTTCATTTTGTAATGTAGAGGCCTGAAATATGAATGTGCATTTAATTTTAATTGTATTTTATAACTATTTGTAATTTTACAGATTCCCACTACCGAGAAAGAATGGTTGGAAATTGCTCAAGAATTTCAAGAAAAATGGGATTTTCCTCATGCTATAGGTGCCATGGATGGAAAACACGTAATGATACAAGCACCTGGTAACAGCGGCACGGAATATTATAACTACAAACACTTTTTTAGTATTGTACTGTTCGCTCTCGTAGATGCGGACTACTGTTTTAGATACGTTGACATTGGTTCTCAGGGGAGACTTTCGGACGGGGGGATCTTTAAACGCACTTCATTATACAAAAGACTCGAAGAAAAGTCCATGAAAATACCTCTGTCATCGATACTTCAAGTACCATATACCCTCAAAGTTCCATACGTTATTCTGGCAGACAAAGCATTTGCACTAAACGAATACACAATGAAACCGTTCCAAGGGGAGCCAGAGAGGGGATCTCTAGAAAGAATATTTAACTATCGGCTATCAAGAGGGCGTAGAGTAGTGGAAAATGCTTTCGGAATTGCAAGCTCGGTTTTCAGGGTTTTAAGGAAACCTATGTTATTATCACCCAGTAAAGCTACAAAAGTAGTTTTAGCTGTTATACATTTGCACAATTTTTTGCGAAAGAAGTCTAGCCAGAATTACACACCACATGGATCTTTAGATACGGAAACAGAAACTGGAATCACACCAGGTAGTTGGCGAAATGAGGGTGAACATTCATCATTTCTCCCTCTCACTCATGCGCCACGTAGAAGTGGGAATGATGCAAAGGAAATACGTTTACATCTCGCTCAACATTTTGCAACCAATGGAGCAATACCTTGGCAAAATCGATATTAAAAATTAGTAGTAACATTATTTACCTGCGTATCGCTTGACTCATTATTCCCACTGTCTTGCAAAGTGTCTGTTGTAATTGTAATGTTTGGTGCACACTTGTCTTGCATGAAGTTGAAGTCTTCAAATCCAAACCATTTTGAAACGTAAATACTGTCCCGACCTGTCAACAATCAACAAATAAATTTTAAATGTAAAGATGTGAATTTTTATTTAACAATCATCATTAAACAAAGTTTAGTTAGTCCTAGTTTAGTTAATTTCTCCGAAAAGTTACCATGCAAATACAATATGTTAATCTTTATATAAAATAATTACCAGAGCCAGTGATTTCACTTTTAGATATTCTCCACTTTTCTCTTCTGTACGATGATAGAAGTACAGTCATTTTTTTCTTTAGCTCCGGCATAGGTACTCCCATTTCATGACTAATTTCTCTCCAAGCATCTTCTCTTAGCGACTTATTGTGATACGATTTACTTTTACTATTCCATAGCACATCTTTTGTACCATACAATTGTATTAACTTACGGCAACTTTGGTTATCCATAATAGGAGCGCAACAAACACAAAAAAATACAACGCGTCCGTCTCAATTGGCGCGCGCGCCGCGACTGATGCGCGGTAAAAAACCGACACCCGTTCGGAACGGACCGCTCCGCGTTCGAGCGCTCCAACGAACACATTGGCGCGCGTTCCAAGTGGTATCCATTTTGCGCGGCTGGAGCGCGCGCCAATGTTCGTTCTCTTGGAGCGCATAGTCGATACGCAGCTTAAGGAAGTCTTTGGTACACAGATGGCATTCACACTTAAGAATATCAACTGTTGAATTTTCAAAGGTTTATTAAATAACAATAGATGACTCTGTTCATGAGTAAATCGTGAAAAAAGGTTTTTGGAATACTTTGGTAGCAGATTCAGAAGTTATATTATGTATGTTTTTTAAGGAAGGATCAGATAGGCAGCCATTATACGCTCATTCCAGGTCGTGATCTGACCAAGGTCGCGGATCGCAATAGACTGATACATCTTGATCCGTTAATCCAACACGTTACACTGTCAAGCTTGAAGTATAATGGCCGCCATCGCCACATAGATAGCCAAGGCAGGTATCTTGCATAAATAACACGTTTTTAGGTCCCGGTATTGTCGTCTTATGCAGGTATGGAGTCAAAACCGTTCACTATGTGAAATATATAGCGTCTAATTGTTGCCTAGCTGTGGTCAAATGCCAGCAGCAGATATAATCTATCCGATTCCATTATGAAGGCTTATTTACAGTAAGCCATTTTCTTGTACAGATCAATAATTGACTGCAATAAATAAAAAGCCAGATTATACGATGATAACGTTTAGTTTATACGATGGAAGTTTTTATTGCTTCATGATATATATATTATCTCGTTATCTAAATTACCAGTAATTGATTTAATTATTTTTCCAAATCCATTAATTAATCCTCTTTTAACTCTAATATTAGGAACGAATTGGCTATATTTTTCAATAGTAATATTCATTAAATATTGAGTTTGTAACTCAGCGTCTATGATATTTCCATCTAATATATACATATCTAACTTATTTTCTATTTCATTAATAATTTCCTTATATTTTCCTATGTTATACTCTAAACTTTGGGCTACAAGTTCTAAATCTAATATTTTAACTATCTGCCAGTTATAGAGGCTTACATTAGTTAAAGAAGGACAAGCATTAGCTTGTCCTTCTTTAACGGGTAATATTCCCGGATTGTCTTCAATCTTTTGAAGTTACAGGGCCTGGCTGGGCATCATCACTTGCCAACAGCAGGGCGTACCTGTGGAGGACGTTTTATATCTTTAACGGGCACTTTAGTAGGTCTATTATGGGTTTCTACCGTGACCGTATTTCTAGAAACATCTCCCGTAACTAAAGCTTTTTGAAAACGTGGTTTATCTTTACTACGTCTAGTATTCACTCCCTTAATAAATACTTTATCTCCCGATTTTACATTAAATGAGTTCTCTCCTCCTCGCTTTTATTTTATTTTTTCTTTATTTAATACCATTTTCTTAGTTAGATATTCATACAAATACTTTGTTCTTTTTACATGTTCGTTTACTAATTGTTGGGTATACTGTTTATTAAAGTCTACTTCAAAAATATTTGATGATTCTGTATGCCCAAAAACGACTTCAAACGGTGTAAGACCAGTTGTAGAATGTATTGACTGGTTATATGACATAATAGCATATATCATAACACAGGCTGCATCTGTGATTTTTCTTTCATATTTCGCTAATCTATAAATTTCTCAAATCGTAGAGTGGAATCTTTCCACCAATCCCATGGAATTTACTATAATGAAGCAGTTGAATGATCTCACCTATGAAGTGAAGCAACTACGCTTGCGTCAGAGCATGTTAGCGACCGAAGCTGCAATACAGGAGATGTCAGAGCGATCTAACAGAGCTAACAATATTATTATATATGGTGTGCCCGAATCCATTATACTATTAGCAATACGCCTGATAAGAGAATAGAGCATGATAAAAAGGAAAGTGCGAATGTAATTAAAACTGTTACAAACAAAGTGATTTGTAATGGAATAAAAGCTTTTCGACTAGGTGCCCCTAAAGCTGCTGCGGATGATAGGCCACGGCCTCTGAAGGTAGTCCTATACAGCAAGAATGATGCACGGGAAGTTCTCAGTAACAGAAATAAGCTGAGTGAGCCCTCATCTATTACTTCTGACTTAACCCCACTACAAAAAGAATATCTAAAGCACCTGCGGGATGAACTCAAAAGACGCATTGATGAAGGAGAACTGGACATCACTAAAAAGTATGTTAGAAGACACCCTTCAATTGTAAAGACTAAAGCCCAAAAAAACTGAATCACATCAATATCGATAAATCCACGCAAATACTTAAAGCTATCAACAATAATAACACCTCTTGTGAAAAATTACAGTCATCATTAATTACAATTACAATACTTTACACGAATATACAGTCATTAATTCCAAACTGGATTTATTCATCGCTAGAGTAAATTCCTTGAAACCTACTTTGATCATAATCACTGAAACATGGCTTAAACCAATTATACCTATTTCACTGATAAAAATTCCCGGATACGATATATACCGTGACGATCGACTTGGCAAACGTAGTGGTGGAGTAACAATATATGCTCTGAACAATACAGACTTTATGATAACAAAATTAAATACCTCCTACAAAATAAAACATGATGCTTGGGAAAGTTTGTTGATAGACATCAAAATTGGAAACAACAAGTTTATTCTATGTGGATTGTATAGGGGACAGGAATCTACAATAGACCAAGATAATGCCTTACTGGCCCAACTCAACCATGTCTCCGAGACTAATGCAGTAATTATAATGGGCGATTTCATGGCGGAGTAAAGTGGCCACTTGAGGACAGCGGGTACCTCACACCAAAAGAAAATAACTTTATACAATGGTACAAAAACAGCAATCTTCGGCAAATTGTTGAGAAATATACCAGATTTCGGCAAGGTAATCAGCCATCATTTCTAGACCTTATCTTAACAAATGATGACTTACTAATATCAAGCTTAGATCACCAAGCTCCAATTGGTAAAAGTGACCACGCCTGCCTAGTAACAAGCATTCAACTCCAAATACATAAACATAATATGAATCAGAGGTTTAAACTAAATTTCAACAAAGCCGACTATCAAAACATTTGTAAAAAATTACAAACATCATTACCACAATGTTTAAGAAATACAAACTGCGTAAAAACTCAATTCGAGAATTTCCTCAGTGAGCTTAGAGAAGCAATTCAACTATACGTACCTAAGGTGAAAATCAGCCATAATACCTCGAACAAACCATGGATATCAAATGACACCAAAAAATTGATAAACCATAAAATTGCGCTTTGGAATAAGTATGTATTGACTGGACTCGACGAACATTACAAGGATTATAGACAATTAAACAACAAGCTAATTAACAAAAATAGAAGAGCGCGTATAGAATATGAGAAAGACATACTGAGTGCTGGTTCAAAGAAATTTTACTCTTATATTAGACAGCAAGTGACATCTAAGGTTAGCATTCCAACTATCCTACTCAACAAACAAGGACACACAGTGACTGAACCTTTTGAGATTTCCAAAGTATTTGCAGATCAATTTGCGAGTGTCTTCCAAACAGAACCTCAGAGTCAGTTACCGCAGATAGACCCAGCACTACGGATTAAGTTCCAATTGAAGATATACAGTTTACTCAAGACAAAATTCAGCAAGCCATAAAGGAAATGAAAACGGACTCTTCGCCGGGACCAGATGATATCCCTGTACCATTATTAAAAACTGCGATCTAACAGAAAGCCTCGCTATACTTATGCAAACTTCCTATGATACTGGAATCTTGCCTGACTTATGGAAGATTTGCCAAACTTCTTGGCAGTATATGATTAGGTATAAATGAGACAAAAGATGTAGTATAGTCTGGTTATAATTATCCAAAGGTGCATCTTATATATGCATGTTTCTTGCTGCGTATTCGTTCGTCGGGGTCACCAATTTGCCAAACTTCTTGGCAGTATATGATTAGGTATAAATGAGACAAAAGATGTAGTATAGTCTGGTTATAATTATCCAAAGGTACATCTTATATACTAACGACTTCGTGTTGATAACAGATAGTAGAAACATTTAATAGATACTGAACGTGCGATAAGGAACATAAGATTGTGATGTAGATTGTAGATACAGCACAAAGATATTGTACTGTAACAGAAGACAGCTAAAGTGACTCCAATATATAAAAAGGGCAGTAAAATGGAACCATCCAACTAAAGACCCATTAGTTTGACAAGTGTCGTATCCAAAGTTATGGAAAAGATTATAGTTAAACACATCAGACACTTCCTTTCAAATCGTCGAGTTATTGCCGAACAGCAACATGGTTTTTGCCCGCACCGATCAACAGTGTCGAATTTATTGTCATGTTTATCATCATGGACAAGGCATTTTAATGACAGGGAACCAATTGATGTAATTTATCTGGATTATGAAAAAGCTTTTGATAAGGTTCCTACTAAAAGACTATTACAAAAATTGGAATTTGTGGGCATACGTGGCAAACTGCTGACTTGGATTGAAGCATTCCTTCGAGGTAGAACCTTACAAGTTAGAATTGGCGAAATATTATCAGAGTATCGCGAAGTACATAGCGTTGTACCGCGGGGCTCGGTCCTGGGTCCAGTGTCATATATACTGTACACATTTGATCTTCACCATTGCCTGCAAAATAATGTCAGCATCTTTGCAGATGACACCAAAATATTCGCAAATCCACTGGTTGACTATGACAGTCTACAAGATGATCTTAATAAAATAGCAAACTGGTCTAAGGAATGGTTAATCGATCTCAACACTTTAAAATGTACGGTCTTACATATAGGGAGTCGGAATCCCCGTCTAACCTACACAATGTGCGATGTCCAACTGCTAGACGTTAAGGTACAAACAGACTTAAAGTGGGAACACCATATCACTATGATCACGAAGAAAGCCAAAAGCCTTATTTATCTTGTCAGAAAAGCCTTTGGAGTTTTGACACCAGAAATGATACTTCGGATCTACAGAACTTTTATTAGACCAATCTTGGAGTATGCATTTCAAGTCTGGAGCCCCTATTTTGTGAAGGATATTGAACTCCTGGAAAAAGTACAGCGCAGTTTTACTAAAATCCCGCGAGAGCTAAAACATAAATCATATCAGGCGTGACTGACTACTCTCAAACTCACAACAATAGAAGATCGCAGAGAACGTGGAGACCTAATTAAGACATAAGATCCTAAACGGACATTACGATCTGCAAGACTTTGATAAAATATTCAGGCGTAACGAAAATGTACATTTAAAGCCGGATCCCCACTTGAGCAGCCGCGGGGCGAGCTGCCTCAATCTGAGCATGCCGCGCGCCGCGGAAACTTCATGCATCTCCACTTGAGCCACATTAATCAGCAACTCGGCAGCGTGCCTCAAGCCGAGCAACGAATTTATCTAGTTTCTTACTAGCTACCATGGGTGACGCACGCAAAATCGCTGCAGCTTTAGTGATAATTAATCACTACAAAAAGAAAAAAGGACAGAAAGTCAAACGTCAATGGTGGATCAAGGAATTATATCGGCAGCGAAATGATCATTTCAAAGAAATATTGTCAGATATGACTTTTGAAGGAGTAGAAGATACTATACAAAATTTTATTAGAATGAATTCTGAAACATTTGATGGTCTATGTATGTAACTTCATCCAATAAGTGGAAAAAAAGACACGTCGTTCCGCAAAGCCATAACGACTAGAGAAAGACTTGCGATAACATTAAGATATTTGGCAACTATAATATAATAATATAATATCTTGGGACAACTCACACAACGCTATCTGATCCCAAACTAAGCAGAGCTTGTACTATGGAAACCAGACAACTGATAAACATACTTATGTATTTCTAAATACATACATATATAGATAAATTACACCCAGACACAGAATAAACCATCGTGCTCATCACACAAAGTTTTATCCTGGGTGGGGATCGAACCCACGACTTCTTGCGTAGCAGTCGGATACACTCCCACTGCGCCACAGAAGCAGTCTAAAGGCAACTGGTGATTCATTTGTTAGTTTACAATACCTTTTTAGAGTATCAAAGCAATCTATTTCTAAAATTGTTCGCGAAACATGTGATGGCTTGGTAGAAGTGCTAAATGAATATGTTCAGGTATGTTTTTCAAATTATCCTTTATTTATAGTAAATAATTATAAGTTACAAATATGTGTAGGAGATTCTTTAAAACTCCCAACAGCATTTTGTGGTGGTGCAGAAGTTTGGTTTTGCCCGTATTCCTGAGTGTAGTATCCTTGTCGTGTGCCAGGCAACATACCCACATCTGCTTGAAAAATGATGTCCATTATACTCTTTTCTACGTGTGCTGATGTTAGAGCGTCATATTTTCTAAGTTTTGCTGCAACATGTTTACCGAAAGTATCGTAGGTATCATCAGTATAATTTAACACCTCTATAGCTTTATCAAGATCAATGTTATTTTCCAAAATATCTGTCTCCTTTCTTTTATTTGATCTCGGAGTTGTAGACGGCAACTGTCGTTGGTCATCGAGGGACAATGTTAAGTTTTCGGAAGATGTTTCAGGTAGTGTTTCATTCACAACTGTTTCTTTATTCTGTAATTGAAATAAATTAAATTATTAGGGAAACATTACTACCGCTGATGTCATCGCTGTATTTTTTTTCTCACAAAACATCTTTATACTCTATTCATACATTCATGCATTGATCACATGACAACCACCTCAGACCATAATTATTGTAAATGTGAATCTAGTGGTAGTATATTTAAATTCATTTGAATTTTCAGATACCATCGTCAGAAGAAGAATGGTTAAAAATATCAGAAGATTTTGATAATTATTGGCATTTTCCTCATTGCATTGGTGCCCTTGATGGGAAACATATTGTTCTCCAATCACCGCTGAATAGTCATGGAGAATATATAAATTATAAGGATTTTCCTAGCATCGTATTGCTAGGATTGGTAGATGCTCATTACAATTTTTTGTATGTAGATGTTGGTTGTCAAGGACGCATATCTGATGGTGGAGTCTTCAGAAACTCTACATTATATTCGAAATTGGAAAATAAGGAATTAAAGTTGCCAGCACCTAGTATATTACAGGTACCATATTTAATTGAAGTACCTTATGTTATATTAGCTGACAAGGCATTTGCCTTAAATAATTATACAATGAAACCATTTGAGGGGACTCCAGATAATGGCTCCCCAGAAAGAGTATTTAATTATTTCTATCTAGAGCACGGCGCGTGGTAGAAAATGCTTTTGGTATTAGGAGTTCTGTATTTAGAGTGTTAAGAAAGCCAATGTTATTGGAACCAAATATTGCTACCAAAGTGGTATTGGCTACTGTTTATTTGCATAATTTTTCAAGAAAAATGCGCATAAATATTTATACACCAGCAGGAAGTTTAGATTCTGAAGTTGATGGGAATTTTGCAAATGGGTCTTGGAGACATGAAGAAGTTGGGACCTCGTTCTTACCTTTACGCGCAATTCCACGAAGGTCTGCAAATGACGCAAAATCAATTCGTTCACACTTGGCTACAGACTTTGTTACCAATGGAGAAATACCATGGCAATGTAGATATTGATGATATAATAAACCAAAAAGTAACGTTTTAAAAAAAAAAGGAGATAATAAATATTTACATAAGTATCAGTTGCAGCAGCTGTTGATGGTTCTTTCTGCATTGTGTCCGTTGTCGACTTGTCGTTAGACGTAGTTTCACGGGGAGTGAATTTGTCCGCTAAAAAGTGGAAGTGCTCGTAAGCGAACCATTTTGAAATATAAATTTCGTTACGGCCTGGAAAAAATTATAAGGTAGGTATGGGTATAAGCAGTAACAATAAATAATTTAAACATGAAATTGCATTTTAAATAGATATGTGCATACCCCTTCCTGTTGTAATTTAATATAATTAATACTTTAGGTAACAGAACTCTTTAGTCTACACATGAAACCTTCCCCGGACGCTCCCCGGATGCCCTCTAAACTAGGACAAATCCGGGGAAACCCAGACGGATGGCAACCCTATATTGAACTAAAATGTTTATTGTTATTCATCGAAACTAAAATATGTTCAGTGACTGGACTCCGTTCAACTGTGGGGGCCATTTTGCGCTAACTGTCACGTCAGTGGCGCGTGTGCAAAATGGCCGCCACCTCAGAGTAGCGTCTGGGGTATCGATCATTTAAAATGACCATATCTCTAATATTTTGTATGAACGCTATACAAAGAAACTTATGTAGTTGTTATCGTTATGAAATAAGCTAACGGTATAAAAATGCTTTAGGTCAGTTTTTTTTATTAAATATATTTATAAAATTCATTTTATTAAAAAAAAAAATTTTTCCCGCCAATAATTCATGGGGTCAAGCAATACCTATTTCTGCCAAAACTCTGTATTGAATACATAGTCTATGCATCAAAAAATGTTTATTACATACCCATTCATGATATAATAGCACAAAAACACGGAAAATACACACAATTTCGTTATTACGCGCACCCGGCTCGCGCTACACTGACTGAACAAAGAGACACCAACATGCTTGTATATTTTTACTAAAATACTTTCAGAGTCGTTAAATGTGCCTATACGCCGTCTTTTTTATTTATCTACACACTTTATACAACTTAAAGCAAGATAGACATAGTTTTCGTCAACTATAGCTACATTTAGAGCGCGCGGACAATGACGCCACAGCATGGCGCGTTCACAGAAATGTCAATCTGTACACGGGCCATGCCATGGCTGCGCCACAGAGGAAGGGAATAATAATATCAGATTCTCAATCCCCAATGAGCCGGTACGATCCGGAATGCAGATTTCGTCACTTAAGAAATTGAAATATTACAACAAAAATATATTTACCTGATCCCGTGATGAGGCTTTGTTTGTGTCGGGATTTTTCCCTCCGAAAAGAACCACAAAGTGCCGTCATCTTCTTTTTCACTTCCGTTACAGATATTCCTATTTTCTTACTTATAATTTTCCAGGAATCTTCCTTAAAGGCCTTATTATAATGATGTGGTGACGTCGGATCCCATAGAAGCCTGTGGCTTTAATATTCTTTAATTAACTCAATGCATTTATTATTGTCCATTTTGCCGCGAAGTGAGCGTACAACGTCCGTCTCCACTGTTCGCGTGGCTCACACTGAGGCGCCTTTGAGCACCGACGTTTACCGACACAAAATGGCTCGTCACGAGGCCGCCTCGTTTGGCTCAAGACGCGGCACGCCTCGACCCGCGGCAGCGTCTCCACTGGAGCTGCCGCGAGTTGAGGCGGCCGCTCGCCCCGCGGCTGCTCAAGTGGGGATCCGGCTTAAGAGGTCGTCACTTAAAACTGTCCACCAATTTGTCAAGAAATAATCCACACAAATATTTTTTGAGTAACCGGGTAGTAAGAGCATGGAACAGACTCCCAGAAAACGTAGTCTCAGCTAAGAGCTTGAATACATTTAACCCTTAAATGCATAGACCTTTCAAAATTCGGGAAAAAAATATATGTGATAGGTTTTTAGGTCTAGATAATAGGAAAAATAGTAAAAAAAATCCAATTCATGTTTTTATATATATATTTATTTATATAAACTAAGTATTGTTTTCGATACATTATGCATTTAGGTACTGTATATTCCTATAAGTAGGTTAAGGTAGGTAGTTCTTCGAGTATTAGAAATCTGTACATGAATGAAATGAAGTAAAGCAGTCTTTACTTTTTTTTGAGCACAAAATTTGTGCTCAAAAAAAAATCAATACATTTAATCATTTTTTAGCGTATATTATTATATGTGATTTTATATTTATTTTTAGTTTACTTTTGGTTACTTTGCAAATATTGTCATCATAACAGTACCAACCTGAACTACTTTTACAGTGTGACTTATAATGTCCTACATCACCAGGTAATCCTGAAATATACTCCACAACAGAAACGATGGAGTACGTTCTTTGTTTTAAAACGATTGTTTCTGGTACATCGGTTAAATTTAAGTAATCATCATGTTCAAAAATTATTATATTAGATAAGTCGTAAGAGTCTGTAATCGTACCTGTGTTACACTGACGGCATAATCGAGTTTTAGTGGATAACATTGAGTTTGCTGATTCTTCTAAGCCAGTCGTTATACCCTCATCTGCCAATATAACAATATCTAGTGGTAAAATTGGACAATTTCGTTCAGATACATAATCACAGCTAGAGCATTGTTTAAAATTTTTTGCACTAGAATATTCGGTTACTAAAACACTTTCAAAAATTTTAGTAACGTTACATGTGCAGTTGACAACTTGAATATTGCCTCGTATTACTTTTTCGAAAGAGTTTAACAAAATCTCTGTTCTCAATCCTAATACATCTATAGCATCATTGTGATTCGATAGAGCTTTTACTAGGGTAGCAAATGCAGAATTTTTTCCTTCCAATAATTCATGAACGCTTCTGTGTTCTTTGTAGGCGACCGCGAATGCGTGGGCCACAGCATCGAAAGCACATGTATTCTGGAGCATTATGTGATTCATATTAGCGTGACTTTTATTTCTATTTATTAATATTTGCACATTTTTCTTGTCGACTTTAGGTTTAAATATTTTTTCCTTCCAATAATTCATGAACGCTTCTGTGTTCTTTGTAGGCGACCGCGAATGCGTGGGCCACAGCATCGAAAGCACATGTATTCTGGAGCATTATGTGATTCATATTAGCGTGACTTTTATTTCTATTTATTAATATTTGCACATTTTTCTTGTCGACTTTAGGTTTAATTTTTTCTTAACCTCATAATTTTTGTTACGCCAGTTTTCTTCGTAAACTGGAGTATTTTGAAATACTGATTCTCTCCTAAAGCTTTGTGTGTCTTCCGGATGAGTGCTGTCTTTTTTCATTTTAGTGGCACACTTCGCAATATCTTCAAATCTCTTTTGTAACTTACTAACTTAACTCTATTAAAGATTTTTTCTTAACCTCATAATTTTTGTTACGCCAGTTTTCTTCGTAAACTGGAGTATTTTGAAATACTGATTCTCTCCTAAAGCTTTGTGTGTCTTCCGGATGAGTGCTGTCTTTTTTCATTTTAGTGGCACACTTCGCAATATCTTCAAATCTCTTTTGTTGTTTCTTTACGTGACTTGTTATGTCGTTATCAAAGTAAGCACACTGAGCTGACTTTATTTCACCAGATAAATATTCAGTGTGTTTCATAATAAATTCATCTACACGTAATAAACCACTCCTTGTACAGAATAACAACTGTTTTATATTCTTAAAGTAACTTTCTACATTACTACTGCTGGCTGCATCATTTGTTTCTTTGTAGAAAGGTAACATTAAATTGGTCCAAAGAGGAAGTCTGTATAATAGTTTTTGCAAGCTGTCAACAAAACTCGGGAAATAATAAACATTTTCATACATTGTCTCGTCGCTAAGGTCAGCATATAACTTTTCATTTTGTATCAGAGTCTTGAACCAGTACGGCGCATCATCATTGTAACATATAATATCATCATCTTCAATAACTGATTCTGCCTGGTTTAATAATGAATTTATTTCATCGTCTATGATTTTTGAAAGGTTTTTCATACTTAATAATTTTTCTTTAGCCTCTTCACATTTAGTTTTTTCGCCATTTTTCGTATACCGATCATATCTGTTTACAGCCACTATAACTAAATTTCTTAAGATATCTTTAACTTCTACATAATTTGTGCAACTTTTTACATGTAACAAAATCTTGACATAGAACTTTTTTACGCGTAAATCTACAAACTTAAAACATTCCAATCCATACAATGTTTTAATAAAATGAGAAGAGTCTAAGCGCATAAAACAAGCAGGAATCACGTGGGTTTGTTCTTCAAGGATCTTAAAGCAATGGTTAACATACTCTCTAGTTGTAGCGAATGTTGTGAATGCTTTCACACATGCTCCTATTAAAGCACTAGAGTCATCTGTTATAATTTCCTTTGGTTTGATCAAATTTTCAGACCACATTTTTAACCACATATAAATATTATCCATTTTTTGCGTTGCAGATATCATCTGAGTCAATGGTATTGAAGAGTTTTTTAGTTTCAAAACTGCGACATACAAAAATAGGTGTTTAGAATTATATTTTTGGTCAGATAAATTTGTAGGTGGATATATTTTCTTGAACAAAGATCCTGTGGCGTCAATACTTATAGCTGCGTAATGAGCTTTTGAAAACTTTTGATAAAAATTGCGTTGCAATTCAGTCCAGTAATGGACAAAGAAAGGGTGTAAGGACACATTGCGGATCACTGTATTGAAAGGAGGAGTACAACTCATAACCCACAAAGCAAGAACCACAATTTTGTGATAATATTTGGAATTGTTAGTCTTGTTTCTTATATTTTGAAAAGTTTTTAGACTGGGAACAAACGGAGGTTCTATTGTATCGTCATCCGTAAGTTTACTATTTATTAGTTTATTTCTGACAACAACAGGATATTGGTTTTCCAGTTCCGATGCAAATTTTTGTTTATTGAAATTTGTTATTCGAACTTTAATAGGGTCGTGTAGCAATCTAGGATTTACACTAATTATTGAGCAATGAGCGACCACAACAGAGTCTTTTTTTTCAGTACCAACTGTAAGTTTTCCTTCGCATTGTTTGCAATATCCTATGAGTTTGACGGTATAATTATCACTCACTGTATTATTTTTAAAAACCCATGTGCATCGATTTGATGTATACTTCCAAATATATTCTCTCATAAAATCCGTCCATTTATTTATCGGCATTCGTTTCACATTTCGATATTTAACGTTAGATTTATTTTTATTGTTTCTAGCATAACAATAAGGTTGTGGTTTAATATGTTCCCATTCTTCTAAACTTATTTCAAAAGAAACAAAGTCTTTGTCGCTGTCATTACAAGTACTATTGTCACTGCTTCTATCATCAACATTAGAATACTAACTACTACTTCTTTGACTGGAATTGTCTTGAACACTCGGGTGTTTCTTGAGGTTTCTGTCTTCATTTTCATTTCTAGCGCCGAAAAAATACTTGAAATTTCTTTTAGCCGAGAAATACAGACCATATGCTGACATTCGCGAACACAACGTTTTACTTATCTCCTTGTAAACTACACTGCACGAGGACGGTAGCTCTAATTCACATTTAAAATGTTTCTGAAACTGTATGAAAACACTCTTTTGTTCTTCCAAGCTCACAGATAGTCTTTTTCCACGCTTCATGTTAAGGTTTTGCAGACCACATACAACAAATTAACCGGTCTACGTATTAATTTTATCATAATATAAAAATGTAGGTAAATGTATTTTTTATTTAGACTTACCTACCCTCTTTAGATCATCATGAAAAATAATAAGTAATAATGTAAGCCGTAAATCAGGTTATATAATTATTTATTATTACGTATGAATTACTAATTACAGGAAAATAATAGTTTAAATAGATAGAGTGAAGTACGTATAAACATAACATACTAACTTAAAATATACAAACAACAATGAATAGGTTTATGAAATATTTGCTCGGAAATTTATGACAGGCGCATTCCGATAAGACATCTAAGTGCATGTTACTAACAATCAGTAAGTTTTTATATAAAACTGTAGGTGTTATCTTAATATACAATTACTATACTTGCGTTTATATTATAACCTGTTCATAATCAGCGTGAAATAACTGTTATTTTAAAGTGGTTCTGCTGGAGAGTATGCTCTGTAGCATGACCATATTAAATTGGCATTTTCCAAGAAACTAACAATATACAATTTTTGATATTCAGCTACAAAAATATAGACATTATCTACATTTTATCCTGTAATTTTTATATAGTGTAGTCAAAGTGGTTCTGCTGCGGAGTATGACACGTTTCCTCAGCCATGGTTACGTCGATTTGGCGGGAATCCGTTCCAACGGCGCACGGACGACGTCCTTCAGCGACAAATGCCCGAGCGACACTGACTGTCGACACATATGCGGGGTGAGGCGCGAGCGCCGAGTGCGTCCTTTTAGCTTAGGTTTGCTGCTTAATGTCCTTCTAGTGTAGTATTTCTACGAGTGTTTTGGTCATTAAGGGCGGTATGAGATGTATCAATAGCAAATCTTTTATTTTATACAACACAAATCCTACGCTAATAAGACATTAACAGACGATAACGCCTTTTAAGTGTTGCACTCCAATAAAATGTCTCTTTAGCTTAGTATAGTAATGCAGAATAATAAAACACTTATTCGCTATAACGGAATTAAAGTTTTTTAATGACTTTGTTGCGTAGTAAAATCAAACAACGTCTTTCTAGGTAAGCAACGATTTAAAAAGTTTTTTAAAATGACGACGTTAAGGGCTTAAAGTGACTTTATACTTTAGCATTGATGGTTAACGTACATTTAGTTGTGTAAACCGTTGAAGTTTTTGTGTTTAACGTCTTATTTGTTTGATCTATTTTTGAAACTAGAAGGGTTAGAAATATGTTTCTTAGACAGATCGATAGAGATATTTTTTTTCTATAGGATGGCATTAAAAAGTGAAAATTGGCCAACTGTGGCTTAATGACCTTTTAGCTATCGGACGGCAGAAAAAGCGATGGTTACTCTTTTCTTCTCCTTCTTGTCATACCTTTGAATTTGACCCACAGGTTCTGCACCTACGTAGGTAGAAGCCAAAGTGACCGGCTTGTTATCCTTCCAAGATACAGCTGTTACATCTACACCATCGATACTAGTGACATTCTCTTCATAGGTGCCGAGACTGCTTCAATAACTGTTCCTTCGCCATGAGTTTGCATTCTTTTCCCAACCTATTCCTCTGAATTGTACCTAAGGTGTAAATGCCTTCTCCTGCCAGATATACCATGAGTGGAATCGACGTATAATAGTTATCAAAGTACACAATATGATTTTGATGTCTGGGAACAACTCTTACTAATTTGATGACAGTTTGAGCAACTGGTCCTAGATCTGGTTCACCTAGTAATTTATCTGTATCCGATTTACCTGAGTAGATGATAAATCTATACGCGTATCCAAGCAGGCTACATAACATGAAGAGCTTGAAACCCCATTTATGGGGCTTGTTTGGCAAATATTGTTTCATAAAATGGCCGATTTTGGTCGCGCACATTTGCTCGTCGATAGATAATCTCTGATCTATTGGGATAGAAGAAAATTTGTCATTCAAATGATCTATGACTGGACGCAGCTTATGAAGACGGTCATGCTTTGGATCACTGACGGGTAGGTGGTCGTTGTTGTCGTTGAAATGCAGCACTTTTCGAATCCTCTCGAATCTATTCACCGTCATGGCTTCTTTGATAGGAAGAAATCCAAATTTTCCCCAATACGATCTTACACTAGGGTAGTGATAGACAGACATAAATATTAAAATCCCTAAAAACTTTCTAAGTTCATCAACAGTCAAATTTTCAGGTCTATTTGGTTGTTTTTGAATTGAATATTTTATACTTTCAGCAACAATTCTATCCATGAAGTCTTTGGTAAAGTAATAAGTAAAAAAGTCATATGGAGTTCTAAATTCTCTAATTTGTGTGTCAAAAGAAGTATTTCCAGTGAATATCAACCTGTCTGCATTGAATATCAAAGAGTCTTTTTTCCAAATAAGATTTCTTCTGTTAGAAAATCCAGGTAGTCTACTTGTGCTGGGAGCAATGAAACTCGAATTCTCAGATGCAGCGTCGCTGATTAGAGGTGGATCAACATTGTCAGTGTTGTCAATACGAACCATTTCTACGTTTGTTGACTGGTCTTGCGCGATGTCTTGAGTGTCTACTTCGGCTCTGTCATCGATATCGCCTTCTAACTCGGCCTCCAATGCTTCACGAGAAGGATAGAAATCTAGATCATCGCTGTCAGATTCCTCATCGTCTGAAGAGAGTTCTCCGTTTTCTAGCTGCCGCAAAAAGTCCTCAATTCTCTTTTCAGACATGACTGAAAATGAATAAAAATAACACATACACCATACATGCAAAGCGAAAGTATGAAACACAGTATGAAATTGGCTGAAACTCAAGCAAATAGGTGTATTTATTTCAATTATAATGGTTTTTGTTATATTATTAAAATATATTTATACATTTTTATAAATCGTCTCATAACTACTGATAAATTAGTAGTTTTCATTACCTTTACATTATCATAAAGTGAAATTAGCATTTTGTTCAATAAAACATGCAGTAAATGCATAATGTATCGTTTTCGATACAAATAAAAAACTCTCCAAATATAATTATTATTATTCATTTATTTCAAGCTTTATAAACTCATATTGTGTTAGTAAATACATTATATCTTAATCCTAGGTGTTAGTAATCACATGTAGCGCACAACATTTATTTATGTATATACAATCTACGCGATCGGCAATCATCTTCAGGAGACAGTTGGAGCTCGCCCTGACTCTGCGCACGAGGGATGCGGCGCGCTTCCGCATTGTAGTGTAGAAACAATCTACTCGCGCCTGTGCGAACATGCCCGACGCGCTGCAGCGCCAGGGCAGCCCCATCAGCCTCCTGAATGCGTTATAATATTGGACACGGAGGGCCCCATACGCCCTTTGTGTATAATTTGCCCACAGACTACACGTATAAAAGCATGTGCAGTATGCTCTGAATAGCGTTATTTTCACCTGCTGTGAACAACGTGCAAATCTGCGAGCTATCATATTAGCCCGGACGGACAGAGCCCTCCGCTCCCTATCAATATCTGCATTGTCTTTGAGGTCCGCGGTGACCAGGTGACCGAGGTATTTGAACTGATATACTCTTTCGAGTGCGACGCCTCCAAGTCGTAAGGAAGGGACATTATCATTGTAAAGGGCGCCGCTGGCCCCAAAGACCATGAACTGACTTTTCTTAATATTATACATGAGCCCATGTTCCACCGCGTAGGCCTCACATGTAGCGATCAGCGACCTTAACCCACAAACCGAAACGCTCAACAGGACCATATCATCTGCGTAGCTTAGGTTATTGACACAGATTCCGTCAATGTGACATCCGACATGTTGACTGCTAAGCGCCTCAATCAGTGCGTTAATATAAATATTAAAGAGTGCCGGTGAGGTTAACCCCCCCTGTCGCACTCCACACTCCAGCTTATATGGCTCGGATAAAGCTCCCGCCCATCTGACACTATTAACCTGATTTCCATACCAAAACCGAAACATATTTAGGAGATCCCTCGGCATACCTAGGTCCTCGAGCTTCCTCCAAAGTATTTTGTAGGAAACCAGGTCAAAAGCTTTCGACATATCGAGGAAGCATGCAAACACAGGTGTTTCTCGACATGTGTAATACTTAATAGTATGCTTGAGACACAGGACTGCACTATCGGTTGATAAACCCGGCCTGAAACCAAATTGGTTGTCATGTAATTTTATGTGTTTATTTAGTTGTGTCTCAAGCAGCCCATCAAGCACCTTAGCAAAAACAGTGGCCAAGGAGATTGGTCTGTAATTGCCTACGTCAGACAGGTCTCCAGTTTTATTCTTTACAACTGGGACAACAATAGTTTTGATCATATCCGGGGGAAGGTACGAATGACTGATGCACAGATTAAATAAGAGAGCCAAAACCCTCGGCAAATGAGGACCAGCGTTCAGTAAATGCTCAATACTGAGCCCGTCGTGCCCTGGTGACTTACCACGAGATGAACAAGTTATTAATTTGTGTATTTCATTTGCAGTAAATCTGGTATTCACTCTGTCACGACCGGTATCAGCATCCAGCACCACTTGAGACGCCTCAAGCAGTGATTTCACAAAAAAGTGATTCTTAAACCTATCTGCTATTTGTTTTGGATCACCTACACCGTCCACACTCACGGGCAATCCAGACCTAGTATTTAACTTGTTTGTGCTCTTCCAAAAACCGCGAAAGTCACGTTTAGAGTGATGAGATGAAAGGATATCCATTTTTATCTGTTCTTGATGATCTTGGCACCATTATAGCCGAGCCTTAAAAAAATTTCTACTTTCTTTCATCTCATCGAAAACAACCCCCGTTCTTGGTTTTCCACTTGATTGCCATTTATGAAACTTTAGTCTGGCTTCCACGCGAGCACGTCGGACGTACCTATTCCATCCCGCCACTCGCCCACCCCTCCTTCGAATGTTACTGTTATGTTTCTGATAGCTACATAATGAGGCCTCACTAAGAGTTTGTACAATATTTTTGTATAAATTATCAATTATATGTTTATGCGAAATGTCATTACAGTAAAAGTCACAACATAATCTTAATTCTAATGGTAAATCTATTAATCGCAGTCTATTATTACATTCATTATAATACAATTCTATTTGTTCATTAGATCGGTTACCCCATATTATATTATTATTATTAATATGATTTGAATTATTAGATAAATTATACGATAAAGATGTCAAAAAATTAAATTTACATTCAAAAGTCATGGGAAAGTGGTCAGACCAAAATACATCATTATCAACAGAAATGTTTTTAACCGAGTTAATTGCTGAGTGCGTAACAATGCAGTGGTCAAGCCACCGTCTAGCACCATTAATTTCGCCTATGTACGTATAGGTATCACTATCGGGGCCTAATATATTCATATCGGCTACTGTCCAGCTATCTTCCTCACAAAAACATAATAGCTCCCGCATAAAAAGTTCGTTCGGATGAGCGTTAAAGTCACCCATACAGTAAACAGATTCAATAGAATAGTCATTAACAATAGCACTCACCATACCGAGGCAATCCATAAAAGTTTGTAAATTATCGATGTGATCAGTAGGCATGTATATGCTCATCACTATAATTGGTCGGTCCGTATCACAGATTTTTATAGCACAGATCCGCGGGTTAGCACAAGGTATCACTGACACATTACGAAATATATCAGAACGCCACAACAATGCAACACCCCCGTGTGGTCTTCCTCGCAACATTCCACTCGAGGTGTCTACGGCTGTATGCTTTATGGAATAGCCGTTATTATTCGAGTACTGCTTGAAATTAACAAATCGTCTAAAAATTATCCCTTGAGGCCACAAACCCTCATCTAAAAACAACGACAACTTGCTCTCATTGACATAGAACTTATATGCGGTGTAGTGTGTGTGTTTTTTAGATTCAATTCTCTCAAGAGTTATAGTTTCAAGCGTTTTCGTTCGTACGTAGTCAACAATATCGGATTCAGTGGTGTCTTTATGAATATTGGTTATAAAAATAGGTTATTTCCTATCAGCGGCTCTAAAAGTCCCAGTTAAATCACAAGGACAAAAACAAGGATAGTACAGTTTCAGACAATAAACTCAAACATACATAACCTAGACATCAACTACAAAAATAATCACCTGACAAATTCAAATGAATGTGTATTCTTAGGTATTACTCTTGACAAATATTGCAACTGGAAACCCCACATAGAACATATACTCCACAAAATAGACCGTTTTATATTTGTATTGAAAAGAATTCGGCTTACAGTAAACTTAGAGACAGCTAAAATAACCTACCACGCATACATATCCTCTGTGTTAAGATATGGCCTCATAATCTGGGGGAATTCAGTAGAATTTGATAGGGTATTCAAAGCGCAAAAAAAATGTCTTCGAGCTATGTCCGGAGCACATTTTCTAGACAGCTGTAAACCCCTATTTCAGGAACTTAAGATCCTTCCCCTACCTTGTCTTTACATATTCGAGATATGTCTATTCGTAAAGAAACACCCAACACTATACGAATCTTTCGGAGACTCTGTAAATAGTCGCACTAGACATAAGGACCGACTACGGCTACCGGCTATAAGATTAGAGATGTTAAGGAGAAATGTATACTGTATGTCTATTACAATTTTTAACCATCTGCCTAGTTATATTAAGGATTTAAGATTATCATTATTTAAAAGGACATTGTATAATTTATTAGCCCATAAAAATTATTATAGCCTTAAGGATTACCTAGACGATAAGAAATTGTATGTCTAATTATTATTGTTATGATGAATGATTTTTATTTTGCAATGTTAGTTATTTTTTTCTTAATATTTTATTGATTTCTATTTTTAATTATTACAAATGATGAATTATGATTTTTTTAAATGTCTCCCTAAATTATTTGTCAATTTTAATTTATATTTGCACGCCATAATGTGGCAGAATATGCGAACAAAATGAAATGTAACATCCAATGTACCATATTTTAGCAAATAAATGATCTATCTATCTATCTATCTATCTATCTATCTATCTATCTATCTATCTATCTATCTATCTATCAAGACACTCCAGCTTTTCCGGAATACCTATAATTCACCTTCTTTTTATACACCACCTTCTGCCATTCACCATTATCATTTCTTTGTTGTGGTTGTGCTTTGTTTACATTAAGCGACGACGACGGCGGCGGCGGCCCGGCCGGCGGCCCTAGCACGGGCTGAGCGGGTGACGTAACAGTCGTCAGCGAGCTGCGCATTGGAGAAACATCTTCGACCGATCGGGTAACATCGGGCGATGTCGGCGCCGGCCTCGGAGCGCTCGCGCCACCGCGTTTCGCATCCGAAGCGACCGTTAGCGGTCGATATTGTAACGGCTCACAACTACCTACATTCTGCGTTTGTGAATGTAAATCATTAACAAGATCTTTTTCTGGAGAAGGTTCATCGACGTATGGTATACCTATGGGGCCGCTGTCTGCACACCAAGCACCCCTCTTGCGATTCACATTTTTAAATGGACTAGGCGGCAACGAACAGTGCATCATCTGCGTTCTCAGTTCATCTAGGTGATTTTTAGTCACAAAAGATGATCTAATTTCTTGTACTTCACCCTGTAGCCGTTCTAAATCTTTAAGTAGCTTGGTACAATCGAGGTGGTCGAATGTGAGTGGTGGTAATTTTTCCAGTTTTTGGGCCACAAACACTGGTATAATATCCGGTTCACAAGTTTTAAACACTCGAATTATGTCGCCCAGGTCACGCACTTCCTTTTTTCCTTTATTTTTCTTATCACTTATACGATATTCTACGGGCAATGATTCGAACAACAACTGTTTCGATTTCGCGATTTCCACTTTTGTGAAAGACGACGCACAAAGCTTTACTAACGACATTTGATCCATAATGGAGTTTTTGTTTTGAATGTACGATAGAAGCTCGTCAATAACAATATTACAACTGTTACATTTTAAAACGTTCGCCATTTTCGTAATAAATAAATTGCGCAGCACAGAAAGTACGCCCGTTCGCTGACGCACGCGCCGCGAGACTGATATAATAGTTACTAATATAATAGTTTTTGTGAATATAGTTGATAAATAATAGCAGAGAAAAGAAATTGAAACACTTACCTTATGCTAGTAATTTTTCCAACAAGAATATTTTAACGATTTTCACGTAAAAAACCGATTGAAATTATCGATCTTGCAAGAAAATCTTTTATTCATACACCACACACAAAAAACCTTCCCGAGTCCAAAATGGCGCCACGAATCCCAGCTGTCACATTTTTTTTTTAATTTGAATGAATGTCGATGGTTTTCTTTGTGTCAAAAATATCATTGCCATATAAATAAACTACTTTATTGGCTACAAAAATACATGTCTCGATTTCGATACTATATGCACTTAAGGGTTAAAAACAAATTGGATAAACACCTTCAACAACAAAAAGACAACCTAGCGACAGTATAGCAGGATACAGGTCCATATCAGTTGTTTCAACTGCCAGCCTGTTAATAAATAATAATAATAATAATTTGGGTTATGTGGCGTCCCAATGTGTAGATCAATTTTGTAAAATGTTAACATTTCTTTTAATAAATTATTGATAAATTCTGATCCTGGGTCTGAGCTAATTCTTCTCGGAACTCCATATTAAGAAGAGTATTTTAATAACGCTCGTACAATTTCGGGCGTTGATCTGTTAGAAACTTCTAAAGCTTGGCCAAATTTACTAAATGCGTCAATTATAGTAAGGAAATAGTTTCCTTCTATAGAAAATATATCTATAAAGATTTCCTCAAACGGTTTTGTTTGCGTCTGAGTTAATTGTAACTCTGGCTTAAATGGTTTTCTATCATACTTCATTTTCTGGCATGTTTCGCATGCATTAATAATACTTGATACTGTTATATCTAAATTATTCCAAAAATAAGTTATTTTTAAATGAGCAATTGTTTCTTTTATACCGCGATGTCAAGTTCTTCCTACATTATATTTTTGTACGATTTGTCTCTGTTCGTTTTCATTTTCTACGTAAATTACTAATTCTGTACATTCATACAATTTTATTGAATCTTTCTTAAATAAATTCGTTATAATACTAGAAAATTGTTCTCGATGTGTTATATCCTCGAAATAAAGGTAATATTTAATTTTTGGACGTATATATTCTTTTAAAATTTTTTTATTTTTTTTTTATTTATAATTTATTGTTTTTGAGTTATAGTTTCAGGACATTGGCAAACAATTAATTTATTAATGAATGTTATGATCTTATTATGAATGTTATTAACTTATTATGAAGCTTATTATATTAAGAATATTATTCGGAAAAAAATTGTATTGTAATCATGAAATTCACTTTTGCATGTAATTAACTGTACCTATATTTCGACACAATGTATATTGTTAATGAAATAAAATTACTTACTTACTTACTAATTAATTCTAAATTATTTGTCGGCAAATGGACTTCTAATACTTTTTGTCGAGGTCTAGATAAATCTTTAACACTAAATTAATTTACGTTCCATGTAAAAATTAAAATTTGGTTTGGTATCGTATCTACTGCTTTATGTAATATGGGTATATCTGACGAGTCCATATTTTCTTCGGAATGAACCGTTGCTAACGAACGCGTATCATCTCTTTCAGATGCCGTAGCTGTCCTGCTACCTATACATGATATAGCATATGGCTATTTTGGACGATTATGATTTATTTCATCTTTTCTGATGAGATGCTAATTGGACTCGAAGTATTTTCTTCTAAATTTACTATAATATCTTCATTATCTAAAGCATTAATTTTTATTCTAGAAAGTGTATCTGCATTACAATTCTGTTTCCCTGGTTTATGTATAACCTCATAATCATATTCTGCTAATCTCAATCTCCATCTCGTTAACCTACTTCCTGGTTCTTTAAATGAATGTAACCATGCAAGTGCTCTATGATCCGTAACTATTGTAAACTTTCTACCATATAAGTATGGTCTAAAATATTTACATGCCCAAATTACGGCTAATAATTACTTTTCTAAAGTAGGGGAACTATGTACAAAATGACTTATCCTCCCGTTTTTTCTTCATAAAATTTTAATGGTAAGTAACAGAAATACAATATTTTGTAAACATAACCTTTTCTTATTTGGCAATCAAAGTACTTAAACAAAGAAACTAAAAAAACAAAACTAAAAAATATATTAGCCTTCTAAAAGAGATCAGTAAAAATCATTTTGTCCATACAGTATGGGTAAAATGACACAGTACAGATGGACAAAATGACATACATTAAAAGAACTAACAATTGGACACATAATTCGCAAACAAACTTCTTCGTTTTCTTTGGGAGATCGGCACAATCAGCATGGACCCAGCGGCAACATAACATACATTTTAACCAGCCCTCACCTGGTTTCGATCGTGAGAATAAATCATTACAAAAGAGGCATGCACAATCATCATCATCTTCATCATCTTCTTCAATGTTTTCACCATCAGAATCGTTATTAAAAAGTGTTTTCTTTACTTGACGTTTTCTTTTGTAAGATGATTTCTTTGTTTCAGTTTTGGATTTGACTTCATTCATGTTTGGTGTTGAAGTTAACACTAAATTTTCTTGGCGCTTTCTTGGTTTGCGCTTACCTTGACCAGCTACGTATGCACCTTGAGGTATTGGTGAAAGAACACTTACAGGAAAAGGTAAACTGCTTGTTGAAGGACCAGGAACCTCGTTAGCATTTGGCAGCGACATTTCAGCAGCTACAGTTGTAGTCGTTGGTACATCGATCATATTTTCAGGAGCCTCAGAAGGTCTAGGAAGCTCAACTTCATTTGGATTCGCTGGCAGCAACGTCTGGGCAGCTGCCTAAATGTGTAATGGAGTTTGTAGAGGCGTATTTTCAGCGTCATTTTCAGAAACCGTCAAAGGTATATTAGTTGTTTCAGGAGATTCAAATAAATGATCAGGAAAGATGTCAGGATTCAATGGCCATAAACCAGTATTTTTAAACCCGTTACAAGCGTTTGTGTGTTTTTTAAGCCACTTTGATATCTCTTGACTATAGTAAGTTTTTAATAGCCCATAGAAACAAACGTAGAGTGGTTGCATCCGGTGCGTGCAATGAGGAGGCAGACATAGGATATCAATGCCATTTTCTTTTGCAAAACTCAAAGCTTCAAATGTTTTATGACTAGAATGACCGTCCACAATGAGGAGAACTCTATCATCAACACTTGACTTGACATATTTTTGAAAATGTTGAATCCATTTTAGAAACACAGACGCATTCATCCATCCTGATTCTTGGGCTACACCTTGGGTTCCTGTTGGTGCTTGGTCAATAAGTTCTTGTTTCATTATTTTTCTAGGAAAAATCATAAATGGAGGAATGTACGATCCAGTTGCACTCATACAGCATACCACGGTGATGTTAGTTCCCCTCTCTGCGCTAGTTATTGCGCCTATTTGTTTCCGCCCTGAGGTTGCAATTATTTTTTGACACTTTTGCACAGTCGAAAATGAAGATTCATCAACGTTATATATTTTATCACGTGTGTACCCCTTTTCTGAAATAAGTTCTCATATGTGTCGAAAAATTTCTTCATTTGTGGTCTGTTAAATGCTTGAGCCCTGGCTGCTGACGTTGGCTCCGGCTTTCGAAGTGAAATATCTTTATTACGTCGCAAAAATCCATCAAGCCAATCTGGTCCAGCTCTGCCTTTATCAGCATTACAAGTATTAGCAAATCCATTCTTTGCGGCCAACTGAAAAGCAAGCTCTTGAACTCCAGTGTGCGTCAAACCAAAAAGACGAGTTTCGAGGAACATCAAATGTTCGACAAGTTGTCTTTCAACAGCTGGTGGAAAAACAAGCTCAAATCTTCCCAAACTCTTGCAGGCAGGTAGGCGTTTTTTATTAGTTTTCAGTGCATGTCTTCTTAAAGTAGCTTGTGGGACGTTAAATGTTTTAGCAGCAGCTAATCAACCAATATTACCAGTTTTGACAGCTTCAATTGCCTTTTTCATGGGTTCCTGGTCCCAGGATTGCCGGTCCGTAGTTCGCTTATAATTACGAGGCATCTTTGAATATCTGCAACAGCAAAAATGACATAATCTTAGTAAATTACTTTTATTTATTTCTAGGGGTAAAATGACATACCTATGTCAATTTGTCCGTTTACCATGTATCATTTAACCCCCACGGATAAAATAATAATGCAAAGCAAATATTCTACACTCAACGGTAAATACACTTTAAAGTAACATGTCATGGACATAATTTATAATCCTTTTAAGCTTTAAACACTAAAAGAACAACAAATAATGTAAAATACTTACCGAAATCATAAAAAATGCAGCAGGCGTAAAAAAACTTGAACGTTGTGAAAACAAAAGTGACGTTCTTACGTCACACAGTGGATCGAAAATCGTCTTTCATAGACATAGAATCTGGAATTATTAAAGCTATTTTTTTTTGCTTGGGACGAGTTCTGTTAATCATTGTTATACTATAAAATGGGATGTGCGACAATTGTGAGTACAAATAGGCAAGATATAATTTTTTTTTGAAAAATTTGTATGGGACTAACATATAAAATGTCAATATCTCCGTAATCACAAGTTTGGCCGTTATATTCTTGCACACGTAATAAGTACTAATTATTTATGATTTTTTGACATACTTTTTTTTGCGGCACCACTTGCGATTTTTTTTTTAAAAATCGTCAAAGTTATCAATAATTATATTGAAAACTGTAAAAACTGAAAACGTAATTTTTTATATTGAAAACTGTTTGTAATGCTTAAAATATGCGATTATTAGTTCTAGTTTAGGGTATTTTATAAATCCTAATGCAAAACTTTCTAAGAAATCACAAAAGACTGTTAACCAAAACATTTTCACGTCTGAATACAACTTGCATGGTAATAATAAATTATCTTTTGAATCTAATCTAGTCACCTGTAATGGTATGGTAATCAATAACAAATGAGTACTGTAAAAGTACTCATTTGTTAATGACCTCCGTTAGGTGATCAGATAGACTAAATACCTAATAAAGCAATTAGCGAAAGGATACACTCAAAAGAATATGTATTAAGTTTAAGAGCTCCGTAATTTAATAATTAGTGCAGAATTATCATTCTTTTTTATGGGCTATATTTAATGCTTCAAATATACGTAATTTATCAGTTTTATACTATGCAGATCCATAGTATAAAACTATCATTAAATTAAGATAAAAACTTTTATCTTATATGAGATTTAAACTATCTAGTATTAGATACTTAGATAAGTTGGGTTATAAAATTAAAAAAGAAGTTTAGAAAGAATTGATTTTTTATTAATGTAAAAAACATAATAAAATCATGAATATCAAATATAAATATCAGAAATCCTAAAATTCTTCAAAATAAATTAAATTAAATACTTAAATCTAACAAAAGATGAAATCAACTGAAATTTAAAATAAATTGAAATTATTACACACAATAAATATTAAATTGGAATCAAATAAAATGATTTAGGTAAGTACAATTAATATAAGTAAAATAAATAAATAAATAAGTCAAATACAAGTGAAAATAAAATTACAATAATTAAGTAACTACTTATAATATTAAAAGTTAAATTATTCTAATACTTCACCACCATCAGAATCCACTTCAGAATCTGACTCTACAGTTCCCATTACATCCAAGAACTCTATCGGAGGTTCCTGAAGTTTGAGTAGATCTAAAGCTTCTCTAAAGTATACCTGCTTCTTATGGGCATCCAGTTTTGGTCTTATTGAAGAAATCAGAGGATCAGATGAGAGAAGAAGCATGTTGAGGATGTCTTCGTTAGATGTTTGTCTACTATTCTTCCTTGAATGATGTTCCCTGAATCTTCTGAAGTCTTTATTGCGGGCCTCTGAAGCTTCTTCTGATAGACTCCCAATTGGCACAATAGCATTTTCGGCTATTATATCACCTCCGTGGATTAATAATTTGTGGACAGTTGAGGACATGTAATACCAATTATAAAGTTCTACATATCTTTCGGCAGTTAATTTGGTATACTCTTTAAACTTAGGCACATCAATTATCTCACCAGAAGTGATTGCCTGCAGAATCACGGCAAACCTGTAGATAAGGTTTTCATCCAGTCCTGTTATTGCTGCAGTTTTCTCAGGAAACTCGAAAAACCTTCTCGCAGTATTACCATCGTTAGTTGTGCCTGACCCTTGTTTAACGATGTCGATCAAGAGATTAAGATCATCTCTGAATCGATCTTGGATAAGCTTTTTTCTGGTCTGTAACAGTATCTTGTGAGATTCCTCCCTCGCAGACCACTTCTTAAAATCGAGGCGATAAGCTATGTGTAAAAGACATTCCATTACATTAATACGGGCATGTAGTGGTGACAATCCAAATTCATAGGAACCATTAGAAACGGTCTTTGACGTTACATTATCTAACTGATTCATTTCGGTTGGCTTAGCCAAACACAGGTAGCAGGCCGCATTTGATTTAGCTTCCGAAAGATATGTACAAATTTTGCCATCGATCATTGTTAATAACAATTGATGACTAATCTCATTTGCTTGGTATTTTGTGGAAATCAAAGCCTGGATTTCATTATCCATTCTAGTTTTTTCATTCATGACAACTTCTTTGCTCTCTTTCAAAAAACTGAACTGCACTGGGCGGCAATATGTAGAAGAGCAGGGTTTTGGATTTATCCAAATAGTATCACCTTCTCCTGTTGTTAACTTTAGAGGAACCAAAGAGGTCATAAATATGCTGGAATCATCTTGCTCACTGTCTATTTTCTGCTTATATCTACTTTGGTTGGATGCACCGTCAAATCCCCACTTCGATATTAAAATCAATTGCTTGCCTTGTATTTCACTAGTACTAGGAAGACTTTCAATAATCCTGGTCACTGTTAAATCTAGTAATGCTTGGAGTGCAATCGAAGCTGAGCTATCCGTTATGGTCACAAATGTCTCCGGAGGGTAACACTGAAGCTTAGCCTTTTGAAGTTTATAATACGACGGATATATATCTTTCGAACCTTCTCGAGTTGTTGTTTTCCTCAAAGTGATGTATTGCCATTTTGATAATTTTAATGAAAGCAACAAACCCAGTGCTTTCTCTGGTGAAAATAATACTTTAGGGACTGGTTTTTTGATCATTTCCTTAATTCTTGCTGTTGCATCTGGATTTTTTAACATGTATTCAATAACGTATGCAATATCCTCAGGACCATCTTGTTTTAAAAGTGCTGCAGCTGAATATGCTAATTCAACAGGTTCTTCATCTTTATGTTCATTTGATCTCCTCTTCTTCTGCTTGTTGCTTAAATCTTCAAAGGGCTTTCGCGACCTTTTTGTCATTGTTGAAGCCGATATCATCGTTGACGTTGATGGTAAGGGTTCAGCACAAGTACTTTCATTTTCCGATTCTTGTATGAGCAAATTTGTTTGTACGCAGCTTGGCCAGTCAATATTTGCCTCAAGCCAATTGGAATAATCACGTCTAAAAATATCAGGTTTGCGGTGGGATCTTATCCATCTCTTCTGAACAGCCCGTGTGAATTTCCGACAAAATTCCTTGAGGGTAACACGGTCTTCATCGGAAAGGCTAGAATCTAGTCGATTAACAAGCGTGTTAAATAATATTTCGTGATCGAATTTAGTATTCTGACTACTCAGAATAACAAACAAGTCCAAGTTTGAAATTACACTTTCCATTATTCACAATCACGGGGTAAGCGGGTAGGTAGATACTATTAGTTGTTAGCAGTAGAAGTACTCAAAATGAACTGAAGCTACATAATTTGATTTTTGACTATTTATAGGTATTGACTAATTATGAGGGTACTATTTTTTCTTAATTTATAATTAGTTTTGGTAATGAGGTATCATTATCACAACTAATTTTGAAATTAAGCAGCATTTGTCACTTTAGATGTTATATTCATTTACTTAATTAGGTACAATATTAATTAGTATTAACGGAAGTAACGGAGGTCATTAACAAATGAGTACTTAACCATAAGAAGTAACGGAGGTCATTAACAAATGACTACTTAACCATAAGAAGTAACGGAGGTCATTAAGTTAGTTATTAGTCACCATTACTGGTGACTAGATTAGATTCAAAAATATATAATTTATTATTACCGTGCAAGTTGTATTGAGACGTGAAAATGTTTTGGTTAACAGTCTTGTGATTTCTTAGAAAGTTTTCTGTTAAGATTTATAAAATACCCTAAACTAGAACTAATAATCGCATATTTTAGCATTACAAACAGTCATCAATATAAAAAAAAATTAATAACTTTGACGATTTTTAAAAAAAAAATCGCAAGTGGTGCCGCAAAACAAAGTATATCAAAAAATCATAAATAATTAGTACTATATACGTGTGCAAGGATATAACGGCCAAACTTGTGATTACGGAGATATTGACATTTTATATGTTAGTCCCATACAAATTTTTCAAAAAAAAATTATATCTTGCCTAATTGTCGCACATCCCATTTTATAGTATAACAATGATTAACAGAACTCGTCCCAAGCAAAAAAATTGAGCTTTAGTAATTCAAGATTCTATGTCTATGAAAGACGAGTTTCGATCCACTGTGCGTCATGACGCGCGCTATGATTGGTTTGATTTTTTCAAAGGTTGGTAACCTTGACTTTAGCAATCTGATTAGCTTACTACTGACGTTTCTAAGCGCGCCAAATTTTAAATATAGCCACTGTGTCATTTTACCCCAGTATGTTATTTTGTACATAGTTCCCCTACTATAACACGTTTCTGCGTCATTTAAAGTTCTGCTAGCGAAAGCAATTGGCCTATCGCTTCCTATTGGTCCTTGCGATAAAACTGCGCCAAGTGCATAATTTGAAGCATCAGTAGTCAATAAAAACGGTTTATTAAAATCTGGGAATTGCAATAATGGTGCATTCGTTAATAATTTCTTGCACTTATCAAATGCATCCACATATTCTTTCGAGAAAATTATCTTTTTACCTTTTTTTAAACAAGTAGTTAATGGTTGGGTAACCTTAGAAAAATCCTTAATAAATTTTCTATAATAACCTATTAAACCTAAAAAACTTTTTATTTCCGTAGGCGTTTTAGGCAAAGGAAATTGCAAAACTGCTTTAATTTTGTCATTATTAGGTTGTAATCCCTCTTTAGAGATTGAATGACCTAAATACAATACTTATTTTCTAAGAAATTCGCATTTGTCAAGCGTTACTTTTAAATTTGTCTCCCTTAGTCTATTAAATATTTTTCTTAATTTTTCTAAATGTTTAGATAGACTAGACGAATATACGATAATGTCGTCCAAGTATACTAGGCAATGTATACCTTGCAAACCTCTTAACACATTATCCATTGCTCTCTGGAATGTGGCGGGTGCCGTTTTTAAACCAAAGGGCATTCGAGTAAATTCGAAATGTCCCGATTGTGTGGTGAATGCAGTTTTGGGTTGATCCTCTTTTTCAACCTCTATTTGGTGATAGCCACTAGCTAAATCTATTGCATAAAAGTATGCTGCTTTCCCTAACCTATCAAAAAGATCTGAAATATTTGGTAATGGATATTTGTCATCTGTGGTAATTTCATTTAATCTTTAATCGATTACCATTCTAAACTTTTGTTCACCCGATGCGTCCATCTTTTTAGGGACTAAGTGAACTGGAGCACTCCAAGGGGAGTGAGACTCCTTAATTACATCATTTTCTAATAATTTATTTACCTGTTTTTTAATTTCTTCATTTACAGTTATAGGATGCCTATACGGACGTATGTATATAGGGTCCTCATTCTTTGTTCTGATTTTAGGCTTTACTTGGTTCGTAAAAGATAAGGGAATTTGTTCGCAATGAAATATATCTTTATAGTCTTCACATGATTTGGATATACTACTCTTTTCCTCTGAGTTTAAGTGATCCAACCAAAGCTTAGACAAGTTATCTAATAAAATTTGTTCTATGTCAATATCTTCACATACATTTGAAATATTACAGTTTATGTTAATATCGTTTAAGTTACATTGATCTAAGTTGAAAACATTTAAAGGTTTACGAAAAACTAAATATAATCCCTTTTCAGTTATATTCTGTATAATCGTTTGCGCATAAAAGTTGCCGGCATTCTGACTCCTGGACAAAATTCTAAATAGTTTAAAATAGCATTACCATTTTCTAACACTGTCGGAACCTTGAATCGTATTTTCGAACGTGGAGGTAATTTTATTTTAAATATAGGACTATATAATATAGGGGGACTAGATTTTTCATATCAATATTCGCTTCCAACTCTTTTAAGAGATCCGATCCTATCAAACCATCATATGCATTATTATTATTATTATTTATTTATTTATTGTAGTTTACATATATAGCATAACATGATGTTCTGCAAAACGGCATATGCAGTTTGACTGCAGGATCTGAGTCTCTTTACATTTCTTTTACTTCAATTTAATTTACTTAATTTACTTATTATCTATAGCAATAGTTTCTAAGAGGTATTTGTATAATTTGTTTTTGAATACTGCCCTTTTGGTCTCCAGTCTAATGTCCGCGGGCAGGCCGTTAAGTACGTAGGGCAGGCGTTTGTGTAGGCATCTGTCGCCATAGTAGTTAATAACCCTAGGCACGACGTACTTGCCGTCGGACATTGACCGGGTTCCGCAGGTATGGCTAACATGTGTCAGTCCATGCTCCTGACTTCCATAATTATTAATCGCTAATAGAAATTTTTGTTTTTGCCTAGCAGGAAGAATTTTACAAATCTTAAAAAGTTTATAGTATTCTCCTTTACAATTATTCTTAGTCTTTGTACTGACTAGTAGTTTTATGAACCTTAATTGCATGTTTTCTAATTTAAGTAAGTTAGTTTTAGCTGTTAATCCATAAGAATCAAGTGCGTAACCTATAATAGACTCTACTAAACATTTATATAGGCATTTTAACGTGCTAAGTGGCACCTTATAGCTTAAGTAGTAAAATTTGCCTAGTAGTATACGTAGCTTATTACATAATGAATCGACATGTTGAGTCCATGCAAAGTTATCATCTACCTTTACACCAAGGTAAGATATTGAGCTAACCTTTAAAATAGGCTTACAATGACAATTTGTTTGATTTCTATGTATACAAGAATAATCATGGGCTATAATTGAAGAAGGCATGTCTGGAGGATTCAGGTAAGGAGAGTGTATCACTAGGAGCTTAGTTTTATCGGCATTCAAAGTTATGCCATTATCATGGGACCAGCGGACCACTGCATCAACGTCCTCTTGCACTAGGCGACAAGTGTCGGGTAAGTCATGGACTGCGCAAGCGCGCAACACACACAGGTCGTGGGCATACATGTGCGCCGAGCAGTGCTGGAGCACTCCGCTCAAGCTATTCACGTGCATCAAGTAGCACACGGGGCCACATCCCGAGCCCTGAGGCACCCCGCACGACACCCGCCACTCGTCACTCAGCGCCAAGCCCACCTTAACTCGGTACGAGCGCGATGTTAGGTAGTCGAGGAACCATTGGTTTAATGGTTCCCGCACCCCGCACTCTTCCATGGCCTTCAAAAGAGTATTCGTTTGTAATGTGTCAAACGCTTTGCTGTAATCGAAGAATATTGCTACAACTACTTTTTTAAGTGATAAGGACTTATTAACTTCGTCAGTGAATTTTGCTAATAAAGTATTTGTGCCTTTACCCTTTTGAAATCCATATTGGCATTTGCTCAGTATTTAATTTTTCCGAAGGTACTCTCCAAGTTGATCCACAACACATTTTTCTACAATCTTGTCTACACTAGATAATATGGCTATCGGTCTATAATTAGAGAATGATTTACGATTACCTTTTTTGTGAATAGGTCGAATAATAGCTTGTTTGAGTCCCTTGGGAAATATGCCTGTACTTACTGACAGATTAATTAGTTTTGCCATTATTGGACTAATTTTCTCCGCAACTAATTTTAGGTCGGACATGCGTATAAGATCACAACCAGGTGATTTCTTGGAGCTCATGTTATTGATCACTCGCATTACACTTTTTGTTGTCACTGGCTGCCATCTCATACACATCCCCGGTGACTGCACATAGTTGTTTCGATTTAGCCATTTGTCATCACATATATGCTTAACATTGGAAACTTCAAGAGTAAAACTCTCTGCAAACTTGTTACAGACATCGCTAGCGTCTCCTTGTCCCGTCATATTATTTAGTATTATCATATCTAGTGACTTTTTATCTTTACCCAGCATAACATTAATCCTATCCCATATTTTTCTAATATTTTTGTTACAATCAACTATGCTCTTTTTGTCATATTCACTCCTTTTCTTAGTTATAGCTTTATTACATTTATTTCTATAAGTGGTATACGCGAGGCGTTTTATCATATTCTTTGGTTCCGTACTCCAAATAGTAAATAATTTATCTCTTTCTTGTATCATTAATTTCAAATTATTGCACATCCAACTCTTATTATTTCTATTATGTCTACTTACAGGTACCGTTTTTTGACAGTTAGTATATATATGTTTAAATATATCACAAAAAACATTATACAATTCTAGTGGGCATTCAATAGATAGTAAATGTTTAAAGTTAGTTGCTAGTAACATTTCTCTCACTAAACGATTATCTAGTATTTGCCGCGTAGTATCTGGTGGAGGGGTGCGCGACGCCGGCGACGGCGCGCATTCCCACTGTACCGCAGCCGCGATGCAGTAATGATCCGATAATTTATGTTTTATTATGGCGGAGTGTATATTGTTGCATTGCCCCCTTATATAGATATGATCCAAGCATGATTCTACTGTTTTATTGTTAAGTATTTCTTTTCTAGTTATACCATTTATACACTTAATAAAACCATATTCCGCTAGTGTATCCTCGTACGCTAGAATATGATTATCTTGACAGTTAAGAATGTTCAAATTGATGTCTCCACATATGATCGCTTTCGAATGTTGCGGTAACAGTTTTAATAAGGTTTCCATGTTGTTCAGATACTGGCTTATTTTATTATTTTTTGGTGGCCTATAAATAGCTATGATGTAAACTAGTTTACCATTATTGTTGATTACAATGGGAACACACTCCGCCGATCCGGCAAATGCGACGCACATGCTGTCATCAGCTGCCATTGGCGCAAGTGAGGCGCGCGCATACACCAGAACGCCCCCTCCTCTGCGTCCCTCACGGGTGTAATGATGTAACACAAATCCTTTAATATTGTACAATGACAATAATAAGTAATTTATATTAGGTTCTGTAAGAACTATAACATCTATTTTACTTAAATGACTTTCCAAGATCACTAATAATTCGTTGAAGTTTTTTCTAATAGAGCGTATGTTAACGTGGAATATACAGAGATCATTATGTTGTGCATAAAAGGAGCCTAAGAAGTCATCAACTGTGTCTACACAGACACAGTTTACAAGTTCCTGACTATCTATAATGTCAATATTATGTAATACATTGAATTTTAATTATTTATTTTAAATGTAATAGCCATGAGGATAAATCGACCCCTCAGGAGCAGCTCACCAGATTCTCGATTCACCAGATTCGCAACTTACCAGATTCTCAACTCACCAGATTCGCAGTTAACCAGAAGTATAATCAAAAGCAAAATAAATTTATATAGTAGGTATATTAACAACAGAAAATAGAATTAATTCAAAAAATTATAAAACAAAAACATTTTTCCTCGGTTAAACAGATAAATAATATTGTACTTCCAAATCAACAGCTTTACACTAAGTGCATGAGCAAAGCATTTTTTATATTTTTCTGTCAGTCTGTTTATTCCGTTTAATATCTGAAACGGCTAGACCGATTTTAACGAGACTTTCACAGTAATATAATTGTTGTTACGAGGTAAAACTTAGGCTACTTCTACTTTTAAACCGCATTAAGATTCGGCGCAAAAACAATAAAAGCTATGAAAAGGTTAATAAAATACAATTCCACGCGTATGAAGTCGCCGGCATCAGCTAGTGTATGGGTCATTTTCACAGAATTTGTACATGGCGTTTTTGCACTGTCCCGCAGCTTTGTTGTTATTATTGACTATATTACTTGTGAATACTGTGAAAGACTTTTTTAAAATCCAAATCTACATTTATTATTTTATAAGTTTTTATAGAACTCAGCATGGTGTAAACCGTTATCTTTTTATTTTTCAAAATTATTTCTAGCAAGTACCCTACCTTTCTTCTGTCCCAACGTACAATTGTCAAATTTAAATCAAAATATCAATTTATAGTTACATATTTAAGACAAATATGTTTATTATTCTAGAAGATACGGTACTTAACTATTTATTTTAAATTAATTGAAATAAGGTTATATGAAAAAGTTATTTTTAATTAATTTACTAAGACGTGGACACAAATCAGTAACGGTGGAAAATTCCATTCCGAAACCTTAATTTATAATCCATTCTAAAACAAAAATATTCTTAAAACATTTTTATTTGGTTTGGCAACACTTAATTTACTTTTTGGAACGGTCACCATTTTGAATCGTTCATTTCGACGGCGACAAATAACATCAACAGGTGCCTTGGTGTCAACATTCCAATTTTGATGTTCCACAAACCGAAACCGATATTTAAGGTAAGTTTAAGAGTATAGTTTCTTGCTAATAGTATAATAGGTCTTTGAAATGCTCTGAATCTACTTTTTCTATTTAATTATTGCTTAGTTACTTTATGAAAAAGATAGAAATATAAATTTACAGAGAGATAGTTTTCCGCTACCTTCTTTCCGAAACCAAAACACTGGTAACGTACTATGTGGAACCAAAAGTTTCGGAATGGAATCCTTAAGCAGAATGTACATTGTACAATTTGCAGACATAACCTTATTATTAATCGAACGGATATTTTTACTTTCATCACAACTAAGCGATAATCGTGCCCAAATACTAAGTTAATAGGTACTTACTACAAATATAGACTAGATCACAAGTGCTTTTTGGACCAACTATTTTCGGCAGTCTCCGAAAATTAGGAATGTGATTCGATTCGAATTATATTCTTTTTTTTCTTTAGCTATTTGTTAATAACTTTACAATATTTGCAATATTTGCTTAATTTTTCTCAAAAATCATCTAGAGACTATTCCAAATCGAATGACAGCACATTTATAATTTTTGGAGACTACTGAAAAAAGTTGGTCCAAATAGCACTTTTGGCCTTGTCTAATATACATCAATTTACTTACAGGTACTTATTTGAAAAAAAAAAATGGTTGTCGTTGCAGACATTGACGATTATTTAACTAAATATGATTTCTGGTTACTCGAAGAACTTGCTTGGCCATGGGAAATCACTCATTTTCGTATAGCGGAGAAATGTTTTGGATGTAAATTTCCTACTTCAGTTACTAACGGGCTGTACCACTTTGTTATATATAACAATACTAAAGTGAAGACTTTGATAAATTGTGACTTTTTTTGGTGCCAGCACTGCACAACTTATGCTATATATGACCACTATACTGAAGACGAATGTGATTATTGTAATATTTAAGTAATGTTTACTAAATAATCTTTTTATTGTCAATTTTGTGTAGGCACAAAGTGTATTTTTTATTCTTAGATTGGACTTTCAATATATTTACCGATACTTTTTAATACTTAAAGATGCCACTTACGCCGGCTGAAAAAATGAAACGCTACAGAGAAAAATTGAAAAAGGACCCTATTAAATACGAACAGTATAAAAAAAAAGATTTGAATAGAATTAAGTTAAAAAATAAAAAAGTAACTGAACTGTCAGAAAAAGAGAAGGCAGATCAAAGAAAAAAATGGAGAGAGCAGAAAAAGAGACAGAAAGCGAAAAAGGCTGAAACTGCAAGCAGAAAGACTAACACCGAAAACAATATTAGTGAAAGTGAGAGACCAACCACATCAAATGAAGCATCTACTACAGGAATCAGATGTTTGAACAAAAATCATTTACTTACCATCAGGAGATTGCGGCGAATGTACGAAAAAGCGGTTAACAATAATAATCATCTGCATAAAAATATACAGACATTAAGAAAAAGGTGTTATCGATTAAAATTGGAATCTTCAAAGAGAATTGATGCCTTAGAAAATAAAGTTCTAAAAATGAAAGCGAGAGAAGAAGTCATGGAGAGCGCTCTACAAACAGTTTATAAATCCAAAAGTAGGAAAGAAAAACGTATTTTAAAAAGTATTGCCGAGACTGACATAGTTAACAGAAATAAATGCAAAACATTTGTTGCAAATCTTTTGGGTTTAAAAGGACGTGTAAGAGTGCTACAACGGATGCGAACCCTTCAAAGTGTTAAGATTAAAGAAGAATTGAAATCATTTTTTATACGGGATGATATAAGTCGTAGTACAAGTGGGAAGAAAGAGTGCAAAACAGTCAATAAAGAGAAGCATCAAATTCGTTACCTTACTGATAAATTATTTAATTTGTACCAAATTTATAAGAATGAAGGTGGACGGTTTAGCTTTATTACTTTTTTCAGATACAAACCGGCGTATATACTCTCACCTAATATCCATAATCGAGACACTTGCTTATGCATAAAGCATAGTAATATGAATATGCTATTTTCCAGTTTATTGAGAAATAAGGCATTCCCACAAGATATCAAATCACTTACTGACGTAATTGTAAAATTATCTTGCGATTCGAATACATATGATTGTATGTATGGGACATGTACAATTTGCAACCAATCAAAATTGATATATGCATTAGAAGGAGAAGCTTTGTCTAAAAATGTGTACTGGGAACGTTGGGAAAGGATCGACCACACATATGAGAAGATAGAACAAGGGAAACTAAAAAAGTTGATAACGAAAAAAACAGTGAAAAATCGCAAAGAGGGCACACTTGGAGAGTTAATACAGATTTTTGAAAATAATTTACTATCTTACAAGATTCACGTATGTAATTGGAAACACCAGCAACGCGAATACAGGGAAAAAATTACTAATTTGGAACCAGATGAGGCATTGATACTTTGTGATTTTAGTGAAAATTATGAATGTAAATTGAGTGAAGAGATCCAAGCCACACATTTTGGGGCATCAAAAAATCAAATAACCTTACACTGTGGTATGATTTACTGGGCTTCCGATTCGCAGTCATTTTGTTCGGTTTCGGATAGTAAATGTCATGAGCCAAGTGCTATTTGGGCTCATCTATTACCAGTTATCGATTTGTTAAAAACAAAGTGTCCTGAAGTAAAACGTCTTCATTTCTTCTCAGATGGACCCAGTTCCCAATATAGGCAGAAAAAGAATTTCTTTCTTTTGAATTATTATACCAAAAACCTGGGTTTAGAGTTATCCACCTGGAACTTCTCTGAAAGCGGGCATGGAAAGGGCGTAGCGGATGGGATAGGGGGATCAGTTAAAAGGACTCTAGACAAACAAGTTGCTTATGGACGGGATATAATAACTGCTAAAGACGCTTTTGAGATGCTGCAATCTATTTCCAAAAGCATACAGTTTTTTTTCATTGAAGACTCCGAAATTACAATGGTTCAAAAAAACATCCCTGCTAAACTCAAAGCAGTGCCTGGCACGTTAAACTTACATCAAGTGATAACTAAATGTGGTTCGCTACAGTTATATCACAGAGTATTAAGCTGTTTTTGCCAAATTCATAAAGACCGGATTTGTGAATGTTTTGCGTTGAAAAAACATGTTCTCCCAAATTATGTAGTGAGTGATATAACTTTAATACCATCAACAAGCAATACATTAAATTTAGAAGTTGCTGAAAATATGAGTGATGTAATTTCAAAACAATCAACAAGTAAGACATCTAATTTAGAATTTGCTGTAAATGTGGGTACACATAATTTAACCTCAGTTGACTATAGAGAGAACCTGAACGTACCCAGTTTATTGGAAGATGATGACGGGATAAATGATTTTGAAGCACTTACAAATTTAATAGACACAGATATGTCCGCCTTGCCAGTTTTAATTTTAAATCATATCAGTAGTACAGGATCTGGAAACGGTGATTTGAAGAGCGATTTGGTATGCTCTAACATAGTTACAGAAAATAAAATACGAAAAGAACCTCCGAAAAACTTACCACCCCATAAGCGGCAGGCTTCTTCAACAACGTATAACATTAACGAATTTAAAAAGATACGAATTACTGATGTTAAAGATAAAGAAAATAGGGTTCGAAATAATAATCCTTCAATTAAGACAATAGTATCACGAAGTTTGCAGTGTTTCGCATGCAATAAACATATCAAAATGACGGCGGTAGTAAAATGTATGGTATGTAAAAAACACTTTTGTACTACGTGTACTGAAGGCCAAAACTATTTTGATTACATATGTCGCAAATGTTTTGGTGAAGAATATTAAAGTTTCACAAAAAATTCTGATCTCACTTTTCTTGTCACGGAATAGTCATGGAATGGACTGTCTCAATAACGGAAAGGAACACAAGTGTGATATGGTCTTAATAATGATACTCCGTTACTGAAACATTCCATTCCGTGACTGTCCCTTTACGATTTATTTTTTGATATTATTTTTAGCACTAAAGTGCTGTCTAATTGTTACCAAATTGCAGATATATTCATATAGTTATAAGTTGTTTATTTGTATGTTTAAAGATAAGTCTCAAATATTTGTTGTAATTGTAGAAACATAAAGTTAATGTTCCTATTTTTCCAAAGAGTAACGTAATGGAGATTATTAAGGTTATTGTTACTGATTGTTATAGCTGATTATAGTTTATTCTACTTTGTAATGAAAGTTAATGTCAGTGGACGAAATTAAACCATTTAGTGAAGGTAAATTTTGTTTTATTTTATTTCTATAAATTTAAAGTGTTGGTCACGGAATGGAATAGGTTTTGTTGCTATCCAGCATTAAAAGTGTCATATTTCGATAAATAAAGCAGAAACATGTATTTTGTAATCATTTTTCCTTAATTAAATATCTGCCAGATCAATATATAATCCTGAAACTACTTATCGTGACCCTAAATATTTAAATAATATTTCTTGTAGCGGTACACTTTCTGTGAAAATGACCCGTATGACTATAAAGAAGCCAGATGCCTTATGCAATCAATTACACAAATTTTATCATGTAAGCAATCGTTAATAATGCTGTTTATTTTTTCATTTTTTTCTAGAATTTTTTTATTTCATTGTTATCTTCATAATGCAATAATTTTTTTTGCATTTTAATGTCCTGGACTTCAGCTTCTTTTTTTAATATAACAATGCATTTAAGCAAAGATGGTTTGGAGCTTATTTTTGAATTTAGGCGACGATGCCAACCTTCAATAGCATTTGTGGTTCTATTCTTTTCACCATAACAGCTGAATACATCACAAGTAATTTTTTTAATCCACTGATCATCGAAGTAAGACTTAAATTTATCAAAACTTTCATTATTTGGAGCCATTTCGCAGATAGCTAGATAACCTTCAGGTATTAAGATTGATGGTAGTAAAGGTAGCAGAGTAGATAAGTGAGTAACTTTTTTGCCCTCTGGCGTATCGGCAAAACCAATTTTCTTGCTCTTTCTCCATATTGCGTTTTGATAATGATAATAACACCCCTTTACAATTACGTCGGGAAATACTTCTTTTACCGCTGCGATTGCTGCAATTTCATAGTCGCACTTATATATTTTTATATTAACTCCAAATTGATTTTTGAGTACAGAAAAAAAACGTTGGTATGTATTTTGACTCTTGTTGGGAAGAAATGCGTAAACAAGTGGCACAAAAGCAATTGCATCATAATCATGTGATATGTCTGCATGGAGTGTATACAGTTGGTAGAATGGCTTAGGAGCAGCTCTAAAAGTGCCATCCCCGTAAAACGTATTTACTCGACTTAACTTGGATTTTGCTAATGGGCTGCCAAAAAAGATTATTTTATTATCAATCCCCTCGTCAAACAAAAAAAAGTCTTGCACAATATGGTTTGGTAACTTCACATCCTTGGTTTCTCTCACCAAACCTCTACCGGTTTTTAAGTAGTTTGCTCGAGCTCGATATAACGTATCCTTTTTTGATACGAATGATGGTATATTGTGGTTTTCCAAAAATTGTGAAGAATTATTACAAAAATTAGTTTCAAAAATTTTTTGCACGGACTCAAAATTATTGCAAACTTCTTTTTTGCAAACTGACATAATTGCGTCAATAGTATTTCGCACCTGGTCTTTACGACAAGAATGCCGTGGTTCCTTTATAATTACATTACTGATATTTAATGTAACAGATGTATTACACTCCTTTTGACGAACACACCTCCAGTTGGTTGTACCCGATTTATTTTTTATAGCAAAATTATATTTATATCCCGCGTGCAGCAATACTGGCTTACCTCGTTCACTCTTAATAAATTTAAGTTCGATCTCATCCATGTTAAAATTGTTATCCATTTCCAAGGGAATCTTCACTTCACTTTTTGTAATATGGCAAAAGAGAATCTATTCACTACGATAAAATATTTATTACAATGTCAATGTCATAATATTATCTCAATAAATAAAACTGAATAATCGGCCAGCTTCATAATTGTTATTAATGTTTTCCGACCTCTTTATGTTCTGTTAAGGAAACAAAATGTGCAGTGCATATTGTAGTTCGTCATATATACTGATACGCATTTTCTGTTTGATAGTACAATATCTGGTTAACTGCGAATCTGGTGAGTTGAGAATCTGGTGAGTTGCGAATCTGGTGAATTGAGAATCTGGTGAACTGCTCCTGAGGGAAATCGACCTATGTTTACTTATCTTTTACTTTTACAAGTTCCGCAAGATCAGTTTCCGTTTTCACCCATATCGCATTGCTTTCATCCGTTTTCTTTACTAATATCTTCCCTTTGCTCACCCATATATATTTATATTTATCACGTATGCTTTTCTTAGTGTTATGTAGTAAAGTACGACAAGCGCGTGTCAGATCCTCATTAATAAATATCTTGCTGTTGTTGTTCCCGCCCACGATATTACCGCTCGTGATGCCCATCAGCTTGCGTCGTTGCGCCAGCCATTTGTCCCGGCTTAGGGTTCCAGCCGTTTTGAATGCCACTACTATTGGCGCAGCCTTCTTCCCTGGTTTAAGTAGGTATGCGCGAGCCACCGACTCGATATCCTCGCAGCTGGCGTCGATATTGCGGCCCACCTTCGCCACAATGTCCTGGACGTTCTCATTAGGCAGCTGCTCCACACCGACAATCTCGATCTTATGCTTACGCGTGCCTTGTTCGAATTCTTCGATCTTCTGTTGTAATGCAATATTACACTTTTCTAGGTATACACACTTGTTTTGGGTGTTCGCGGTAATTTTTTCCAGCTTCATAATTTTTTCTTTTGATTGCTCATGCTCGGCCACTAGAATATCGTACTTTTCAGAGAGGACATTCATGCTTTGTAAAATAGTAGTTAACTGTTTTTCTAAGCCTGGTAGCACGTTGACTTTCTTAAGTATGTCCTTGATCGCTTTATTCGTATCTAGTAATTCATCTCTGTCCTGTTCATTCTCTGACTCATCCTCCTCATCTTCACAGTTGTTACAGCAAAGACGAGTTCTACCAGCTCGCATGTCAGCCAGTAATCCCTTGACACAGCTCCGGTGAAAGGTACCTTGACAAGCTCCTTGACATACAAAGTGCGATCCTTTTTTAGTGAGAACTTTTTTACATTTCTGACATTCCATTGCATACAAATACAAGTATCGTTGTTATCCACTCTGTGTGCTACAACGCCTACGCACTCCGTAGCACTGCCTCTGTGTTCGTAGTAGATTAATGCTATCCCGCTCTCAGACCCGCTAGGGGGGCACCAAACGTCCCTCGCTTGCAGGTGCGACAAAGAGGATCCGATTCGCCGCCCGCGTCTACGGATAATCCTAGCAACCATTCATGCGAGACACTGTAGGCGTATGTTAATCACTATTATGCAGGGGTCAAACTATGTGGTCACCAACACTGTATACGATGTGTGCACTGATAGATGTTTAAGGACGCGTCCGTTCGCCACGGCTACGCGACTGAGACTGATCTGCATTACATATAAAAAACTAATGAAACATATTTGTTTTAAAAGTTCCCGTTAATGGAATATTAACTGTTTCATCATGTTTACTACGCCCATGCGTACTTATAACTACAAAATGGTCCTATACCCTTAAATTGCGAAAAATATTCATTTGCCTGCCATGAACGAGTACTTCCCGTGTCAATCATAAATTTAGCTTCGATTTCTGGCAGCATTATGTGCGGTAAATCGAAAGCATTGTTTCTATCGAAATTAATATTGATTATTTTTGGTTTTCGTCTTAGGAAGCTTCTATATAAAAAATTTCATCTGTTTCAAAATTAGTCTGTTCAACAGATTCCTCATTATTTAACATATTATTTCTGGCCGTTCGCATTGAGACGTCAGAATCATTATTAAAATTATTTCTTGGCGAATGATTATTATTTAACCCAAATCTAAACTGTTGGTTCTGGTTCGGTTTAAAGAATCCAGATTGCTTATAATTATTCAATGTTGTAGGAAATTGTTGTGGCTGATTAAATCTAGCCAATCCACGTTCATTGGGAGAAAACATAGGCCTCTGCACAAATTGAGGTGCATTAAAATTGGGCCTAAAATTAGCATGTGGATTAAAATTAGGTCTAAATGTATTTTGCGATTCGCGACCGACGAAACAAAGCAGCTAATTGAAAAAGCAATGGATGGGGCGATATACTTGGCCAAAGTCCGCCGAAGGTGAAGGAAACTATTCCGTAAGGGACACCCTCATCTCCGGCAATGAATCTACAAGACGTTGACTGTGCTGAGGCAGCCCAAATTGAGTCATATTTTGATTACTTTTAAAATTATAAATATTTTGCTTATATTTATTTTTAGCGTTATATCTAGTTTGAAAGTTAACTTCTTCAGTGACAACTCCTAATGCATCTTCTAAATTTGTACATTTGTTTAATCTCACAAATTTCAATAGTTCCTCAGGTAAATTAAACAAAAAACCCCCCTCGCTCCCCTACATGCGGACAAGTCGAACTGCCATTGCAATGTTGTTTATCCGACCACATTTATGTAAGGAATTAACGGAGAAATTTCACACAATACGCACTGACTTACTTTTGATAGCAGAAACTGCTCAAAATGTCTCCCTTGCTGCTCGATTCATAATTGTGTCCGCCGCAACATGCTCCCCGAGACGTTTCGCAGCATTTGTGGCGTTACGGTTTGAAATGCAGTGGTCACTCGGGTCACCATTTCTTCGCGAGTGTCACACACATCATTGTATGTAATGTTTTTAATGTAGCCCCAGAGAAAAAATCGAGCGGCGTGAAGTCCGGCGAGCGCGCGGGCTAAGCAACGCGACTGCCACGCCCTATCCATCGTTCGAAGCGGGTGTTTAGGTACTGTTCCAATTTAGGCTCAAGGTCACTTATTAAAAATTCTAAATAAATCTGCCAGTACTTCCCCGATAATTCCTGCCCAAACATTAATACGCCACTGGTGCTGGAAGTTGGCTTCGGCCGAGGAGTCGGGGTTCGTGTGGCACCAAACGTGCTCGTTGTGGATGTTAGTTATTCCGGGTTTCACGGGTAAACTAAGCTTCGTCCGACCACAGCACGCTGGACGCAAAATTTGGCGACGCTGCCACGGTACCACTGCCAAAATTTGACGAGAGCCGCGAAATCGGCAGGCGTCAACTCCTCAGCCGGCAGAAGTGGTACGGATGTATCACTTCTGCCGGCTGAGGAGTTGACGCCACCATCCGTTTTTGAGCACGCGCCACACCCTCATTTGGTCAACTCCGAGAGCAGCCGCCCCGGCTTGACCTCGGGCTCGATTCAAAATATTCAAGCACGGTGTGCTTTAGCGCCACGGACGCCACAGGCGGCCGGCCCCTTGGAGGTGACCCTTTGAAAGAGCCGGTATGCTGCAACCGATGTACCATCTTTCGGAAGCATTCCAGCGATGGCAGATTCCGACGATCAGCCTCGGGTCTCCCATCAATGAACTTGACTCGATACAATTGACGAGCCTCCTTTAAGCCGTCATCTGCTGCGACACAAAGCATTATTTCGCATTTGTTAAAAACGACATCTTAATGTTTTTCTCACTACCGAACACAAGTCAAAATAAAACCAAAGAGCGCTAAAACCAAAACACAATGTAAAACCTCGAATCGCCGACTGCGTCAACCGCAACGCGTACTTGCTTATCCTACCTACGTAATCATGTCTCATTTTACGGTTCGGGGAACTACCTACCGTTGTACTAGGTTTTTTAGACTTTAATAAGTTCAGGTAGGTACATATTTAAGTTGCAAATAAACAATATCGCAAATCAAAACACTAATTTAGCACTAACTTGAACGCGCACTTGTTTGATCTTGACTTGATTTACTTTCACTGTTAGGCTGTTTACAAACTACACATATCTCCGTATTGGCGTTCGATTTAGAGGCTGACATAGATTTCGTTGCTTGAGTCTCTCTTCGATTTAGAGACAACACCTGATTGTCTAAATCCGAAGAGTCACTGTGTGACACATTGAGATCGCTGTATTCACTATCATCGTTCTTTCGCTTTGAAAGATTTAAGAGTATTTTTTGTAGTCATATTTTGACCAACTTGTTGCTTACCTCCTTTTCTTCAATTTTGTCCTTCTCAGGAGTGTCAGTGATAACAGCGGAAGACATATTTCGATTCTTTTGTTTTTGCAATCTCGGTACTGCTTTCAAAAAGGGCCTGACCTTTTCTGTAGTAACTTGTTGATCGTTAGAAAGAGGTAGTGCCACATATTCATTAAAAGGAGTTATACTTCTTTGCAATCCAGAAGTGCTGGCAAGACATATGCATAGTGTAGGAGAAGTTAAATTAGCGTTCTCTGCATTTTGAGTCCTACGAGTATTCGGTTCGTTGTGGTTGAAATCATGTGGGTCAGGTCCGTCTGTCACAAATGAAGGCAAAAAGTCTTCATAGGAAAATATGTTACTATTTAGTGCATAAATCTCAGTTTTGCGGAAGCCTTGAGTTACATTATTTGTACTTAGCGCGTGGAGGTAGGTTCTTTTACAAATTGACTTGGTAGATTGTAATAGTCTTTCCAGGATTATACTAGGATAGAAATTCATTCATTTATAGCAACACGGTATCTTGTTTTAAATGGGTCATATACTGAAACATCCAAAGGTTGTAACTCTTGAAAATGATGTGCTTTCTGGTTTTCTAATGGCCATCTTTGTTTCGGTACGTAAATCCTCTGAGCCAATCGTCACTAACAATTTTTTTGTTTAGCCATGTTTCTGGGCAAATCTTGTTGGCAACTGCATAATTGTATTCTATTTTTTTGCTCTGATTTATTGTCTGGCCATAATACATTTTGATACCATACATTTTTTTTGTTACCTTAAAACTTTTAGGTAACCAGCCGTTTTTGTTTTTGATCTAAAGTGAAAATACGATTATTGCCTATATTTGGACAATGTTTGTAGGTCTGTTCGCCAGAGAATTTAAATTTCTTTATAATTTACGCTAAATAAGCTCTTGACATGTTGAAGGCCATAGCAGTTTTGTTTATTGATTGGTTTTTAAATATTATTTCATTTACTGCTTCTACTATTACTATACACGCTTGTGTGTTTTCTTGGGTTTTGCTGTTTCTGATGACATTTTGATATCTGTGTAACAAAATGTCATCAGAAAACAATATAGCAAGGTTTGGACCTTGCTATTTTGTTTTATTTTGTAACAGGTTGTTATGAATGCCGGGCATGAGAAAGTCGCGAATCGTATCCATTAAATATCACAATTAGAAGGTATAATAAATGCACACCCTAGTTGTAACGTAATTTTAGAATCAAATCAAAACATTGTATTATAAAAACGTTCAAAATAACATCATAAAAACTTACTTTTCAATAGGATTTTTCTCGATAGCGTACTGTTCCGCCATAACGCTTCGGCGAGCTGTCGTCAAATCTTTGTGGGCTACATATTATCAATGTTGCTAAACAAAAGGTTGGGTAAAAATCTTAGTGGCTCTTTCAAAACATGTCCCTTTCATGCCTACCTTCCCCTTACTTCATACCAACTCGAAAATGCTTGTTTACGTATTTCTACTTTTCCATGTTCAAGTTACAAAATATTTGAAAGTAGCGTTTCGAGGTTTCTTGTTGACAAAGTCTCATTTTTCTGTCTTCTTGCGACATCAACCTGAAGAATATTCTGTTGTAGGCATATATCTTGTTCATTTTTCGTAGATAATTCGTAGAAGTTGGGGAATATATCAATACTTTCAAGCTCAAGCAAATTTCCATAGTAATTTCTTTTGCACCTGAATCAAACAGCCTGATTTTACCCCTTCCAACCAATTATTGTATTAAAATAAGTTAATAGTTTTATTAGTGGGTACCTGCAATCTACTCCATAAGTCATCTTCTTCCGTTATGAGCAAAATATGCGTCACCAGAAACTCCCGGCTTCTTAATAATATTGTGTTTATATCGACTCGGCTTGTGGAAGTTAATCAGAGTGGACGTGTGTCGGTTCTCTCGCGAGCATTTATACGTTCTTTTTTACTATTGGTCCATTTACCGAGTTTGAATTCCTTGTCGCACTTACCAGGATCTTACCTAAGATTTACGCCCCCTGGGCGGTCCTAGAGAAAGACGCATATAATTTTGGAACGACGGACCAAATTTAAATTTCGAAAACTAAGAGTGATTGGCCGGACGCGAACCGTCGACATCAACTTGTAGAGAGGATAAGACCGCGCGCTTCCCCACCGCGCCACGGAGCAAGTGTCAACGGCCGCGAAATAGTGATCCGCTACGTGCGAAACCTGACGTCACGGCTACATCGTGCTACACTGCTACGCACCAGCTACAAACGGTACGTCGGCTACAAGCTCGCCGCTGAGAAATACATACTGCTAAAACCAAGGTGCGTGTAATAATCAATATTGAATACTATATACAGTGAGCGATCATTACGCTAAGCATCATGTTCGGCACTAAGCGCACTCCACCAACTACGCCAAAGTCTCCTGCAACAGACTTATCCCAGACTCAGTCGGAACCAGACATCGCGGCAAGATTGATGAGTGAGTTCGTCAATACAAACAGACCAAAACCTAAACGACAAAGACCTAACAACTCACCCAAAAATGACATCGTAGTTGACTCACGCGAATACCAAGGTGATCCCAATCTGGGGATGGGAGAACAAGGTGCTGCGATATCAAAAATAATTGCCAATCAAACATCAATTATGTCGAAGCTAGCTGCCGATATTACACAAATAAAAAATCAAAACACCCAAATTCAAGCAACAAATACTGAAATTCGAAACTCTAATGAGGAAATTGTGAAATCAATGAGTTTTATAAACAATCAATTTGAAGAATTAAAAAAGGAAGTAGAAGAATTGAGGAGGGAGCGGACAGCACAGAAACAATACATTGAAAATTTAGAAAAGAAAATACAAGACTTACAGCACAAATCTAGGTCTTCTGGGATAGAAATTCGGAATATTCCGTTATCTGATGGGGAAAACAGTTCTAGCCTCGCTAAGACAGTGTGCAACATTGGCGAGGCCGTTGGGGTACGTATTACGGACTCCGATTTACGAGATATATACCGTTTACCAGGGAAACCATCACCCTTGCCACGGCCTATTATCGCCGAATTTACTACTGTAAATAGGAAACAGTCACTCTTATCAGCTATCCGCTCCTACAACAAAGCCAAGAGCAAAGATGACAAAATAAATACTTCAGTCATTGGTATTCCGGGAGCACGTCAGCCTGTCTTTATTGCGGAGCAACTGCCTTCTAACACAAAAAGACTGTTTCACCTAGCACGGGAGTTTGCCAAGGAAAATGGCTATAAATTTTGCTGGATTACAAATGGAAACATCTTCCTTCGCAGAGAAGAAAATGACAAGCAATTACTAATCACATCTGAAAATTCACTACAAGCAGCTAAAAACAAGAATATATGACTAGCGGAAACCAACGGCAACTCTCTCCATTGCTTTCAGTTTAGGTATTTCACTCTGCATCGATATTTATTTTTTATTCTATACTATTTTAACTGTAAGTGCATTCCACTATTAAAACAACTCACTCTCACATCCCTCACATTGAAACATTCCACACAAGTAAGCATTAATTACACCACTACACCAAATAATCCTACCATACATACATATCTCTACACACAAATTTCGTCAAATCTCACAACTTTAATAAAAGCGCAATGTACGTCTAACTATAACATAAAATTAATGTTTCTTCGATCGTCTAAATCTAGTAATTTGTTTGATATATCTGCTATTCCCAATGGCTATTATAAATAATATTAATAACGAACTGGACTCTTTGACTGTTGGAAGTTCCCTTGTTTGCAGTCCTGATCACAGTCTTAACCTAATAAACCCCTCTAATAATGACCTAAAGATTATTCACTTAAACATTCGCAGCATAAACAAAAATTTTGATCAACTGCTGGCACTACTCGAGTTAATCAAAATACAATTCGATATCATTATCCTAACGGAGTGTTGGCTCAGTAAAGTTCACAACTTGCCACCAATGCAAAGGTACCAAACTCACTCCACTGAGACTAACTCAAATCAGAACGACGGTATTGTCATTTATACAAAATCTGACCTTCAAACATTGGTATGGGAACCTAACTTTGAGGGTGGAAATTGTATCGTGTGTCAAATAAACAACAAACAAACCGCTATTGTAGCTGTTTATCGATCCCCGTCATACAACTCTAAAGAAAAATTTGATGATTTCTTGGAAAGCCTTAACACAACTTACAGTAAACTCTCCCTCTGGCAGAATGTTGTCCTAATTGGTGACCTAAATATCGACATAAAACAAGATGGTAGAAGCGATCGTAGTCTGGAATATCTAACGTTAAACTTATTCCACGGTCTTAGACCGACGCATCTGTTTCCCACGCGCCTGACAAATTGCCTTGACCATATTTTCATAAGAACTAAATTACCTGTCAATACATTAGTCCTAAATTCATACGTTACCGACCACAAGCCACTTGTTCTGGTCATCTCCCACACTAATCCCAGACGTAATCTTTGCCATTTCTCCACTCATATAAACTATACAGAGATAAAAGTAGAATTAGAAAAGACAGATTTCTCGCAGCTATATCAACTAACCGATCCAAACAATATGACAGATCTATTTATATCAATATTAATGACAACAATCAACAAAAAAACTACACTCACAAAGACGCCCCGTAAAAAGAAAATAATAAAACCATGGATCACCCCAGGCCTTTTAAAGTGTATTAACAACCGAGACAAACTGCACATTCGATCACGGAAAGAACCAGAAAATATCATCTTAAAAGTAACGTATACGCGATATCGAAACTATTGTAATGGCCTACTACGGAAATTAAAAACTGCCTACGAAAAGTGTGCGCTACAGAAAAATAAAAACAACCCAAAAGCCCTTTGGCAAACTATTAAGGAAATAACTAACACACGTAAGACAAAATGCCCCCCCCTCGAACTCTTAAAAACCAGAAACGATCCTAAATCATCCATTAACTACGTCTGTAACTTCCTCTCCAATATTGGCCAAAAACTAGCAGATGATCTACAATCTCAATGTGACCCATCTCTCCCTCTAAATTCCGATTATAATATAGATAGAGTTTCATCGATTCCCAATTCTCTTGTATTGCTTGAGGTGGACGAATCGGAAGTGGAATCCATAATTAGCCTATTGCCCAACAATTGTGCTGTGGGTTGGGATGGAGTGTCGCCCTTAATACTGAAACAGAGCTGCCACATTTTGACCCCTCCCTTGACGTACATAATAAACAAGTGCTTAGAAAAAGGTATTTTCCCAGATTCACTAAAGAGAGCGATAATCCATCCGATTTTTAAGGGTGGGGACAGGAGCTGTGTCAATAACTATAGGCCTATATCAGTATTGCCGACACTCTCGAAGATCTTCGAGAGGATTCTCAATAACCGTCTTAAGGCCTATCTAATTAAATATCAAATCATAGCCAGTAATCAATATGGTTTTCGCACAGGTGTTTCTGTAGAAGACGCAGTTCTAGACTTGACACAGTCAGTGGCCCGCAAACTTGATAGCAAGACTAAATGTCTAGGAATTTTCCTAGACCTAAAAAAGGCATTTGACACAGTCTCCATCCCCATCCTTATATCTAAGTTGGAACGCGTTGGGGTTAGGGGTATCACGCTTGAAATCTTCAAAGACTATCTTAGCAACCGTAAGCAAAAAGTCAAAATCGAGGATCTCCTGAGTAATGAGGAAACAATGTCCTTCGGGATACCTCAAGGTAGTATAACTGGGCCAATTTTATTCCAAATTTATGTTAATGACCTCTGCAATATGACCCTATCAAATGCAGAGATCTACGCGTACGCCGATGACACGGCGATAATAGTCTACGGTACTACCTGGGACAGCGTGAAAATCAATGCGGAAGATGCTTTAACCAAAGTATCTAGATGGCTACACTCAAACCTTCTCACTCTTAACTTAGACAAAACGTGCTACATTCCATTCGCTATTCGCAAAAATACATTACCAGATAACAATTTCTCGGTAATAGCTCATAAGTGTTCTCTTACGCAGATGCAGTGCGCCTGTCCGAAACTTAAAAGAACAAGCGATGTAAGGTATCTAGGTGTACGTATAGATTCGGGGTTGCGATGGGACAAACAAATTGACGCAGTAACAACACGAACCTTAAGACTCATTCCCATCTTTAAATCTCTGCGACACTCTGCGAACCTGGATACCCTCAAAATGGTATTTTATGCACTGTGCCAATCAGTCATAGGGTTCTGCATCTCAGTTTGGGGAGGCGCTCATAAAACTCAATTTCTTAGAGTGGAGAGAGCACAAAGAGCTGTTCTAAAAGTTATGACCCAAAAATCATATCGATATCCCACAACACAGCTATATTTGGATTGTGGAGTTCTGACAGTAAGACAGCTCTTTGTGCTCCAAACCACTCTTAGAAAGCATGCTAGCATTCCCCCTTCTGATCCCAATAAACGGGTTAACTTTCCCACAGGCGCAAGACACAAGACATCTTTTGCCAAGCATCAGTATCACACGTTAAGTACACATATCTATAAGAAAATACATAAACTAATAAATATACTAGACTTAAACTCAAATGTTCTAAAATCTAAAATGTCAGAATGGCTTCTCCAACAGGATTATTCAAAAACTGAATCTCTCCTTACGTACATCGCCTAAAAAACACTCGTCAAACCAATCAAATCTCATCAGTCATCATTTACAAACAAAGACAGACACACACTCACATGCACAACACACTTACACACGCGAACACACACAAACTCACATACACACACATACACACACACACACACATACACACACATTCATACACTCACACATACATTAAACTTTATAATTAGCTCGTATCCTAGTAGTAAAAATAAACATATCTTCAACATAAATAAATGTAAATCAGCATAGTACTATTTAAATCACATTTATTTCATATTCAAGCAAATAGTAGAACGATACAAAGTTCACTAAATATGTCTACATAAGTCAATCAATAGCCGAACACTGTCTCTTAAGATACAGGTTTACCCTAGTTTAAGAGACAGGATTAATAAATTATGTACACAGATATAGACTTAGGAAAACGAATATTGTTTGTATCAACCTGTAATCTGTAACCATTTTCGTTGAAATAAATTATTATTATTATTATTATTATATGATTGTTCATTTCTACTTCGCTTTTTGCGTATTGCTGGTACTATTTCCTCTATATCGGAGTCATAATATCTCAAAAGATCTTCAAGAGCAACAAATAAAAAACACGACCTATTATTGAATGATAGTACATCAACGAGCAACATGACACTAACAGCGCGGGAAGTACGATATGACGGTCGGTGTTGCCAACTTCATTGTTTAAACAACATATTTTGCAAAAGTAATGTTCTTTTAACAATCAATCATAATTTGAAGATCGTTTTTTTATTGAATTGACTGCATTTATGTCCTTTTAATACTCATTCTAGATATGACCACAAAGAAAACAAAAACGCAAAAAAAAAACATTTGGAAAAAAGTGTTACATGTGGGGTTTTAACAATCACCGATTCGAACCTAAAATGTAATTATTACATTTTCATCATACTTTTTATAACGCTGCCAGGTTTTGTTATTGTCGTGGCATTTTCTTAAATAATCTGAAGCAAAGTAGTAAATTATTTTCATTAGAAACAAAAAGAAAACAAAATAAATATTTTTTTTCCATAAAATTACAGTAAAAAAAATAAATATTCTTTAGTAGCAGCCCTAGCGATCACAATTCTAATCACCCCAGACGCATTTCTTTTTACCCTCACACGTTTCTATTCAGCCGCTAGGCGCTTCTATTCTCCCCATACTTAAATTCTAATAACCCTTCAGCCAGCTTTTTTTCACCCCGAGTTAATTTGATTTAAAGAAAATTAACCTTTTTAACATAGGTATTTAGGACACAATAAACCTTAATTTGACTTACCTGTAAGTTTCTATAACAGGTAAATAGCTAATACTTTCAGTAATTTCGTAGTTATACTTAGTTTCACTCTAGATACCAATTAAATATATAAAAAAGGATTTTTCTTTATATAAAAAGGAGAGGTAACAGAAATGACTAATTATCGTCCAGTCACTTTGATACCTGTCATTTCAAAAGTCTTTGAAAAAATTATGTTAATAAGGTTATACGATTTCGTTACAAGTCAAAAAATACTCAAAGAAGAACAATTTGGTTTTCAAAAAAATTGCAGCACTTCATTAGCATGTTTTAATCTTATTAAATATATAACTGAAGCTATTAATGACCGAATACCGGTAGCGACCATATTTCTTGATATGAGCAAAGCTTTTGACTTCGTGGATCATAAACTGCTTCTCGTTAAATTAGAAAAATATGGCATCAGAGGCGTAGCTAACGATTGGATAAAAAGTTACTTACAGAATCGTTATCAGTGCGTTGAAATATCCAAGTTACACAATAATATAAAAGTCACAAGTAGATCAAACTTTAAAATTAATAGATTCGGTGTCCCACAGGGCAGCGTGCTAGGACCATTTTTATTCCTAATGTACATAAACGACCTGCCCAATATTACCCATCATAAAACTATTTTATTTGCGGATGACACTACTCTGATTATCAAGTGTGAAAATAAAGGAACTTACGAGAATGACATAAATATGACACTCAATAAGACAATCAAATGGTTAAGCAACAATAATTTAAAAATCAATATAGATAAAACGCAAATGATACAATTCCAAAACTATAGAAAGTCACATATCGAGCTTAATGTAAGTTATAACAATAATAAAATAAAAGAAGTAAATACCACAACATTTTTAGGACTGGTACTCGATAAGCACTGCAACTGGAAGGCGCATGTGGAATATGTGTGCAACAGACTCGACCGGTTTGTATTTGCTATAAAACGATTGCGACAAACCGTGTCAACAGAAGCGGCACTCAGTGCATACCATGGATACGTATCTTCGGTGCTCTCATATGGTCTCCTGTTATGGGGAAACTCAGTCGAGATTGAGAACGCATTTCGGGTCCAAAAAAAGTGTGTGAGAGCGATTTGTGGAGCCTGGTTTACAGAAAGTTGCAAGCCACTATTTAAAAAATTACGTATTCTACCACTGGTTTGCATGTACGAGTACATTAGGGAACTCTGTGTTTTTGTCAAACAATATCCAGGATACTTTAGCACGTATTCAGAAGCGGTAGGCAGAAATTCCAGAAATAAATTTAAGCTGCATCGGCCTAGGTGCCGACTGGATATACGAGTATATGGGAAAAATGTATATGTAAAGGCTATAGAAGTATATAATAAATTACCCAATATATTTAAAGAATTGCCGCCTACTCTATTTAAGAAAAAACTGACATTGTGGCTATCACAAAAATGTTTTTATAATTTAAATGAATTTATGACATATAAAGGTGATGTAAATATTTAATGTGAAAAAAAAATCAAGCTTTAATTTATTGGTTAACAATTTTCAAAACAATTATTATAATTATTGACATTGAATATTTGACATCTTATTTATTTTATATTATTTTTTTTGACATTAATTAACATTCATTTTCATGCAATATTATCAAGTGTTTATAAAATTAAGAAAAATTTAAATTATATCAGTTGTATGACATATTCACGCACCATTGTTATGGTAGAATGTGAAAGAACTCATTTATTACTATTACCATCTTTATGTAACCACATTTCTTGTGAATAAATGAATTTGTATTTGTATTTGTATTTGTAAAAGTTCAACATAGCTCAAAAATCACAACCGTTGACTGCTCACTTTGGCACATTAATTTTACTATTCAGAACATCTTCACTACTAATACGGTGTTGCCATATAAGAATCAATATTGCTCTTCATAAAAAAATCAAATTCAGCTAATTTAATTGAATAATGTAGGAACAATGGTTCTAGATGAGGGTGTAGGGGACAGCCAAGCGTACTTTTTCAATAAGATAATTGCAATGTATTTGATTGTTGATTCGTTTATGAAGGAAACAGAGGTCAGATGCGTATCTTCAATTACTATGTACTACTGTGGGTGGTCATTTCAAATCTGGATAGCCGCTGGTTGTATGGTCTCCGATGGGAAAAACAGCTGCAAGAGAAAGCAAGAAGTCTTAAAGGCTCTTTGAATGCTATTGATTCGTTGCGAATGAACTGCATAATAAGATCACCATACAATACTAGCATATTCGAGATTGTTGCGGACCAGGGCGTTATACAAGAGTATTTTGGTACCTACTTTTTTAAAGCCTGCAGTGTTCCTTCTTAGAAACCCAAGCATCTGTGCTGCCTTCTTAACAGTTTTATCAATGTGCGTTGTAAAAGTTAGCTTAGAGTTAATGATGAGACCCAAATCACGGATTACGTTGACTTCGGCTAAACAGACCTCACCAATCCTCGTACTTTGTGTCAAGTGACTTATTTTTGCAAGTGACAGTAAATACACCCGTATTTAATGTGAAAACACTTATTAACGTTTAGGGTCATACAATTTACTTTACACCATTCTAGGATTTCTCTTAGGTCGTCTATTGTCGGGGTATCTATTCAGGGTAATATAGAATAATACAAAGTAACAAATGGCAATCAGCATTATATTGTCAAATACAATTAACTCTGGTTATATCAAGGAATTGAAGTAGGGAGGTATGCTCGTGTCACTTCCAAGAGGACCTATTGCCTAGGAAAAGAAGTGATAAGAAAACTAGGCCGTCTCCTAATAAAACATTTGCCATATACATTTGCTAATATGATATTTACATAAGGAATCTGCAATGTATCCAATTGACTGAGGCTTAGATATACTATTGCAATGTCTTACTATATTACTACAAGGCAGATGATTAACAACTTACAGGACAATAGACAATTAGACACATTGCAATATCTTTTCATCAGTCAATCAGCTAGTACCTATACACAAACATTATACATAGTATAGAAAAACATATACAATACAATAGAAACAATATAAAGTAACTTTGAATAAGAATCGTACCTTCGCCGTCGGATGACACCAGAGAAAAGAGGGCTAGGTCAGAATGTTACACTGCTTTTATAGGTTCTATTATTATTTTTTATCATGTGGGTAGAATCCCACAGTTATAACTATTTAGGTACATTATTGATATTAGCAGTGTTTTCTAACATAATTCTACATTTAGATCGTTATACAACAATTTATATAAACAGATAGACACTAGATTACATCATCCAATTATTACAAATATTAACTGTAATAACAATATTGTTTCATCAAATACCTACATATGTGGGTAGGATCCCACATTAGAGTTTGTATAATAAGTACATCTGTGATAAAAGAGTCTAGTCTAATTCATTATTGACATTATCAGTTGCAATTACATTTAGTATATTCATTCCAACATCTGCAATGCATTCTCATATCTAATATCATAAGCATCATAAACAACTGACACAGTATTAATCACAATACAAACATCATCCTAAAATATCTGTGGGTACCTCTATAATATCGTCATAGTCGTAGAATAATGACGTATCTTACATTTATAAAACTTTACACTACAGCCATTTGAAATAATTTTAATAGTTTTTATGACATAACTTTTTTGATTCTGAATCTGTAATTATGAAAGTTGGCATACCATTGGGAAATAGGGTTTATTTCAAAACCTAATATATAAAACAACATATAATGATACAGTTTTCTAGAAAAATCACATGTGTTATTGTACTTTGGAGTCAATTTTACTTTTGAGTGCCATATAACATTATGCGACATTGTTCCTCGGAAAGTTACTATTCAAAGACTGACGTATGTTACTTTCCGATCATATTCCATGGACTTCATGGGTAACATTTTGACCATGAGTAAGTAGGTGGGCAGGCGGTCGGCAAGTAATAGTAATAAATATATAGTATTATATACTAAGTATGTTGGGCTAGTAGGGCATCATAAAAAAACACAAATTGTGATCGTTTTTCTAATCAATATAATTGACATTAAGGTAGAATTAGCATTGTTTTTGTATTAATTTGGTTCAGACAACTACTTTTTTTGGTAAATATTATCTAAAACATGAACACTTATCAGTTATTAACAAAATTATAGATCACAATAATTATTATACTTAAGTATAACTATAGTAATAACAACATTAATTATTAAATGAATATTTTTTATAAATCACACTTTCTGAGATCAATGATCAAAGTAATATCAACATACACCTAAAGCAATTGTACAATTATTCAGTCAGATTCATTGTTATCATTAGAAACATTATGTCCGTGGGTTAAGCTTCTGAAAAAGTTATGATATTTGGTAGGTATTATTGAGGAATCGCAAAGATGAATAAGATCCTTATATTTATCATTACTGATTGGAATTGGAGCCGTATAAGCCTTTTGTAATGTTGGAGTATTATAATTTCTAGTCTCTTTTCTAAGTACAAGGGTCATGTAGTCATCAGATAAAGCATATTTGTACCGAATTTTATTGCTCTGAATGCCATCAACACAAACTTCTTTTATGCTTGTCCAAGTAACTTTGTTGTTAGATGTATTTTTAACCCAATTCTTGTATTTTAACTGATCTTTAAAATCATACACTAACGACTGATTAACGTCTATGACTTCATAAGAATCACCTGTTACTTTAGCCCAACGTACAAGTAATTTCCATTCATCTGGTGTATAAATTGTCTTGCGCTCAGCAGCTCTTTCTATCACACTGTGAACAGAATCCCCCTCGTTTTGAGTGTGTCCTTTTTCAAGGAACCTATGAGTTATACTTATATCATATTCTTTAGCAGCAATAGCAAACATGTTAAATACTATGCGATTTCGATTCTAGCCAGCGCAATTATCTGACCAGAATCGAAATTCTTTCACACCCTTCGATACAAATTTCTTTATGAAGTCATAGACGCAACTGGCTACTTCGTTGGCCCCACGTTTGGCAATACCCTCATCCCACATATAGCAATAACCCTGTTTGCCACCCATATCGTATATAGTGAAATTATAACATGACAATTTTCTCTTGTAGTACAATACACTCATTTGTCCATGAGGACACGACAAAACCTTTTGAAAATCAAAAGTAGCGGAAACAATACGTCCATTAGAATTAATAGCATCAGTTTTATCATTTTGTTTCAGGGTTCTAGATATGTTTTTGTTATTTAAATGGTATGCATACTGTTTTCTAAGGTCGTTGGACGGATTTTGTGTTTGTTTGAAACTGTGACACTGATCACAAGTATCCTTTTTGGGCAGATGAAAACTCAAATTAAAATGTGTGTTAACTGTGTCTCTATACTGTCTAAGACTAGAAGCTGTATTTGGATAGTTATTGAGTTCAGACCATTCTTTGTATAAATTAAACATCCGAGCGATACTCAAGTCTCCATCTAGATACAATCTTTTGGACGCTGCTCTATTATAGTGAGACTCAACCGGTACAAATGAATCAACGTGGGCACAAACTGACTTCACCATTTCATCATCAACAATCCTATTATGATTTTCATGTTTACCCCTCATATCTTTTCCAATCAAAGTGCTTCCATCATATTTATCCCACGCTGTTCGAACTAATCTTTCACTAATTGAATATGTACTTAAAAACATTGTTTTGCAAACCTCAATTTTTGATAAGCCCTTTGGTAAAAAATACTTGTAAGTGAATTGACGATTATGCTTTAAATCTCTTTGTAGACCCCTTTTCTTCTTCTGTTTTGTAGTATAATTCACAGCATGTAGCCATTGTTTCTCACGATCACCTAATTTCCAAAACTTGTCAAATGCATCACGTCTTTCTTCGAGAGTCATCATAGTGTAACATTTATATCTACACGCGCAAGGCCTTCCTATAGTTTTTGCTGGAACGGTAGCGCCCTTTTTGGAGGAGTATTCTTTTCCTGCATTCGTTAAGCGCTTTCTCTTAACTTCATTCCAATTATCATAGTTTCGGACACGTTTCTTGCCTCTACATCGAATAAGAGTCGCTGGAGACGACTGGCATGAAGATACCGCAGATGTGTTGATTGATGGGCAATCTTTATAGTATGCGTCATCGTGAGTGGCACAAAAAAAATCATTACATACGTCACCATGGGTTGTTACTGGTGATGGGATAGGTGTTTGCCCGTTGTTGTCAACAGTCGGTGTAATCGGTTGGGGGAAAGGTGACAGATCGGGTATCAATGTGGAAGTATTTAAAGGGGTTAACACTGAGCTAATATTTGAAAGAGGCACGTCATCGTGCTGAATTTCTGATGAGAGTAATGGCGAGGATGCATTCTGATACACGGCTACAAAAGGATTTTCTCTCAGAACACAGGGAGGTGATGTTATGTTGGGATTAATATTTTCATCTGTTGGTTTTATAATTTCGCTGGTTCTCTGTACGTCGTCTGAAAAGACGTCGATATAAACGTCGCGCATATTTTCTATTGTGTTGAATGCTTCTGGGGGCAATGGAGAATGACATTCTGAAAAGATGTAAGAAGGCATGTAAAAATAACGCAGACACAGAAAACGATTCGAAAGTATACAAAATAATAAAATTTACGTCTATTTACTTATACAGGTAAATTATAACTCACATAAGATTATTTATTCATACAAAAATATATTAAATATAGACAAATAATCATTGTTTTTGAGTAGAAAAAAGACGTGAGTGAATTTAGTTCGAAGAATAAAGTACGATGGTCAGATACGACCATTAGATAAAAAATCGTATCCCCAGAATATCGTTGGTTGTGATCGTACGCCACTATCGTGTCCATAGAAAAACGTAATATTGTGACATATACCTTGAAAATTCAAATATAGTGAACTATATTATATCTCAACAGAATAATAATTGTATTATAAGATAGCAAATATTATTTTATGTAAATTAAATGCCAAATTGATTAATAATTCTCCATAGAAAACCGACGGATAGTCAAAACCAACACTTTAATTATTTACTTTGCAAAAAAATGTATAAATACAATAATTTAATAATTCTAAATGTTATTACATAATTCATTACTTACCTGGAGTTCCTGGTATGCAGTCTTCCTCATCAATGCACTGTTCATTAGCATAATTCGTAGTTTGTACGTTATTGAATGTTTCTTGAACAAGTTTTAACATAAGCTTTGATCGTCCTGTTTTCATAATTGCACTCTTTTAACGTGAAAAATGGAAAAAAACTAACGACGAAATAATGAAATAACAGGTAAACAAAGATAAACTAGTGAAATCGTTAAAAAATGTAATTCAGTGTAATGCGTGCGTAAGTTCGACGAATAGTGGCGATAACGTGGATTCGTCGGGAGCGGTACGGGGATTCGGGGGATTCCCCGCGTAGTATAGTGACGAGTATACACATGCGTTATTTTTCTATGAGCGCCATTCAAATCCGTCAGTATACCGATTGATTAATTTGAAATACAAAATATATACTTTTTTTTTTTTAATGTAGTATTAATATTTAGATAACGTAGTATGCGAATCAGCTAAAAAGTGAATTTCGTGTTTTTTTCAAACCCGACATTATTCTACGATCATGACGATATAAATAATTGAATTATTAGATCTCTAAATTGTTCTGAGCCACAAGTAGGTATTTCATATAGTATAACATAACTACCAAACATAGTTTTGCAGACAAGGATGATCTTACAATCATCGCTATGATAACCATAATCATAATCATAATCATTTATTCTTGCGATACATGGGTCTTAAATATAGTTGTTACATTGTTATTGTGTTTCACCATGCTCCACCGTCTCGGTATGCAGGATTGGTTTAACATAATCGTTTAATAAAAAAATACAAAAATAAAATATAAAATATTACATGCAATTTACACTTACATTTTCAAAATAATATCAATACTATAATTACAGACTAAATAAATGTCAAATTGATAACAATAAAATAATAACATTAATAATAAATAATTGATTATATTATGTCAGATAAATATTCATTAATTGAGTAATAACATTTTTGCTTTAATAGTATTTTGATTTCATTCTTAAACACATTAACATTAAAAGTACTCAAAATATGTTTTGGCAAATGGTTATAAATACGTGGAGCCATGCAAAATATGCTTTTGTTGAATAGTGCGGTCCTGTTCTTAGGTAAACAAATGCTGAAATTATTTCTTTTGCTTCTTAGTGTCTCATACAAATGCATATTTTTCCTTACAAACAGTGCGACTTCTAATATATATATACACGGAAGCGTGAGGATATTTAAAGTAACGAAATGCGGTTTACAGCTGTCAGTTGGTTTTAGATTACATATAGCCCGTACACACCTTTTTTGTGCTTTAAATACGTAATCTCTATCTGTAGAGTTGCCCCAGAATATAACACCATACTTAAGAAGGGGCGCAACATACCCATAATAAGCCGTCAGCACAGTTTGTTTACTCACTGTTTTCCCCAGCATATACAATGCGTAAGAATATGAGTTGATTCTTGAACACAAAGATTCTACATGATGTTTCCAGTTTAGACTATTATCAATGCTTAGGCCAAGAAATTTTGTTACGTGTACTTCTTCAACTTTTGTATTTGCATAATGAATGCCAATGTCTGCTAACTTATTTATTCTGTTCCGAAATGTCACAAGATTTGTCTTTTTAAGATTAATATTTAAATTATTTAGTGATAACCAATCAATAATTTTATTTAATGTCACATTCATTTCATTCTCAACCTGACCCTTATCATCCCCGGTAAATAAAATTGTGCTGTCATCAGCAAATAAAATTAAATTATTCTGAGTTACTTTAGGGAGGTCATTTATGTAAATGATAAACAGTAGTGGACCCAGTACGCTGCCCTGAGGAACACCGAGTGTTACTTCTTTGCATTCTGATGTATATTCTGTCATCTTTTTCGTAGTCTGGCATATTTTGATAACTTTCGTTACCTGAGTTCTCCCGCTAAGATACGATTTAACTAAATCATATATATTCCCTCTCACACCGTAGGCATATAGTTTATTGAGCAATATTTTGTGACTGACATGGTCAAACGCCTTAGTAAGGTCCATAAATAATGCGCTAGCTAGTTTACCTCTGTCCATATTTGACATTATTATGTTAAGAAATCTATAAATTGCCATGTCAATCGATTTGTTTTTTCTGAACCCAACTTGTTCTTCGCAAAATAGGTTGTTCGATTCAAAATAGTTATAGATGCTGTCGTGTATCACCTTTTCAAATATTTTTGACAAGACTGGCACGAGTGCTATAGGGCGATAACAACCCATATCCTTCTTATCTTCTTTTTTAAATAAAGGTTTGATTACACTCAATTTTAGCTTTTCAGGAAAGACACCGCTCGCTATACACAGGTTTACTAAGTGACTAAGTATATATGATAGTTTATTTGATACATATTTTAGTATTTTTGTTGTTACACCATCATATCCGGTGCTGTTCGTATTTTTTAAGTCCAGAATAATTTTAAGAATGTCCTTAGGTATTGTCGGTCGAATAAATATTGATTTTAGTTCATAGGGAATTTTTAGTGCTGATAGATTTAAAGCATTGTTAGGTGTCTGAGTTAGGCCAGTAAAAAACATTAAAAAGATTTGCAATTTGTAAAGGGTCCGTTACTATGTTGTCATTCATATTTATTTGTTGTATTTGGTCATTAGGCATATTTCTATAATTATTATTGTTGATTACCGCCCATGTAGCTTTAGACTTATTAGGCGCATTATTTATATAGTGATCGTTCCGTGATTTTTGTGTTAATTTGATTATTTTATTTAACCTGGATGACAAATCAACAAATCTCTTTTTATATTTGGTTGTACGTTTTCTCCTGAACTCCCACAAAAGCTGTCGCTTACGCTTACAGCACACTCTGAGTCCTCTTGTAATCCACTGAGGACGAGTCCTGTTTGAGCATTTTACTTGAATTAAAGGAAAGCATAAGTTGTAAAAGAGAAGGAACAATTCATAGAAGTTATTAAACGCTACGTTGGGGTCATCACTCTCAAAGACGCAATCAAAGCTAAGGGAATCTATGCTTTCCTTAAATTTTCTAAGATTATCTTTATTATAGTCACGTTTTTCTATATACCAAGATTGGAGGCTTAAAGTACGTTTCACGGGACACAACAGTAGCTGTGCAGTGTGGTCCGACAATGCTAATTCTAGGGTTTCAATTACACAACCACCAATATTAAATAAAAAATTGTCAATACAAGTCCCACTAGATAACCGAGTTGGTTCATTTAAACCCAGTTTAAAATTAAAACTATTCAGGATCTGTTTGAATTCAATAGACTCTCTACTTGTATTTAGTATATTTATATTGAAATCCCCGCATATTACGACTTTCTTTTTGCAGTATTGCTTCAATATAAGATTTAATATTGTAAAAAACCTAAACAGGTCTTCTTTGCCAGTTTTAGGAGGTCTATATATACATATCACATACATTTTATGATCTATTAGTTCAACACCAGAGCATTCTATGAGGTTTTCGACACAATAATCTTTTATATCTTTAATTGGCGTATACTGTACTGAATTTTTGACTAAAATGCATGACCCGCCACGTCTATTTTTCCTACAAAACGAAGACCCTAGGTTGTAATTTATGAAATTTAATGTAGTTCTGTCTGTTATTGTCATGTTGTGTTCCGTAATACATAACACGCCTATGAAAATATTTTGCCGATCAAGAGAATCAAGTGTTAATGCTAACAAGTCCGACTTAGACACCAAACCATTTATGTTTTGATGGAGTATTTGTATAGTATTATGCAAGAAAAAGCTCTTCTCCATTTGAAGTTGGTTTAGTATGCAAACCATCCACACATTGTTGTAAGGAATCATCAGTCTGAGTATGTTTATTTACAAAGCAAGGTGAATTATATTCGGGGTTATCATGTTTCATATTGCAATATTGTTTATATTGCAATTTATAATTGATATGGAGTATCTCTTTAAGCAATGAACGACATACTTGAAGTGCAAAAAAATTAAATCCAGGTATATAGCTATAGTAATTCATATCAATATAGTTACAATTATTATTAATAGAGCAAACAAATTTAAATTCATAATTTAATTTTCTTTCATTAAGGAATTTATTATATGGAATTTCTGATATAATTACATTAGTATTACACGCATTGGCTACGAATTGGATTAAAGTAGTTAATACACTATTCGGTTGGTTGTCATTAATACCACCGAGAATAACAATAAAGTCGTTTTTGCTTAATTTACCTATGTCATTCGTAGCTGATGTTAAGATTTGTTGCAGTGTTGCCCCTGGCTTCCAGTAGCTGCTAACTTTGAATTTTTCCCCCACTAATTTCTGAAGAATGTGTCGTATACCTCTTCCTTGTTGGTCAGCTAAAACGATTATTTTTTGCTTATTAGCAGAGCTTGATTTTGTAAGGCTGGCGCCGTCTTTGCCATGTATTTGTTCCGGTGTAGAGTAATCAGCAGTTATAATCTTCTGTAAGTCTGGTTTTAACAGGACAAAGTTTTCATCAACATGTGTTGTTGTCTGTTTATGAACAAAACTGTTTTTTTCGGGCGTAAGACTTTTTTCCCTATTTTCAAGTGTTTCATCTTGATTGTCTATTTGCAATATTGATGCATTTCTCCTGTTGCTATCATAAATCTTATTCCTTTTTTTCTTACTAGACGATGTTACAGATACATCAGTGTAATCGAATTTTTTATATAAATCTATTACTTTCCTGCTTTTTAATAGCTCCTGTTTTAATTGTTCATTCTCCTCATTCAATATTTCGATCTCTTTGTGTGCTGATTGTAATTCTGAGGTCAATTGACATATTTGTTCTACATACCCATCACTGGATGTATTATCTAAATAAATTGATTTGTTATGTATACTTTTCATTGTTGAGTCCATTATATGAGTTGATGAGATGTCGTTCAAGGAGGTCGAATTAAAAAGAGTTGAATTCCTTTTCCTTTCCGTTACATTACTGAAGGAATCCATATTGCAACAATAACAAAATTGCCAAAGAAATAATAATAATAATGTATAAAAACCAAAATTAATTCTGTTTTCACGTAGGATTCGAACTCGGACTTTGTGTTTCGGTGGAGCGACAAAAAGAAAATCTGGTTTCACATAGGATTTGAACTCGGACCTTTAGTTTCGGTAGACCGGCTCTTTACCAACGTAGCTACGCTGACCGTACTATTGACTTTGAAATAGCTGTATACTAGTGGTGTCGAAAGTTTTTAGATCAAGTGATGATTTTTATGTCCTTATAAGGTCATCTTTTCGAACGATGTCTTTTTTTGACTCACCAATAGGATGAAAGCCGATGTTATGACTCACACGATGTATGTCGTTCGAACTGGTAGTAATATTAGAATTTTAAAGATACTTTTGCTTTTTGCTTCGCCGTTTTTGATTGTATCACGAAATGGTCTTCACTATTGTGTTTCTGGTGCTGTCTACTTGACATTAGTACAAAATTTTGGTAGGATTGATATGTTTTTCCCGGTTTAAATTAAATAAATTGACGGAGCAATGTAAAACGTGCACACTTGGAACGCTCGCTCTCGCTGTAACCAGTCAATACATTATGATGGTTACACCGTCATCAGACTCCAGACCACCTCTCAAACTTATAAAACAGTTCCACCAAACCTTCGTTCGGTTTTATACAACAATACATAAACAGGAACAATAAATATTCCAAAACACATCTACGAAGTAGATATCAATATCCAACACATGGATTGATTCAATATATGGCTATTTACAAAGCCATATAGCCCCATATCTAACACACTCAAAACTGTGTGAATTACTATTTGTAGGTGCAACTTTGACAAAAAAATTATTTAGGAAATAACTAGCTGCGTCCCGCGGTTTTTCCCACGGTTTAAGTAGCCTATGTAATAATCTAAAGTGTCTGCTGCCTCCATACCAAATTTTATCCAAATTGGTCGAGATATTTAAGCGCGAAGAAGTAACATACATATATAATACACACACTCACAAACTTTCACCTTCATAGTTTTAGTGTGAATATGGTGAAGTTACATTTTTTGTTTTAATCTTCATAGTCTGTCTAAACGCTTTAAAATTTGGAACTATATAGTCATAAGCATTGTAGTTATTCTACTATAAGTAATAATATTGGACCTATATAATTAGTTCCAATAGCTTAGCTTAAATACAATATTAATGGAACTAAAAGAACACTTTTTTCGTAATGTTTTTGTAGTTACAGCTGGCCTAGTTTAATATAAATTGGAACTACAAAGACACTTAAGGAAAAGGGATTTAGTAGTTCCAGTTAGTTTATTTAAAATCATAATGCTGGGTAAACAAAAACGCTTTTGTAACTACTGCCTTTGTTGCATCAAAATATTTGTAGTTTACAAACATAATTTGAAGTCTTTAATATAGATGCGTTTATTATTCCAATTAGTGTTATATTTCAAATATATCTTATTTATCCCACAAAATTATGTATATTAGGTACAATCGGCCCACTTGATGCTCGACCACCTGAAAATATTTTACTATGAACGGTTCACAACGGTTCGGTCACACACACAAACGCAAAAACCACTCCCACATTTTACTTCCAATTAGGACGGGGTTAAGGTGTGGGAACGGGAACATGAAACATTTTTGTTAACTTAGTTGCAATTTGCATTTCCTTGTATGATGACGCGCGCGTGTTTACTGTATTTTGCTCACGTCTTGTTCTATTTACGGATTCCGATATCTTGTCATTTTGTCGACCCCAAAACTATTGATTGAACTCTCGTTGACTTGTGGTGTAAATTAGTGGACCGTTTCTTCTTCATCTGTTTACCTATGGTGGCTGTGTTTTATTGGACTGTTAGGTGCTTTCTTGCTGACCTCTGCGAGTCTTCACAATTAACCGAAATTTGAACCGGAAATCAAATTTTGGATCTTCATGGCCAAGGATACAGGACAAACCTTTACAGTAAGTCAAATTCTAATTATATTTTATTACAATAATTATTAATTATGTTTAACAATAAAATTGGCTATTGGTTAAAAAGTAATAGGGGTAGACCAAATAATAATATTATCAACATTTCTGAAGACTATGTTTAATTTCATAGCTAAGGTTTGTTTCGTTGTTATAGAAATTATAAGAATATATTTATATATATATTATACATATTATCATACATAGGTATAGGACTACTTATGATTTTCAAGAAATAAATAATATTATAAATGATTTATTATAAATTCATACGCCGTTAATGTCTTTTTCATAAATCAATGTAAAGTGAAAGTTCATTTACATTTTTTGATGTCCAATAATATTTACATTTAGTTTACTTTAAACATGGTGTTCTGAGTCACTTGGTAATTCGTATATTTTTTAAAGGTTAACTTCTTGGAACTAGACTTTCACTCGTTCAATTAATCTGAAATATAATAACGAATCGTAGTACTAATCGGAACAAAAACTATTTTATATAACGAGTGGCAACATATAAAAGGCTGTCTCTACTGAAATGTGAAGAGTAGGTGTTAAGCCATCTATTGCCCTTTTTATGGAATTGTTTTATTTTGTTTATTACTACGGAGTTTATAAGTTAGTGTATAGATGGAGCTACTTTCCAAATTAAAAGTCGGTGTTAAGATTTTCCGACAGGCTTTAAATACTCGAATGTGTTTCTTATTCGACGCCAATAAATCAGGCTTGGTGTTCAAACCAAGTTGGGGTCCTGATTTCTTTTTGTGTTTTATTTACAAATCCCCAAAATTTCACCTAAACCTTTATGAAGGTTTAACATGGTCCTTCGAGCCGGATGGTAAAGTGATCTAGTCCTAGAAGAAGGAAACCTCATCAGGTGGTTACCCTGTAGTGAAAGTCACGGGTAATACATCAGCCTCGCAGCCCTTGGATTGATGGTCAAACTAGGGACCTTATCAGCCATCGTCAAGAGTGGTGCGGAGGAAGGAAAAGGAGGAAGAATCAGCAGAGCCAAGGTGGACTGCAGACGTCAAGGATATACGGACTGGTCACGGAACACAGGAATCTGAAAAAAGGAAGTGAGTGAGTGGTGGTAAAAACGTGAGTAACTCGAGTCATTCAACTACTAGCCAAAGTGAACCTTAGAGACGTTAAGAAATATTGTTCAAAAATTCAACCATATTCTTGACTTTGTAGACTTGTAAATTTCGTTGTTCGGTTTTGGACTTAGAATAATATTTAGATTGTTAGTTTTAGACATAGCCTAAATTTAAGACAAATTTGTTCAGACGGGGAACCTATGCCCGATTTCGGCTAGGATTTCAAAGTGAAAAACACTTAGAAAAATTTTAGATTTGTTTATATTGACTTAGAAAAAATTGATATCAAAATGTCTTTGCCAACGTTAGTTAAGATCCAAGATGACATTTCTAATAGATTGTCAAGGTCAATGATCAATTTCAAGAAGTCTCCAAAAGATCGACTTACCTATGATTATATTAATACTAGGTTAGAAAATGTAGAAGATTTATGGTCCAAATTTAATACAAATCACTCTGAAATTGTTAAAAGTGTTGATACGGAAGATTTGCTTGTTTCCCCGTATACAACAAAAGATTTGTACTTCACTACTGAAGAACTTTATTTAGATTTAAAGTGTGAACTTAAAATTGCTTTATGCAAAGTAAAAAAAAGTGATTCAACTCAGCTTTCGGATACTTTAACTCCTAATTTTTCTAAAAATAATACCATTAATACTGTTAAATTACCTCGAATTATAATTCCCAAATTTTCGGGGAAATATACAGAATGGCCTACATTTAGAGATTTATTTGTTTCTGCAATTCACAAAAATTCTAATTTAGATAACGTTCAGAAACTTCACTATTTAAAAGGATATTTATGTGGAGAACCAGAGCAGCTATTACGTCATATTAACATTTCTGATTCAAATTATAACCGGTGCTGGGATCTACTAGTATCTCGCTACAATAATAAAAAATATCTTTCCCATAATATACTTAATAGATTGTTGGGCCAAAGAAGCATTACACATCAATCAGCAGCAGGATTAAAAGATCTTGTAGATACTACATCTGACTGCTTGAATGCTTTAACAAATTTAGATATCAATGTTAGTTCTTGGGATATTTTAATAATTCACATTCTTACTTTGAAATTGGATCAAGAGAGTAGAAAAGAGTGGGAATTGCAGGTCACTAGTAGTAAGGAGGTTGATAAATTACCCACTTACGAAGAGTTTAAAGATTTCCTAACAAGTAGATACAGAGCATTTGAATTCATAGAACCTAAACTGAATAAAAATGTGAATGTCAACGCCAACAAGCATAGCGCTTTTCATGCTGCACTATTGTTATGTCAGTATTGTAAAGATGAACATAAAATATTCAATTGCAAGCAATTTTTAGATAAAGACGTAGATACTCGCCGTAAATTTGTTCAAGAAAAAAGCTTATGTTTTAATTGTCTAGGTCAAAATCACTCTGCAAAGAACTGCAGATCCGCGATCACTTGTCGAATTTGCAAAAGAAGACATCATACTTTATTGCACCCTGAGAGTGACGGGGAGCCCTCTGGAGGTAAGGGAGAATCGACTTCTTCAAACTTAAGGGTTTTACAGGCAAAAGAATGCTCTCATATGGTTCAAGTGGGGGACGAAGCAGAAGTCGTAACATGTTTTTCTAAAGCGTCGGCTAACAATCAGATTTTGTTAGCCACGGCTCTATTGAGGGCTGAGTCGAAAGGTGGGAACAGATATACCATACGAGCCTTGTTGGATCAAGGTTCTGAGGCTTCTTTTATCACTGAGGATGTCGTTCAAAGCTTAGGTCTGCGAAAACAATCAGCCAGAGGGGTCATATTTGGGGTAGGAGGAGGAAGTAAAATAATTTCCAATTCGCTTGTTGAAGTGAAGATTCAGTCCAGAATAGATTCTTCCTATGAGTTGGTAGTTAAAGCATATGTTCTTAAAACGATAACTTCTCTATTACCTTCTAGGGAAACGATATACTTAGACTGGTCGCAGGTTAATGAAATACAGTTAGCAGATCCTAGATACCATACACCAGACAAAGTTGATATGTTGTTAGGGGCCGAAGTGTATACTAAAGTTATTCAAAAGGGGCTTAAGAAAAGTCCCAATGATTCAATCGTAGCTCAACGAACCACCTTAGGATGGATTTTATCGGGCACTATTGATTTAACAGCTAATTGTTCTTCTAACATTACAATGTTACATGTTCACGTTCATGACACCGATGAAATGCTGAAGAAGTTCTGGGAACTCGAAAAAGAACCTAATGAAAACAGAAAACATATACTTACAAAGGATGAAATCAAATGTGAACGAATATTTAAAAATACAACTTCTAGAGATAAAAATGGTCGTTATGTGGTTAATTTGCCGTTTCGAAATGAAGATCCTAGCTGTAAATATGGAAATTCAAGAAATATAGCAATCAATCGATTTTATGCCTTGGAGAATAGGCTAAATCGAGACAAAGAAATTAAAGCTCAGTATGCAGAAGTTATTCATGAGTATTTAACTCTGGGCCATATGAAGTTAATACCAGCAACGGATAAATATAATAATCAGGCTGTCTATTTACCTCACCATGCCGTAATAAGAAACAACAGGGAAACGACTAAGCTTCGTGTAGTGTTCGATGCATCTTGCAAGGGTAGTAATGGGATATCACTTAATGATGATTTGTTAATCGGACCTACTTTGCAATCCGATTTGAGGCATTTACTACTTCGTTGGAGAAAACACCCAATTTGCCTTATATCGGACGTAGTAAAGATGTACCGTCAGATATATGTAACAAACGATCATACTGACTTTCAACGATTTGTGTGGAGGGATACAAAGGAATCTGAAATTCAAGATTATAAGCTTCTTACTGTTACGTTCGGTACAGCTTCAGCACCATTCTTGGCTGTACGATCCTTACAACAGTTGGCGTATGATGAAGGAGAAAGTTATCCTTTAGCTGCAAAAAGAGTTCTAAACGATTATTATATGGATGATCTTATGACTGGTTGTGAAACTATTGGTGATGGTATTGAAATATACCGTCAAATGAATGAGCTATTATCGAAAGCAGGAATGGAATTACAAAAGTGGTCAAGTAACAGCGATGAGTTACTACAAGCAATAAAGGGTAATCATAATATTAAGAAAGGAATCATGATAAAGCAAGATGAAATATTAAAGACACTGGGACTTACCTGGAATCGCAAGGAGGATACATTCCAATATTCTGTACAGTTGCAGCCTCTACAAGAACCGATAACCAAAAGAAAAATACTGTCAGACATATCTAAGTTATTCGACCCATTAGGATGGGTTACGCCAGTAGTTGTGATAGCAAAGGTATTAATACAAAAACTGTGGGTTACTGGAATCGGATGGGATGAAGTTATTCCAAATGAAATAAAACAAGAATGGTTTACTTACCGACAACAACTGCAATGCTTAACAGAGTTTTCAATCCCTCGATGGTTAAACAGTAAACAAAATGATAAGCAGATCGACTTGCACGGTTTTTGTGATGCGTCAAAAACTGCATATGCAGCAGTTGTGTATGCACGGGTTGTCGATGCTGAAGGTGGTGTTCATGTCACTTTACTTACAGCTAAGTCTAATGTGGCACCTATAAAAACTATTTCAATACCCAGGTTAGAATTGTGTGGCGCGGTCCTGTTGGCCAAACTTCTGCAAGAAGTCTCTAGAGTAATGGGAATTGATAAATCCAGTTTATATGCATGGACAGATTCAGAGATAGTGTTGGCATGGATTAATAGTCATCCCAACAGATGGAAGACCTTTGTAGCAAACAGAGTCTCTGAAATTTTATATATTAGTGAACCTCAACAGTGGAATCACATTCCGTCAAAGCAGAACCCTGCCGATTGCGCGTCCCGTGGTATTTACCCGTCAGATCTATTAACTTCACGATTGTGGTTAGAAGGTCCTGCGTTTCTGAAACAGAATAAAATACTATTGGTTAAACGTAAAAATGTTTCTACTACTGTAGAAGAAATTAAAGCAAATAACATAGTATCGTTACAAAATGACAATTTTATTTGGGATAAATATTCCTCACTTACCAGATTAATTAGAATCGTAGCGTACTGTAGACGCGCATGTGAATGGAGAAAACCTAAAGAACTAAGAAATAAATCTTACTTAAGCGCCACAGAGATAAGGTTAGCTTTAAATGTCTGTATTAAGGAATGCCAAAAACAAGGTTTTCAGGAAGAACTGTTACTCCTGCAAGGAACAACTAAAAATAAGCGAACATCTTTAAGTTCTCTAAACCCTTACCTGGATTCCGCTAATATTTTAAGGGTGGGCGGCAGGCTGGATCAGTCTGATCTTGATATGAATCGAAAACATCCGATATTAATTCCACGAGTTTCTTATTTAACTAATCTTTTAATAGCTGATGCTCACCGATTAACTCTTCATGGTGGTATTCAGTTGATGTTGAATTATCTAAGCAATCAATATTACATAATCGGCGTTAAAGCTTTAATTAGATCTTATGTGAGAAAATGTGTAATTTGTATACGTTATAATGCCTCCATAAAACCGCAACTGATGGGTCAATTGCCATCGTCTCGTGTAATACCTAGCAGGCCTTTTATAAGTAGTGGAGTAGACTACGCCGGACCGATTAACTTGAGAACTTCTAAAGGCAGAGGTGACCGCTCGTTCAAAGGTTATATTTGTTTGTTTATATGTATGGTAACTAAAGCCATACACCTCGAAGTTGTAAGCGATTTAACTACAGAAGGCTTTTTAGCAGCTTTTAAAAGATTTGTAGCCAGACGTGGTCACTGCAAAGACATTTGGAGCGATAATGGTACAAACTTTCAAGGTGCGTCCAAGGAACTGCAGATTCTGGTCCGTTCTGAAAAGTCAGGTATAGCTAAAGAAATCGCTGAAACTTTAGCCAACGAAGGAACAACATGGCATTACATTCCACCACACGCTCCAAATTTTGGAGGATTATGGGAGGCTGGAATTAAATCATGCAAACTACATTTACGCAGAGTAATAGGTAACTCTACGTTGACTTACGAGGAAATGACAACTTTATTAACACAAATCGAAGCGTGTTTAAATTCACGTCCTCTCTGTCGACTTACGGATTCAAACAATATAAACGCTCTAACGCCAGGTCATTTTCTAGTGGGTGAACCAATTATTAATGTAGCAGATCATAATTATGAAACTACGAATATCTCAACCTTAAAAAGATGGCATTTAGTCCAAAAAATGATGCAGGTATTTTGGCGTCGATGGTCAAACGAATATTTGACGACGCTTCTTCATCGATACAAGTGGTCGCAACAAACTCCTGAACCTAGCATTGGGGATATAGTTTTAGTAAAAGAGGATAATTTACCTCCCTCCAGGTGGCTCCTTGGTAGAGTTAAGGAAAAGCATCCAGGTCAGGACAATCTTACACGAGTAGTAACTTTACGTACCAGTACCTCCACAATCAAGAGGCCGACATCTAAGTTGTGTGTCTTACCTATAGGATAATTGTATTAGTAATAGATAAGTTAGGTTACTTTTATTGTCTTTATCTTCATTTAATTCTATTAGAGGTCGTATTTGTTTTTATGTTTATGTTTAATATATGATGAGATTTACTTAATTAGGCTATCTTCCAATTTCCATGTATATGTTAGATATGTTAACTTGGAGTATAAGGTTGTAAAATTAGAGAAGCTATCTTTAGAATATTAAGGACATATAAGAAATTACTGTCGCTCTATATGTCCTTGGTGGGCGGCATGTTAAGCCATCTATTGCCCTTTTTATGGAATTGTTTTATTTTGTTTATTACTACGGAGTTTATAAGTTAGTGTATAGATGGAGCTACTTTCCAAATTAAAAGTCGGTGTTAAGATTTTCCGACAGGCTTTAAATACTCGAATGTGTTTCTTATTCGACGCCAATAAATCAGGCTTGGTGTTCAAACCAAGTTGGGGTCCTGATTTCTTTTTGTGTTTTATTTACAAACCCCCAAAATTTCACCTAAACCTTTATGAAGGTTTAACAGTAGGAATTTCGTGCTTTTATACACTTATATTTTTTTTCTATGATTCATACTTAAATCCACCCTTATTAAATCATGGTGTTTCATTTTTATTTTTCTCACATTAAAGATGTTATGCTTAACTCTTTTTAAAATACTTATGTTTAAACAATATAAATTATGTAATTTTTTTTGTAGTATTGAAAATCCTAATTCATTTAAACTACTTCTGACAAAATAAATTGTTTTCTTTCACACGCTTTAGTAAATTTTAGAAATCATAAAGCGTATATTGTGATGATAAAACAATAGTTAAATTATCCCCATAGTAACAGTTGTAAAACTGAGAATCCTTTATTCAATTATCGTCTTAAAATCGTTACACAAGAACTGAAAATAGTTTGCATGCAATAAGTTTTTGCTTTCCCACGGTTCGTTAATTCCAGGTGCCATAAATATGTTTGCCGAAAAAATAGGTTCATGATACCTACGCACAATAAATGTCCTAAAACTGGAAACGATTAAGGCAATTATCATCTTTAACATCAATTAGATAGAATTGATTATAGTAATAGTTTGCATGCGAATTAGTTTTCGCAGTCGGTAGCTTCTCATATTAACGCTTATTCTATTTTCAATCATATTTCAACTATTTAAGAACTATTATCTAATTTTATCAGTGACAACTCGTTCATTGTCTGTTGATTTGTAAAGAAATAATATTAGGTATAATAAAATAACACCTTTTTTAAAAATGTGCTTGTCTTACTGTTCTATTCATTCAATCTTTTAATGAATGGGTATCGAAGATCTTTTATACATTTATTTTAACTTCGTTTATTTTTCAGAGAGCTACAGCGTGCCGTTGGCTATAGTGGGATGCTGAGGAGGACTGTCTTAACGTCGGATCACGTAACGCAAATGGTCAGCACATACGAAGTGCAGCCATTTACCAAGACGTCGACGTTCGCTAGGCTATTTGACTGCGGCATGCAGGCTATAAGAAATGTGTGCATTATTCCGCTAAAAAAATTAGGACAAGAACTACAAGAAGCAAGAGTGCGTTTCGCTCGCGAGTACAGACGTTTTGATTTATAACACGCTAAATTTTCAGCCATTTTTTGTTAAATCAAGTGCACACATTCGTCAATCCAATGGTTATTTGAAATTAAATTTAGATGTTTTATCTAAATTTATTTTAGATGTTTTATCTAAATTTATTTCAAATAACCATTGGATTGATTTCACGAAATAAAGATATTTGAAATTTAAAATTTAAATCGGTCTAGCAGCTTCAGGGTAAACCTCTACATACAACTTTAACTCTTTAATTCAGCAAGTTATATTTAATTTTTAACCACAGATTATTTTAAAACAAAGAACTTACAAAATGATATAGGTTTTAAAGCATAGGTGAAGGACGTAGGATTACTACTTATCACTCGAATCAAGATATACACAAGCGGAGTCACTGGGAACAACTATATATAGCATACTAGCTGACTGAAGCAGACGAAGACCCGTAAACTTCGTCTGCATCAATTATCCTCGTTTTCGCAACATTTTTAATTGCTGCTCTGCTCCTATTGGTTGTAGCGTGATATAGCCTTCCTCGATAAATAGGCTATCCAACAGTAATAGATTTTTTTAATTTGACCCAGTACTTCCTGAGATTATCGCGTTCAAACAAACAAACTATATATTATATTACTATATTTAAGTATAGATTAATCATTGAACTCATAGTTGCTGATGAGTTGAACTACCTTTTTAAATAACTACGGAGGGCAAGCCAAAATAAAGACTTAAATAACTTAAATATTTGAAAAATATTTGTTATTTCATTCGCATTTTTGAAATATATATTACTAGGTTTAGCCCGCGGCTCCGCCCGCGTGGATAAAGGTTATTGCGATAAAAACTATCCTATGTCCTTTCCCCGGTCTCAAACTATCTCCATACCAAATTTCATCTAAATCGGTTTAGCTGTTTGAGCGTGAAAGCGTAACAGACAGACAGACAGAGTTACTTTCACACGTATAATATCAGTATGGATATGTTTCAAAAATGCAAAATAATTTTACAAAAATTAAATTAAATATTTTCGATAAACCTACTTAACAGAATCATACTAAAACATACGCACAATATAAAACAACGAAAATAGGTCATAAATTACAGGCACTAGTTTTAAACTCCTCTACTAACTCATATTTATAGAAAAAATAGATTACAGATCAAAAAGTAATTTAAAAAAATATTAAAATCTAATGGTTTCCCGCACCTCCGTCCACAATTTCACATGTATAATGGTATTGAGGTAAAATATACTATATTCCTCTCCAAGCTTTAAACTACTTCTTTACTATTTCAACAACACAAAGGAATAAATATACAATATAAACTATTTAAAACATTAATGTAGATTTGTATGTATTACAATACAAAAAGCGCGCTTACAACAAAAGTCACAATCCTATAATAGTATTTACAATCTTCTAATCGGCTCGAAATATGCCCAACAACAAAGCAACGCACTAAAAAAACAAGGACCCCGCCCCCTTGCATCCGATAAGGCGCAGATGTTCCTGTGTGAGTGCGCTTACGTAGAGAGCGGAGGTTTCTCGCAAGCCATTATAGCCTTAGGGGTGTACGACCGCCGAGTAGGCCGATTGTATATAATAATTTAAAAATTAGCTGAAAATAACATTTGTGGCAACTATAGTTTTTATTATTATACAATTATAATACAAACAAGACGACATAGTAGTATCTTCCTTTTTGAAATTAATACTAAAGGAAGCTTTATCAGCCTGCAGGTGCCCATTGTAGAGCCAAGGCCTCCCCCAACCGTTTCCACTCCTGAAGATCCTGAGCCACAATAATCCATTTTGAAGAAGATTTACTATCCTAAAAAAATTATATGCACAGTAACAACAATGTGGGTTAGAAGCTTTATGCCTATATCTCGATTAGACTAGGTATCAATATGACTAGATCGCGTTTGGACTAGATCTCATTTAGACTAGATAGCCATTGGCCCAGATAGCGTATAGACAATGTTGTCGTTTGTTTTCAGAAGTACAATCACTAAAGACAATTAAAAGGAAAAAATATATTTTTCTCAAACTCTCATATATTAATTTTTTTTTTTTTAAATATACGGAGAGTATGGATATGAAAGGAAAGGAAGAAAAGAGATTAGAGGAATGGGAAGTAGATGAATTAAAATGACGGGGAATAGGGAGGTTAGAGGGTGGGAAATAGGGAGATAAGTGAGACGAGGTAAAAGGACAACGCAATAATAGGTAGGTATATAAGAAGATAAGTTCAGACACTTTTTATTGGCGGTACGAAGTTCGCCGGGTCAGCTAATAAATAAAAGTTAATAATGATATAGTAATAATAGTTTTTATTACATGTATAAGAAAGCTTGTGACCGACACTAGGGAACTTTTCTCCTACTATAAAAGAACAAAACACAACAGAAACTATAAGAAAAACAAACTGGTCCAGGGTGGTCGGCCGCAGCTCTCTCTCGTTAACAGACCTTTTTTGAACGCGCACCACCTATGTACACGTATCTGCTCTTGTAAAATAAATCGTTTATAACAGTACAGAACAAATACGTTATTAAAGACACCCCGAAGCCCCCGTTGCTGATTATATTATTATCTTTATTTCGTTTTTTTCTTATAAATTACATTTTTAAATATATATATATAAAAAATACATTTATTATTATTATTACTATTGCATAAAGTCTGAAACTTGTGATTACTTCTTATCATAAACAATCTACATCATTGACATTCCTGTTTTTTGCATCATATTTTTTTGTAAATTTTAGACCCTATTTAGTTAGGTTTTTCATTAAGATTAGAATTAGAACTTAAACTGCTAGGGTCAATATTTTATAATATTAAGAGTGTGCCCATAGTAGAGGATTCGATCCCGGTCGATTTTTCCAATCACGTTTCGACGGCTGGACGGATTTGGAAATTTATTTTTGTGTTTTATAGGATACTAGCTTTCGCCCGCGGCTCCGCCCGCATGGATGTCGGTTATCGCGATAAAAACTATCCTATGTTCTTCATCGGGACTCAAACTATCTCCATACAAAATTTCATCTAAATCGGTTCAGCTGTTTGAGCGTGAAAGCGTAACAGACAGACAGACAGACAGACAGACAGAGTTACTTTCACATTTATAATATTAGTATGGATTCTACCAAGTCGGTCCCATTGTCATCAATCGAGGGAACTCTTCAAATATTATAAGCACACATGTAGTGATTTTGGTATATTTCATAGTGATTCGTGCATTTACTCTCAAAAAGCACTAATTGGTGAAGTCGAACTGATAATGAAGACCACAAGTGATGAGCGGAACTATTCAATATTTCACGGTTTGCGATTCGATTACTTTAATATAATATTGAGTAGCACTTTATGCTTGTCATACGACTATTACACAATGTAATTGAGGTGATGTTAGAGTTAACATCACCTCAATTACATTGTTAGTCGGTACGGAGTCGCAACAATTAACGGCCCAGCATCGGCATGAGAAATATTTTGTAAAAGAATTTGAGCAGTTGACAAAGGCATATTGTAACTTAAGTGAATTACAAACCACTAAAAAGTAAGAACTAAAAAACATTTACTAAAAAATTGATCGTATTCTGAATTTCTTAACAAGCAATTACTCTATCACGCGATTTTTTGACCTAAGATTGTACTGTAATATATGTATGTACACAAAGTATTTAAAAATGTTTTGCTAACCTGTAAATTTTGGCCTTTATTCATTAGCAAAAAATAATCGAACGTGCCTTCACGTCTCGATGCCTAATCAATTGTTTTGCGTGTCGTACTCTTACGGCTTACAAGTCCGGCTACATACACTTACACCCGTATTTATAAACGAGTCATTACTTATTACTTAAGTAATTACTTAGAAAAATCTATTTTATAGACAAGAAATTTTCTTTACTTCCTTGAGCAAACTAACTAAGTATTACTTATTACTTAGCAACCGATGAGCCGCAAAAAACGTTCCATTACATAAACAAGATTTTATTAAATTTGCAAAACAGAGAGCCAAAAATATATTACGACAAACTAAAATAGCTACAATATTAAAAGTTTAAAAATTAATAATACAGAAATGAATCAGACCAAATTTTGATTTTATCGATATTCTTTAATTTTAGTTTTCTGAATGTAACGAAATGCAACATAATTGAATAGTAATGCTACCAAATGAAATAGTCCGTCATACGTATTTAAAGAACTTATTTTTAATTTAGCGTCATAAAACTCGCTTGATGTCACCCAAGAAATGTCACTGAAGACATCACCTGTGTTAAAGAAGATACAGAAGATGGTTTTGTGACGGTGCAAGGAAAGAAGCGCCGACAGCCAACTATCAAGAACTGCTGCGGCAAAGCTAAGCTAAGGGGACTCTGCGCGTCACGGCGCCGAACACGCCGGTGTACATCTCGCGTACGTGCGCCAGAAGTTCCGCTACAAGACGGGTCTGCAGATTCTGGAGTCGCAACGCACGGTACTTATGAGGGAGTGAAGCGTACCTACTGATATAGTTTTAATATAAAGAGGTTTTAAGTTGTATTAACTTTTACTAGCAATTCACCTATTGTATTATTGTAAATATGTTAGTCGGTAAGGTATAGATTTCTGTGGGCCATTGATGCCTAAAATAAATGGTATATTATTATTATTATTGTATTATTTACCAACTGGCTGGCATAGCGCCAAATAAATTGTTTTTATTTTCCAAACCTTCCATATTTTTAAAATATCTGTTAAGAAAAATAACCTCTCCATAAAATTCTTAATTAAAGCTGTTACTCAAGTAACGATATCGGTGACTATTGCTTAGCTAAGCATTCTAACGTTTGACGTTTCTTACTTTACTCATTTTCTTAACCCGGCGTGAATGAGGTGAGAAATTGTTACACCAGCTATGAGGCGGGTAGGAGATACCCGAAATTTTGATGTTGAATTTTTGATACTGTGATTGTATAAATAGCATTTATGCTTCAGATATGTAATTAATAGTATCTATTCAAAAAGATAAGTAAATAAAACACCAGCATTAAGAACAAAAATAGTTATTTTTTATTAAAATAACAAAGTATCTAAATTTTCTTTGAAAAATCACAAGTTTAGGTAGTTATCTTCTTTTATATATAAAAATCTAACAAAATGCCAACTTCTTTGGTAAAACAACATAACAATAGTGTCTTCTAATTATTCTAATTAAAACAGGAACTAAAATTTCTCATGAGATCATGTAACAGAGCACCAAAGTTACACCTACAAATTAACACAATCTCCGCACACAAAAATCGCGTGTTCCATACATATTGGTTTCTCACATTTTGTACAGCAATATTTTGTTTTTCTGTCTTTCTTTTGAGTACACTCACCACATCTAACATACATATTTACCAGCCATTTTTTTGGCAACTACTGGTGAAGGTTCCCCTAAATGATCAGCAATCCTCTTTCGAGTTTCTCTTGGAAGATGTACGTTCTGCTGCCTGTTCCGAAGACTATCATTTATTAGATTCAAACCTAAATTACGAATGTAGTCTCTTCATACGTGATTTGTCACCTGTGTTATTTTCTCTGTAGATTATGATACCATTTATGGCCGCCATATTGAGTATACCATAAAAAATCGTCATGGGCCAACGTTTGCTATTGCGTGAAACATCATAAGTGGCACTCAGTTCGTCTGCGACATCAACTCCGGCTTTAGTTTTATTATAATAAGTAATCATTTCCGGTTTTTTTTTATCCCCTGTCGATTCGTCGATATTTTTATCATGGTGTAAAGTTGACATAACCAGCACAACTTTATTTTTTTTAGGCACATAGGACACCAAAGTAATATCGTTTTAAAACCCGAATCGAGAGCTATTGACTTCTGATCCCTTTTTGAAGATCTCAGGTACACTTGTCTTGTTTTTACGGACTGTGCCGATAGAAGTCAATGAATGGTCTTTCAAGAGATGTATCATAAGTGGGTAACTAGTAAAACTAGTAAACATGCCGTGTGGTGCCGGCTTAAGAATAGTACCACCCCATCTCTTCCCGTGGGTGTCGTCAAGGCGACTAAGGGATTTCACTCCAGAGGACGGGCAGCAGCGTCCTCTGCGTACTTAAAGCCTTACTGCGATCGCCAACCCGCTCGCCAAGCGTGGCGATTATGGCAATTACCCCCAGGATCTACTGGGGAGACCCGTGCCCAGCAGTGGGCCATCATATGGGTTGATATGAACTAGTAAACCAATTATCAAACGTCAAGTTCCTGTTCGTTTTTGTTATTGGCTCCACTAAACGGCTCACAATGTCAAACGCTTTGTTACTCAGTTGATAAGGACCCGGTGGTTGTTTTCCTGCGTATATTTCTAGTTTGAGAATATAAAACTTCTCCGCATCTACAAGAGCTTGAATTTTAATTCCATACTTAGCTGGTTTATTGGGTATGTATACGCGGAAAGGACATCGCCCTCGGAAAGATAACAACATCTCATCAATAGTTAGATTGTCGGAAGGCACATAATGATTTTGAATATTTTCAACAAAATTACCAAAAATTTCCCTTATTGCAGCTAGATTGTCAGTCTTTTTTCTTTGGTCCCGAGTGTTTTTATCATCGAATCTCAGACAATTTTGAAGGAAGTAAAACCTCTGCAGTGACATTGTAGTGCGAAATATTTCAACTCCCGTACCATCAGTACGCCACAAATCGTTCAGATTTTGTCTATTTGAGCGATTTAGACCAGCTATATACAAAAGGCCTAAAAATGCCTTCAAATCCTCCAAAGTTGCATCTTTCATGTGATACTGCTCTTTATTTTTTGGATGTTTTTCCCTTTTATCCTTTATTTGCATATTTGTGTATGTAAGTATGGTATACAACATACTGTCTGTTATAAAGAGACTCCAAGTTTCAATCTCAGTTGTAGCAAGTTTTGCAGTACCTTTTACGCCCGGAGCATTAGTAATAATATTCTCAGAACGAACTCGAACGCTTTGTCTAGGACAATCTTTTGACCATTTTATGCCATCTTTGGATGTATAAAAAGTTCCACGTACCTCAGCTGACTGACTTGTAGCAGGCGACACAGATGCCGGCTCTTCCAAATCATCCAAAATACACTCTTGTTCCGAATCACTTTCTTCACTTCTCTGAGAAATGTTATCAATTTCCTCTTCGCTCTCGGAGTCACAGGAGCTAGCACTTGAGCAGTTTTCTAACAATTCGTGTAGCCGACGTTCATTATCTTCAAAAGACATCTTGATAAATCTAAAAATTAATAATATAATGCTATAAATAACTAGAAATAATAAACTTACTGTTAATACAAAAATGTAACACCGACTACGAGGTCGGGTGTGACGTACCCAAGCCACGTGTACGCACGTGTATCTACCGTCGCCGCCGGCGCAACACTAAACTCGGCACTGTACGTCGCCCCCCGCACCCTTACCTCCAGCTACTGAAACGACAGGACTCGCATGACAACAGTAACATTAAATAATTTGCGTTTAAAAACTTCTCGGGTATGACATACCCGACCTCACTCACGCCGGGTTAACTATAAAATAGAAACTCTTACTTAAGTAATTACTTTTACTTAAGTAACTGCTATTACTCGTTTATAAATACGGGGGTTAGCGCTGGTCTCAGTTGCATATCTTTCCAAAAATGGTTGCGTATTTAGTTTGCACCTTACTCTTCCTACAAACCTTTATATTATATAGCCAGGCACTGTTAATCAAATAGTTAACTTCGTTAATCGTTAATGTGCTACAAAAAAGTTAGCTTCGTTAAACGTTACAGCGTTACATTTCGGAAGAATTAACGCAAGCTAACGTTAATCCGTTAATATGTGTAAAATTGGATCTTTATATCGTTGCGTTAGTGAACTTTTAAAACCTGTTGGTTTAGGTTCTGGACAGGTTTGGAACAAAACAAAATACTTGTATAATTCAAATGTGGAATTTAATCGTCTGGCATAAGGTGCATATTCCCTTCTCGTCTAAAAGTCTCGGGTTCGATTCCTGAGTCTGGATTCAAATTTTTCTCTCTTTCAAAAATGCAATTATTGTACTCGTTTTGGTGTTAAAATGTCTTTACCCGTGGAAAAAAGACGTTCAACTGCAGCGCTTGAGGGTATAGCAGTATTGTATTTATGAATATCTGTTCCCCGAGGAATGTAGCATCGTTGAACGAGTCTTTGATTTCATGTCCAGCCACATTTTAACGAGACTTTGCACTTTACTCTTTAAAGAGTTGGAGCTCTTTGGTTTTTCTATAGACTGAGTAACAGAATTGAAAGAGTCATCATCGTTGTTACTCGCATTGCTCCCTCCGTCATTTAAACTATCTCTGTCCTTCGAATTTTCCGTGAATTGTGAACGAAAACAGTGCATTTGCAGTTCAGTTTCGATTAAAACGGCCATTTTCGTATTCTTGTAACTTTGGTATTTATCTCAAATACGCTTGGGTCAAGTATATGTCTCGAGAGCGCAATAACGACATTCCAGTACGGTGCGCAAGCAATTTTGAGATCGATCCCAAAGTTACAAGAATACGAAAATGGAAAATGAAAATTTACAAGTATGCCATTATCCGTAGTAGTTCTAAAATAAAATTAAGCCAGTAATATTAAAAAATAGTTTCTAACCCATAATATGACGAAAAAAATGTTGATAGTTCAAGTCTCGAGATAAAAACACGCTTTAAAAAACGAAAAAAATAAATTTTAAAAATAAAAAAACCCGCCTTCACAAAAAAGATGGAAACAAGATCCCCTACATAATAATATAATTTCATGCAGTCGGAGGCATTAATTAATCTAGATAAATTTAGTAAAGTGCCTCCGACTGCATGAAATTATATAATTATGTAGGGGGTCTTGTTTCCATCTTTTTTGTGCAGGCGGGTTTTTTTATTTTTATAATTTATTTATTTTATTTAATACTTTTAAGTAGTTATAATATGTAACCTATGTAACAACTAACTTTTATCACAACTATTGTCAAGGATTGAATATTGAAAAAAGATTGGGTTGCTTACAAACTTTTTTATATTACAGACATAATCATGTTATACCTTTTTGAAATGCCTCAGATAAGCCCTTTAACCTGATACCCATATTGTAGTATTCCAAACAACTTTTTTTTCACACCTCTTTATTTTGACATCTCACAGCCGCCATGTTTGTTTTTTTCAAACATCACGTGAATCTAAGAACACTTGGGCAATCAAGACGAATCTAACGACGTCCTAATTGTATAAATCCGTTCAGTGGATTGTGAGACATCAGGTAATAAAGAATATACATACATACAAACATACATACATTAAGATACGCGCGAAAAACATAACCCTTCTTTACAGTCGGGTAACAATAGACTTTACTGATCTTGTGATCTTTTATCTATGTGAAAATCATAGTGAATATATCTTGTTATATAAAATACGACATATATATTGTTTTCCCGAATTCTTCAATTGTTTTGTTTTGTTCTTCCATTGGGCTTCATTTCTCATTTTTATTATGTGTTTATTGCTTTTATTTTTATTAGGAGACTGAACAATACTTTGTGTAAGATTCATCATTTGGCGTCACACCGTTACTGCAATAATTGTTTTGCTGTATTACGACCTTGTTAGTCTTGCTATATTGTATTAAATCTTGTTAGTCTTGCTATATTGTATTAGTCTTGCTATATTGTATTAGTCTTGCTATATTGTATTTAATCTCTGCGTGTAGTAGAGTTATTAGAAGTGTAGCTGCTTTATGACCTTGATGACGATGAAGTGAAACTGCTTGAACTAGATGAAAATATTTTGCGAGTGCGTTTCGTTGATCGATATTTATCACCACTGTCGTCTGAACTAATAAATCGAAGAAATCTTGCACCTCTTTTCTATTGACACCACTGCAAGTGATAAACCTTCAGATTTTCTTTGATTTAGTTCGGAGTTACGTGTCATAAATCCCGAAAACCACACATTCCCAGCTGATTCTGAACTTTCGGATTTTTAATATTGAACTTTTTGGCTAATGCAAAGCATGTTAAAGAAATGGCCTTCCAGGCCATTTCTTTAACATGCTTTCTGTCTGGAGCAAACCCAACCTTTTCTATTTTTTTTTATATGAGCCACTAGTTTTTTTTCGTATTCTAAGGAAAAAACAGGTTTGCAGCATAGACTATTATACTTATATTTATATATATATATTCACATTCAATTATTTATTTAAAGGAATATACATGTAAATTATTTTTTATTTATTTAGTTTATTATATTGTAGAACGGAGTGGCGAGACAAGTGAAAGTCGACGTTTGTTGATACTGCTTTATTGCGAGACAATTTTAATACTATTTCCTCGTTCCTATGAGACCTAACTAGGTAGATGCTCACAGGGGGGGGCGAGGAATTGTTACTAGAATGAGACACTAGTATGCTCAAGCTGTGGTTGAGGCATATAGCGTGCAGGTTTCTAGCTCCTACCTAATCACACAGAAACCTCAGCAGGCTGTCGAAGTCATTCACTCGCGGAGAATCTTAACACCGACTTCTAATTTTACTACTAGCGCCATCTGTTGGTGATTATCTACACTACTGCTACAACTCTCCCCCTATGTCCATGCTGTCGACCCGACAAATAGGACATCATCATCATTGTCGATCTTTTATGCGTGGCCTACCACGGGGTCTTGCTATTCCTGTAACAGTGTCCTTCTTGACAGACCCTTGTTTCCTAGGTCTTCCTCTCTGTCTAATGGGCAACGTTGGTGCGGGGACAGTTCCATCTTCCGATCGATATCGAGTTAGGGCTGAGGCATGATATATACCGACAGGAATCTCCGAATCAGTGCTAGCAACTTCAAATGAACTAGCACCGTGTCTTCGTACAATAATATATGGTCCATCACGTCGTGGAGCTAATTTGGAGCTGAAACCTTGGCTAGATTTACTCAATACATTCGTAGCAACCAATACTAAATCTCCGGGGTTTTAGTCAGGACTCGGTTGTCGCTTTTTATCTACATACTCCTTCCTCTTTTCTTCTCTCATTTCTTGTACTTCCCGGGCTCTGGCCAACGTGTCTGTCATCATGAGTAAGCGCGGAGTTAGTTCTTTAACGAAATTATCATTTATCACTATCTCCCTGAAATCATGTTGCACATCGTCGGGCGTCCTTAATTCGCGTCCGAATGTTAGGTAAGCAGGTGTCTGACCTGTTGAGCACGACGTGGCTGTATTCATGGCAAAGCGAATACTAGGCAACTTTTCTGCCCATGTGACATGATTTTCCTCCACCAGGATAGCCAGCTGAGTTTTCAGATCCCTGTTTCTTCGTTCAACTGGGTTAGTCTCGGGGTGGTATACAGGCGTAAAGCCATGTTCAATGCTAAGACAATAAGTCAGTTGTTGCATAACGTTACTCACAAACTGGGTACCGTTATCACTAATGAACCGGCGGGGATTGCCGTACCTCAATATGATTTCTTCTAGTAGAATTTTGGCACATTTCTCAGCAGTGGCTCGCTCCAGTGCAAACAACTCAACCCAACGTGTAGCAACATCCTGGATTATAAATATCCAGTTACGGTTGTCAGCTGTGCGGGGTAAAGGCCCAAATAGGTCAAAGGCGACAACTTCAAAACGTTGATTTTGAGCTGTAGTTTGGAGTAAACCGGCAGGCTTTTGGTTTGAGCTTTTGTAGCGTTGGCATTTCAGGCACTGACGAACGTACGTTTCAATATGTTTCCTCATTCCTTTCCAGAAGTACCGCCCTGCTATGCGATCAATGGTTTTCTCTACACCATAGTGTCCAGCAGTCGCTGCATCATGATAGGCGGCAATGAAATTATCTTGTTCATGTTTGGGAATGACTAACTGACTAGTATCCCGAGTTGAATCTGGACCATATCGATACAACAAGCCATTGTTCATATAGTAACCTTTCCCACTCCAATATCTGGCCTTCTCCTCTTCATTGCTCTCTAAGCACTGTACTATCTTAAGTATCTCCTCATCCTTATGCTGTTCTCCCCTTATAACTTCTATGCTCTTTACAGGCATGTCAACAATAACAGTGCAAACTCCACAGTTTTCTTCTGTTGCCGGTTCGCAATTAGGACGGGACAAAGAATCGGCGACGACATTTGTCTTACCGGAAATGTATTTTATAGTAAGATCGTAGGGCTGCAGCAGGAGAGCCCATCGAGCTAATCGACCGGTGGGTGTTTTTAGGGACATGAGCCACCGTAGGGCTTGATGATCGGTTAATATGGTTATCTTGGCTCCTTCTATGTAGCCTCGGAATTAAGAAACGGCCCAAACGACTCCTAGAGCTTCACGTTCAGTTGTGGAATAGTTGCGCTCTGCTTGGGTCAGAAGTCTGCTAGCGTATTCGATAGGATGCTCTGTTGCACCCTCCCCCTGGACCAGAACTGCACCGAGTGCGTAGTTGCTTGCATCAGTTTTGAGAGTATATGGCTTCGTATGATCAGCTTGGACCAGTACTGGAGCAGACGCTAGAAGTTCGCGAAGCTTGGTGAAGGCCTCCACCTGGACTTCTTTCCATTCCCAAGTAGCGTTTTTCTTAGTAAGGCGCGTTAATGGCTCGGCGATCTTTGCGAAATCGGGTATAAACCGTCTATACCACGAACACATCTGAATAAAGGATAATAGATGTTTGAGATTTCGCGGAGGCAGCATATCTAGGATAGCTATGACTTTATCTGGGTCAGTCTGTAAGCCATCAGGGGTGATGTAGTGTCCTAGATATTTTACCTTTTGACAGCAAAAGTTACACTTGTCTTTGTTTGCTGTTAAATTAAATTCCTTGAGCTTGTCAAATACATTCTGTAGATCTTTTAGGTGGCCCTCAAAAGTCGAAGACATAACAATCAGGTCATCAAGATATACCATCAGCTTAATGTGGCTAAGCGAGATGTGGAATCGATCCATCATTCGTTGGAATGTCGCTGGAGCATTTCGGAGTCCGAACGGCATTCTTATAAAGCGGTATGTCCCAAATGGACAAACGAAGCAGGTTTTGTCCCGATGTTCCTTTTTGACACTTATTTGCCAATAGCCAGCACGGAGATCTATCACACTCATGTATGGAGTAGGCTTAGCATTGTGAAGCAAATCATCAATACGAGGCAATGGGTAGGCATCAGGAGTCGTGACTGCGTTGAGCTGTCTGTAGTCTATACATAACCTTGTGCTACCGTCCTTTTTTGGTACCATTACCACGGGAGCGGCCCATGGGGATGAGCAGGGCTCGATAATCTTCTCTGCTAACATCTTGTCGATCTCTTTCCTCAGAATCTCAATTTTCCCAGGTGACAGACGATATGGTGGCACAGAAATTGGCTTGTGGTCCCCTGTCTCGATTGTGTGCTCGAAGCCATTCGCAGATTTTCCATTACTCTTAAACACATCTTGATTCTTATGCAGGAAATTATTGAATACGGTAACATCAACCGATGAGACTGAGGTTGATGGGAAGAGTGTGTCATCTACTCCATCCGGTTCGCATTCTTCTTCATAATTCTGAAGTGAAGCTTTCGCATCTTCATATAAAGCATTCAGAATAGGAGAATAATTCCCAGGGTAGTTGAGCCGAGATTTCTTCTTAGGAGGTGAAGGTACTTCGATCCTTATGAGGGGGCCGTACGAGCAACCCGTATTGCTTCCTTCCGGCAATGATGGTGAAAGGGAGGGGTCATCATCAGATACAATGGCCGCAAACTCGGTTGTCTTTCGGTAATCAACAAAACCCTCCTTATATAGTTCAAAAACTTGGCTGGGATCGTCAAGAAAGTTCCAAGTATTCTGGGCTAAGCTCAAATCGATGCGGGAGTCTTGGATAAATCCAACGCCTAGGAGTGTTTTATTTCTTCGGGACTCTGGTAGTACCAAGAGAGTTGTTGGCACTATGCGATCATTGACCTTAACGGGAACCTTAGTAACTAAGACATTTTGACGCTTCAGTATGCCATCAGCCATTGTCACTCCGATAAAGTGAGTAGGAGGCAATACTCGATTTGGCACAAGTATCAAGAAATGCTGCACCATTGACGCCTGCGATTTCGACAAAAATTATTGGTCGGTCCCTCGCGTCGATAAGGGCATCAACGGAACAAAATCCGATTTCTGGATGAGGTCGTTGGTTTTTATTCGAATGACACGTTGTGCAATTGGACCTAACTACCCCAGGAGCACCACATCCATAACACTTAAACTTAACGGGCTGTGACGAAGCTTGGGTCACCGCCGCTTCTGGGATGGTGCCTTCAGTCTTTTCTTTCTGTTCGTTAGCCCGCTGAAGCTTCCTACAATGTTCAGTCGAGTGTCCGAAATTGCGACAATATCGGCACTTGGTTTTTTTATTGTCTCCTTTGACTGCTAATCGGGTTTCTGGCAATTTTGTCATGCTTTGACCTGTACCAGCATCCCTTTCATTAATGACGTATTCCGCCGCCTTAGCTGCCTTCAAAAGATCTTTAAAGTCTTTGACATCCGCGCGCGGGACCTTATCCCGAATTTCTAGTCGTAGCAATCCGTATATTAAATCTAGTTGCTGGATCTCACCTTGCCCTGGACTAGGGAGCTGTGAAAACAACATCCGCTTTTGCCTCACAAATGCTTCAGTGGAGGTATCTTTGAGTTGTTTTTGTTGCGTTATATCCATATAGATCTGGTACGCTTCTCGAATAGGTGCAAAATTTTCTCGCAAACGCGTTTCGAAGTCTGCCCATGAAGTAACATCACTCTTGACACCTAACCACCAGATTCCGGCTTCACCTTTCAGTAGTATAGGCAATTCGCTCAATGCTGTCAAATCGCCCATATCTGCGGACTGCTTGAAGATGTTTATCGCCGATAAAAAAGCTTCTACTACTTCAGCATCCTTTTCGCCACTATAAGTATATTTACAAGCGATAAACGAACCCTTTTTAGGTTGAGATGCAACTGGCATCCTCTCCATAAGCTGAGTGAATTGTTCAGGTGACAGCATATTGATTTTTTTTTTTTATAAGTGGTAACACGTCTAGTACGCGTAACAAAAGTTGGACTTTTTATTTTGCCAGACTCGCTTCTTCCGCTCATTTAGAGGTCGTCTTGTGTAATGACATCCGTAGCGTAGTCGTTTCAGTCTCGTAGCACCGATGACACGAACCACGTAGCGTTGATGACGTCACGCACACGACGGGCCCCACACGTTGAGCGCCACTGTAGAACGGAGTGGCGAGACAAGTGAAAGTCGACGTTTGTTGATACTGCTTTATTGCGAGACAATTTTAATACTACGACTATTTCCTCGTTCCTATGAGACCTAACTAGGTAGATGCTCACAGGGGGGGGCGAGGAATTGTTACTAGAATGAGACACTAGTATGCTCAAGCTGTGGTTGAGGCATATAGCGTGCAGGTTTCTAGCTCCTACCTAATCACACAGAAACCTCAGCAGGCTGTCGAAGTCATTCACTCGCGGAGAATCTTAACACCGACTTCTAATTTTACTACTAGCGCCATCTGTTGGTGATTATCTACACTACTGCTACAATATTTATTTATTATAGATTAAATAAATATCTTATTTATATTTAATATAATTCATGTCTGATAATGAATCATTTCATTCTGCAAACGATTCAATTGCTTCATCGATTGACGACAGTTTTAGTTCGGTTACAGATACACTTGGTGACTTTTTGCGAGTAACATTTAACGAGCAACACAATTTTTTATTTAATGTTTGCCATATCAACGCTCAGAGTATCCCTAGTCATTACAATGATTTAGTGGAGGCGTTCGCCGATTCCAACATACATGCCATCTTAGTTTCGAAGACTTGGCTCAAACTTCACCTTCTTTCTACTTCCTACGCTCTCCCTGGCTTCATTCTTATTAGGAATGATCGGGTGAGTAAGAGAGGGGGTGGAGTGGCTATTTATCTGCGTAGTAATTTCTCTTTTAAACTATTATCTTTTCGGATTTCTAGTAACTCTACTACTGCTGAATTTATTTTTCTTGAAGTTTATTTCAAAGGGGCTAAAGTAAGTAAAATCATTCTAGGGGTGGTTTATTCTCCTCCAGCAGCGGATAACTTCTCCAGTTTCGAAACGGTTCTGGAATCTATAGGGTCAGAGTATACTCACCATATCATCATGGGCGATTTTAATACCGATCTACGCTCGTGTAACTCCCTCCGTTCTCGTAGGTTACTCCAGATCGCTGAATCAACTAACTTTCACATCCTACCTTTACAAGCTACTCACCACAACGCGGATGGAATGGATATCTGGTTAGACTTAATACTTACCACGGCTCCTTCTCTAGTTCGTCGTCACGGGCAATCTTTAGCTCCAGGTTTTTCACACCACGATTTAATATTTCTCTCCTACACACTGAAACCACCAAAACCTGGCCCTAAGATTTTGAACTTACGTTGCTTTGGGCGGATTGACGAAGGAGAACTTCGGGAAGATGCGTCGAGATTAGACTGGGAACCCGTATTCGAGGCTCCTACGGTTGATACCAAAGTCAACATTTTTAATTAACTGGTCGTGGGCATGAACGATATTTATGCACCTATTAAAAAAATAAAAATTAAGCGCCCTCCTGCCCCCTGGATGACTAATGGCATCAGGATGGCTATTCGGCGTAGAGATCGAGCTTTCCGCAAATTTATAAAAGACCGTGACGAGGACAATTGGGCCCTGTATAAAACTGCAAGGAATCGGTGTAATCAGATGATTCGCAACTCTAAACGCCGTCATATTCTAATAAATGTAAATTCATCGTCCCATAAGGGTATTTGGCAGTTCCTAGGTACTCTGGGAATAGGCAAACGAGGTAGTAGTGACCCTCACAGGACGGTTGGTATAGATGACATCATTGATCATTTCTGCTCTCTTGTACCTATTGATAATCTAACCAAGCGTCGCACTTGTGAGTACTTAGCTGAGCTTCCCCACCCCAACATAGACTTCTTTTACTTTTCTTCAGTAGATCCTGGAGAGATCAAAAAGATAATTCTTTTCATTAAATCTAACGCTATCGGAAACGATGGTATTAGCCGTCGCATGGTTATGTCTATTCTTGATCATCTTCATCCCGCTTTATCACATATCATAAACTTCTCTCTCGATTCGGGGACATATCGGCGGTATGTTTTTGTCATTCCTATACCGAAAATGTTAAATACAACTCTTCCTAATCATTTTCGGCCTATCTCTATTCTACCTTTTTTTATCAAAAGTGCTTGAGGCCTGTGTACATAAGGAAATTACACATTTTGTATACCGAAACAATTTATTAAGTCGCTATCAGTCAGGCTTCAGGCCAGGACACAGCACCACATCTACTCTTCTCAAAGTGACTGGTGACATTAGAGCAGGCATGGATGAGACTAAAATTACTGTCTTGGTTTTGGTGGATTTTTCCAATGCCTTCAATGCCGTCAGCCATGATTTCTTACTTTCCATTCTCGTCCATCTGATGTTCACGCCAGATTCTCTGGATTGGTTCTCTTCTTACCTTCGGGGACGCCAGCAGTCCGTGCGCGTGGGTAATTCTTCATCGAGGTGGCGTGATGTCGACGCTGGTGTTCCTCAAGGCGGTATTCTTTCTCCTTTATTATTTTCTATTTTTATTTATCTCATTACTAAAGTCCTTCAGTGTGCGTTTCATCTTTACGCTGACGACTTGCAGGTGTACGCTCAGGCTGGTTTGAATGATCCGTCTTAGGCCATCACAAAGCTTAATGAGGACCTTGACGCGATCGAGACCTGATCAGATAAGTTTGGCCTAACAGTAAATCCTTGCAAATGTCAGGCCATCGTGATAGGGAGTCAACGAATTTTAAGCCGATTGAACAACGGCACATTGCCATCAATAATATTTAACGGCTCAGTTATCCCTTTTAATGAATCGATTAGGAATCTTGGTATTTTCATGGACACCCACCTCACTGGCAAGCTCAGGTAACTAGTGTTAGTCAAAGGGTTACGGGTACACTGCGGGCTTTATACCGTCTAAAAAAAATTCTTCCCTGTAATACCAAGCTAATGCTTGTCCAGGCGCTGATATTTCCCTTGATTGACTATGGTGATGTATGCTATATTGACCTGAATGCAGAGTTCCTTAATAAATATGACCGGCTTCTAAATAACTGCATTAGATTCATTTTTAATCTTCGCAAGTTTGACCATGTCTCTTCTTACCGTTCCAAACTGAAATGGCTCCCTATTCGCCAGCGTCGTAGTTTGCGCGCTCTCACTACACTCTATTCTATTCTTAATTCTCCCACTGCACCCTTATACTTGACTTCTGACTTCCAGTACTTGCACTCCTCTCATAGTAGAGATCTACGATCTACCAACAATCTGCTTCTTCTTTCCTTGTTCAGTGGATGAACTGGATGAACTAGTTGAATCACCTCTACATTTGTAACTTATATGTAATTTATGTAGGTATATATGTATTTATGGAATGTAAGTATTTATGTAAGTATATATGTATTTATGGTATTTATTTATGTAGGTATATTGTGTATTTATGTAAGTATATTGAATTGGTTTTGTTATACTATTATTATTATTTTTTTAGGTTTCTTTGTTTGATTGTATGTAATATCTACAGGTTTACTGCACCTACATACTACATTTATACATCGCCCTAAAGTAGACTGGCAGAGAATGCTTTTAGCATTAAGTCCGCCTCTGTACAATTTTGTGCATAAAGTTTTAAATAAATAAATAAGGACATACAATTACTCATAGTTCGATTAATCGCACTGTGCGATCGAACCTGGCGGCCGGAGGGAAAATAACTAGTTAAATTTATATATATCGCTCATTTGTAGAAACATCGACGTAAATTTATTTTTTCCCAAAAATGAGTTAAATATGACAAAGCACTTAGAAAATGTATTTCCTCTCGGAGATACAAATATAACTCAATTTTAGACAATTTATCGGTAGCAGGTGCGTGCGCTTCATACAAGCAAATAAGCACTGCATACCCTAGCCCGCTAGCCTATCTAAATCTATTAAGTTAAATAGTACAAATTGATTATAATAATAAATAGGTACGCTAAAAAATTATCAGGTAGAATAAAAACTTGTGCCACTGCCATCTATTGGTCCTTGAGCGAACAAACAGCAAAACATCAAGTTAACGGAACTGCTGCCGCCGGCGCTGGCGCCGGCTGTAAGCAGAACTATTTCTGCCTACAGATAGTGCATTTTTAAGTCATTCGATTACAACAAATACTTTGAGTGTGTGCGTAAATTGTACACACACACGCAAATTATTACACCGGCAATAAGCAGTGCTTCCAAGATAAGCCGACCGATTTAAGTAATTTTTAAAAACAGCATATTTGTTGTTTATTATAGGCCTATTATTTTATACAGCATAACATCACGCCATTTTTTAAATTATTGTTTCACACAGAGCTGTCGAGTGAATTTGAGCGCAGTGATTGATATCTAATTAATTAGTTAATTTACTGGAATTACTGTGAATTATGGAAAATTATAGCTGTGAGATCTGTGCTGGTGAAGTGTGTTTAAATAAATTAAAAACTCGTGTTTTCTCGACGTTGTTTTTTGATGAAAAAAATAAAATCATTGTTAGGGGAAGTTGTATTCGCGATTTGGATTTAACTCAAAAAAAAGGTAATTCCACACGTTCTTTGAATAAAAAGTATTACGATAATTATAACTGGCTAGCGGGCTGTGTACATACAAATAAATTATTTTGTTTTCCTTGTTTATTATTTTCAAAACAAGATAAAAATAATGTTTGGACCTATAACGGATATTCAGATTTAAATAATTTTCACAAAGCTGCTGCTAAACACGATTTGTCGGAAAAACATATAGATTCTTGTTTATAGTTCCAAACTTTTGGTAAAGGTAGAATAGAGTCTAGTTTGAATAGACAGTTCAAATTAGACATTGAACATTGAATTGAAATTGGTAAGGTGTTTATTTATTTATGGTACACTGGTAGTTTCCGTTTCCATAAGAATATCGGGATAATAAGTAGCCTATGTGTTAATTCAAGTCTCCAGCTATCTACATACCAAGTTTCATTGCAATCGGTTCAGTAGTTTTTGCGTGAAAGAGTAACAAACATCTATCCATCCATCCAAACTTTCACATTTATAATATTAGTATAGATAGATAAATATAGGTGCACACAAAAACATTTGTAGATGAAATGTACGAACGCGAGCTTAACTCAATGAGTTCTTCCTCGTAGGGGTTTCGGGTAGGGTATGCATACCCTATCCGAAATCTTTGTGCACGCCCCTGATCGGTAGGCGGCGCCGTCGTTCGTCGTTGTTGTATTTATGCTAATTCGCAAAAATCCTCGCGGCAACAGCGACGCATCGTTGAGTTGCGCAGGGAACTCCGTGAAGTGTTGGTGCTACATCGCTGTAACGGTAATTTATGACATTATTTTGTATTCTTTTTGGGGCTACAACGACAGAATAAACAATTTCGTATTTTTGTCCCAAAATATATTTGTTTTTGTAGAAACAACGGCATAATTTATCAGTAATGACCTTGCTGCTTTAAAATATTATTATTGCTTAGAAAAAGATAAGACCGACTTTTACAAGAATCACACACACACACACATCTCTTGACTTAAATAAAGTCAATATTATTGGTGTTGCTGATTAGAGCGAGGATGGTACGTGTATTAAGAAGAACAATCATTGCCATTAATTAAGAGTATTTATCCAAACTTGTTAAGTCCACGAAACTCTCCTTGTCACAATTGAGTTATTTCAAGCGCATTTAATAATGTCGCAGGGTAAAACACCAATCAGCAGAAACCTTTGAATTTCAATATGTTCGTGATCATATGAAATCTTTATCAACTTTATCCTCAGTCTTATCTCGGATTCTGAAGATTCGACTGAGCAAGTAAGTCGATTTTGTCAAAAGGGAATGTTTTCAAACTAGAACAAGACAACTATATTGTTCCTCTTGTGTCAAACTACACGATAAATTTACCATCCAATAATTCATTAAATTCGCAACCAGAAATATTTGAATTAGGGCGCATTCACACGGGATACGTCTTTGACGATTCGTTATAAAACACGATACGCCTTGACGGATAGATGTTCACATTGAATACGGAATCGTGTTTTCTTCGCGATTCGTCAAAATATCCGAATTGATGTTCACATTTGTTTCGTGATTGAGTTCAGTTGTGAGTAACTACCAAACACAATGGACGTGAATACTTTAATTTTGTACTGGTATTATCGTCGATCTAAAAACAGAAAAACAAGAAGAATACACTGGGTGCATCCAATTTTAAGGCAAAGACAAAGTGTTGGGGCTTTTCATACTTTGATGAGCTCGTTACGAGAAGATGATACCAAATTTTACACTTATTTTAGAATGTCTAAAGATACCTTTGACTACCTTCTCCAAAAGTTGGATACGGATTTGAGAAAACAGGATACATGTATGAGAAAGGCCATTAGCCCTGAAGAGAAGTTGGCGATAACTATAAGGCAAGAAAAACTAATTATATTATTTATTATTCTTATTTATTGATTATATTTATGATAATTTAGAACATGTTTTTAGAAATTTGACAGATCCAGATAATCACTTAATTGACTTAGAGATTGTACTGTGGATACTGCCGGTGATGCACTTGGATCATCACTTGAGATAGACACACGCTGCAATAGCGATGTTCCAGGTTGTAGAGGGGTGGGCGTTTCTGCAGACGCTTCTGTATTTACTATCGATGAACTTTCAGGAAGAGGCCGAGTATTATTATTATTAGACGTTCCTCCCGGTGATTGTTCTTGAGGCCTAGTATAATAACCACCACTATTATAGTTGTGATGATGTGAATTGTAATTTTGAAGCCAATTCGAATAGTTTCGTCCAGTTTTAATACTCTGTATTAGGTTAATGACCCCAGATTGGAATTCCAGTATTTGATCATCATCAAAATGCCGAAGGGATGGCAGAACACCCTTAAAAAAATTCAAGTTGCGGTCATCACTTCCAATTGTGTTTAATTGATGATCAACAAGTTTCATCATTTTATCATCCAATTCGCTACCACTATCCACTCTTTTCTTTTTTGATGATGATTCTAAGCGTTTTTCTTTCTGATTTTCTTGTTGATCTTCATTTTCTCTTTGGGCTTCATCTCTTGTATTTGGATTATTGTCATATGTTTCACCTGGCTTAATAATTGGCTTCAAAAAGCTCAACTCTTGATTATATTTGTAGGGCTTAGATTTTGTACCAGACCCAGATTTTTTTGTTTCTTTGTTTTCATCTAATGATTTCCTCCAAGTGTCTCTCAATTGTGTCCACCTTTTCATTACTGAACTTCCTGAAACAATTAGTCATAAAATTGTATGAACGGTTTTATACGTTTTATAACGGTTTTTGCTTTCATAAAAAGAGGATGCTTAGTAAGCTGAATTTGTATAATTGAAGAAGCGCATGAAGAAGTTGTATTTTCATTTAGACTAAGCTATCCCACTAGGCAGCCAGTCAAACATATGAAATCGTTTGGGTGCCTAGTGGGAACGCTTATTCTGAACGAAAATACGACTTCTTCATCCAACTAATTTGGTTTTTGTGAAATATTTTTTTAGGTATTTGGCGTCAGGACTTTCCTATGAAGATCTTCATTTTAGTTATCGAATTGGCAAATCAACCATTTCCACCATCGTAGTAGAAGTGACGCAAAGTATATGGAATAATTTATATGAAGAGTTTATGCCACTTCCTAATAAGGAAGAAGAGTGGTTAAAGATAGCAAGCGGATTTAATGAAAAGGCCAATTTCCCTCACTGCCTTGGAGCAGTTGACGGGAAGCATATTCGGCTTCGAAAGCCATCAAATAGTGGTTCAGTATATATGAACTACAAAGATTTCTTTTCAATAGTGTTATTAGCAGTCGTAGATTCAGATTATCGATTCGTGTACGTCAGTGTAGGTTCCTATGGAAAAGAATGCGACTCATCAATATTTAAAGAGTCAAGTTTTTGGAAAATGTTGACAGAAGGCCGTTTGAATATACCCGAACCAAGGCCTTTATTTACAGAATCAGAAGTTCAAGTTCCTTACGTAATTATTGGCGACGAGGGATTTGGTTTACACACACATTTATTAAGACCTTTTGGTGGAACGCATCTTGACAGAGGTAAACGAATATTTAATTATCGTTTAACCAGAGCGAGAAGATACGTTGAATGTGCGTTTGGCATTCTAGCAAATAAGTGGAGAATTTTACATAGACCCATAGACCTTAAACGAGAAACAGCTATTTCAGTAGTGAAAGCTTGTACTGTTCTCCACAATTTGATTATAAAAAAGGAGGGAATTGAATTTGAAAAAGAATTTAATTTTGAAAATTTACTACCCCAGGAAGTATCACCGAGTGTCGGATCTGGCAATTCAATGAGAAATGAATTTATGACCTACTTTCTATCAGAAACTGGATCAGTGCCATGGCAAGACCACAAAATATAGGCAGTATAGATTTGTATTTAAAATTTTCTCAATAAAAACTTACCAAACAACTGTCGGTCCTTTTGATCCATTTCTTCAAAATCTTCTTTCAAAATTATACATATTTCCCGCCATGCTGCTGTTCTAGCGGTTTTGTCCTTATAAACTTCCAAAAATTTATTCCATAAAACTGGCCTGTCTTTGATTGCAGCAATCAAAACCTCGCGATTTATTTGTTGGTCATACAATTTTTCTTTTTCTTTTTTCGACATGATTTTATTGAAGCGCAGCGCTACACGTCTTAACAAGTCAAAGGAATGTACTGAATTGAGCGGGCGCGCGGGCGGGGTAGGCGGGCGCGCGGGCGGGGCAGGTAGGCGCGCGGGGCGCGAGCGCAACAGCGGATCCGCCATAAAGCATTCACGATTAGAGATTTTCAAAAGCCGATACGTGATTTTTAACGAATCATTATTTTTAAAAAAACGTATCCGTATACGTCTTTTTTCACGATTCGTGAAGCGTGTGAACATGGGTATATAAGAAGCATTGCTCCCGTCAAAAAAAATAACGAATCGTGAAAAAAAACGATTCGTGAAAAATCACGATTCGTCTTCGTGTGAATGAGCTCTTAGTTTTATCAAAACCGTAAAACTAGGTAATACGCCCTAGGTGACACAACGACCCACTACTCTAGCACTCATACTAACGGAGCTATGAAGCTTGCGACGAGCCGTGGGGATAGGCGTCAGACCCCGCGCAATATGGCCGTGTGCACGTAAATTTTTCGCGTCTGTTGAAACAATTTGCGCTAAGTCTTAAAGAAATTTGTATATTTTAATATCTTTATAGTTTGATTTAAAATGATATACCTATATTCTTGTAAATAGATAAAATAACCTTTGTTTATGAAGTACATTCAAAGTTATAACCTTGAAACTAACAATTTAACCTTGGTGGGGCGTTTTGCAAATCGAAGTTGACAATACCACAGTAATATAAGAACAGTAAGTCATCTTCATAGAAATGTGCCGCTGCCGGTTTGAATGTGTGCGTGCGCACCGAGCGCCGTGTACGCACGCGCACACATTAGCATAATATACCCTGGTTTACTCTGGCCGCAGTGCGGACTGTACCGTGAGTAAAATCGCGCGCGTTCAAGTACGCTGCCTGCCCGCTAACATTTGCCTGCTCGCACCGGCCACTTTATCTAATTATTTAGCGCAGTTTTATAAACATTTTTTCTATTATACCTAGTCTAGCCATAAATATTGTTACGAAGAAAAAACATTTTTTTTTATTGCAAATAATATTTATTACTTTTACAGTGTGTTAGTTTAATACATAAATAAAAAACAATTCAAAATATAAAAAGCTTATTCGAAGTGGTCTCCATTGGCTGCAACACAGTCCTTTAAACGTTGAGGCCAGTTATCAATAGAAGCACGCACTCTTTCCATGGGAAAATTCTTCACTGCCAATCGTATGGATTGTTTTAGGGACTCCAAATTATCATGGCGTTTAGAGCAAGCCATACTCTCTAAAACTGACCATAAATCATAATCCAGCGGATTAAGATCGGGACTAGACGACGGCCAGTCTTCAGCTCTGATGAAGTCCGAAACGTTCACTTCCAACCAAGACTGCGTGGACCGAGCTTTATGACCCGGCGCTGAGTCTTGTTGGAAGGACCATACTTGGTTATTGAACATGGTGTTGTTAAGGGGTTTAACTACCTTCTCAAGAATGGTATCTTGATACACTTGTGCCGATGTTTTGATACCTTTTTCACAAAAATATGGCTCAGTCACTCCTTCATAGCTAACACCCCACCAAACCATCACTGAAGTCGGATAATGCCCACGTTGCACTCTGTCGACTAATTGGGAAGCTTCCTTAGAGCTTTGAGCATAAATACGGTCATTTTGTTTGTTAAAATGTTGCTCAACTGTAAAGATTTTCTCATCCGTAAACAAAATTTTTCTGTGACCTTGCGTACCGCTTCAGTAGTTGCTTCGATTTTACCACCCTATTCTTTTTTAAATTATCAGTTAAAAAATGACCAGTGCGTCTCTTATAGGCTGCAAGTCCTAAGTCATCTTTTAAAATGCGTGACATGGTTCTGGGTGCTATCTTCATCTCCCGAGATAAAATCTTTTGCTTTCGGACAGGATTTCTTCGAATTCTTTCCCTTACTGCTTTGACCACCATTTTCGTACGAACACTACGTGGACGGCCAGATCTTTTTCTGTCACAAACAGAGAAGGTCTCATTGTACCTATTAATAGCCCGGTACACAAACATTTGACTAATACCAAGCGTATGGAGAGTTTTAAAAATTACATTCGGCTCCATACCAACTTTGTGTAATGCAATCACAGCGATTCGGTTTTCTTTATCACCCCACTCCATTTTAATATAGCAAAATATTGTACAATGTATTGGCGCCAAAATTAGAAAATACAATGAACAATCGTATAAAAATGACAGATTCCAAATTCAAATGTAATATCTTTCTTATTTTTAATTGTAACAGTATTTATGGCCAGACTATGTATAGGTATATATATACCATGACTTCGTAAAAAGCCAAAAACTATTGCAGTGTCTTTGGGTGTCTCAATAACGACTCCTCAAACCCGGACTTATCATTCTTCACAATACCTACTGAACAAAACAGGTAAGTACCTACCTACAAACATTGTAATGGAATTATGTGTGCTGATATATTAAAATATTAATAAATTTGGTAGTTTGGCTATTTCCAGTAGTACCGTATAGTCTTACCAGTAGTACTACTGGGAATATTCATCCCATTAGACTTACTTAAAAAAAACCCATTAAAACTACTGAGATACGGCACGAAGGTAATTTGCAATACGTGTTGCACTCAAAGTCTAGACTTATATACCTACTTCCGATCTAACACAAAACAAATACACAAATATTATTACTGGTTTTATCATTTTAGGTAATAAAATCGTTACCACCATGTGCCACAAGCGGCTTATCCCTTTCAGACCTGAGATTTTTGTTCTCGGCGATCAATAAAATTTCTATGACTTATTTGCTAATGAGTGTCGTATATTACTAGAAAAATGATCAAAAAAATCTATCCCTAACCGACAGTTCTGAAAAGTGCATGTCACGATCGTGAGTTCTGGGTTTCACTTGTACCTGCTCACGTTCGTGACTTCACAAATACCATAGTTAAACCAACGCTATATGCATGTTATATTAAGGTTAATTAAGTATAAAATAGCTAAATTATATAAACTGAAATTACGAGAATTACAAATCCATTCTAAATAGTGAGCAATTGAAATAAAACTTCAAGTTAATCAGAGGAATCAGACTTTAATTTGGACTTTGTAAGTCACAGTCATCTTACAATTATCTTAAAACTAATCTGAAAGAACTTAACAATCATAAACTTTCACATAAATCAGTCAACATTAGCTTCTAACTGAAACATGTTAAACAAAACAAGTTTTTTTCAGTCGTACCTCAAATAAATCTTTTATTACGAATCAGTCTTAATAGTAGGTAACGCTTATAAAGAACTAAACTTATTTATTATGGTAAATGTAAAAACAATCTTTATCACGACTAAGGCATAAGTATACATTACATTTGCGGCATCTTATTTTGGAACGAGATGAACAACTCTCCAAACGACATTTACGTGGGGCCTTTATATCGTCAAATGTTGGTAAGTGGTAATAGCCGTCATATCTGCTGCCAACTGACGAATTATTTGCCGGTTTGTATCTGCTAGAAATGTTAACTTCAACCTCAACTAGAGGGGCTGATTGGGGACGATCTCTAACAGGAGTGTTCAAAAGAGTTTCAGCGATTTCAAACCTGAACGCAAGTAAATCCTGAATACGATTTTTTGGAATGCCCTTAGCTAAAGAGTCACATCTGTAAAGACGCCAGGCATTTACTACGGCCAAATCCATGAAATGGAGTATAACTTTTAACGTCCACTTACGAGTTTTCATGTTGGTCCTGTAGTACTCTATGGATTGGTCTAGGACGTCAACTCCGCCCATGAAGGCGTTATAGGACGTTACGATCTTTGGAGCATCAACATCAAAGTAACATTTCGTATTCTTATTGTATCGTTTAACAATGTTTACCTCCGTACCTCCAGTACAGTTAGACGCAGTAAGAACTGCTTTACTATCTTTCCATTTGACCAAAACTATTTCATTGGATACTCTTTGATCAATGTCTCCCCGTTTCATCTTTTTATCATCTTTGAAACTTAGCTGTTGACGTTCCGGAATACGATTGGCCATAATTGTCCCCGTCCCATGACATCCAAGTCTTTTTAATTCATCAAGTAAAGGAATGGTGGTAAAGTATCTATCAAAAAATACACAGCTTCCAACAGGAATACTTTGAATGAGACGGAGAACAACACCAGGTCCGAGTCCTAGAGGATGTGAAATAGCAGGATTGTTCCCATAATATATTTCGACATCCATCATTAGCCCTTCACTTGTAGTTATAACGAAATTCTTGAGCCCTACAGGACGTGGCTTATTTTTTACTAGTTGTCTAAGATGACATTTCCCTGTGAAGGGGATCATCTGTTCATCAACAGAATATCTACCGGGCGATCTTAAAATTTTGTTACAACCGTCTCTTACAACATTAATCACCGGTTGCACTTTCCAAAGAGGATTAAGCCTACCCGCAGGCGGCGTATCGGATTCGACTACATGTAAATTATTTCGAAGTGTCATAAATCGGTCTCTTGCCATTGCAGATGCAATTGCTTCAACTCTAGTCTTTTGTCGCCAATACATAAAAATCCTGGGATAATTCAAAATTCCCATCAAGAGATGCATACCGTACAATTTTTTTATTTCTGGTTTAGTACTATTTAACACACCACCAGTTTTTCTCATGTAGTACATGTTTGTACATAGTGACATTTGTTCGAAAAAGTCATCATTGTAATAGTCACAAAAATATTCAAAAGGTGACCTAACCACTATAGGTTTCGGGTGACCAGGGTATTCATGGCACTTATCGATAAATTCAGTTTTTTTCCAAATTCGTTTACGTTGAGGAATTTTAATTTTTACCTGTTTTTTTTTGCGTTTTCTGGAGGGACCGGCATCGTTGTTGACCTGGAGGTTAATAGCACTCCTTTTTCTACCTGGTGTAGATGGCGGTGACGTTTCACGAAGAGCAAGTTCTGGATCTAATGTACCGACATCGTTTTCTAACTGTGGCGGTACAAAATCTTCATCAGCTTCGTCAATTTCTAAATCGGAGATGTTTCCGTCTTCTAACAGGCTTAGTACGAGATCGTCATTCAATAGTAACCCTAAAATAAGCAAAATGTTAAGAAAACATGTAACAAAACTTGAAAATTAAACGAACTCACTACAGTGAGTAAGTACAACTGCGACCTGGAGCTCACGGTCGTGTTATCACAACTTTAGGACGCAATATACGCATAACTATTAGTATTTCAACCGTCATATAACATTTTCCACATACTCGTACTTAAATCTATTAATGATATACTAACACAAAAATATACAAGAAATTACAGAAAAAGTCAATAAAAACACTAATACATACTTTGTCCTGTGCGGGGGTCAAAAAAAGCAGCCATCTTGTCGGCGTGCACGATGCCCGGGTCGTTTTCAAATTTGGGGCCAAAAAAGTAACGATTTCATATTTTTTACTTTTTTTCAATATTTGCATTTTTTAGCATTTAGGTGTATTCACTAAATCAAAACACGCAGGTCAATCAAAGAGACCACTTATTTATTTAAATAACAAGGCATAAATCAACTTTTTAGGTGACACGAATGAGCTGCATAATATATCTAATGATATTATGTGATTTATTGATGAGAACTCTGGTTACACTAATGATAACGTTATATACTATTACAAAAATATTCTTACATAAATGTATTCTAATAAAATATATAAAATACACGTTTTATAATAACAAAAACAAAAGTAGGTACAACTTAAAAACCTATCTGTTAGAATGTGAATACGATCAACTTATGGTAATTTAGTGTAAACAAATTGTATCAGATAATTCAGATGAGCCCACACCGCCGCTGCAGCGGCGGTGGTTTATTTAAAAAATGAGTTGAATGTAACTGAAAGCTACTCCCTTTGTACAGTCAGTGAATGTACCCGCCACGATGCAGCGCCGTATGAAGGCAAACTTGACCACGACTGCCACCAAAGTGCATACTCTGAACTTCCTCTGCGTATTTGTAAGCGTAATTTTCCGAAAAATCCATATGTATCAACGTCTCGTTAGCATTCAATGTTTCCTTTAAACATTTAATAGTGGCATACTGATTAACAATGTTAACTGTGTGTGATAAAAATATAGGCAACATATTCTCTAGTTTAACTATTAAGTTACGTGGATCAGATGTTTTAGGCTTTTTTTTTGATTATTTTTATTTCCTTGGTATTGACTTTCTTCGTATCTCTTTCCCATTCCAAGTATTGTATTTCGTGGTCATTCCGAAATTCTTTATATGGTAAAGTTTTGTCTTTACAAACAGTGCACTTACGGTTAAGGCAATCTAGATTATATTTATCACAACAGATTTCCATGATTAAATTCTGACTATCTTTTACATGAAGTATTTTTGTTCTTATTAAGAGCTGCTATCAATAAATTAAAATTTGTGTGTAATGTAAAATTACTAGTAATGTGTAATTATTATTGTTAGTAAAATTTCTTATGCAAGTTTTTCATTCAGTCTAATAAATATCGCTTTTGTTTGGCAATTCCATGTTTTTTCTTATATTGTTTCTTGCCGGGAGTAATACGACTGTTAATGTCGTCTTCATAAAATAATTGTATCAATTCTTTTATATTTGTGTTGCTGTTATATTTCTTAAATCGTTCTCGGAGACACGAAGATCAGAAGAAACTTTAATTTTTTTTAATTTATTTTTATCGATTAAGTTTGTTATAAGATGTTTTTCTTTTCTACTTTTAGTTGTTGTAAATTTTTGTGCTATTCCATCACTCAAAAGTCTGTCAAACAGTTGTTTCTTACCTTCTTTTGTACTATCACACTTGATTTGTCATTATATGTAATTGTCTCTGTAAAGTCTTTATTCTGTTTCTGTACTTTTCTATTAGTAACATAACGTTTTTCATCTGTTTTCTGTGGTGCAGTTTTATCGTCCTTATTTTTTTCATCAGTTTTAATTCGCATTACTTCGTTACTTTTTTTTTGGCGCTGTCTTTCCACTTCCTTCTTTGAATCCGTTGTTCGCGCGGGCTCATGTCATTAATACCTTTAATTTTTTTATTCTCTTTTCCTTTTAAATAACTTTGTCTTTTTTTTCTTGCTCTGCCGCATAATGTTCAGGATTATTCTTAATAATTTTATATTTTTCTCTTCTAGCCATTCTTCGTCTTTCTAACTCTTCCTCTCTCGTTTTTTTTTGTTTCGGCATCGTTGATGACACTTAGGTTGCTAAAAGAAAAAATAATAAAGAAATGGGCGAAAATATTTAAATTACCAAAATAAACACTAGAAATACTGTACCTACTAATTTCCTAAACCTAATAAACCATAATGTATTTGAATTTGAATGATATACCCCTTGTTCGGTGCTTTTTGCTGAATGAACGCTTAACCTTTTATCATTTGTATGAAATTCAATATCATTAGTCGGACTAGTGAATCGACACGAATGAGAGTGATACCAATGAGATTTTTCGAAGTATTTTGATTTTACCGGCAAAATGGAAAGTTCTAGAATGTGACCTTGCTTAGGAACCAAATATACCTACTCAGTAAAGCATATTTAGCTCTAAAAATTAAAATCAAAATAATACAAAATTCAGCACGTTATGCACTGAAACACAAATGATAAGAAAAATTGACATTTTTCGAAATCTTACCTGGTTTTGTGATTTTCTCTCAAAATAACGACGCACACAACAAATCACTACGCCCGTTCGGAAGCAACTGAGCACACGGGTGGTTTGCGAGGTGAGGAGCGGGGTATAGCAGCGTACAATTGTGTTTACTGGTTCATTTGATTACAGTTACACAAATGATATTTAAAAAACAACCGGTACAAAAACACTTAGAAATCTTGTTTTTTGAAAACTCATGATTTTCTCCACTATTCATAATTCTTCTTACACAACTATATTACGTAATGTAAAAATAAAACTCTAATTTCCTGCATACGTTTTTGTTTAAATAGCAATTATGAAAATATAAAGCGATTAGAACCAGTGACACTAGTGAGATTTCGGTTACATTCGTAAGCCTATCTCTTTCATATATTTTGTTATGAAACTTGTTGTAATGGGCCCTAATACGTGTCAAAGTTCTAGTTGATTTAAAATAATTTTAGTTACGTAAATATCTAGTCCAGAAGAGTTAAATCAAAAACCATGCTTTTGGCCCCAAATTTGAAAACGACCCGCCCACTAATGTACCGACGCGCCAAAACGATTTCTTATTGGTCGACCGAGGAGCTCACTGTTGTGTTATCTCGGTTTCGTGCGTAGAAATGAATTGCGCGCGGATTACGATTTTTTCAAAGTTTCAACTCACGCTCGTATCATTGAGGTTCGAAAGGGTTATACAAAGAATAAGTCGGCGCGTGCTAGACGCATCGGCTCCGTTTGTCGCTTTAAATACAAAACGAGGCAGGTCTTTGTCGGACCGCTTTGATGTTTTATTATTTACCTATTATTATTTTTTACGCGTACGGCGAATAGCGTCGCTAGGGTTATCCACTAATTTGATCATTACGAATTAATATTTGTCAAAAAATTTATACGATTTAATTTTTATTGTTTTTATTAAATTTCTGGTGTTTAACGTGTTGTTTGGTCAGAATATTCTGTCTTATAAATCGAAACTAAAAAAAATTAGTAAGGAGCGACAGATTGACTGATTCTTTTGTATCTATGTTACGCAATTGCTTCGTCAATTATAAACCAAACTTACTGTTTTTTTTTATTTGGTAAATTATTATTAAGTAATGTAGGTACTTCGTTTAGTATATTTCATAGTTACTATGTGATATGTTTTGTACATAAAGTCGTGTTTTTTTCTTCAAAATACTTACGTGCAACTAAAGTGTGCCCGTAGATTTGTGACTACAAAGACTACTTTTTTAAGTCTGACTATAATCTATCAAATAAAAGTAATAGCAAAATCAGTCCAGCCGTTTTTGTATGATGGTGGAACAAACAAACAATAGCTCAATAATATATTTGATCTATTTGTTTACTTGTTTCAGGCGCTTACATCGCGAAGACATGTCTTAAAAGTCAAAACTTGGCGGCCTAATAGTATGTGAAATACATTTCAAAGCAGAAGACATTGCCGTGAATTCTCAACGAAAACGATTAAGGAAGAATTGTTTACCGTGTTTACATTTGCCTAAGAATAAAGAAGATAAAGATACTCAAGCTGATGTAATGTCAGCCGACACTGCAATCCAAATTGATTTACCGACATGCAGTTTTTCATGCCAAACAGAGAAGATCAATACATCGGAGAACATAATTCAAACTACCGCTTCGCTTTCTGCTAATACTCCGCGCAAAAGGAAATTGAAATCAGATTTGTCAAATTTAAAAAAACAGTTAAAACTAAATGAAATAGGACAGACTTCGGGGGAATCGCAAAGAGATATGTTTTTTAAGCTATGTGACCGCCTTTTATCGAACAACGTTGCTGATATTGTAAAAGCGCAAGTGTTTCTAAAGTCAAGTCATAAAGGCAATAGATACACTCTCGCTTATAAAATGCTTTGCTTGAATCTATATTATGTCAGCCCACAAGCCTATCGTTTATTACAACAAACTCTTTGCCTGCCATGTAAAACTACGCTACATAAGCTTTACATTCCTATAACTACGCAGGTCAATGACGATTTAATGGCTGCTCTTAAATTAAACGTAAACAATATGTCTGATAGGGAAAAACAACGCACTTTGTGTGTATTATCGGAATGTAAAAGTGATGATAAATATCCAAATGGGTCGACAAAATTATAATAAAACTCTCTGAAGTCGGGTTAAAAATTAGAGTATTTATATATCTGTCAGATCTGATCTCTCTCTGATCAGATTTATTTAATGCAGCTAAAAAAAAGGGGAATATCCGTGGAAAAAACCTATTTCACTGTTATTGATCATAACATCTATTACATTTTTGACACACCTCACTTGATCAAATTAGTTCGTAATGACTTGATGACATATGATTTTCATTTACAAAATGGCGGAGTTGCAAAATATGAACACATTGTTAAATTTTATGAGAACGATAAAAGCAAGACATTTAGACAAGCTTATAAGTTAACGAACAGCCATATTAATCCTACAAATTTTGAAAAAATGAAAGTCCGATATGCGACACAACTTTTAAGTAGATCCGTTGCAGCTGGCTTATCAACGTGCATAGATTTTAAAATAATTGATGAATCTGCAAGACCAACGGTTGAATTCATAAAAAATATGAATGATTTTTTGACGCACTTAACTCTTCGACGTATCGCGATAAATTTTTATCGATTAAGTTTGTTATAAGATGTTTTTCTTTTCTACTTTTAGTTGTTGTAAATTTTTGTGCTATTCCATCACTCAAAAGTCTGTCAAACAGTTGTTTCTTACCTTCTTTTGTACTATCACACTTGATTTGTCATTATATGTAATTGTCTCTGTAAAGTCTTTATTCTGTTTCTGTACTTTTCTATTAGTAACATAACGTTTTTCATCTGTTTTCTGTGGTGCAGTTTTATCGTCCTTATTTTTTTCATCAGTTTTAATTCGCATTACTTCGTTACTTTTTTTTTGGCGCTGTCTTTCCACTTCCTTCTTTGAATCCGTTGTTCGCGCGGGCTCATGTCATTAATACCTTTAATTTTTTTATTCTCTTTTCCTTTTAAATAACTTTGTCTTTTTTTTCTTGCTCTGCCGCATAATGTTCAGGATTATTCTTAATAATTTTATATTTTTCTCTTCTAGCCATTCTTCGTCTTTCTAACTCTTCCTCTCTCGTTTTTTTTTGTTTCGGCATCGTTGATGACACTTAGGTTGCTAAAAGAAAAAATAATAAAGAAATGGGCGAAAATATTTAAATTACCAAAATAAACACTAGAAATACTGTACCTACTAATTTCCTAAACCTAATAAACCATAATGTATTTGAATTTGAATGATATACCCCTTGTTCGGTGCTTTTTGCTGAATGAACGCTTAACCTTTTATCATTTGTATGAAATTCAATATCATTAGTCGGACTAGTGAATCGACACGAATGAGAGTGATACCAATGAGATTTTTCGAAGTATTTTGATTTTACCGGCAAAATGGAAAGTTCTAGAATGTGACCTTGCTTAGGAACCAAATATACCTACTCAGTAAAGCATATTTAGCTCTAAAAATTAAAATCAAAATAATACAAAATTCAGCACGTTATGCACTGAAACACAAATGATAAGAAAAATTGACATTTTTCGAAATCTTACCTGGTTTTGTGATTTTCTCTCAAAATAACGACGCACACAACAAATCACTACGCCCGTTCGGAAGCAACTGAGCACACGGGTGGTTTGCGAGGTGAGGAGCGGGGTATAGCAGCGTACAATTGTGTTTACTGGTTCATTTGATTACAGTTACACAAATGATATTTAAAAAACAACCGGTACAAAAACACTTAGAAATCTTGTTTTTTGAAAACTCATGATTTTCTCCACTATTCATAATTCTTCTTACACAACTATATTACGTAATGTAAAAATAAAACTCTAATTTCCTGCATACGTTTTTGTTTAAATAGCAATTATGAAAATATAAAGCGATTAGAACCAGTGACACTAGTGAGATTTCGGTTACATTCGTAAGCCTATCTCTTTCATATATTTTGTTATGAAACTTGTTGTAATGGGCCCTAATACGTGTCAAAGTTCTAGTTGATTTAAAATAATTTTAGTTACGTAAATATCTAGTCCAGAAGAGTTAAATCAAAAACCATGCTTTTGGCCCCAAATTTGAAAACGACCCGCCCACTAATGTACCGACGCGCCAAAACGATTTCTTATTGGTCGACCGAGGAGCTCACTGTTGTGTTATCTCGGTTTCGTGCGTAGAAATGAATTGCGCGCGGATTACGATTTTTTCAAAGTTTCAACTCACGCTCGTATCATTGAGGTTCGAAAGGGTTATACAAAGAATAAGTCGGCGCGTGCTAGACGCATCGGCTCCGTTTGTCGCTTTAAATACAAAACGAGGCAGGTCTTTGTCGGACCGCTTTGATGTTTTATTATTTACCTATTATTATTTTTTACGCGTACGGCGAATAGCGTCGCTAGGGTTATCCACTAATTTGATCATTACGAATTAATATTTGTCAAAAAATTTATACGATTTAATTTTTATTGTTTTTATTAAATTTCTGGTGTTTAACGTGTTGTTTGGTCAGAATATTCTGTCTTATAAATCGAAACTAAAAAAAATTAGTAAGGAGCGACAGATTGACTGATTCTTTTGTATCTATGTTACGCAATTGCTTCGTCAATTATAAACCAAACTTACTGTTTTTTTTTATTTGGTAAATTATTATTAAGTAATGTAGGTACTTCGTTTAGTATATTTCATAGTTACTATGTGATATGTTTTGTACATAAAGTCGTGTTTTTTTCTTCAAAATACTTACGTGCAACTAAAGTGTGCCCGTAGATTTGTGACTACAAAGACTACTTTTTTAAGTCTGACTATAATCTATCAAATAAAAGTAATAGCAAAATCAGTCCAGCCGTTTTTGTATGATGGTGGAACAAACAAACAATAGCTCAATAATATATTTGATCTATTTGTTTACTTGTTTCAGGCGCTTACATCGCGAAGACATGTCTTAAAAGTCAAAACTTGGCGGCCTAATAGTATGTGAAATACATTTCAAAGCAGAAGACATTGCCGTGAATTCTCAACGAAAACGATTAAGGAAGAATTGTTTACCGTGTTTACATTTGCCTAAGAATAAAGAAGATAAAGATACTCAAGCTGATGTAATGTCAGCCGACACTGCAATCCAAATTGATTTACCGACATGCAGTTTTTCATGCCAAACAGAGAAGATCAATACATCGGAGAACATAATTCAAACTACCGCTTCGCTTTCTGCTAATACTCCGCGCAAAAGGAAATTGAAATCAGATTTGTCAAATTTAAAAAAACAGTTAAAACTAAATGAAATAGGACAGACTTCGGGGGAATCGCAAAGAGATATGTTTTTTAAGCTATGTGACCGCCTTTTATCGAACAACGTTGCTGATATTGTAAAAGCGCAAGTGTTTCTAAAGTCAAGTCATAAAGGCAATAGATACACTCTCGCTTATAAAATGCTTTGCTTGAATCTATATTATGTCAGCCCACAAGCCTATCGTTTATTACAACAAACTCTTTGCCTGCCATGTAAAACTACGCTACATAAGCTTTACATTCCTATAACTACGCAGGTCAATGACGATTTAATGGCTGCTCTTAAATTAAACGTAAACAATATGTCTGATAGGGAAAAACAACGCACTTTGTGTGTATTATCGGAATGTAAAAGTGATGATAAATATCCAAATGGGTCGACAAAATTATAATAAAACTCTCTGAAGTCGGGTTAAAAATTAGAGTATTTATATATCTGTCAGATCTGATCTCTCTCTGATCAGATTTATTTAATGCAGCTAAAAAAAAGGGGAATATCCGTGGAAAAAACCTATTTCACTGTTATTGATCATAACATCTATTACATTTTTGACACACCTCACTTGATCAAATTAGTTCGTAATGACTTGATGACATATGATTTTCATTTACAAAATGGCGGAGTTGCAAAATATGAACACATTGTTAAATTTTATGAGAACGATAAAAGCAAGACATTTAGACAAGCTTATAAGTTAACGAACAGCCATATTAATCCTACAAATTTTGAAAAAATGAAAGTCCGATATGCGACACAACTTTTAAGTAGATCCGTTGCAGCTGGCTTATCAACGTGCATAGATTTTAAAATAATTGATGAATCTGCAAGACCAACGGTTGAATTCATAAAAAATATGAATGATTTTTTGACGCACTTAACTCTTCGACGTATCGCCATAGCTACGCGTACAAAAGTGCGTTTTGCGGAAATACCAATCAAATAGATTTTTTTAATAACATGTTAAAGCATTTTCAAACATTAAAGTTATACTCGTATAATCCAAAAAACGGAACCGACGTTACGAAAACAGTCAAGTTCATTGTGCGTTTTGCGGAAATACCAATCAGATTTTTTTAATAACATGTAAAAGCTTTTTCAAACATTAAAGTTATACTCGTATAATCCAAAAAATGGAACCGACGTTACGAAAACAGTCAAGTTCATTGATGGTTTTCGTGACGGAACTTTGGGAAGAACATCCTTGACCCTCCGACTCCAAGCCTCCACCAAACCACCGCTGGACGTGCCTCGGATTTCCCTCCACTAACTCTCCCAACTCCTCTTCGTCCGACACGTCCATTCATTCATTCAACGCGCTCCAAAATGTCCATGCTGCAAGCAATCAAAAATCAACTTGATTCTGATCTTAGAAACAACTAGAAATGTGCTACAAATATGAAAGAACTTACCAGGGTGGCATGGGAGCGGCGGGTACTTTATCTCGCGTCTCTGCGATAGCGACCGCCAGAGATCGGGTGTACATCGATAGCACCACTAACATTAAAATGGCCACCACCTGGCGTAGTTTCTACCGTCAATGCCGGGATCTTTGGTCTGAAAAAAAAACAAGTAAAATAACTTAGTAAATCCATTCAAAATTATAATAATTTAAATACGTAAATGTGGTAAATAGGCGATATTTCCCGGCGGCGTGGTGAGTCTGAAGCAAAATCAGGTTCTCTGGCCTCAGTGCCCGCCAAAAGGTTGAACATAAGCACGCGCCGGGCGGCGGACGGGCGCTGTCGTGTCCGCTCTAATGACGGAGACGGCGTCCCCGACCGCGAGCGAATTCGAGTCAAACTAAAAATTTTAAATACAATAATTACAATACATTAGCTAAAAATAAATCGCTATGCAAAAAAAAGTAAAACAACCCTAAGTAGTACACTAGTAACTAAATACCCTAGGTATATACCCCTGGTTTGTGATTATAGATTTTGTATCTTGCCTTTCTGTCATGCATAAAATACGAATTTTGAAGGCAAACCTTGTGGCTTTTATAAATACAGGTATTGTGTAAAAAATTTACTAAAGCAGAAGGAAATTAGAAATAACATAAATATCAATTAAAATCCGAGTAATCTGAACAAAACAAACCCATGCGCTCTAACTGAATTTCGGTTGCCCAGACGCCATTATTACCTTTTAAATTTTTAATTAAAAGAAATATCCCCGGCCAAAAGACACAAAATTACAAATTCAAGATTTGTCACTTTACTTTGAGAACCATATACTTCATTTTAATTACATTCCATATAAAAAAAATAATACAAAGAACTTTTCTAGTGCACATAAAAAATGAGTTAACTGACCGTACTTTCAAATTTTTATGTATAACACGACCAAGCTAAGTTTGCACCTCGCCGGAATGTACCAACTTAGCTTGGTCGAGTTGTACGTAATCCCAAAATGGCGGTTTGTTGTTAGAGATATTTTTTTACCATTTCAAACCTTTTTATTGTATGAATATATTATAATTATATGGGTAACTGATGACAAAATAATTCTTGTAAATGAAGTATTTAACCATTATAAGTATTTTACACCAAATGTTTTCACATTTATTATAAAATACGGCGTACGACAAAATTTCTATGATACATTTTCACACAATTTTAAAGTTTGAAATGTTTTGGCCATTATTGGAATGAAATTTACTTTACACATAAGCTTTGGACATTTCTCAGTAATTCTACACATCAATAAATAAAAAACACCGGTTACGTCGGAAAGACATTTTCTTCACTATAACATTTTTAATATTTCTCAAACAATATTCCGTCAAGCACTTTTTATGCACAATCCATTGGCTCTATCGTCAATATATGATAACTGTGCTGGCTCATCAGCACTCATCAACCCCCACATATTAACAATAATTCGTCCTCACATTCACACTTCCGGCTGGGCTTGTATCTAGTATTACGGATGACGGCCATAAGTTCTGACGAATGTGTGCACTTGATTTTAAAAAAATCGTCTGGATATGTAGCGTGTGATAAATCAAAACCTCTGTATTCGGAGCGAAACGCACTCTTGCTTCTTCTAGTTGCTGTCCTAATTTTTGTAGCGGAATAATGCATACATTTCTTATAGCCTGCATGCCGCAGTCAAATAGTCTAGCGAACGTCGACGTCTTGGTAAATGGCTGCACTTCGTACGTGCTGACCATTTGCGTTACGCGGTCCGACGTTAAGAGAGTCCTCCTCAGCATCCCACTATTCCAACGTCACGCTGTAGTTCTCTGAAAAAAAATACGAAGTTAAAATAAATGTTTAAAAAAATTTTGATACCCACTCGTTAAAAGTTTGAATGAATAGAACAAAGCACATTTTTAAAAATGTGTTATTTAAATATACCTAATATTATTTCTTTACAAATCAACAGACAATGAACGAGTTGTCACTGATAAAATTAGATAGCAGTTGAAATATGATTGAAAATAGAATATGCGTTAATATGAGAAGCTACCGTTTGCGAAAACAAATTCGCATGCCAACTATTTTCAATTGTGTGTTCCGTCCTAGCCCGGCCACGGCGACACAAAAGGCCGTGGCAATGTCAGTAAGCAGTACGGATGCGTACTTTTCTGTACTCAAAAAGAAAAAACAAGTACCACTTTATTTCACCAGATATTGAACATTTTTTGTGGCCGGGCTGTAACGCATGCGTCCCAGCCCGGCCACGCTTCTATCTCAATTAAATGGGACCTTTATGATATTATTTAAGTATGGGGCAGTTGTACACATCGTGTACTACCGAATCGAAGTAGATTTTATTTGAAATCAGTTACAGTTTACAGTTTACTAACGAATCAAACTTTATTATATGAAATGCCTTATAAAAATATTAGAGCAAAAACATAATTTGACATGTCTAGTTTTGTTATGTAGGCGCAATAGCTCGCACGTATTCAACATTTACATTATTATTTTTTAGTAATAGTATATCTGTGGTAATAATAGTAAATCGTAAATGGTAATACATTTTATATTGATGTCGGTATTTGAGAAACTTTTTTAAAAATATTATTATGATGTGCTTCAATAGGTATGAATGGAAAAATGTTTCTACCCTCATTTTTTATATTTTTATCGTTATCATTCTTACTGTGTGTGAAGCAATGTGCAATATGTGTGAAACTCAATAAAATGAATAAAAATAATAAACGTGCAAAAGTGTTGTCAGTTTCTCTCGAAGATCAAAGGGATGAGTTTCTCAAATATGAAGAAGAATTTGCAGATGTAAATAATTTACCACCTACTTCAAGTAAGATTTTTAAAGATATTTCACGAGCTCTTTCGTTTCGTATGTCTGTCAAAGCACTATATCTGTCTCTTAAAAGAAATTATGGATTGTTTTTTCACCACAAAGATGAAAATGATTATCAATCAGGAAGTAGTACTAGTAGTCCTATTTCATCAACAAGTAGTTTACATAATGATGATAATAATGAAAACATAATAATCAATATTGATTCATCTACATGGGAACAAATTAAGCCGGTCATATATTATTCTTCAAGAAATGATAAAAATAAACCAAACGTCCACTTACAAAAACGACCTAATTTGCCTAAGCAAAAATGGACGAACATAGTAAGCGAGATTTTGTGGAAAAATACAAATAGGAAATGTACATGGATATTTAAGAATAGCTATGCAACAGAAGACAACTTTGTCAAGTTTAGCGGTTATTGCAAACAATGCGGTGCAAGGATTAACGCTCAAACTACGAAAAAAAATGATAATTTTGCTGCTTCATTACAATGCAAAATTATAGAAGGTGATCAGAAAGTTATACATGACCCAAAAATAAAAAATAAGGTCACAACATTTAAGAAAAAACAATTATCCTGCACATTAAGAAAGGAATACCCAACAGTGTTAAGAAGGAAAATTATTAACGAAACAATGGATGATAGTGACACGTATGAACCACCTTTTATTCCGTCTTTGAAGTCCTTAGAAGATATTAGGCAAAGTAGTAAAGCTGAAACTTATTTTCACAAAATAGAAATCATGTCTCTGTATACAATGACAAAGACACCTGGTTTTAGAGATGTAATTAAATTATTATCCTTATTACCATTTATAGTACTTTATTGGACAGAGTTACAAGATAAATTCTACAGGCTTATGACGACTGATAGTAACAGGAAAGTTAAGTTAAGTATTGACGCAACTGGGAGCATAGTTAAACCACTGCGACCACCTATAGATCCAAATAAATGTTACGTTGCTTCTAAACATATTTTTTTTTATGTAGCTGTATTAAAAACATACGGTAGTTGCGTCCCTGTAACACAAATGCTAACAGATTGTCACAGCTTAGATAACATTTATAAATGGCTAAAAATATGGATTTCTGGAAAAGAAACACCGCAAGAAGTTGTATGTGATGATTCCGCCGCCTTATTAGGCGCAATAGTAAAAGCGTTTACACATTGTGAAACCACCCGTCATTATATTTCTTATTGTTATGATATTTTGTTGAAAAAAATACCATGCAAAAAAAACCACTGTCTGATTAGATTAGACACTTCTCACTTTATGAAAAATTTGTACAATTGCAAATGTTTCCATTACGTAGACAAAAGAGTGAGACAGTTTTTTATTAAATATTTAGTCATAATTAAAGAGTCTACGTCCTTTGAGAAAATAATATTCATTGCTGAGCATTTAGCCATTATTTCATTAAGTAAATACACCGGAAAATTAGAGAACGGTCAGTCCACTTTGTGTGATAAAAGTTTAACGAACTTACGAACTTTTGCTACTTCATCTAACCCTCGAGAAAATATAGACGAAGAGGAAATGTGTGATTGTAACCCTTTAAACGATGATGGCAACCTGGAACATGATGACTTTGACGGTGATAATGACTTTTTATTGAGTTTTGGCAATAAACTAGATCGGATTTCGCTTGAGTTGACTCTCAGTGAGAATATTTCAATTTATGACAACTTGTATTACTTACCGGAATTCATCGCAATACTTAAAAGGCTTTTGTCTCGTTTACCTTTATGGACAAACGTTATGCTTTCTTACAGAGAAACCCTAAACGAAACTCCCACAAGTTCTGATGTAGAAAGTTATTTTAAGAATGTTAAGACTTTGCTTAAGTATCCGTCTGAAAAACGTAGAGTAGACGAATTTATTATAAGACATGTTGAATATCTCTCTGGAGAACTCAAGCAAGCAATTAGTGATTTCAATGTAGTTGTAGAATATAAGAAAACAGATAAAAAAGATGAGAGGAATAATAAAGTTAATGTTGTAAAATGTGAGTTAAAAGAATTCCCAAAAGAGTCAATTCTGTCCGAGGCCCCTCTTCTTTATGAAAACTGGAGAGGCTTAGTGGCGAAAACGTCAGATATGCATATAAAACCTAAATCTATTAAAAACCTTAATACACCAATAGATTTGTTGAAGAATGGGAATATCTGTTCATCGGGTGTTAACAGGATTATCGTTCAAAATACATGTGCATTCGATTCCGTACTTCAAGTGTGTGCGGTGGGATATGTTGATAGAAATTGCCTTATGAAGGCGTTTGATGAAAAAGATAGTGAATTTGCCAAATTGGTTAAAGCTCTAGCTACAAAAGACTACACAAAAAATATTATTGCAATGAGAACTAAAATTATTGAACAGTACTATTATGAGAAAACTGTAAATAATAATGTCACTATTATTAATTGCCTTTCGAACATTTCTTACCCGTTGGATAAAATTTTAAACAACGATATTCCTAGTGTAACATCTTGTAAGAAATGCTCAAATGAGAACTGTAAAAGAAATCAATTCATAGTCGAACGCCATGTTTCACATATGCCCTTGAACATAGTTATTCTTGCTGAAAAGGGCATTTCATTTATTGATGAAGCAGCTAAGGCAATGCTACATTTTGAGTTGAATGAAAAATGTACTAAATCAAATGACGGGCTTCCCAGTTTTGGGATGCTTGGTATTTATTATAAATTATCAGATTTCTTGATATTTCAATTGGATGAGAGTGAAACAATAAATATAGACGACATCCCACACAATTTGGAACTACAAGACAAGAAATTTAGTATTTTGGCTGTCATAGAATTTAAAAGTGATATACGACACTATGTAGCCCATTGTAAGCGAATAAACAATCGTTGGGAACGTTATGATGACCTAGAATCTAAAGTGTTATCTACAAAACATAAAAATATGTCCATACATAGTATATTTTACACTGCCTTGTAATTATGTTATTTTCTTAAAGTACCTAGTATTTTTAGAAGTATTATTTTATTTTTAGTATATTTCTAGAAGTTCAACATTGGTTTTTATAAAAAATAATGCAGATTATTTCTGACTTTCATGGTCGCCTTGGTTGTCAAACAAATTACTTAAATAATATTGTATTGTATATATTTTACATAAGTACTTATAAGAATGTTAATTATGACGTAACATATACTAGGAAAATAAATATTTTGATTTGTTTTTTTATTTCATTTATAACTACACTAGCTCCCGCCCGCGGTTTCACTCGCGCAGTTACCGTTCCCGTGGAGTTATGGGAATGTAATATAGTCTATGTGTTATTCTGATCTGATGTACAAGCTAAGGGTAATGTATAAGTTAAGTTTCATTAAAATCCATTCAGTAGTTTTACGTTTAAGAGTAACAAACATTTATCCACACATATACCTATTGAAGCACATCATAATAATATTTTTAAAAAAGTTTCTCAAATACCGACATCAATATAAAATGTATTACCATTTACGATTTACTATTATTACCACAGATATACTATTACTAAAAAATAATAATGTAAATGTTGAATACGTGCGAGCTATTGCGCCTACATAACAAAACTAGACATGTCAAATTATGTTTTTGCTCTAATATTTTTATAAGGCATTTCATATAATAAAGTTTGATTCGTTAGTAAACTGTAACTGATTTCAAATAAAATCTACTTCGATTCGGTAGTACACGATGTGTACAACTGCCCCATACTTAAATAATATCATAAAGGTCCCATTTAATTGAGATAGAAGCGTGGCCGGGCTGGGACGCATGCGTTACAGCCCGGCCACAAAAAATGTTCAATATCTGGTGAAATAAAGTGGTACTTGTTTTTTCTTTTTGAGTACAGAAAAGTACGCATCCGTACTGCTTACTGACATTGCCACGGCCTTTTGTGTCGCCGTGGCCGGGCTAGGACGGAACACACTTTTCAATTCTATGATCATTGATTTTCAAGATGATAATTTCTGTAAGCGTTTCCAGTTTTAGGACATTTATTGTGCGTAGGTATCATGAACCTATTTTTTCGGCAAACATATTTATGGCACCTGGAATTCCCGAACCGTGGGAAAGCAAAAACTTGTTGCATGCAAACTATTTTCAGTTCTTGTGTAACGATTTAGAGACGATAATTGATTTAAGGATTTTCAGTTTTACAACTTTTACTATGGGGATGATAAATCTATTGTTTTCAAAACACAATATACGCTTTATGATTTCTAAAATTTACTAAAGCGTGGGATAGAAAACAATTTATTTTGTCAAAAGTTGTTGAAACGAATTAGGATTTTCAATAATCCAAAAAATTAACATAATTTATTTTGTTTAAACATAAATATTTTAAAGAGTTATGCATAACATATTTATTGTGAGGAAAATAAAAATGAAACACCGTGATTTAATAAGGGTGGATTTAAGTATGAATCATAGATAAAAAATATAAGTGTATAAAAGCACGAAATTCCTACTCTTCACATATCAGTTCTCTACTATTTTGTAGAACGAGTACAGTTTTGTACCCGTTCTACAAAATAGTTTTTGTTCCGATTAGTACTACGTTATTATATTTCAGATTAATTGAACGAGTAAAAGTCTTGTTCCAAGAAGTTCACCTTTAAAAAATATACGAATTACCAAGTGACTCAGAACATCACGTTTAAAGTAAACTAAACGTAAATATTATTGGACATCAAAAAATGTAAATGAACTTTTACTTTACATTGAGTTTTGAAAAAGACATTAACGGTTTATGAATTTTTATTAAATCATTTATAATATTATTTATTTGTTGAATAATCATAAGTAGTTCTATACCTATGTATGATAATAATAATCATAAAATTACTTATTTTCTTAAAAATTCGGTAGTAAATTAGTAGAATGATTTTCGACAACCATCGTCATATTTGAATATACATATTTATATAAAATTTTAATAAATTATGCACTTAAATCTTTCTCACCCATTGCACCGTCTAATAATAAACACAATTTAATCGTTATTGTTTTTTTTTAATTATATACCAAATAAATACATTTCGTTTTAAAATAATAAGTTTATATAAAATATTAAGAATAAATAACTGCGAATGATACTATGCGACTAATCCTAATGTCTGCCATCATCATTGAGAATATTAATATTATAACAACGAAACAAACCTTAGCTATGAAATTAACCATCGTCTTCAGAAATATTGATTATATTATTATTTGGTCTCCCCCAATTACTTTTTAACCAATAGCCAATTCTATTGTTAAACATAATTAATAATTATTATAATGAAATATAATTTGAATTTGACTTACCGTAACATTTAACTCCCGCGATATTTGGTAAAGGTTTGAATCCTTGGCCATGAAGATCCAAAATTTGATTCACGGCTTAAATTTCGGTTAATTGTGAAGACTCGCAGAGGTCAGCAAGAAAGCACCCAACAGTCCAATAAAACACAGCCACCATAGGTAAACAGATGAAGAAGAAACGGTCCACTAATTCACACCACAAGTCAACGAGAGTTCAATCAGTAATCTAAGAAAATACGAATAGCGAAGTGGCAAGATATCGGAATCTGTAAACAGAACAAGTCGTGAGCAAAATACAGTAAACATGCGCGCGTCATCATAGAAGGAAGTGCAAATTGCAACTAAATTAACAAAAATGTTTTATGTTCCCGTTCCCACACCTTAGCCCCGTCCTAATTGGTTAAAAGTAAAATGCGGGAGTGGTTTTTGCGTTAGTGTGTGTGACCGAACCATTGTGAACCGTTCATAACAAAATATTTTTGGGTGGTCGAGCATCAAGTGGGCCGATTGTACCTATAATAGTTTTATAACTCGTATATGCTTAGACACACTTCACAGATGCCTTACTTGTAAAGTAACCGATCCATTGGAAACTTACAGCAATTAGTTAAATAAAAGGTTGGTAATATCCTGTAAAACATAACCTTTAAAATATACCCAGTGTCTGCTTCGTTGTATTTTTTTCAGCAGCATAACGTCTTCGCAATGTTCTTGATGGAATCCCAAACTGTCGGGATATTTCGTTTATCCCCATGGTATTTCTGTCCATTTCGTCGAAAGCTGTATCGCGCGAGCTCGAATATGTTCTGTAGTCCAAGAACATATTCGAGCTCGCGCTCCTTCCTTTCTTTTGTATTTTCGTGGCATGGTTATGCTACAATCAGTAAAAAGTCCAAATATAAATAAATGTAAATAAACACATAAAAAATATAACAGAACACAAAAATATGTTCAAAATATACACTAAACCCCATATTATGGGTATACATGGTGTATGGAGGGATAGATGCCCTTAGGGGCACCTATACCTCGAAAAATCAGGGCAACAATCCTTTTTGATAGGGATAGATGCCCAAGTATTTTTTAAATAAATAAAAAACAAAAGAGCAACTATTTACATCTAGATGCATACTTGATGAATCAGTATATTGACGTAATAAAAAATATAACGGAATTAATGACTACTTAAAAAGTTAACTGAGGTGTGGGGTGACTGCGGCTCTTAGTTTCTTAGTGACGAGTTTGGGAAGTTAGGTTTTTTGAAAATGAGGCATCTATCCTACTGAGGCATCTATCCCGTCTTTGCCCTATTTTTAAATTTACCGCCATGATAAATAAACACAACAGCATGGTTTATAACCTCAAAACTAAGCGAAAATATGAATAATCAATTTCACGAAAAACCAACTTCCTCAAGTATCATGTTCATGCAAATCTTATATCTTATGTCTCAAATTGTGTTAAAAAGTTATCAAACAAAAACATATAAATTGCTATAAAATTTGAAAAACGAACCTCAGCAAGTAAATTCCGTGTCTGTTAGTTCCTCACGTCACAGGCAACTGACAGACATGTCAGGGTGGCCAACACAGATAAAATATAATAATTTTGAGCAATGCGTACCTACTTTTTGGTTTCTGCAAGGCAAGATGGAAGGCTTAACTTTATGATGTATAAAAAAATAAAACTTTTATTCTAATCAGTCTTGAAAGAGATCTTATACAGTTAAAAAAATGAGCCATTAAAAATTATTAATAAAAAGTAGTTTTTTTGTAAGTAATTAAAAACTAACGTCAAAAATTCCATCTTGCCCTTATCCTGAGGGCAAAATGGAAAGCTTGTTCGGGCAAAATGGAATGTACAGGAAATCACTACATAATACACACTTTACTACAGTTTACACACATAAAACTACCATCTTCTGTATCGGTACACAGTTCATGTGCCCAATCATTACATACTGGACATTGTACCCTCCTCTGTGGGCGGATCCACATAAGGTTCTCCACATAATACACAGAACACGTCATTTTGTGAAGATTTGGTTCTAAATGTTGTACAATATTTTTTTCTTTTCTGTTTATTTCCCTTTTCCTTTACCTTTGCCTTTTCCTTCATTCTCGCTGGTTCCTATTTTCTTGCCTTTAATAGTCCGATTGAATACTAATTTTGGTTTCGCTTTCATTTCATTTTTCATTTCAATAGCATTTTTGAATGGCAAACTGGTTAAGATTTCTGGCTTTTGACATGTCATTTTCCGCTTCTTTATAATAGGAGTAACTTTTGGTGACGGAAGAATTTTTATTGGAGAAATGTGGTACGAAGTGGATGGTTAATCCCAGCTCTTATCAACAACACTGGAACGAGTTTCAAGCACACTATCTTCAGTCATTTCATTCAGAGTATCATCAAAATTAAGTTGCTCTTCTTCTTTCTGCTTTTCTTGACTATCGCTCACAGCGGATGGTTCATCAATATTGTTGTTTTCAACAGGATCATAGATGACATCACATAGATTTTCAATTACTGGAGCATTATCATTATTTAAAGCTGAGTCTTCCGTAACGTCAGGGTCTTTATTTTTGTCTCCCTCATCTGTCACGGTGGTATTTGATTCCCCTTCAATAACTGCAGCGTTTTCATAAACAATTGCTGGTGCAAAATCTAAATCTGTAAACAAATGTCTATTGTATGGGAAGATACCAGTCTTTCTAAACCCACTTGTGGCATTTTGTACAGTAGCACTTTTTTCATAGGCAATGCAGACAAGTCTAGCTATATCAAACTGATTTATTCTTCTTCCAGGACGATTCTTTTGAAATATGTCTAGGGCTTGCTCAAAAGCCACTTTGAATGAACGGTAAACTGACACGTCCAATGGTTGTAGCTTATGGCTCGTATGGGGGGAATACTGACCATTATTACATGCATTTGTCGAGCTAAATTCAAAGCTTCCAAGTTTTGATGAGTAGTGTGATTGTCTAGAATCAATAAAACTGGTCTGTCTTCTGTTGGTCTTGTTTTATCAATAAAAAATTGTAGCCAGTTGTTAAAAGTGCTGTTATTTATCCAACCAGAATCCGAAACCCAAGCTTGAGAACCATTAGGAGCTCCGTCTAAAAGGCGTTCATTCATTCTTTTTCTTTGTTCAAATATAAAGCAAGGTGGGATAAACCGACAACCAACCGACCTGCAAGCACAGATTACTTTGGTAAGTTGCCCTTTTTCTGCTGTTGCTACAACTCCTACTTGTTTTTTGCCTTTAACAGAAATAACTCTTGGAGGTTTGAAAGCACTGGTCTTGACACCAGTCTCATCCATATTATAGATGTCATCGGATCGTGACACAAAGTTATGAGATATTACGCTCCACAGATTATCATAGAACCGATTCACTTGGATGTGATTAAATGCAGAACAACGAGCTAAAGCTGTGGGTTCCGGTATCCTGTATGATAGTTGAGGATGTTTTTTCTTGAACCCATCAAGCCATGCCTTCCCAGCTTTTTCACATGTAAAAGGATGCGGAATATTATTTAGTTTCGCTACCTCATAAGCTAATTTTTGTAGACTCTGTTTGGGTTAACCGTAAAAAAGCATATCACGATTGCAAGATCACAAATTTTTCGCACCAGTTTCTTTGAAACAACAGGTTTAAACCTTCCTAGGTTTTTAGACGAGTCCCCTTTTTTAATATGACGATGTAAAGTTCCGATTGGAATACCATATTTTTTTGATGCTGAGCTTATTGATGTAGTTTTAGCTTCGTTCATCGCCATCTGCATCGTTTTTTCAGTCCAAGAACCTCTGTTGCTTTGCCTTATATACTTGTTCACCATCTTAAACATTATAAAACAACAATATTAGTTATAGAAATTAAAAATAGATATTAAATTTAAGTACACGGGCAAGATGGAAATCCTTCCAACTTGCCCTAAAGTGCAATGATGTCTATTCAGGTTGTGTCTCATTTACTTGGCTGACTTTCTTGTCCAAATGTGCTTTCAAAATTTCAATTTCTAAATTATTTTTTACAGTTTTAGCTTCATAATACCTAGTTGTTGTCAAGTCACGTTCACGTCGAACATCATCTTAATATTTTATTTTCACTCTGTGTAAATAAAAAAAATAATTAAATTCTGAAGATCCCATCCATTGACAGTTTAGTATATCGTACCTACATAGCACCTAGTTAGTACAGATAACTGTCCAAAACACACCGTCAAGCTCCAAATAAATATTATCATTTGTGGAATGTTCTATTACATCAGCTGTTGGATTTAGTAAAGGGGAAGAAGCATGCTCACTGATACCAACACCACCAACTATTGCCACCTCTTCAATAAAATTAACTCCATCACCACCAAATGGCACTTTAAATCCAGTGCATGTTGATCCAATCTGACCTGCTACTCTTTCTAAAATGTCGTCATGGGGTCATCACATCAGGTTTCCCACGACCTGTCTGTTGGAAAATTATATTATTCATAATTAGTACCTACATAGCTTTAGGTTTGCCATTATAAGTTCACACATACCTACACTTCTTACCTACCTTAAAATTATTTTGCCGTATTTGTTGGCACATGTTCCGTGCTGTTTTTTTTAAATTATCCCACTTCGCCTTTAATTGGTGTGTATGCCGCGGAATTTGACCATTTTTTGCATTAAAATGCGATGTTATTGAAACCCACGCTTCTTCTTTCAGCTTATTAGACGCAGCATTCGTCACCTTGCTCGTGATTATCGGCTTAATCTAATAAATTAAATCTAATAACAGAGACTTTTTCTGTAGCTTTTGTCATATCTTCTGCCATCCACTGGCCCTGGTCAGTCTTTTTTTTATATGTACGAACCATCTAAAATGAAAATATAATATACGTAAATGAGTAATAGGTATTTTAAATAGTCGTCCAATTCGCCCCGAATGTTATGATCCCATTCGCCCCATGTCAATGATCGTTAACAAATTAATTTGTTAGGAAAACTATTATTATATATAATACTAAAGGTTTATCAAAATTAGACACACACCTAATAACATTATATAAAAACATTCTCAACTTTACATAATTTTATCATCAAAATATAAGTAATCATGTTTACGTACCTTACATTTGGTGCGAAAACTGACGTGGCCTTACATGGGAAGGGCTCGCGCGCGTCGCCGGCACTAAAGTACGAACGGTAACAAAATTCCACGAATTACATCTGGAGCGGGAGGAGGGGAAGTAGCGATGTATCGCTGCGTTTGCATTCTGTGCAGTGCGGTGTTATTAATTTTTATTGATTTCTTGTTTTGATTCGATTCAACCTGTGATCTGATTCGCCTCGGTCTACCCTACCTATCAAAATTAGGTGGATAGTTACTGTATTGTTGTGTATTTACATTAAAACTCTTTAGTTGTAAAACTAAATTATCAAGACTGCACTTATTTTATCAGTTCGGCCATGTTGTATCAGAGAGAGCAGTAGTGATGGGACACGTTACTGATAGCATATCTCACATCCCTCTCTCTTTACATTATAGTTTTAAATTAACTTGTTACACATAAACTTAATAATGAAAATACTTTTTATAACTTTTAAATGTTACACAAACTTAATGTCAAAAGTACTTAATCAAGTACTTTCTATTTCTGTCTCACTTTTGCCGTTTTTCTGTTACTGTCTGTTCTTAAATGAATTTGGTGTATTATCATGTTCTAATGCCTTAGCATTAGTACCTACTCCACTACTTGGATCTTTATAAACAACTTTTTCTCCTTCATATACATTTTTTAAATTTCTTGCTACCTTTACTTTTTCTGCTTACTTGCATTTTATACAAGGTTTTTTTTATACTTTTAGTTTCCTTGTCTTTTGTAGTTACAAATGGTAACAAACCTTGTATTTTTCTTCCCATTAACAATTCTGATCGACACTTGTAATCAAACTCTTTTGAAATAGGTATATTTCTACAAATACAAATACAAATAATTTATTTGCCATAATGTGGTACAAATAGATGTTACATCGAGTTATGGTCAGCACATTAGTCATCTCAATTTTATGACATACAAATATTTTAACTTAAAACTAAACGGGAAATAGTCATATGTAAACTATAAGAATTCCTATTCAACTTAATTAAACTAATTACAACCATGTCAATCGAATTCAAAACTTAGAAAATCTTTAACAGAGTAGAAACATTGTTCAACTAACCACCTATATAATTGTCTTTTAAATTTACTTAGTGGTAAGTCTCGGAAATCTTGGGGTAGGTGATTAAATATGCGTACTGACATTGCATATCTATTCCTACTACTTACTTCTGTTCTCAATAAAGGGAGAGTAAGGTTGTTTGGGTATCTTGTATTAAAATTACAAGAATCCTTTTTATAAATAAACAAATCATTATTACTCGTATTTTTAACAAAAGTACATATTTCTAAAATGTAAATGCATGGTAGAGTGAGTAGCGAAAGCTCTCGGAAGAAAGGCTTACAGGTTACCCAAGGAGCGACATTGCAAATGGATCTTACACATTGCTTTTGAGCTATAAATGCTCTATTTATATTTACTGAGTTGCCCCAAAGCACTATGCCATATCTAAGTGTAGATACCACAAATGCATGATATGCCTTAAGAGCTGTTTCTTTGTTTGAGATTTTTGTAAGCCTCCATAGAGCATACACAAACCTATTAATTTTTTTACAAGTACTGTCTACGTGTGTTTTCCAATTACAGTTGTGATCTAGTTTTATACCGAGAAAAGAATTTTCGTTAGCTTCTGGTAATATTTGTCCATTATAGTTTAAATTAAGTTCACGTTTGTCTATACTCTAACAGCATCTAATCAGCTTTTTTAAATATGTTCTTAACCGTCTGAATATAACGTTCTGCTAGTCCATTTGACTGTGCATGTAACGGACTACTTGTTTTAAAATTCCAGTCACTAGCAAGTTGTTTAAACTTATAACTATACCATTTTCTGTATATATCTGATACAATAATAGCATTTTTGAAAGATAGAAAAATTTCCTTCTTTGTATTTTAATGTAATTTTTCCCTTTGGATGCACCTAAACTTTTTACATCTAAAAAATCATCGTGGCTCAGTTCAAAAACTTTATATGGGTAACCTGTTTTCTTAGCATTCTATACTGGTCTGGTGTATATATAGGGCCTGATTTTAAAGTTTTCTGTATTTGCCTTTCAATCACACTATCGCCTTCATTCTGCGTGTCTTTCAACAAGAAATTTATGTAAACTTATATAATCAAAATAATGAACTATGTAAATATACAGTGCTATTATGTAATGGTTTTATTGTTGCCCACAACAATTATCAGAATAAAACACCAAATCTAACTTTGTATTAAGATTTTCAGCTTGTTTTAAGTTTTTAATGTACTCTCTCTCTTTTTGCTTGACCTTTATGCCAAACAAAACAAGTAACATCTTTATTTTTAATATTGCACACGGTAAAATAATAGCAGTTTTACTTAGAGACATAATAAAAATTAGATATCTCGCCCCTTGGACAACTCATTGCAGCTTGGAAATCATAAACACAGACGATAGTATTATGTAAATAAATTATAATACTTAATGTAAGTTGCGCTCGGTAAATCTTTCGATTGACATTCACCTACATAATCTCGATGCAAATCCGCTACAGTCTTACCACCCTTTATGTAAACACGGTTTGTATCCGCTCGACAGTAGTGGCTCTCAATTTTTGGTATTGAATGAAGGTGTTTCCTGAGACCCTCTTTAATGGCTGGATCTACAGCATGATGGTTGTTGTGTTTGCCACGTTCGTCCAGCTCCAAAGATCCCGATGTAGACTCTTTTCTAAAACAGTTCTAATAGGGCGATCAGAAACATCCAAAAGTAAGTTGGTTTTTAAGATATAATAATAAAAGCGTGGGGTGCTTTTTATGACATTTTAATATGGCACCCCACGCTTTTTTTCAACTAAAATAATTTTTTTTCTTGTTTCACTATAATTAACTTAAATTTATTAATACTAATTACGCTATTCTTAATTCAAGTTCATTTAAAAAAAAATTAATTGTAAAAATTCATATGTTGTACTAGTTTCCCTAATTACAAAAATATAAATATTAAATATAAACTTATTTTGAAATACGCTATTAGTTTATGTACTTACTTGTTTTGTTACTGTAACAACAAAAAAACACGTTCTTTAAGTGAAACAAAACACAACTATGGCATCGAAACTTTTTGAATAACGTCACAACACGAAACAGGACCTTATCTAAGAAAAAAACCAGAAGTAAGTATGAACTATTTCGTTTTATGCCTATATCCTACAGAAAATGCGAGTATCACTTTGCGAGAATTCAAAGCAACTGGCGTTATGTCGATGTAACGACAAAATGGCGGTCCATTATGACCAATTAGATAATGTCATTCATTCACGCCACCTAGCCAAATTTAATCATAGGGATATGAGTTTTATTCACATGAAATTACAAATTAGTTTGTTTTGAGTGGTAACATTATCAAAAAAGTGACAGATTTTGTGATATGTCGCTACCAAATTATAGCAGCGATATATTGCATATTAACAATTTTGGCATCAGAAATATTTAAGATGTAATAGTCGCTGAATACTTTTATTTAGGCCTGTCCTCAGGATATACCGCTTTGAAGTGCATGCATGTTGCACGCTTTATGAAGTAGGTTATTTGCTACAGCTACCTGCAGTCGGCCAGGTAGGACAGATAATCAGAATAGTTAAGGTAAGCGTTCACGTCTAAGAAAATCACCAATTTTGAAACCGAAAGCAAAATATATTCGAGTTAAGAAGGCAATTATAACAAAGAAAAAATATTTTGTTTACAATAGATACTACTCTTTAAACCTAAAGAAATTGAATAATGTTAGGTTTAGCCAGTTCACCCTCCAATTCATATATTTACAACCCCCTCTTACCCCAAATTGCAAAAAGGTGGGTACACGGTATACTATTGGTTGGTGTTTAGTCAATTGTGTTATAGTTGCGATACGTTCTACAAAGCGTTTAGCCACAGACTAAATGCTGAGGTGTCCATGAAAACAGGTCCGCGAAATCTGTATCACCTGACGAGTGCTAGAAATGGTACATAAAAATAAAGTGCACTAAATATAATAGAACGGGGAATCTAGGAGCGCACGAGGCGAGCGGACGTGCGTAGCGGCCGCCGAATGCCTGAAGCATAATATCAAAGTCAAAGTCAAAGTCAAATATCTTTATTTCGTAAAATCAGGTTAATGATTATTTGAAAACGTCAAATTAAAACATACTAAAAATTTTATAAAATTATGAATGTTTGAAAAAAAAAAACAAAATGAGGTTAGGTGGCAGTTCCAAGTGTAAAGCTCATGAGAAGAAGCTGCCAAGAAACTCATGAGCCACTCTTTTAAAATCATCAAGTTTTTCTTTACAAAAATAAATTTTACTGAATGAACCATTGTGTTTGGTGAGTGTAATCGTTTATAAAATAAGGATAACTAAATAATAATACTATTTGTAACTCTAAAATGAGTATATATAAACGTATTCAGCAAACACAATACTTCACTTCTTACAAAGTAAATATGTATATATACATATAATCTTAAAGTACATTTTAATAGCCTGTGAGAGAAAGCAGTTCAATCCCAAGCGTTTTTGTCTTCCATATAATCAATTATTGAGTAGTAACTTTTCATACACATTTTTTTCTTAATGGTACACTTAAATTTATTACGAATTAATTTTTGAATATCGCTAGGGATTTTATTGTAGAAACGTATACATTGGCCCCGAAATGATTTGTTTACTTTTTGTAACCTTGACGCTGGTACAACAAGTTTATGTTTGTTCCGCGTGTTAATATTATGTATATCACATTTCTTACAGAAACTATCAATATTTTTGTGAACATATATAAGGTTTTCATAGATATACTGACATGCAACAGTCATGATATTGATTTCCTTAAATTTTTCTCTAAGTGAGTGTCTACTACTAAGATCTTAAATTGATCGAATAGCCCTCTTCTGCAGAACAAAAATGGTTTGAATGTCGGCAGCATTCCCCCACAGTAGAATACCGTACGACATTAAACTATGAAAGTAACTAAAATAAACTAATCGCGCTGTTTCAACGTCTGTTAGCTGACGAATTTTTCTAACTGCGTACGCTGCAGAACTGAGTCTATTAGACAATTCACTTATATGTGGGCCCCACTGAAGCTTAGAATCTAGAGTAATTCCTAAAAACTTTGTTGTCTCTACAGGGTTCAACTCATCTTCTTTTATTTTTATAGTGGTTTTTACTGGTTTCACGTTAGGTGTTATAAATCGAATACATTTAGTCTTGCCCTCGTTTAAGAGTAAATTGTTAACATCAAACCAGTTAACCACTTTTGAGATAGCCATATTTACATCTTCAAAGTCTTTTTGCTGGCGTTTTAATTTAAATAAGAGTGATGTATCATCTGCAAACAGGACTATCTCATGATTATTATTTACTAAATATGGTAAGTCGTTTATGTAAATTAAAAACAACAACGGCCCGAGAATAGAACCCTGTGGGACTCCCATTTTGACCACAGACCCCGGGGAGCGTTTACCATTAACATCAGCTTTCTGAATCCTGTTACTCAGATAGGACGTAAGAAGATTCAGAGCTGTGTTTTTAATACCATAATGTTGCAATTTCCTGATTAATGTTTCATGCAGAACACAGTCAAATGCCTTAGATAAATCACAGAAGACGCCTAAAGCATCTTGCGATTCCTCCCAGGCGTCAAAAATATGTTTTAAAAGCTCTACACCAGCATCGGTTGTAGAGCGACCCCTAGTGAAACCAAATTGTTTAAAGTGTAATAATTTATTTTTGTAAAAGAAGTTCTGCATCTGATCATATATTATTTTTTCAAAGATTTTACTAAATGTTGGTAGTACTGATATGGGTCTAAAATTAGTGGGGTCAGACATACTACCTGATTTATACAATGGTATTACTTTACTATATTTCATTAAATCAGGAAATACACCACAATCTATACATTTATTAAATATAAAAGCCAAGTCCTGCGCGATAAAATAAATTATAGACTTAGTAATCACAACTGAGTTACTCCAGAGGTCGGTAGTCTTCTTAACATTAATAGAATTAAAAGCTTTTATGACATCTATATGTGTAACATAATCAAATTGAAAAGTGATGTCACATTTATTAACATTTTTAATCAAGATAGACTCAGCTGCAATAGGTGAGGAATTCAATGACTTTGTAGTGGAGACTGGAATGTCAGTAAAGAATTTTTCAAATGCAGTGGCTACTTCTATGTCCGATGTGATGGTTTTACTATCTATTTTAAGACAGTAATCATTATTCTGACTTCTGACTCTTCCGGTCTCACTATTTATAATATCCCAAGTCATTTTAATTCTATTATCACTGTTTTTAATTTGTGAACTAAGGTAGCATGCTTTTGCTGTTTTGCAAGTCTGCCTAAATGTTTTAGCATAATTTCTTACATAAGCTTGAAATCTTTCACAACAGTTATAATTTCGTTCATCATACAGCTCATATAATCTTTTTCTACTTTTATGTAGGCCGACAGTAGCCCACTCACTAAAAGTTGCATTCCCCTTAACCATAATCGTTTTGGGAGTGAACACCGAATCGAAATTATGACAAAATTTATTAAAGAATGTTTTATATAAAATGTTAGGATCACTGTCCTCATTCAACAGTGGAGGGTTACAAATGAGGCGGCTTTTGAAACTCTCAAATCGACTGACAGTTTTAGGGATAACAGTTATACATTTTTTAGTTACTTTTCTACTTTTAATATCAAAAGAAATAAGTTGACCACAGTGGTCAGAATCCATTTGATTAATTACTCTCTTGTTATCTACAATAATATCTGTGAATATATTATCTAAACATGTGGCTGTAGTGGCAGTTATGCGGGTAGGCTCTAAAAATAAATTACACAGATTAAATGATTTGAATAGAGCTAAAATCCTCAGACTTGAAGTAGTATTCTCTAATAAATTAACATTAAAGTCGCCACATATTATTACATTTTTATTAAGGTTTGTTACCTTATGCAAGACTTCATCCATAACATCTTCAAAAATATGATATTGTGCTGAAGGTGGTCTGTACACAGTCAATACAATAAACCGCTTCAACTCTACACAGGCTATTTCTGTGCTACGTTCAACAGAGAAGTTAACAATATCACGGCGTTCTTTGAATTTAAGATTTTTATTTATTAATATCAGTGAACCACCATGTATAGCCAGTTCCCTGCTGAACGAGCTGCCTACCTGGTGATTGTTGAAATTAAACATGAACTGATCGCTCTTTAGCCAGTGTTCAGTAATACATAAAATATCAATAGCTTCAGCATTCATGAACAATTCCAATTCCAAGTCTTTTCCTGTCATTCCTCTGATATTCTGATGCACCAGGTTAATTTTATTAATATAACTATTGTTCTGTTTTGACATAACAGAATAATTTTCAAGTGGTAGTGCACAAGTATGTGTGCAAGAGGTACTCTCTATTGTCTTAAAATTAAATTTAAATTATTCGGTATGTCAATATTATAATTATTATTAATACATAAATTATCATTATTAATGTCAGGTGCTTTAGCCAAATTGTTGGCTAAGTTAAAATTAATGTCATAATTTTGTTGCTCAATAGAAGCAACTTGAGTAGCCAAATTCTTGGCTGAAGTATTAATATAAAAAGATAGCGAAACAGCTATCTGTCTTTTACAACTATTTTTAAGATAATATCTATCTTTTGTCGAATAAAAATATTTACTAACAAGTTTGTTAGTGTCAATAAAATGAAATTTATTATAAAAAGGTCCATTAATTTGGCATGTCAGTTGATGCATAAGGTTATTCAAATTATATCTAATAGAATTTTCTTCCTGTGATAATCCATTACTCAGGGGAAATGAAAACATAACAATTTTTTTACATTTAAATTGGACAACTCCTCAAAATAATTTAAAAACCTATTTTTGTTTACATTTCCCCTATCACCGACAAAAATAATTATAGTGCTGTCCTGACTAAAATTAGATCTTAAAATATTTTCCATGATATTACTATAGGACAAAGCAGGCGTGCAATTATTGATGATTCTAGTTTGTCCCGTACTCAACTTTGACATTAGGTATCCAATGCCCTTACCAATTTCATCACTATACATCATAATAGTACTTAATTTAAAAGAACTGCTAGTTTGTGCTAAGTTATTATGGAGTGCTGGCAGTGGAGAGGGATTAAGTGCTAGCGATTGGCAATCTAGTGATAATCTACAAATTGGACTATGCCTACTTGTTAAAGGAGTTGATTGCTCATTGTTACAGTTGCAAGAGTTGACCAGCTTACCTATAGCCAACACCTGCTCCCTGCTCTGTTTTGCAGTTACTTCATATTTCATTGTTAGACTGTAATGATTCATGGAGGCGGTCAATCTCTAATTGCATAGCCCGTGTATCCTCAACATACTGCGATGAGACATTGTCCAGCTCCAGTCAATACATTTGAACCTGATCGATTAGTTGCAATCTCTGTCTATTTAATGCCATGCTATCAATAAAGAATTTGTGTTTACTAATTATTTTTTTTGTTTTTGTAATATATTTCTTAATTTTTATATACTTTTTAAGCTTATTTCTGCTGCATTTAATAACCTTGACAGATTTATTAGACTTTTTAAATTGCACGGGCCCATCCTCTCCAGTAAGATCGATAATAACTGAGGAATGTAAGTTACCAACTGCAGCATCATTTATGACCGGGCCAACCAATTCACTGAACAAGCTATTGTTACACTTTACAATATGATTATGTTTATCTGACTCAAGTTCTGATATTTTGTTGTGCGCTTGAAGTAGTTGTCGTTTCAAGGAGGTTATGTGGTTAAGAGTCTGTGTGTATTCATCCATACAAGCATCAAAGCTGTCTACTGTGCGTTGGAGTTTGTCCCGGTCATTTAGGATATTGTTATATTCAGAGTGCAACTTTGCCAGTTCATCTCTCAACCGTTCATTCATGTTTAAAACGTCTAACAGTTCTTTTTCATTGCCCTCTCTTTCCCTATTAAGTTGATCACATCTTTCTTTGGATGCCTGTAGTTCCCTCAAAGTCAGTTGTAGTTTAGTTTGTTCCTGACGAGCCAAGGCTTTGCGAGTCATCATTTTCACTTTAATCTAAGCTTAAATAAAACAAAAAACAAATACTTAGTTATCTATTTGATTACTTCATAACACTAGCATTATTATGATTAAAATTACAACAATATAAATTTTGACTACAACGATGTGAATGAAGATGGAACTAAAACAATTAAAGCGGCGTATCGATATCTAATTCGCCCGTTTGCATAGATAATTCAAGTAACCTAAAGGACTTCTGAACCGGCCATATTTTACTGTAATTTGTAGCTGCACTATTGCACTCTTTCAAAACAATGTAGGCCATTACGTGGCCATACCAAACATGTTAGGCGATTTGGCGGGGACATAGCGTTACGATAAAATCGAAACTTAAATCCTAGGCAATGATGTTTTAAGTAAAAAGGTAGTAGATAGGTTACATAAACAACATTCGATCCCTAAAAAAAAAACTTATGCCCACTTAGATCATTTAAATATTCATCAATGTCACAATATTATAAAGTAGAAAAGCATGATTTAATCATCACGAACAAAAAAGAGAATTCACTGCCTTTATGTGTTGACGCCGGCGATGCGACACTAACATATTAAAACAAAAATTGTTTTGTATTGGTGCCACTTTTCGAGCGCTTGTAAAGTGCCCTGTACACGATTAAATTGTTTGTCAAATTTTACGTGTTTGTTAAATTATTTGATAGTCTACCGCTTTGTTAAAGTGTTTGTCAAACGATCGTGTTTGATGAAAAATTTGATTGACATCGTGTTTGATGGGTATTTGACAAACATGTTTGATAATGTACGGCTGTGTTTGTCAAATAAGATCTCTAGCAACAAACATTTTAATCGTTTACAGGGCACTTCTGGCGAGTTGTTTGAGAAACACGTTTAATGGTATGTTTGAACGTTTTTGCTATTGTTTGATGAAAACGTGAAGTTTGTGTTTACGTGATATCCACACCTTTTTATTTAAAACATCATTGCGTATAGGTACATCCTTAAGGAGTTACACTCCATCATAAGAGCTCAGAGTTACCAAATTATTGTGTTGTCAATTGTGATCCTAACTACATTCACATGAAAAATTTTATTACGATACGACATTTAGAAGTAGGTTAAAATTAACTTCCAAATCTCTACCACATTGTTAGATAGGTACATTTTAGTTAAAAACGCAAATGTTATCTTACCTTTATTAATAATTAAGCACCTACACACTCATTATAGTAATGACTACTTTTTACAAACTGAAAAAACGACTGTCTCAAAGTTCTGGGGCATTACCCGCTTTCTCTGAAAAGAACTTTCTTTATCGAACAAAATTTAAACGAAGGTTCGTATTTAAATAAAATAAACTGTAGGTAATATAACATTAAACTTAGTCTAAACAGTATTTAAAATTAACCTTGCCTATTCCTAACTAACATTTGCACTAATGCATCTCTTGCCCTGCGACCTGCCAGTAGAGCTTGGGGTGATGTCGTTGTAGCTGGTAAAGACGGGGCCTGTCTGCGTCATTTTCCAACTCAATTTCAGTTAGCTCGGGAGCTTTAACACCAACCCATACACATAAATTGTGAACAGGCAATTATTATTTTGCCTGCTGCTTTAGGGCAATAATGTAATTCTCGATTTGCCAAAAGACACCGCTATCTGCTTTTTAGTATCCCAAAAGAGCGTTCAATTGTGAAACGTGCACGCTTTTGAATGTAATTGTACCGTCCTTCAGGCGAGTCTTTAGGAGCACTGTCGATAGGGCTCATCATTTGCTCTCTTTGAGCATAACCAGAATCAAATAGATTTAAACATACCTAAAAGATAAACTGTAAAAGAGCGTTCAATTGTGGAACGTGCACGCTTTTGGATGTAATTGTACCGTCCTTCAGGCGAGTCTTTAGGAGCACTGTCGATAGGACCCATCATTTGCTCTCTTTGAGCATAACCAGAATCACCTTAAAATTTGAAAATTTGACTTTGTTCATATGGATTAACAATTTCATACATTTCGAAAGTACATATATTCAATTAGATTTCGTCCGTGAACTTCTGATACCTCCTAACTAGCATTTTTTCGTAAAACTTTATTTTAATGCCATCTTTTGGCGAAGGTCAGAATCAATTGAATGCATTATTCCCCTAAATGTAAAATCTTCTTGTTTGGTTACAATCCGTGCGTAGAAATACCTTCTAAATTTTACCGCCCTATTTTTGCTGGAAATTTCTCGTAACTGACAGTTTGCTCGAAGCGCGCGTACCCGGCGGCTGAGTATTTTGGAGTTCGGCATTATAAGTAAGTTTGTAATAGTTTTTATTGTTTAGTTGCTAATTATTTAAGTGTTATAACTACCTGAAAGTGTTTTGTTACTTTTCTTGCATGATAGGTACTAAAATAAGACATTGCTGTGATTCTTTTTTCGGTTAATGTAAGTTTGTCAGATAGGAGTAATTTCTTTGAATACTACTTACTTCTATTCGGTACGTAATGTTGTCATTGTATGCAGTTAGAAGAAATTTCTTAGGAGTATAATACACTTAATTTTACCTAAATTTTTACGATAAAGCGGTGATAGGTCGGCTTGCATAGCGTTGCGTCGCAGAGTCCATGGTTCTAAACCTGGCACCCAACCCTTGAAAATTTTCAAATCTCACGTGTATGTATGAATATTATTATTAGTTATTGTTAAAATTTGCTTACGGTGAATGAAAAATCGTGTAGATGCCTGCTATTTGAGAAGGCCTTATAAGTTTTCGAATGTTAGTCGTTCGCCAACCCACACTGAGTCAGTGTGGTGGACTATGGCTTGAATCCTCCTCAATTTGAGGAGAGGCCCGTGCCCGTTTTATGCTGTTATAATCTACGATATTATATAACCGTTCCCTATGAAGAGTATGGCCGTATTGTTTGGTATTTCGTTTAGTTAAGAGATTGCTTTTTTATTTCAGATGTCGTCATAATGGCATCAAAAAACAGAGCACACGCACTAGTTAACATAATTTGCAATTCAACTCAAGCAGAGAATCTTCCATCCACGTCTCGTACGCCTTTATCTCTGGTACAGAATGTCCTAACAGAACCACATTCTTTTGGAAGGATTGAACCTCAGTTAGGGGAAACTGTAGAAAATGACCTAGACCTCATTCAATTAGAAGACCTGGTTCCATTTGAAGCACCGTCGCTATTAGAAACACCGTCTCCGAGGCCAGCATTACTACCACCTAGACGAGATTCTTCAACTACATTTTGTGAGGACTTTTCGCCTGATGACGACAGCGATTACGAACCATCCAATCATCGTGATGCTTTAAGTTCGGATTCAGAAAATGTTCCACCAAATGAAGAAGCAATGAATGAAGACACACTGGTAGCGAAGGAAAAGGCACTGGAAACGAATGAAGACGTAGTTTACTTTGGAGATATGACTGAAGGCCGACGTAGACAAAAACAAGCTCAACCTGAAAGCTGGAAAAAAAATATTACTAAGCGACTAAGGATGGAGGGAAAAGAGTATGTAGGTTACAAAAGACCAAAGGGTGAGAAAGTACAAAGCCAAATTCGAAACCAAAGAGTCCTTGGGCCTAGATGCAATTCAGATTTCTGTAGAAATAGTAAAATAAGATGTTGTGATGAAGTAAGAGATGAGGACAGAGAGAGGATATTTCGACAATTCTGGAGCGACATGGATTGGCATCAACGAAAAGTCTATGTAGCTAACAACGTAACTTTTCAGGGAAAAGGTAGACAGACATCAGAAAATTCGAGAAGAGCAGGTACCTTTGTTTATTTTCTTCCAGTAAGTAATTCTACTGATAGAACCACAACCAAGAAGCGAGTATGCCGTGAAATGTTTATTCGAACATTGTGTCTTGGCACATTTTCAGTTCAAAATTGGGCAAAAAAAGGAATAAGTGGCATGCATCCGTCTGAAGAAAACATGAATCGTAACCGTCGTCCCAGAGTTCCACTTTCCCAGAGACGTGATGTTCTTGATAACTTTTTTGATGAATTGCCTAAAATGCCGTCACACTATAACCGGCTTAACACTAACAAAGTCTACTTGGAGCCAGTTTATCGTAATGCCACTCACTTATACAATACGTATAAACAATATTGCTCAGAAAAAGGTGCAGATCCTTACGCTAGAAATAAATTTAATCTAACCATCAAATCTAAGAATATAGCTATCCATACTATAAAGAAGGACATGTGTGATGTTTGTGTAGGTTATCAGACCGGTAATGTGTGCGAAAATGACTATCAATCACATCTAAGCAGAAAAAATCGAGCCCGTGAAGAAAAATCTAAAGATAAAAGTGAGGCTATAAAAGGAAACTGCATAGTTTTAACAATGGATTTACAATCAGTTAAGGTATGCCCGTTTATCACAGCTAGTGCCGTTTACTTTAAAACAAAATTATGTGTACATAATTTCACAATCTACGATTTAGCCTCACATGAATGTACATGTTACTGGTTTACTGAAACTGAAGGTGATCTATCAGCATCTACCTATGCGTCATTCATCATTGATTACTTGTCCCGTCATTGCCTGCCCAAACATTTACCCATAATAATATACTCCGATGGCTGCACAAGCCAGAACCGTAATAATATCCTATCGAATGCACTATTAAATTTCTCCATGAAACATGAAGTGTCTATAGTACAAAAATACCTGGAAGTCGGACACACGCAGATGGAAGGAGATTGTGTGCATAGCGCCATAGAAAGAAAACTGAAAAATAGACTAATCCATTTACCAAGTGACTTCCTCTCAGTTACTAAAGAAGCTCGCAAAAATCCCTGTGAGTACGAAGCTGTGATGGTGGACTACACATTTTTCAGAAATTTTTCGGCTCCTGAAACATGGCGCTATACTTCTATTCGACCAGGACGCAAAGCAGGAGATCCAAAAGTTACGGATATAAAGGCAATTCTATATGACAACACAGGCCTGATTAAGTTTAAATTGGACTTTGATTCCGATTGGGATAGCCTCCCTCAAAGAGTTAATAAAATTGCCATCATAAGAGAATACGCGCCCCTGCATAAGAATAGAATACCTATCTCATATAAAAAATTTAAACATTTACAGGAATTGAAGTCTGTAATCCCATTGGATTGTCATTCCTTTTACGACTCTTTGCCTCATTGTGAACGTTAAGTAGCATTAAATATTGGTTTTAAAAGAGACGTTTCTTTTGAAAATTATATAAAATCATTAAAATAATGAAAAATTAAGATTAAGTTTGGTTTCTCATTTATGTTAATTGATTAAGTTTTGTTTCTCGTTTACCATTACCACTAATAAATGACTCATTGTGATTTTGTACCATTTTTTTCTTTTAGCAACAGAAATATTTTACTTGTAAAAATTTTACCTATATTTTGTATATTTTTATATTTTGTTGTTCTTTCCTAATTATGATTTACTTATTCTGATAAATCCTTTGTTTCAAAATGTACATAGTGATGCACAGTTTGGGGGCCGATTCCTCCTAAGTAACTAAAGGAAATATCTCTTAACTGACCTTGGTCTTTAATTTGAAAACTGAAAACTCCTAATTACGATTAAAATAAAAAACAACATAATACTTACTGCATTTAACTATGATTTCATAAAAGACATAAATACTAACCAACTACTTTTTTGTTTTATCAAAATTCGCCACGAAAAATTAATAAATCAGTTTTATGTTCCTCCTGTAAAATTTGTTTCTAAGTAGATAGAAGATCTCAGAAGTTCACGGACGATTTAAACATACCTAAAAGATAAACTGTCTCATTTTGGAGACTCTCCAAATGAGTTTTAATATCACTCTCCCTCCAAATGTAAGCATCATGTACATCTACATTTGTGATAAAACAATTACTGTCACATATCTGAAATTGTTTGTAAGTAAAAAGTCATATAATTGACGACAAATATATAGAAATGAAATTGAAATACTGTGGTATCCACCGAAATGTAACCACCATAAACCGATGTAATATATTTAGCATATTCTTATTTGCTGGGTTCGTTATTGTCAAATAATAGTTTTGTATCATATGCATATGAAAGTATACAATATGGTACTTATAATAAAAACTCAGTTTTTTAATTTTTTTTTGTCTTTCTGCCTGTTCCGGCTAATCTTCGAAATGGCCTGACAGATTTCGACAGGACTTTTACTATCAGATTTAGACTTTTATCAACTTACTAACGTCTACAAGAAGTGAGCAGCACTGCAACTTCATGCGGATGAAGTCGCGGGCACAGCTAGTGTAAAATAAAAATCATACAGAAAATTTAGACCCTTGGAAAGCCATGCAGGCTGCTAGTGTATTATATAAACTACTATTTTGTTCACGCAGGTACTTACAATTTTTACATTAAGAGAGTTAAAATGTTTCCTATTAAAGTATTGCTCCTTATGTTGCGATGGCCTAATAATTGCAACATGAGTGCAATCGATGCAGCCACCAGGAATTCTATGTTTTGCATAGAATCTGCAATATTAACAATAATATTATTACGCATATAAATAATGTGGTTTTTACATTAATGCTGAAAGACATATCTATTACAACAATGAAACAAAGTCCACTAATACGAGTATGTAGTTAACTTTATTATATTATGTAGATAACTATGCATATCAGGGGCAAAGTATTCAATTCTACAAACCTATTTGTAAATGAAGTAGACCTTTAAAATTATATTATAACCAATAAAGAAACTAAAATTAGGTACTCACCGCTGTAAATTGTTGTTGGTAAATTTATTTCGGCTCTATTTTGAGGGAATTTGGTATGCCTTCTTACAACAGTTGCAGTATTTAGTGCCGTTGTAACTTCCTGCAAACAGCGAAATACTGTTTGCTGTGCCATAAGCCCATCCATATTTTGTGCCACTGACCCCTGGTAACTGCCTCGGGCATAAAAATTCAAGGCGGTAAGGATCTGAAAAACATTAACCAGGAAATAAGGATAGCAAATGCAAAATTTTAAAGATTACTATGGACAGTAATAAATTTACTTGTTTAAGCTCCTACCTTAATTGTGGGCTCGATACCGTGACTCCTCGCCTTTGGAGGTAATAAAGACACAATCTCTTGGAATAACTCCTCAAATAATTCCCGACTGAGTCTGTAGTTCCCAACAAACTCTCAAGTCGGGAATTATATCAATATTTAATTGATTGCGCAGACTGCGCTGGTTTCTTTTATGCCCTAAGCGTTCTTCACGCAATGCAGCTTCAATAAAAACGAGTCTTGCAGCCATAACAATTGTTTAAATATTTATTTTCAATAAAAATGTACCACGACGAAAATTAAACGGTAGCAGTTTTGGTTTCATCAAATTTGGGGTTATAATTCCGAATAATCACCTATCAAATTTAAAACTTTGTACGGTAATTAGAGTAGGCTTAGAGAATTTATATTTCAAACAATTTTAGTTTCAATGAAATTCGTGAACTAAAAGAATTGTGGTAGGAAAGCCACGAATATTCTATAGAAACTATGTTTGTCGTTGAAATAGAGTAGACCTCCTGTCTCTTAAAAATAAAAAAATAAATTATAAAAATAAAAAAACTCGCCTGCACAAAAAGGACTGCATGAAATTGTATAATTATGTAGGGGATCTTGTTTCCATCTTTTTTGTGCAGGCGGGTTTTTTTATTTTTATAATTTATTTTTTATTTAATACTTTTTAGTTGTTGTATTATGTAACCGATGTAGAAACTTACTTTTATCACAATAAATTTTCAATACTTGACAATAGGTCAAGTATTGAAAATTTAAAAAACAATGGTTGCTAACTAACTTTTTTAGTATTACAGTCATAATTATGTTATACCTTTTTGAAATGATTATGATGAGCTCTTTAATTTGATACCCATATTGCAGTTTTTTTTCACACCTCTTTATTTTGACATCTCATAGCCGCCATGTTTGTTTTTTAAAAACGTCACCTATCTAAGAACACTTGGGCGATTAAAACGAATCTAACGATGTGTGAATTGTATAAATTCGTTCAGTGGATTGTGAGATATCAGGTAATAAATAATATTACATACATACATACAAGATACGCGCGAAAAACATAACCCTTCTTTACAGTCGGGTAAAAAAGAAAGAATGAAGCGCATTAGCTAAGTAGTTTACTCCACACTGTTAGACCTAGAAAAACAAAGACGGCTGGATGTAACTTTTTCATTTACACAAGATGTAGAAAAATATAACACCGATACAAGTGTAAAAGCGAGAAAGATATATTTTTAAAACTACTACAATGTCATTAGAATACGAAGGTAAATTTCGCTTCCATCTACAAAGCAGGGATGCCAGACGAGTGTGAGTGAAATTTAGTGTCAATATTCGAATATTATCGTACCAGATGAAAAATTATCGTACAACTGCCAGAGCCGTGCGAAACGCGTAAGCTAGTTCGTGTAACTAGAAGTAAGATAGGAATTTTAGGAAGTAGTGCAATGTAAAAGAAAATAAAAAAGTATCTAATTTATTACTATTTTTTAAAAGATGGGATTTTCGGAGTCACTCCGATGATCCCAGTCTTTTGTAAAATTTTAATACCGCCACCGCATTACTTGATGTGACTGATAATATTTTAGCTGCACAAGACCAGGGTATGTGTACGTTGCTAGTGTTACTAGATTTTTCCCGCGCTTTTGATAGTTTAAATATTTCATTACTTTTATCAAAACTAAGCTATTATGGTTTTGATCACAGCGCGGTAAACTGGTTCCACAGCTACCTAACCCATCGCTATCAACGCGTGGAACTGCGACTTAGGAACGGAGAATCAGTGTTTTCTGGTCTCTCCCCTCTTACAAGAGGTGTGCCTCAAGGATCCATTCTAGGGCCTATTCTTTTTATATTATACTGCGCGGATATAATACATTGTATCTCAAATTCAAATTACCACATTTACGCTGATGATATTCAAATATACATATCTTTTAGACGCAACGAATACCATAAAGCCGTAGCGGACCTAAACGAGGATCTTGGTAGGATTGTGAAGTGGGCCGAAAGGAACACCCTGGTTTTGAACCCTATCAAAACTAAATATATGCTTTTTGGTACTTCAAAAGAGTTAAGGCTTTTACCTAGCTTTAATATAACCCTTATGGGCCGGGCTGTTGAGAGAGTAGATGAGGCACGTAATCTGGGTTTATACGTCGATGCTAACCTTAGGTATGAAAAGCATGTCGCTGAGCTGGTCCGTAACTGCTTTTACAGATTGCAAGTACTGTACAAAATGCGTTCATACCTATCGGAAAATCTACGCATACGTTTGGTCGAGTCCTTGGTACTCTCAAAGTTAAATTACGCTGATACAGTGTATGGCCCGCGTTTGCTGTCGCGCACTGATCGTTTGATACAGAGAGTTCAAAATGCTTGCGCTCGCTTTTGTTTTGTGATTCCACCCCGATGTCATGTAACGCCATTCCTCAACAATAATTTCATATTAAAAATGAAATCGAGACGTAAGCTACACTTGGCAACTCTCATGTTTGGAGTTCTTAAGTGTCAGAAACCGCTATATCTATATAATAAATTACGTTGGGTAAACAGCGGGCGGGACTGTGCGACTAGACAGTGTTCAATACAGCTCTCTATACTGCCACATAAAACCGCGGCTTTCAGAGGTAGTTTCCGCTATGCCGCTTCTAAGGTATGGAATAATCTCCCACTGCCAATTAGATCACTGGAAGTCGTGGGCACTTTTAAAAAACATTTAAAGCGCTACCTTATTAATGCTCAGCGGGAGCGGAACATGATAGATGTAAACACGTCCTTCATATGAAGGACGTGTTTCACTTATATAAGTCGATCTTCTTCATAAGTATGTCAAAACGCGCATATTAGAGTGATTACGTATGCGTGTATGTGTGTGCGTTTATTACTTTATTTTCCTTCTTTATTTCTTTAGCGAGCGTAGGTACGTCGTGCACGCGTGGTACGAAGACGGGTGCATATTAATATTATAGTCCTGTTAAAGTTTAAAAGGTATTATTTATGTAGGTATCAATATGGTATTTATTATTTTTATTTATTATTACTATAAATTATTATTTTATTTATTTTTTCTGTAATTTATTATAATTTTTATCTATTTATACTATTAGTAAGTATATTTATAAAAAGGGGCTAGTTGAAAACCAGCGTCAGGCATCTTGCCTGGCATATGCTGAACTAGTTCCTATTTTTCGACTTAAACTCTACTTAATGTTGTCAAATTATATTTAATTTAGTAGCTATCTGTTTTTACACGTATATGTACTCATGTTATTTTTTTTTGTGTTTTGTCGAAAATAAATTATTTTTTCTTTCTTTTCTTTTCTAGTTACTTTTTTAATGTGTTTAATGTCAGCAGTTTTTGAATAAAGGACTGCTGAAGTCATTAGAGACATCATTTTTTCAGTCTTTCGATTGAGTTTTTACGCATTGCTTTTTTGTTGCAAGTTTGTTTCTTATTGTGATTTTCGTCAAATTATTTTTGCTGAATAGTCCTTCGGTGATTGCATTTAAATGTGGAAGTGTCAAAACCGTTAGAGCAAATTCAGGTAAAACTGTGTAGAAATTTTGTGCCAAAATACGTCAACTTCTTTTTCTTGGGCGACATCTGGACTAACTTGATCTAACGATAGACGTCGCTGGTTATAGAACTAGCTGCGCCAACAGTAATTTTTCGTCAAATGGGAGACGACTTTTAATTCGTTTTCATAAATGTAGCAGATAGTCTCGGCATTTTGATCTGAAGCTTGTAATAAGGTCACGCCCTGCAATATATGCACTCCAGCCGTATGAACCTACTAATATCGTCAGGTTGAATTTCTGTGAGATTTGTACTTGCAACATAGTTCTGGTACATGTACGTGCAAAGAAATTCACGGTATGCAGTTTCCATTTTGTCATGCAGTGTCGTTACTATAACTGTCGTTCACTGAAAAAATGCATTCATATAAGTGACTTTCGGAAGCACCTAAGCTAAAAAGCTGTAGTACAATTTCATAAATGGGTCTTGAAGGGCGTTGTAAATTTGTTCAGCTGCAATTGTACGCTCAGAAAGCCATGCATCAATAAAGCATAGCCGAAGAGCTTGCCACTGTTTCAAAATACGTTCTATTGCAGGTAAAAAGGAGAGCCAGCGTGTGATAGCCAAGCCAAGCATCTGGTGATCCTTTACGGATGTAAACTCTTAAAATTGCTGCATCCTTTATTATTTTCTATGTCCTAAACTAATAAATTGTTTATATCACAACCGAGACATCGTCGACGAGCATTTGGTTATTTACGAATTTGGTTTCTGACATCGATGCTTACATCCGTGATGTCTAGGTTGCAGGCGATTCGCTTACTGTTCAACATCCTTACATCCAAGAGTTCAACAATGAAACATCCGATGTAAAGCGTTTCGTAGTCTGTTATAATAAAATTACAGCGAAGCGAAGCGATCATAGCGCTATCTAGTCCGCGCGACAGAATTTAGTAATAAGGCTTAGATAAATGTATGGATTTGGTATGCGCGAAGCCAAAACATCCTCGCCTTCGCCGACATCCTCGCCCTCGCGCTCGCTTTTGGCTGTCAAATGGTTTAGGTAGTGGTTATTTAAAATAGTAGCTTTCTCTCGGATGTACTGTAACAGACCAAATGTGGTCTTTATTTCACATCATTGTTTAATATATTACACGTGGTTGTTATTATTATAACTATATCGTCGTTTAATTTGTGGCTTGATAAATAATAAAGTATTATTTTCACACTAGCTGCCCCGCGTCACTTCGACTGCGTAATTTTTCCCCGTTTTTGCAACATTTTTCATTGCTGCTCCGCTTCTATTGGTCATAGCGTGATGTTATATAGCCTATAGCCTTCCTCGATAGACTGGCTATCCATCAGTAAAAAAAAATTGGGACTAGTAGTTCCTGAGATTATCGCGTTCAAAAAAACAAACTGTGGTATTTTAGATTTAAGAGTTCATTTTTGTATCCGTGTTATGTCGTTTTAAATAGTTAAGATTATTATGCATGCCAGATGTAGGGTTTATCTTTTGTAATGACGATGTATAGCTAAAGGTCGTAATGTGTACCAGATGTCAGCAAAAGAGATTTCTTAAGAATTCTTGGTGCCTATGTCAGACAATGGTGATTTAATGGCATCCGTAAGTGTTATTAGGGTTTTAAGTTGTTAAAGTAAGGGTATCGTTAAGTGGGGTGAGAGGCCCAGGTAGTCAGTAGTATTCAGATGTTTTATTTTATAAGTTTAGTTATAAGACATCAGTTGACGACGAGCATCAGTCGTAGATGCACACGACGTATAGTTAAGTAGATTTAAGACGTAACTTTAAATAAGACAATCACTTGTCTCCCAAATAAAAGAAGCACACACACACTTATGATATTTCTTTGCCCTGTGATTCCACTAATTATTATCATCACTCACACACAACGACGATTACGATACTACAAAACTCTACAGCTTTATAAGTATAGATGAGTGATGTAACTATGTATGTGACATATATAAAGACTAGCTCTCGCCCGCGGCTTCGCTTGCTTTTACACAGTTTACCCCGTTATGGGTTGACTTTCGCTAAAATATGTGTTTCTTTATTTACAACCAAAAACAAATTTTCAATACAGCCGAACACCAATTTTAATAGATCTTATTTCAAACTGACGGAGTTTCATATAGACTTCCAACCCCTATTTTACTTAATGAAAAAGCTAAATAGGGAATTTCACCGATCTAACTTTAAAACTGATGGAGTTTCATACAATCTTGCAATCCCTATTTTACCCCCTTAAGGGTTGATTTTACAAAAAACGCTTTTATTTTAAATAAAAAATCCATGTGCGAAATTTCACAAACCTCACATCAAAACTGACGGAGTTTCACACAAACTTGTAATCCCTATTGAACTATTTTTTTAAAAATTCGTCCCCTAAGGGCCAACAACATAAAAGGCATCAACTGCCAAAGTTTCACGTTTGTAACCTTAGTGTTTTAGCCTCTGCGTTGATTGTAAGGGGTACACCTATTATAGTAGAACTTTTTAAGTAATAATTTTATATTGCATAACAACTAATAGCATAAACTCTTTTCGCAGAATATCGTTTGGCATAAACTCATTTAGCATACATTGAAACCCATAATTTTGTAAGTCAGAATCATCTGTACGCATAATTTTGGTATCCATAATAATCACAATGTATAATCATCACATCGCAGAAAGTTCAAAACCAGATTCATCTTTTGGCATATATTTCTTATATTATAAATAATCAGTCGGATTACACAGAAGTTGGGTACCTTAAAGCAATAGGAGCTAATATAAGATTAGTTTAATTTTGTTTTCTGATTAATTTAATTGTTTTTTTTTTTAGTAATTGTAATAAATAAAAGTTGATTTAATGATAATTATTTGGTTTTTATATCCTTGCCCATGAGAGCATGTTCGTTTCTGGCACTCGCCGGCCGCTGCCGCGGCACGCTCGCTTCGCTCGCTCGGCTCGTGCATAAGAGGTCACAGTTCTAACCTAACCTAACCTACGCATTTTTAAAGAAGAAAGTAACCCAATCTATATTATTCTAATTGAAATTCTATGATCTTCATAGTTTGCGTAGTCAAATTATGCCAAATAATCTGTACTCTAAATGAACGTTATGCTAAATGAAATTATACAAAATTTTAACTATGCCAAAGGTAATTATGCCAATAAAAATTCTACTATCTTAAATGTATGCCATTCTAAATTCGGTCATAAGCACATTAGGGAGCGTTCAAGTATTACGTAACGCAATTTTTGAAGATTTTTGACCCCCCCTCCCCCCACTGTAACGCTCCGTAACGTTTTTCTGTAGCCCCCCCCCCACCCCCCTCTAGGTTACGTAACACTCAAGTCATCATTTTTACCCTGAAGTCGCAAAAAGTTGTTATAGTTTTTATCCTTCGTATAGTTTTAATTGCCTTATAATAAAACAAGAGATTTTTAATTCGCAACACCTGCGTATTTTGTTTATTTTTTTATAAATTTTTGGCTTTACAAAACACAATTGTTTTTCTCCTTCATTCTCCTAAGTATTTTAGCTTTTTTACTAATAAATTCTTCAAATAAAATAACATATTTATTTTAACCTTTGGCAATGCAATTATAAACAGAAACCCAACTGAAATTAAACATTTTACTCGAAATAAAATCGTATTCTTAACAAAATTAAAAAATAATCAACTATTAACCAAGTATCTAAGTAGGTCTATAAAAACAATTCGATTGAAATTACTGCTCCTCTGTCCACGGGTTTGCTAGCCACTCAGATTCTTTCATCACTGGCACCTGGAGTGCAGACGAAGACGGTTCTGGAATTGTTAAGCCACTTGCATCAACTTCGTCTTCGTCGAGCCAGTCAGCATCCTCAGACGATGTTTCATAACGACGCACAATGCAGAGAAGCTCATTTGCCCTTCTGGCAGCAAGGCGCTGTTGCCGTACTCTAGTTTCACAATGGTCTTGGACAGTCTTGCCATGCACGTAACGACAGTGCATTTGAACACTCCTGTGAGATGTGAAATAGATCCCACAGGTTGGACATACTTTTTTCTTTAGGTCGGATTGTACAGATGGACAAAAGAAATCGTAAGGCATCTGCTTAAACCCTTCTAGAGGAGGTGACAGATTAACGGACAACCTTACAAGAAGTGGCGAAAACTTGGATTTTCCTTTGTCTAACAAACTGGGTACTACGAGCTTGCTTGGGGTTTGAAGTATTGGGCAAGGTGGCGGCATGAAAGTATCCGTAAACACAGATTTCAATGCACTTCTCGGTGGTGAACAGCAGGATTCATCTGCGCATTTTATAACCTGTAAGAAATATTGCGATTCACGGACGTGAACGCTATACCACGCCAGATTTGGTTCTGCTGGATCCTGCATGCTATCTTCGGGCTGTCTATACTCCGCCGAAACGTCATAATTATCAATTTTCATTTCTCTCCACACTTCTGCAAGTGTTTCCCCAGCGTGCTGAAAATTGCGTTATTCCAAATCATCATCCGTAGTCATTCCTTTGTCGTCGAGATGAGAACCAAAATGTTCATGAGGCAAAATGACGCCTGCCAGTCGTTTGCTGAGGGGAGCCATGCGACGCTCAACTCGGTTATATGCGCTCCGCCCAGGAGCATTAGTCGCTATAAACAGGGCGTCCAGGTTGTATTTTTTAAAGTGTTCAATCGCAAAGTTCTTGACTTTGCGATAACGCGGGTTTTCGTCCGGCCCACCATCTACAAAGATGATGATTACTGGCTTCACGGTGTTCGATTCTGTCATCATTAAGGATTTGAATGAAGGTATTGATAAAAGTGATTCGAAATCATAAGCGTGGGTGTTCGCTGTGGAGGATGAGTGTTTCCCGCTCCTTATGGATATGTGTGTCGGCCCGCTGTACCCAACAGCTTCTTCCCTACCGAAATTGTTAGGTTCTACGTTGACGCCGGCGTATACAGAAGGAATAAGTTTGTGCCGCTCTGCCACGACCCAGTCATGATCAGGTAAAAGTATTCTGTATTCCATATGCATTAAAAGAGGGCTCTGACTTTTTACTGCCGGTAAACCTATCGGTACACGTGCCTTATCGTCTTGTGAGAGAACGAATACTTGCTGCGGTCCCAGAAGCGAAGCGAGAGATTCCAATGACCTGATTGTAGCAGTGCAAAATTCCCCGTCCTCGTGTTTTTTGTGCATCTCGGTCTGTGGTCTTGCTAACTTTACGGGTACAGTACGTACGTGTCTTCTTCCCTCTTGTGTGTTAGAAACGCGTGGGAGTAAATGAAGATATGTGCCGCTTCGAGAAATTTGGAATCCCATTAACAACAGCCTTTCATGCAGGTCGGACAGAGTGAGACAACTCCTAATCATCTCTGTTCGGCGGCGTTCATCAGCAGCGCTGCCATGAATGGCAATATTAATTATTGTCTCTAGGAGAGCAGGTTGCGAGTCAACTAAAGAGGGCTGTCCAGGGCCAGTTCGAGGTTGTGCTGCAGCAGGATTGTTTCTCTGACGTTCAGTTTTCTCCAGTTTTTCTTTGGCTCGAAATTTTTTTGCACGCTTAGCAGAGTCTCTTTTTTTCTTCAAACATTTCTCTTCTTCTTTCAACTCTTTGCGTAGCTTTTTTATTTCGTCATGAACATCATCTTTGGCTATACCAGTGTCCCTTGCTTCAGTGAGAACATTTATTTTTTGTTGCAGTAGACCAATTTTCTTCATAAGAGTTTCTTGAGCCGGTTTGCTTGGAACATTTTTAGTGATGACCGAATCAACCAAAGTCTTGTCTGGTTCCGTAGACGATGTCTCCACAGTTTCCCCATCAGTATTCTGACTTTGCTCCTCGTGGATATCGCTCATCTTTCGTTTGACGGCAGTGCTTTCATGTCCAGCGACTGCGACAATCGATTCCATGAGAGATGAACACGTGGATGAAGCTACAACATTCGAATCCTATAGACCAAGAGAAAATTAATTAAGAATAGGTATTATTGACACATGCGATAAAAAAGAACATAATAGGTATACAACACATATAAGCAGATGCACCTGTTTTTGTTGAGGAGCACGCGAAGTCGAGGGAGCATTGGGCCATAGTGTTGCTGGCGTGCTTGATGTTTGCATAGGTAGCTAGAAATATAAAATACTTTATATGACCAGTTCTTTTATGAAAAATCAAGGTTTGGACTAAATATAATACTTATGTCATTATTACATTTTAGTAGTAAACTTACTTGTGTAAAATAACTAAGCATTGTTGCTTTCTTCTTCGTGGCCTTCACCTTCAACTCTCGTATAACATCATTTATATGTTCTATAAACTTTCCTTTGTTTTTTAGTTTTTCTTTAGCCGTTTTCCAAATTTCATTGGCATTTTTTTGACATACTTGCGCTGGCAAGTCAGCATGAGAGCCTTTATAGGCCAAGAACAGCTGATGATACAAATCTCCTTCTTTTGAGGACATTACAGTATGAACACTATGAACTCACTTTAATAACAGCGACTACAGCAATTTGCTTCTGCATAAACACTAACGAATACTGACAACAAAAACAACATTAAATGACGTACAATACAATCTAGGGATTCCCCGTGAAATATAAACGAAAAGGTTTACCAACATGCGAGAACAAATTAAAAATGGCGACCAGACCAATACAATCGAGAGATTCCCCGTAAAACGTAAACGAAAAGGGTTGCCAATTTGGGAGTTTTATTTCCCTATTTTTTATATAAAAAAAGAAATAATGTTACGTAACGTGTTGTAAGAAGGACCCCCTCCCGCCCGTGTAACGCATCGTAACGTTTTACGAGACCCCCCCGCCCCCCCAAATTGCGTTACGTAATACTTGAACGCTCCCTTATGCCTAAAAATATTTATGTCAAATATTTTTTATGCCTAATAAATGATCGACTAAAGAAGTTTCTGCGAAGTCAGTTATCCCAAATAGGTTTCGGAGTATCAAGTTTCTACCAAATAGACCGCACCCGATTGTAAGTCAGGACAAGTAAAATGAATTTTAACTACACTAATATTATAAATGTGACTGTCTGTCTGTTACGCTTTCACGCTGAAACAGCTAAACCGATTTAGATGAAATTTGGTATGGAGATAGTTCGAGTCCCGGGGAAGGAGATAGGATATATATTTTTATCGCTATACCTGACATCTACGCGGGTGGAGCCGCGGGCGAAAGCTAGTAATTTATAAAATTTCTTGTATGAGGAGAATCTATACATATTATGTATAAATTCTCCATACAAGAAATTAACAAAGAAAAAACAAGAACAGATTTTCAAACATTAAACGAGAAAAATAAAAGCAAGTAGGAATTTAGCATCTACTTATAGGTTATCTGAAGAGAGATTTATTACCTACATTGGCAAAAGATAAATTATATAGAGAATGCATTAACTAAAACACTATACTGAACATCACAAAATCTTAAGTAGGTAAACCATTAAAAAGTAATAACTGGTACTCGATACAACTCAACATAAGTAGGTACTTAACCTACCTAATGACTTAGCTAGAATACCCAAATCAAGCAGAAACGAAACGATAAGTCATGAAATACAATAACAACAAAACATGAAATATAATAATTCATGACATTTAATTATATTAGTTTATACACATTCCTTTTATTATAAATAACAATATTTTAGAAATAAAAAGTTCCTTGTTGTAACGAACATTAAGTCAATAAAGAATTTAATTTATATTATTACAGAGTAATAACTAGCAACAGCAACCAGGGAATGCCAGTTTTACTTAAACCAGTTGCTCTCACTCAAGATATTGCCTATTCAAAAATATTACCAGGTTCTTACAAATTCTAGCAAAATCCCAACCCATGTCCAACAACACTTGGCTAGTCCACACCTCTGTACCTCACTGACATTAGTAGTTATAACCAATAGCCGCGTACCCACCTAGCGCACAGGCTCGCGCGGCAGCCTTGGTGTCCAGATCGCGAGCGATGGCTCCCGCGGCAGCCTCAGTAGTTTTGCTCAATTAACACGAGGCAGGCTGAGTCATCATAAGTCCGCGAGTATTCGTAATGGACAGTCGTGTATTTTCAGCTGCAGCTATTTTCCTAGCTGCTTATTGTTTAAAGAAACGAAAACAGTCACGGTTCAAGAAAAAACCTAGACGCTTCTGGATTAGAAAAATTTATGAGCGTCGCCACCAATATGGAAATAGATTACTCGGAGATTTAGTATATGATCAGACTGTACATAATTTTACACGAATGTCCATACAAGAGTTCGAAAATTTGTGCTTATTGTTGTCAGATAAAATCAAAAAGTGCGATACAAAATATAGAGAAGCAATCACTGTGAATGAACGAGTTTTAATAACTTTAAGATTTTTAGCAACCGGAGATTCTTATAGCAGCTTGCAATATTTATTTCGAGTATCGCAACAGAGTATCTCAAGAATAGTTCCAGAAGTTTGTGACGCTATTTCATTTCATTTCATTTTATTTATTCAAAAACAATTTTTACATTGTGTGTGAATATCAATAACACAAATTATACACAAAATAACAAAATTACAAATCCAATAATAAATTGAAATTAAATAATAATATTATCATCATCATCATAATAAACAAATTAGCATGTCAAAAATAATAATAATAATAAACAATATAAATTAGCATTTCAAAAATAATAATAATAATAATATTTAAAAGTGAAATTTCAAAACCATTTTTACTACACAAATCATAATTTAGATGTTTACATGTCATTGGTGGAAATATAGCATTTTTCTAACAACAACTGCTTGAGTTTGATTAAGAATTCCTTTTTATGCAATAATGACTTTACGAGTAGTTGTACAGGTAATTTATTAAATTGCTTAACCGAGTTGTGATAAGCGCTATGTTTAACAATATCAAGCCTCGGTACATAATTTGTTTCTAAATCTTTTCTTCTAGTGCTCTCTCTGATTTGTTTCTCTTCTTGCGTTTCATAGTCATATATGTATTTAGACAGATGCGAGAGTAAAACTAGGATGTATAAACACGGAACTGTCAAAATTCTCTGTTCGTCAAAAAACGGTCTGCAAGATTCTGTTTGCTGGATTTTTACTATGGTCCTAATCGCTCTTTTCTGGGCGACAAATGCCTTGTGAATATTGTACGCGTAGCTTCCCCCCCAAAAAAGGGTGCTGTATCTCAATTTGGATTCTATTAACGCGAAGTATACCATTTTTAAATGCTCTCGACTTACCTCATTTCTAAGACTTCTGAGTACATAACAAGAAGAACTAATAGAACTTTCTAAATGTGTTAATTCTGCCTTCCAATTTAATCTGTCATCAATGTGTACTCCTAAAAACTTAACTACTGATGTTTGGATGATGCTCTCACCGTTAATTTTACTATTTAGTCTGTCATTATTCTTGGCTGTGGAACGAAATAAGATTGCGTTTGTTTTACTAATATTTACTTTAAGACTATTTACGGTAAACCAGTTGTAAAATGTATCTAAGGTCTTGTTTACTTTTACATTTAGAGTATTTATGTCATCCGCTGATACTACAGCGTTTGTGTCATCGGCAAAAATTACTAACTGAATTGAGTCTCCAACAGTTTGACAAACGAATTGTATAAGGTCATTGATGAAAGTTATAAAAAAAATTGGCCCTAATATGGAACCTTGGGGCACACCAGCATGAATTTGAGATAACTTAGACTTGTACGTTTCCTCAATAAGTTTATTTCCACTAAAAGAAGTTGGAGCTTTAGTACAAGATTTAATTTCTACAAACATATTTCTATTTTTTAGGTATGATGTAAAAAGTTCTAGAGACTTACCCCGTACCTCATAGTATTCTAGTTTTTCTAGAAGCAAATTATGGCTAACTGTGTCAAATGCTGCACTTAAATCTAAAAATAGCCCTGCCACTTTTTGCTTTTCATTCATTCTATGAACTACATCTGTTATAAGAGTGTGAATTGCATCTTGGGTCCCAACAGATTTCTGGTAACCAAACTGTCTTCTACTTGGCACTTTGTTCAGATTTAGATGTGCTAATAACCTATCTTTAATTATTTTTTCAAAAATTTTCGAAGTGGTGGATAACAATGAGATGGGTCTATACATATTCGGATCAACTCTCGATCCCTTCTTATGTATGGGCAATATTTTAGCTACTTTAAACTGATCTGGGAAAATGCCTTCATCAAAACATTTATTAAATAAAAAGCTTAGTGGTTCCGCTAATATATCTATGTTCTCTTTTATTATTGTAATGGGAATATCATCATAGCCGGTTGACTTTTTACCCTGCAATTCATTTACTATTTTGTATATCTCTTGTGGAGTTGAATGGACTAAGAGAAGATCATTATTTACCTTTTCTGCACTATTTCGTAATATATCCATGGCAGCTTTTGTATCAATGGGACTAGCCTTAGAGCTAAGCTCAAACTGCTTCAAAAAGATATTAGCAACTTCAGATGGTTCTGTTATGAGTTTGTTTGACTCTCTAAGTACTAATTTAGTTTTGTTTTCAATCCTCTTATTTCTATGCTTATTTATTATTTGCCAGACATCTTTTGATATATTTTTTGATTTTGTTATCCTTGATTGTGTTGTTATTTTTTTAGATGCTTTGATTACCTTTCTATATAACGCGAGATATGTTTTCCTATAATTTATGATAGAGTGGTTTTGGCTATTTCCTTTGCCAACACATAAAAACCTTTTCATTTTGCTAGACACTTTTATACCCTTTGAGACCCATTGCAATTTTGTAGGATGAGATATATTTAATTGTAGTTTCTTTTTTTTAAAACAGTGCGTGAAGGTTTCATTAAACGCTTTTATGAATGAGTTTATTCCCATATCACACCAGTTTTGTTGTAACAACAAGTTGCGAAATAAAGACCTATTTTTCACAGTAAAATTCCTTTTTGTGACTTGTACAAAGGTATTTTTACTGTGTGAGCTCAGTGCAGAATTTTTAATTACTGTGTGACATAGCAGACCTGCATGGCCATCTGCCAGTCCGTTATGATCTACTTCGCATTGCCGAAAAGAACATTCCGTCATATTAGAAAAAATGTTGTCTATGCAGGATTGAGAATTATTGCGAATGAAAGTCGTTTTGTTAATCAATGGTCTAAAATTATAGCAAGTCAATAAATTAAGCAAGTCATTTTTCTTTTTACTGTCAATCAATAAATCAATGTTATAGTCACCAAAAATCAAACAGTTCTTGTCAAAAAAATGTTCTAAGAGTTTCTCAAGTCTTAGTAGAAATACATCTAAGTTTTTGTCATTGGGAGTGCGATAGCAGCAACATATACAAATATTAGTCTGCAAGTCTTTAACACAGCAAATTTCAAAACTATCAATCATGTATAATTTTTTAGCTATTTTTAGTTCCTCATACTCTCTGCCTCTGTTCACAAGAACGAGAGTACCTCCTCTTAGCTTATTTACTCTTGTGTTATATGATGCGACTTGATAATCAGAGAAATTGAGTAATGATACAAGGTAGTTGTTCAGAAAATGTTCACTAATGCACAAGTAATGTAAGGGATAACCTAGATTATTAATATATATTTCTAACTCATCCTGCTTATTTCTTAGACCACATACATTTTGGTGAAAGATATTAAGTTCTGTTTTGTTCAAGTTATCTACAGAGTTTAAATGTACCGTAGGTGATTCATCTTTATAAGCGAAAAAAACTCCTGCTTAAAGTATCCTTCCGTTTAAAATAATAAGGAATTGTTCCCGGTTTAGTCAAATTATTATACTTTTGTGTGCTTGAAGTGTTTAGATATTCATTATTATAATATAAATTAACTTTTGCCCTTATATATAACTTTATATCTTGAAAAATACTACTTACAGCTTTGTTATTAATGTCACCTGTGCGTTTTTCAAACATTTCATAGGTATATTCCAGATTCCTATTTGTATCAAACAAGTATGTGTATTGAAAAGTCCAATTGTCAAGGTACAAAAGTTGGTTAAAAGTTTCAATCCTACTATTATACAAAAGGTTATTTGTATGCTTAAAGGAAGGTAAACATAGTATCACATTAGTATGCATTAATGTTTTAAGTTTACAATTAACATATTCTACAAGCTTCACATAGTCTTTTGAGGTCAAAAAATCTTTTTTACCTATAAATATGATGCAGTAATCCCTCAGATTGTATGTTTTTAATTTTTTGTCCAAAGATCCGAGAAGTTGTTCTATACATGCATTTGGCATACAATAATGACACATACAGGAGCCAGGAAAAGTATTTTCGGCTTGTTTTAATAAGTTATTTACGTTATTAGCACTAATTAAGCATATTTTATTTTGATAACCTTTTGACATTACTGACAGATTGGATGACATGACATGGTATTTACTTTGATGGCTTGAAAAATCACTTGAAGCCTTTGTTTTGGCGCTCGCTACGTCCTCTGCAAGCTCAGCTTGTTTCACAGTTTCTGCGATCTTTGGTGTGACATCTCTTATCGAACTATCGAGCAGGTTACACATCCTGCCAATAGATGGCGTGCTACTCAGTTTTGTTCTTTTATTCACACTATTCGTGAAATCGAGCGTATTTCGTATGCTGCTTGTCTTCGATTTACTTTTCCTAGGTGTTTTTACTTTCTTCGTACTACCACATATGTCAGTTAACTGTTTTATTCTTAGTTCATATGCACTTATTTGTTCGGCTTGTGAGCTATTTTCCAGCATAAGATTTTCTATTTCATGATCAGCTATTTTTAGTTTCTCTTCAAGTGTGCGTATTCGGTTTTTTAGCTCAGAGACATCCTCCATAGTCTTAAAGTGTGTGGGCAAGCTCCTATGCAACTCATGTGAACACGTAGGTGTAGTAACGGATGATATGTTATGTTCATCCTCCACAGATATATCTGTTAGGGCTTCAAATGAATTATATATCGGAAGAGTTGACTGTTTTTTATTTCTCACGGTGATATTATTTACGAAAGTATTATTTGGAGTTGAGTAGTCTGCCATCTTACGACGAGTAGCAAAAACAGTTCAAACGGAAAAAGACGTATCACAGATTGTAGTTTATGCAGGCCGTCACGAGATGTCGCCGCTGTTTGTTTCTTGTTAAATGATTTGCATAAATTATATTGTTGATGTTAAATCACTGTTTAGTTAATATAAATATTTAGCCCCAAAAATACTCTATGTCTCAAGCAATATAGCATTTGTTTTTGTACACACCCGTCAAAAGTGATTCTTTGTTGTCACTTTACGTCAATACTTTAACTGGTATTATTGAAGCCTTAAGTGATTATGTTAAGGTAAATAAAAATAATTTAAAAATCAATTGTTTATTTTAATTACAATTCAGTGATAGTTTCGAATCCAACATTGGCATTAGGTGATGGTGTAATGGCATGAGAAGACGTAGCGGTATGTGATGCTGATGATGAAGTGCCAGATGAGTCCATTGTAGAGGAATTACTGTACTGCTGTGTATAGTATCCTGTATTAATTTGTTGTTGTGTGTATTTCCCTATATCGGCTTTAAAAATTATATTATTGATAGCGTTCTTAACATACGCTAATGTGTGCGGATCATATTTTCTTAGCTCGTTGGCTATGTGTCTTCCAAATGAAGAGTATGGATCGGTGATGTCGGTCGAAGACTTTTGCTAGCATTCAAGGGCTTCTGCGAGCATGAAATCTGCCGAATCTTCCTGTGGCTACGTTTTCTTCGGATTATGTCGTTTTTTTTTACGAGCAGGTTCTGATGGTGAAGGCATGCTAGCTTCCGAGGCTAGGTCTTGTTGTTGTTGTGGTGGCGCTTCCTCGATGCTAGCCTCCGGCAATTGCGACTTGGTCGGAGCGTTTTTAGTCTCTGTGTGTCTCTCTACGTTAGAAGTTTGTGAAGATTCCGGTATTGCCTCCTGAAAACATAATTTTAATTAATAGATCAATTTGTGGTGCAGTGTGAATGTGTATATAATGTGGCAGGACCCTACGTTTAATCCGATTGGAAGCTAAAGTTTCAACAAGTCTTCAAGTACTTTACTAGCGATATCTTAAATATTTTTCTAGCAGGATTCTCCATTGCTTGAACGTCTTCGGACTACCACTAAAAGGGGCCAAATATGGAGTGGTGTATAGTACCTAATACAACCACTCATAGGGGCCAAATACGTTCAAGTCGTCAATATATTTTTTCTTAGAATATGACCTATTTTGTCTTGGTGTGCGTTCAAATTCATGTGATCGTGAATTAAATTGGATATTTCGCGGTACAATATTAAAAATCGCTTTGTACAGTACACCAAATTGCTTCTCTTTAAATTTTTATACTCTCTGTGAAAAAAAAAGAAAACTACCATGAGTGGGTACTCATGGTAGTTTTCTTTTTTTTGGGCTAAATATGACGGTTGACAATTTTTGCATTTAGTTTTATTTGTAATTTTCCGACATATATAGCCCGCAGTATATGCGGACGCATGTACTTTTAGTTTTTCGACTAAAACTTTTTGTAAGGAAATGCCAGATTGATTATTAATTTCTTTGCTACCAGATGGACAACTAACACAGAGAGAATCAATATTTTCTTTATCTTCATGGAGTGTTTCAAATCTCATCAATTCAAAGAAATCTATAACAGTTCCCCCTTCGTCATCCTCGCAATTTGAATATATGGAATGCGGACCCATTATGTTAGTTATGAGCAGTGATTTAAAAGAATTTATAAATGTGCTGCAATCAGGATTAACATTCCTAAAATTTAAGGCCCGGATTCTACCAAAGAAATTTTCTATTGGGTCTTGGTTAAGATTTCTGGGATAGTAATATTGCACTCCATGTTCGTTAAATAGCAATTTGGATAACCTTTCAAAGCTTTCTATGGTTACATTCCAACCTTCTAAAGTGGGAACTCGGACATAGTAATGTTTTTTTAGCTGTTATTGCTCTCTTGCTGTTGGTATCTAGAAATTTTATATTTTTTAAGATTTTTTTAGCGTCTTGCCAAAAACTAAAATGCTCCGACTTGGTTTTTACGGCGCCTCTTAATTTGCCTTTTGTAGAACCTTGCCGCGAGCCATTGACACTGTCAAACAATTTGCCGAAAAATCCAACAGCCTCTTTGATCACAAATCAGGGCTAATGGTATTAACCCTGTGTGTGATACTTTTGGAACAATTTCTTTTAAAATCTTCACCAATTCTAATGGTGAAATTGTTCCTTCACAAAAATAGTATGCAATGGGTTGTCGCCAATTGCTGCATACACCTCTCACCATGAACACTAAGGCATGATCACAGAATTTGGCGTCTCTCGTATTACCTAAATCCTTGAAGCCATGAACTCTGTCCTTGTGTTCATCAAAAGTTAGATGAGGTGTAAGTGCTACCTCATCAAAAATAATGGAACACAGTCTCTCTTTTTATTATCCCACTTAAAGGCTTTCTTTTTTAATAGTAGGAAAACATTTTCATTTAAGCCAGGGTTAAAAGTGATCTTCTCAGCAAGACGATTTAATGTCCTTTTGCTAGGCAATGTAAAAATTTTCTGAAGTAGTCGGTATCCTTTAAGACTTTCCTTCATTAATGTTAAAGACAGCAATTTCTCATCAGTGGTGAACCGCACAGCTTTCTTTTTCTTGCCTGCTAATTTTAGCTGCATATTTAAAAAGTTTTGTGCAGGTTTATTGAGCTTGCTTATATTTCTGAGAAAAGTTCCATCCTGGCTTAAATCTTTAGCACTGTTAATTCTCTCATCAAAAGTCTTCCCTTTCTTGTATTCACTGTTAGTAAGTTTCTTAATTTTTTTTATAAAGCACTTTGTTTTGTTTCTTTCAAGGGTCTGGGCTGAAATAATAATGCTGTTTTAATGTTACACAAATCTGATTTTGACTGCTTAATTAGAGAATAATAAGTTAATTACCAGGATACTTTGAGTTTGTATATTCCTTTAATTACCTGTTTTTATTGAGGTTTTTATTTTCTTTATCACATGCCTTGCATCCACATTTTTGAAGTCCACAGTTTTTTCTATAATAAAAAATATATATTATTTCAAAATACATACCATTACTTCCATAGCCTTTGAAAACTATTCTATTCTGTTACTGAACAAGAATTACAATTTAAAAACAATAAAATTTATGAATAGCAATAGGACAATTACCTGTTACATCAATTTCCATTGGTTGTTCATGATGTATAGAGGCAGAAGATGTTGATGCAGCATACATATGATCTCCTGTAGAACATTTTTATAAAATTGGATAAAAGTGGAAAATTTAGAATTGTTAACAAGTTTATTGAAGTGAAATAATTACATAAGCACTTGAATTTAATCTCATAATTTTTAATTATGATAGGGTAGACAGACAAACTCATCAAAAATATGTGTCAAGGATATAGAAAACACACATAGTCTAACAATCTAACAGATCACTCACCTACGTGCGGGGAACATGTGCCCTCTCACATTTTATTGTTATTCTAATACAGAGAGAGATAGATCTGTGTTCCCGCAACCACGCATGTGGTTTTGTCACTGTGGGCTAATCAACTAACCTTCTACAACAGAAGCAGATGCAATCTCAATGTCAACATCAATGTTTGCTAAACAGTAACTACGAGGGTGGATCGAAATATTCGCGGCCTACCACATAAATACTTGACTTATTTTAATGTAACTGACCTCATTCGATTTGTTTACTCTCTGGTTGTCACATTGTAAAATTCTGTCACAATAGCATTATCTGTTTTTAAATTAGACTGAATTTTGTGAGCCTAAGTGCAGCGTTTTTAAAGAATGGAGAAAATTGAGCAACGTGCGGTCATCAAATACCTGTTTAAAAAAAAACTGACTCCAAAAGAGATTCACGAAGATATGTCAACAACATTGGGGGAATCTGCTCCATCGTATACGACTGTGAAAAAGTGGGTTGCAGAATTTAAACGCGGACGAGAGAGTATTGAAGATGACCCTCGCTCCGGCCGGCCTACGACGTCTACGACTGAAGAAAACATTGGGAAAATCTGTGATCTGATATTGGCAGATCGGAGATTGACCATCAGGGAGATTGCTGACACTATTGGCATCTCATATGAACGAACACAAAACATCATAGTCAATGAACTTGGATTTTCTAAGGTTTCTGCGCGGTGGGTCCCCAGATTACTTTCAGTTGAACAAAAACGAATACGGCTCACGATTTCTCGCGACAGTTTGGAAATGTTTGAGACTGATCCACAAGATTTTTTGGACAGATTTGTTACAATGGATGAAACCTGGGTACACCCCAGAGTCAAAACAGCAATCCAAGCAGTGGAAAAAACCTGATGAACCGACTCCAAAAAAAGCCAAAACAATTTTGTCAGCTGGCAAGGTGATGGCGTCAGTTTTTTGGGATGCTAAGGGTGTCATCATGGTGGACTACCTTGCAAAAGGTGAGACTATAAACTCTGCTTATTACTGCACCCTTTTACGTCATTTGCGTGAAACGATCAAAGAGAAAAGGCCAGGACTACTCAGCAAGAAAGTGTTGTTCCATCAGGATAATGCACGCGTTCACACGTCTGTTGAATCAATGGCTCAAATTCGTGATTGTGGCTTTGAATTACTGCCCCATCCCGCCTATTCCCCTGATTTGGCACCTTCGGACTTTCATTTATTCCCAAACCTTAAAAAACACCTTGGAGGTCAAAAATTTTCATCAAATGAGGAGGTTGAAACCGCGGTGGGTGACTTTTTTGAAGGCCTTGAAGAAACTTTTTTTATGACCGGCATACAGGCGTTGGAAACCAGATGGAAGAAGTGCATTGAGTTAAGTGGAGATTACGTGGAAAAATAAAATTACTTTTGTTTATATTTTATATTGTTTTCTTGCTGAGGCCGCGAACTTTTCAATCCACCCTCGTATGATCACTCAAATGATTACCTGAAATAAAGTCATGACTTATGTGACAAAACACAACTTTAATGAATGTCTGACAGAATTTGGAATAGAATGTCTACTTTAATTAATATTATTTAATGCTAAATTAGCAAATAATTTACTCATAGACACTCTTGTCAAATTTTTAATTGCAACAAATGAAAATAGAATATCTACATCCACAATTGTGTACAAGGATGTCACGATTAATTTCATATATTCATGGAAAATCATAGGAAAAAAAAGTACTTGACTTCGTTATTTCTTAGTACTTAGGTACGTTTTTGTCATCTTGCTTATTAACAAAGCATATTAGTACTTACCATACGTTTCCAAAGGTATCCCATGAAGTATTTCCTTTGCAGAAAATAAGCATGGATAGCCATGCTGAAGACGGTTACCCATATGGTCAAACTGGTGCCTGTCGAAATGTTTTTGACAAACACGTTTGTTTAGTAGCTGCGGTTTAGACAAACCACTGAGTAAAGGGGACAAAGGCGATGGGTACTGGTGGTTGCATTGCAATTAACAACACAACACTTGCGCGACGCCATAACGTTATGGGTCCTGGAGCAGTTGGAGAAGGTACGAGGAAGAAATCAGATAACTCTGTAACTCAACTCAAGCTAAAAAGCGAGGAATACACAAAATTACCGGCACTTCTACTCAATACGCAACAACAACAGAACGAATGTCATTATTGTACGTCAAAATGCTTGGCATTCTTGACATTATTTTCAAAATGGCGTCTTTGCGACGCTAGCGCTTTGTGCATACAGGAACTAAAAGTGTCATAGGCCTGCACCTAACGCACAGCGCTCACTGAGGCACCTTTGTGCGCGTCAAGTTTACCGACAAGAATCGGCTCGGGGCCGAGCCATGCTCGGTCGAGCAAACACGCGCCCGAGGCAGGCCGAGGCACGTCCACACCAGCCGAGGAATTTGGCTCGCGAGGCTGCCGCGCGAGCCTGTGCGCTAGGTGGGTACGCGGCTAATAAAACAAATAAATAAAAAAAAAATGATTTATTTAAACACAAATATATAATTACATTAAAATCTTTATCAAGACAAGGTATTTCTTTGAGCCGTCTACCACCTAATGAATACTCACAGCTTAAATAGTAATTTAATAAGATGACTGTACCGCTCCACGTCAGTGAGGAGATTGAATTAATTGCTGTACAAAATACAGTAAAACTTAACACCGGTAATAGATACATAACAATTTCAGAGTGCATGTTTGTTTATTTCAATGGGGCCTCAATATCACACTTATCCTCTTGATTGTGCACTGTTAACAATGGTTCACAGTTTATATTAAATGCAACATGTGATTTAATTTCTTGCTGCATAGTAACAGTATAGGTATAAATACCGATATCATGGAGGACTTTTTTTGTTCTGGCTTTGATTTTAAGTACGTCACTGCATTAACACTATCCTCTTTATCACTGTGTTATCTTTTTATATCCATCACTGCAAGTAGAAAAGCATGTTATTCTTACCACCATCACAACACATCATAATGTAAGAATTACACCTATACATAGACAACAGGTAAATGCCTCAGACAAACTTAGTGAGTTCAAGTTTCTACATTTCTTTCGATTCTTATATAAAGTAAGTACTGGATAAATTCCTGCCTGGCATGAGCAACCTAAACATGACTGCCGTGAGCGCTAGTCATGCTTTGCAAATTAGTTATTCTGTTTGTCAATTTCTGAATAGCATAGTTATAGAGTTGGCTACTATAACATCTTAACTTATCACAATAATAAACTAACATTCAACAATATATACTTTACAACTTACCTTCGACAGAATTAGGCCATTATTATTTGGTACTAGAATTTTATTCATATATAGGTTAGGTTATTATCCTAACTCCATAACAGCGTAGCGTAGGTACAATGGAATTAAGCTTATTCCAAGAAATATTTGATCATTTAGATTTAAAATAGTATAAACTTTAAACAAACAAAACAAAAGAAAGTAAATTAAAATTGTACGCAGTTGACATATTTATAATTAAGATTATGCTGACAAGCAGTGATTCCAAACGACTATGTGAATTTTTCGCCAACATTTATCAAAATCCCCCCCAAAATTAGTTTCTTGTGAAAAATACCATCAAGCGACACTAGTCAAGAGTAGATCGAGATAGAGACTTCCACCAGTGTTGCCAACCTCAAAAAACTAAAAAACAACAACTAGCCTGAAAAAACAGTAGAAAGCAGTAGGTAAAGAAAAACAAGGCAGATTTCATAATTTGCTCATATAATTAAATAATAAACAATTTTCTTAGTTACTAGAACTCACATACATTGATATATTTATAATCACAACAACAAACAACAAAAATCGAAGTAAAATTATTTTTCAGTTTCATTTTCAATTGTCTCAACTCATCAACATTTTCACACGCATTTTTATTTTTAAAATCATACATAATTTTGTTGAGTTTCTTCATTTGCCTTTCTGTGGCTTCAAATGAATAGCAATCGGTTATTTCGGATTTAGTGTGTAATACTCCTTTAATAGCTGTAGTCGATATTCTGTTGCGTAATTTGGTTTTCATAATATATGTGGTAGGCACAAAAGCTTTTTTACCAATTCACACAATGTAGGGAATGTTTGAGATTCGTCTCCATTTCTTAATTCTTGTACATGTTTCCAAAAGTCGATAATATCGGGAGTTTTGTTTCATTTCTTAACATTCGCTATTCTCTATCCAGTTCCGTTATATTATTTGGACAAATCTTTGGGAAGAAATAATGTAAATCTGCAATGGAAAGGAATTTCTTTTTTATTTCAGGATCCAGAATTGCTGTAGGATTTAGCATCTTCAGACATTTTAATGCTTAACGGTCTTTGTCGTCAAAAGGAAACCTTTTTAATATCTGTTTTGCAGCCTCCATATAAAACTCCTTACAAAGTGTAAGGAGTTTTATATGAAGTAGAAATTTTTCAGCTGTTCCTTCTCTAGTTCTCCTATTTCTCTCTTTCTTCTGATCAGATTTGGCACCATTCCACCAACGTGTATGTTGCAACGGTAAATGGTTCTGCTCACTCGAGAAGTCAAGGTTTAATATTTTAGTTATCTTTGCGTCTAAAATATTTAGTGCTTCATTTTTTTCTTGTTCAGTGAGATTCAAATATTCAGTTTGTATAAAGCATTCCAAGATTGTTGTGTATGCGGTCAGTATTTTGTCGTATAGTAAATATAATTTCGGAGTCTTGGATTGCATTTCTTTATTGAGATCGGTAAATATAGGTAATGCAAATTTCAAAAACTTCAGGTACAATTTAGTTGTCGGTTCGAAAGCCTTGTAGAGAATTGATTGCGCAGAAAGTAATCTATCTACATGAACTGCAGCTTGAAAATACAATTTTATAGCTGGTAATTGTTCCAAAAGCCTATTTAATACCTCAATAAGTGACAACCATCTGGTTTGGCTAGGGTGGAGCAATTTGTGTGGTTTAATATTTGTGAATGCTTGAAATGTTTTAAAATCTCCAATACGTTTTGGAGAATTTTGTTAATGATTATATACGTCTCTACAGAAATCTTGCAATTAATTTCTCACTTGCGTATGATGCGCAAGATTTAAAAGAATGACAAATGCACTTCATAGTAAAAAGGTGAGGTATGTCATTTTTAAACAAAGTGACCAATGAATGATTATCTCCAAACATAACGTTAGCGCTATCAGAAGCAAAGCTTATCATGTTTGATTTGTAAGGAATATTTTTGTCAACAAAATATTCTAGCATTTTGCCATACAACGCTGTTGCTGCACCATCTACAATTGGTATTAAAATCAGAAATCTATCTTCAACGCTGAAATCTAATTTTACTATTCTTACGACAAGCGCTAAATGTTTTATCGTAGACTTATCTGTGCTTTCGTCAACAAGTAATGCAAAGCAATTGTTCTGTAACATCTCTATTATATTTTCTTCTGCTGTCTGCCCAGTTACATTAACAATAAATAATAGCTCTAGCTTTCGTGCGGCTCATTGATAATTGTTCCGCAATTTTCGAATCTGGACATACAGCGCAAATCAATTTATTCAAATGAGATGCTATATTGGAGGAGTGTGGGGTGAGGCAGGGGGGGCTAACCTCACCTATACTCTTTAATTTATATGTCAATGAACTGATCGAGACGCTCAGTAGAGAGCGAGCTGGTTGTTATGTTGACGGTGTATGTGTTAACAACATCAGTTACGCCGACGATATGGCATTAATGAGCGCCTCGGTTTGTGGTCTTCGGAAGCTGGTGGCTATCTGTGAAGACTATGCTAAGCTTCATGGTTTAGTGTACAACGCCAGCAAAAGTAACATCATGGTCTTTGGTGTCGGCGGAGGGAGGTATCCTGAAACCATACCTTCAGTTAGGTTAAATGGAACACCCCTCACTAGAGTATATAAATTTAAGTACCTTGGACATATCTTAGCCGCTGACATGAAGGACAATGAAGACATTGAGAGAGAGCGGAGGGCACTGTCGGTTAGAGCGAATATGATAGCTCGCAGATTTGCACGCTGCTCACTAAATGTAAAAAGAACCTTATTTCGTGCATACTGCACTTCTTTCTACACGTGCAGTCTGTGGGCAGATTATTCGCAAAAATCGTACGGTGTCCTTCGCGTTCAATATAATAACGCGTTTAGGATGCTGATGGGGTTGCCCCGATTCTGCGGCGCGTCAGGGATGTTTGCCGAAGCTCGTGTCGATTGCTTTTTCACGACTATGAGAAAAAGATGCGCTTCCCTGGTGCGCCGGGTGCGGGCCAGCTCCAACAGTGTTCTGAGGTGCATTGCGACCAGACTCGACTGTTTGTATGTGAATCACTGCTGCCAGACATCCACCTAGGTGTAGTGCAAGTGGCAGTGCTTCACATATCAATAATAATTAATTGTTATTAGGTTAAGGCTTAGAATAGGAACATTAACATAGGAATAAGAAATATTGTTACTAACACATTGAGTCATGTTACTTTCAAATAAAAAGTTTTATTATTATTATATTAAAAGACAGATTATGCTCAGCAATAAAGCAGGCCATTTTTACTTCACCCGCTTCAGCTATAATTTTTGTATTTTGTGAGTTGGAAGCTGAGGTAAACATTGATGTTTTTAGTTTTTGTTGTTAGTTTTTGTAATTTCAAACTTTTCTTCGCGTGTTTTGTTGAATCTTTGTCTCGTAACAGTTCGTGTATACCACATTTTCTGTCGCAATTACACGCAGAACAAAAGAAATAAGTCTCACCTTTAGTACTTTTCATCATCTTTTAACCACAAATTTACGAATTTCTGTTCATATTTCACATTTTTTTTCTTAGGAGGACTTTTCCCAGTCGATGAATCACTACTTATTTTATCAAAAACGTTGTAATTATTGTTTTTTTTAAAATAGACTCCGCAATTCAAAGAAACTGTTCAAGGTGTTGTGACTATAACAATACGCAATACAATAGGCGTCCCAATTTATGAAATACAATGCTATGCAAACATTTTTTGATAACCACTACGTAATAAAACGCAAGCTATCATTCATAAATTGGGATTTCCCCGTGCATAAAAATATGATTTTCAAACACATAAAATATGGTCGGGAATTCCCTCGAATCCCGACTAAAGAAGATACTGCCATCTAGTGTCATTGCGTTTTATTACGAATGGTTATCAAAAAATGTTTGCATAGCCGTGTAATAGGTGGCGCTGAACGCTAGTTGAAAAACAGTAGGAAATAGGAATGAAACAGAAAACATTGAAATCAATGTGAAAACAGCAAATTAGACGTGGGCGTTATTTAACGTAACCGATTGCAATAACTACTTACGAGCCTAGTAACTAAATACGTAGTTACACCTATGCGGTGTAACCGATTATTTTCACATAAGTAATTTCGTCTTCGGTTATGGTTTCGTCCGTATGTAAGCTTACGATGATAATCGTATCGTGGCGGTCACGATCACGAGCAAGAACCAAACGCATCGCGGCTCGCTCTTCGCGTCACGCATGTGTGTATGTGCCGAAACGTATCGACGTTTATGCATAGCATGCACACACACATGCCGCAAGCCGGGATGCGTTTGGTTCTTGCTCGTGACCGCTGGGCCATGCCGGCCGCACGTTGCATGTTGCTGTGTGCATTACGTAGGCACCTTCTAAATTCTTCAAATTATACAATTAATAATGTCGATGTAGTGGTGTGCTTTTCGCGCATGAATTAAACAGAGACAGCTATATCTATCTGCTGCTAATCCCGTACACTTTGATAGTATAAATGAAAATTAGCAATATTAACATTCTTTCCTTTTGCAGCAAGGTGCATTTTATTATTCTATTATTTTAAATGAATGAAGAAATTATGGAATTTTTGAAAATTAAAATTAATAGGTTGAGTTGAATTATTGGTCAGTTCAGTTGACGACTGTTATTGATGCGTGCGTCGTATTATCACGATTTTAATATTAAAGTCTTTAGTTATATATGTAATACGAGTGTAGAATAGGTATGTAATAAGTAAATAGTGAAATACGTTGTAGCATCATAAATTATTTTTTGAATTGATTTTGGTGAATTAAGTGTGACTTGTTTATTTACGGTATATACTAACTAATTTATACACCGTAAATAAACAAGTCACACTCATAAGTACAATAAAAAATACTTGTTTCAGTGAATTAAAGTGTATATAAATATAAACTGTGAATAAATAAGTAGGTCATACAATTAAAAAACTGTAATTTGTAAATATTTTTTTATAAGTAGCTATAATAAATAGGTAGGTAGGTACATTGACAATGGCACGCAATAACTCAAGTGTTTTGTGGGATTATTTTCAAAAAAATAGACAATAGTGTAAAGAAGGCACAGTGTAATACTTGTGGAGAAATATATAGCTACGAAGCTTCCACTGCTAATTTAAAAACGCACTTGAAAAGGAAGCATATTGACGCCTTTCAGCAAGTGTCATCTGCTCAAAGCGCTCAATCAAATGCTCGATTAGTGGCGCCCCCAATCGAGCACAACCCTTTACCAACTGTGCAATCCTCATCCTCAGAGCAACAACCCTCTACGTCTACTACATCAACCATTATCTCACCTACCACCAGGAGCACACCGCTTATGTGTCGGCCTACACAACAGCGTATGGACAAGTATAGCACTGTAAAAAAGATTTCACAAGAGACCAAACGAAAAATAGATAGTGATCTTTTGGATCTTTTCATAGATGGTTACCACCCGTTTTCGCTGGTCGAGGAGCGCTCATTCCTAAAATTTGTCCGCTGGTTACCAGGGTACGAGCTGCCGTCGCGGAAAACAGTTTCCAATGTACTTATTCCGTCTCTGTACCAAAAAACGGTGGAACAGAATAAAGTAGACCTTTCCTTAATAGAGTGCAGCATATGCCTTACAACAGATTTATGGACTTCCAGGGTGAATGACTCATATATAGCCATTACTGGTCATTATATAAATGATAATTTGGAGATGAAAACGATGCTCTTAAAATGCGCTGAGTTTGAGGGAGCACACACTGCTGTAAATATAAAAAAAATTATCTCTGAATGTGCCGCAGAGTGGAGAATAACAAATAACATTAATTTTGTTATTACTGATAATGCTGCCAATGTGAAGAAGGCTGTAGCTGACTTAGGCTGGAAGCACTACGGCTGTTACGGTCACACTTTAAACTTAATAGTTCAGGACAGTCTCCGATTTATCCAAGATAGCATTGATAAAGTTAAAACAATTGTCAGGCATTTTAAGACCAGAACCAGTGCCCTAGAACTGCTTTTGAAGCTTCAAATTCAAGAAAAAGCCGACGAAATACCGAAGCGTCTTATACAGGATGTTCCAACGAGATGGAATTCTACATTCCACATGCTTAGAAGATTTGTGGAGCTCGAAAGCTATTTGTGTGCCACTATGGCAATTTTGCCACATGACAATGTTCGCAGAGCTGTGCAAAGTCCTCAAGCCGTTCGATGAGGCAACTGCGGTAGTTGCCTCATCGAGATATGAGTGGCGAAAATTATATCACGGCAAGCACCATTATAGTAATGACACGATGCTTGAAGGGCTCCTGTATGCAACTAAATAGTCAAGATTTTATGCAAACTACAAAGTACAAACTACTAAGCTGCAAGCTGGCTTAGAAACTCGCTTTGATGGTGTAGAGAGGAGTGGAACCTTAACCATTTGCACCTTCCTAGACCCGCGCTACAAAATGAGCCTATTTTTAGACTCCACTATTACCACTAGAGTAAAAAAGAACGTAGAAGAACTAGTGGCCAGCATTATTAATAAAAGAACGACTACCGATTGTAGCCAAGGTAACACCGCAACCATGGAGAAAGCTCACGACAAATTTTCTCCTTGGGGCATTCTGGCTACAATTGTTGGAAATCCACAATTATTAATAAAACTTATTTAAAAGATGAAACTTTGCCTGTCTTTGATGTGAATGGAAAATTTAACTGCCCATTGGGCTGGTGGCGAGTGAATCGCCACAAACCTGGCCCTTTTACTGAAAAAGTACGCCAACATAGTAGCGACTTCCGTTCCCTGCGAGCGAATATTCAGTAAAACAGGCCTTACTATCAATGACCGCCGTACTCGCCTAAAAACCAAAAAGGTCGAACAACTGACCTATCTAAATGTTAATTTGGATCCAAAGCGGTTTAAATTAAATTAAAAATGTAAATAATGCATATAGCTGTATATCCTCTTGAGACCCCCGGTGTCACCTATGATACTTGAAGAAAAAAAAATATTTCACTGCCATCTAGCGATTTATATAAGAACTTTTAACATTAGTATAAACTAGAGATTCCAACAAATAATATGAAGGTACTTGTGAAAATTTTACACAGTGTAAGTATATATGTGAGCCTATGATACTTATATCAGAAGGGATTTATTGTGAGAGAGAAATAACACACGTCAAGTACTTTACTCCGTATAATTGCGACTGCCAACTTATTAGGCGGACGCAGCCGCCACTAGTTACACCATGCAGTATGCACACATACACAACCGATATCTACATAGGTAGGTACAAATGTGTGTCCCTACAGTAGCCCCCCCCAACAAAACAACAAAAAAATACAAAAACTGACTGGGCAATAGCCACGTTATTCTGTTGCGGTTTACTCTGGTTATAACCCATCTTGAAATTTGTATATTTGTACTTATTCGACGAAAGAATACAAAATAAATGGTGTAAAAAAATGTGTAAACTTTATATAACAAAAATAAGTGTATATGTATATAACTTACATACTAATAAAAATTCACAAAAGTGTGCGACCTAAAAAAAAAATATAATGCTAAGTACTAAATAATTCTATTACAAAATATTTCACAATAAATTTCCATACCTATGTTGCAATATCCTTTATTATGATTATCATGTTACCGAGCGTCTTTTTATCTACTAAGCAAAACGCAGCGGCGGTCTGATAACGCGACCACTTCGCGTCGTTTTATGAATTATAACTTTGCTAGAAGTGTTTTCGTGATCAGAATTAAAACTAGGATTGTTACATGAATTACTTTCAGAGTTCAAATTATTGTTAAAAGATGTGTCTATGTCGATAGTGAAGGCCGGCTTGAGCCTATCTATGGACACAGATGTTTCCTTATCACCTATTTTTAACACAAAATATTTCTTATGTTTACTCACTACTATGTATGGACCCTTATACGGCGGTTGAAGTGACTTACGTATAACATCGTCCCTTATAAATACACTTTTACACGATTTTAAACTATCTGGTAGGAATAACGAATGCGAGTTTGCATGACACTTTGGTCGCGGTTTATATTTACTAATAGTATCTCGCAGCTTCTGTAAATATTCCGAATCCGAGACCTTAATTATCGCGTCCTCATAAAAATCTCCTGGTAAACGAATCGTCTTACCATATGTTAATTCGGCCGCACTTACACCACTGTCGCTTCTAGTAGCCGTTCGTAATCCTAATAAAACTATCGGTAATTCGTCTATCCAATTGCTATTGTTGCATTGCAAACGTGCCATCAGGGCCACTTTCAGTGCCCTATGCCAGCGTTCAATCATGCCATTACTTTGCGGATGATAAGGTGTTGTACGTAATTTATGTATGCCCAAATATTTCATTAAGTTTGCAAATAGATCACTCTCGAATTGTCTGCCCTGGTCGCTAGTAAGCTTCGAAGGGCATCCAAAACGGGAAATCCAACCTTCAAACACCACCTTTGCTATGGTCTCCGCAGTAATATTTTGGACTGGGTATGCTTCTGGCCACCCTGTAAATCGGTCAATCATTGTAACACAGTATCTATAGCCGTCATTTGACATAGGCAATGGACCTACGATATCTATGTGTAGATGTTGAAAGCGGTCTACTCTTTCAAACTCTCCTACACCTGATACGACATGCCTTGTTATCTTTACGCGTTGGCATTGCATACAACTTCTGGTCCATTTAGCAATATCTCTGTCCATGTCAGGCCAAAAAAATTTTTGTTTGATTAGATGTTTACTAGTTTTAATGCCTGGATGACTTAGATTATGTACAGATTTGAAAGCTATTTCTCTAAATTCCATAGGTAAGTAAGGCCTAATTTTACGCGTTGATATTTCGCAATAAATATGCTTATCGCAGTCCGGCAACAACATTTGCTTGAACTGCAGGTTGCTACTTGATACTTGCAACTCATGCATTAGGTACTCGTCGCTACGTTGCTTGTCTGCCAATTCTGCGAAATTGAGTAGCGTGGGACAGCTTATCGTTTCAATTCTAGAAAGCGCATCCGCTACCATGTTATCACTACCTTTAATATGACGTATCTCTGTGCAAAATTCGCTGATATAAGAAAGTTGGCGTATTCGCCTTGGGCTTTCTTTATCACTATTTATTTTAGTAAATGCAAATTCAAGCGGTTTATGATCTGTAAAAATGATTATATCTCGCCCCTCTAATAAATGTTTGAAATGCCTGATAGCCATGTAGATAGCTAACAATTCCCTATCATAGGTAGAATATTTGGATTCAGTTACTGTTAACTTTTTTGAAAAATATCCAATTGGTTGCCAATTAACTCCTATTTTCTGCTGTAAAACTGCGCCGACACTAGTATTTGAGGCGTCAGTCATCAGGGCTAATTTACTGTCTGGCAAAGGGTAAGATAGTGTAGCGGCGCTTTGTAAGCTTTCCTTACACTTCTTAAATGCCTCGTTAGCCTTATCTGTCCATTCTATACGCGTCTTATCACGTTTTTTAGAATTATGTAGATACTTATTTAATTCCGACTGATAGTCTACTGCTTTAGGAATATGCGAGCGGTAAAAATTAACCATACCTAAGAATCTGCGTAATTGTTCTACTGTCTCGGGCTTCGGAAAATTTACAACAGCTTGTACCTTGTCCTCCAACGGTCGTACGCCTTCCGTTGAGACCTCAAAACCTAAAAAGCTTAATTTAGAGACTCCAAAAACACATTTTGATAAATTAATAGTAATACCGTATTCGTTAAACCTACGGAAAACTGCATTTAAATGCTCTTTATGGGATATTTCGTCTTTACTGGCAATTATGACGTCATCGATGAAATTGAATAGAAAATCGAAACCTTGCAACACCACTGTGTCCATGAATCGTTGGAACGTTTGTGCTGCATTCCTTAATCCAAATGTCATCCGGGGAAATTCAAATAATCCAAAAGGCGTTATAATTGCAGTTTTCTCTATGTCCTTCGGGGCAGTCGGTATAAAATGATAGGCACGATTTAAATCCAATCGGGTAAATATAGTTTTTTCTCCCGCTAATACATATTTAAAATCTTGCAACCGCGGGATCGGATAGCGGTCCGGCTTCGTAACGGCATTTAAACGCCTATAATCACCGCACGGTCTAATCCCCCCGTCCTTTTTGGGTACCACGTGTAACGGGCTTGCCCATGGGGACTTGGATGGTCGACAAATACCTAATTCTGTCATAATTTGAAATTCTTCCTTTACTTTTTTATACCACTTTGGGGAAAGAGGCCTAGCCTTTGTATATACCGGCGGTCCCGAAGTCTCTATATAATGACATACTGAATGCTTGGGTATTTCTTTGTACGATATGGGCTTAGTTATATCTGAATAATTTAATAACAAGTTATGCCACTTATCATTGCTATTTATAGATTTAATTGATAATTCGCATTCAGAGTGCCTTATAATAGATGCTATAACATTTAGATTAGTAACTTGGTCTCTAAGTCGCCGCGAGCTTAAATCTACCAACAACCTATAATGGCATAAAAAATCTGCGCCTATTATCGGTTGTTTAACAGCCGCTATAATAAATGACCAACTAAATGCTCTCCTTAAATTAATATCTAGAGTTAAGTTACATATACCATATGTCCTAATTTCGGTGCCGTTCGCCGCATAGAGCTTATAATCATCACTCGCGATATTTCTCGACACACATTTATACGACACGGGGATCACGGAAACATTCGCACCGGTGTCAATCAAAAATTTTAATTTACTGTTTTTATCGGTAACGCACAGACGGTTATTAAGTGAATCGATACAGACCTCCGTCGTTGTTTGTATCGCCGCTAGTTTTCCGATTGGGCGGGTGCCTGTCCTTTCCAGTTACAGGGTTCGGCGCATTTCGTGGCCTTTGCTCCGTAACGGTAGTGGTAGAAACACAGCCACTGGGGATCGCGTCGTTTCCTGCTGGTATCTCTCCTCGCCGAGTTGGATCGAGATTGCTTACCCCTGTATGTCCCTCGACCTCTCTGTGGTTGCTGTGCACGTCGGAGCTCTGCAACTTCGCTGCTCAGCTTGGCTATTGCAGCTGCTAGCTCGCTGGATTCCTCGCCGTTTCGACTATGTGCTTGAGGTGACGGAATCGACGAGACGCTAGCTACCTCCACTGGGCGCGTCGCCTCAGTGACCTTGTCCGCTACTACCGCCAAATTTTCCAGTTCTTTTACTTCGGTTACCGCCAATACAGCCTGCACAGCGGATGGAAGGTGACCGTTCCACATGATTTTTAGCGTGTGATCCGGAATTTTTCCTCGGGCCAGGTCCCTCATCCGTCGTAGGAGTTGTGAAGGCTTTTGAGTGCCCAACTCCATTTCACCCAGCAGCTTTTGAAACTGGCGTGTCTCTGACTCTTCGAAAACTTGCAAAAGCCTATCCTTCAAGGTCTGGTATTTGTTAGTTCTAGGAGGAGAAAGTAACAGGTCGCTAACTTGTTGAATCGCGCTCTTGTTGAGTTTGGTAACCACTAAGTTTTGTTTAGCAGCATCGCCCAAACGCTGGCTTTCCACCGTGGCCTCAAACTGGACAAACCAGAGTCGCGGTTGGTCTGCCCAAAATTCCGGTATCCTTGACGATACTGTAATGCTTGCTAACGCTCTCTCACCCTCGCCCGAGTCTTGTGGATTCTCGGCCGGGGGCACGGAAGGCTGCACAGGAGGCTGCACGGGAGGCTGCACGGAAGGTTGCACTTGGGGTTGCACTTGGGGCAGCACTATATCCAGAGGCATAGTCACTCGTAGTTATTTCACTCCAAAAAAAAATATAATAAACAAAAATCAAAACACTAAGTTCGAGTTCAGTTCGGGGTCACCACTGTAAGTATATATGTGAGCCTATGATACTTATATCAGAAGGGATTTATTGTGAGAGAGAAATAACACACGTCAAGTACTTTACTCCGTATAATTGCGACTGCCAACTTATTAGGCGGACGCAGCCGCCACTAGTTACACCATGCAGTATGCACACATACACAACCGATATCTACATAGGTAGGTACAAATGTGTGTCCCTACACACAGTTTTAACCTCACTTTAGTTTATTTCAATTTTATCATTTGAACTAGTGCTAAGATGGCGACTAACCAGCAAGGTAAATATTAGTTTTTAATGTATTTTTGGTATATTTTTTTATTGTTTACTATTGTTAAAACGTTTGTGGTTAAAAACAAATGAAAGTAGTCATAAAATATTTTTGTTTAATACGTTAATTTTGTAACTTTTATCAAGTATCATACGTGATACTTTGGTCACTTTAGTTATATTAAATGTCTTTTTTCAGGCTTAAAAGACAATCTGATAACTGAGTTATTAGTGAACCTTGACGTGTCTGATTATGAGGATTTTGACGAGAATGACCTGGAAGAAGATTTACAGGTAGATTTTGGAGAAATTGACGAGAATGTGATACCCCGGGAACCCGAAAGCGAGTGGGAAGCGTCAGACGAAGAGCCCCTGTCAGGCATTGCCAGCTCTTCTCAGAACACTGGTTCTAGGAGACCTATTATTCGAAATCCTACATGGGTACGGTCAGAAAACTTTGATAATACATTCGATTTAGATCCTCCCCTCGAAGAACCAACTTCAATGAAAACTACGCATGAGTACTTTTATAAATACATTCATCCTACCTTTTTCGAATCAATGTCTACTTCTACAAACTTATCAAGCGTTATTCGAACTGGTAGGTCACTGAATACGACGCCTGAAGAGATACGTTCATTCATTGGCTGCTCAATGGCTATAGGTGTTCTAGGTCTTCCAAGGATAAGGATGTATTGGTCGGAAGAAACAAGAGTGAAGATGGTGGCCGAAACATTTACCCGTAATAGATATTTTAATATTAGATCAAACATTAAAGTCGTCGATGACCAACAAGTATCTGAAGCTATGAGAGAGGTTGATAGATTTTGGAAGATTCGTCCAATTGTTCATCAAATTGAAAATGCGTGTAGGCAAAACAGAAGAGACACACATGTAGCTATTGATGAACAGATCATTCCTTTTACTGGTAAATGTAAACAGAAACAAGTAGTTAAAGGGAAACCGAATCCAGAAGGAATTAAAGTATTTTTAATGGCTAATCCTAATGGTCTCCCTCTTGATTTGTATCTTTACCAGGGAAAGGGTACATCAATTGATTCAGCCCTGTATCCAATGCCAGACAAGATAGATTTAGGTGGTCGTGTAGTTCTAAAACTTATCGACACACTGCCATCAAAGACATCAATTTATATTGATCGTTATTTCACCTCTTTACCTCTTTTGGATAATCTAGTAGACAGAAATATGCATGGTACGTTAATGAAAAATCGTGTTCCTGAGTACTCACGTCCTAATAAGGCGACAAATAAAAACAAACCTTTGATGAAGACAGACAGAACTTTACAAAAAACTGGTAGGGGTAGCTATGACTGTATAGTAAGGGACGACAAAAAAATTGCTGTTTTAAAATGGCTTGACAGCAAGCCTATTCACGTAGCCTCCACGGAGAGCGCAGTACATCCTCTAGGAACATGCCGACGCTGGAGTAAAAAAGATCAGCGTTATCTTGATATACCGCAGCCTGTTTCAATAAAGAATTACAATTCTTATATGGGAGGAATAGATCTCTTAGATAGGATAATTGGGAAGTATGCTATGCGTGGAAGAACTGGCAAATGGACCGTAAGAGCGATTTTTCACTTCTTTGACTTTGCTGCTGCCTCAGCGTGGATAGAATATCGCCAAGACGCACTGAAACTTAGTCGCCCTCGAAAGCTTATCATGCAATATCTGGACTTCAAAATGGACTTAGCTAAGTATCTTATTTACGGCGGATCAATGACAACTAGTAACATACAGTGTTCAAGTCCTATGCTAGAACGCTTGACCCGTAGTCCACGTCAGAGTCCACAGCGAAGTCCACGTGAAAGTCCGTTACCTTTGATGGTGGCAGAACAAGAACAGCCACTGCCTGAGACCTCATCCAGAAAACGCAGACAAGTAGAACCTGTACCTCATATTGCAAAAAGGATGAAAGAAGCACGTCACTTACCTGTGTGTGTTAAAGGCAATCAAAATAATCGGTCTAAGTGTCGAATGAGTAGTTGTAAACAGTTAACATTTGTGAAATGTTCAGCCTGTCAAATTTTTTTGTGTTTTAATGTCAATAGAAACTGTTTCTACGAGTTTCATACATCTGTTAATAACACTGAATAAATGATTGATTTTGTCATAATTTGATTACTTTCAGACCCGTAGTATCACCTATGATACCCCCTATTTCAGGGTTATGGAGGGGATGGGAATTTTTTTATTATTTTTTCCTTAAATATTATGTGTCTAAGAACATCTATGCTAAATTTCAACTAAATCAGATAAATTTCGATACCCTGGGTCTCAGGAGGATATAGAAAAACAGATGTAAATAATGGATAAAGCTGTATATAGAAAATGTAAATAATGGATTTAGCTGTACATAGAAAAAACAAATGTAAATACAATCGAATGAACTTTTAACTACGCCTGCATGCTACTTATCCAACTAATAATACGCTAGTTTTATATATATTGAAAGCTGCAGCCAGTCCTAAGCCTGGATTAAGGCATATAAATAATAAGTACATACTACGTACGTAATACTTATTATTTTTATGCTATAAAGTATGAAGGAAAGTTCATGCCTACGAAACTTAGTTTTTTTTTAGTTAGATTTACGTAATTTATTTAAAATATGTTTTAACAAATAATATCATTTCACAATTAAAAAATATACAAATATCTATCCTAATTCCCTACCCAAAACAAAAAAGCATTTCCTAATCAGTTCACAATTTATTATATTAATGTTATGCTATCTAAACAAATACCTATTTCAAATTTGCATTCGTAAGATAAACGTAAGACTTGCTCAAGGCATACTACTTTAAGAATTTACAATACAATGTAGATACAAATAAAACCATTTACAGTTACGAAGCCGAGTAACAGATTCACTCAAGTAATCGTGTGACAATTCACTATAAGGGTACACAGAAAAAAACTAGTTACAAAAATAACTAGTTACGAAACCTATTAGTTAAAAACTAACAATAAATGTATTAGTTAGTTTTTAACTAATACATTAATTATTGGTCGTTTGAAATATGCACCTCGACATTTGATAGTGACTACTCTCGTAATATTGTCCAATCCGGGATGTTTTTTGGTAATTATACCTAATAGCCACTGAGCTGGAGGCAAATTATCCTCCTTAACGAGAACTACATTGCCAACGTCGGGTTCAGGTGTCTGATTTGCCCATTTGTATCGATGCATGAATTGAGTTAAATACTCGCTTGACCATCGACGCCAAAAATGTTGGAGCATTTTTTGCGTCAACTGCCAACGTTTTAGGGACGACAAAGACGATATCTCGTAATTGTTTTCCGGTACTAGGATCAAGGGTTCCCCTATTAAAAAATGACCCGGGGTTAGAGGGCATTCATTCATAGAGGGTTCGCATCTTGTGAATTAGTGCTTATTTGCGATATAATCCTCGAATTCAAACAGGCTTCGATCTGATGCAACAAAGTTGTGATTTCTTCGAAATTTAGAGTTTCATTACCAATAACGCGACGAAGGTGATGCTTGGTGGATTTTATTCCAGCTTCCCACAGTCCACCGAAGTGTGGAGCGTGAGGTGGAATAAAATGCCAAGTGGTGCCGTTATTTGTCAAACACTCGGCAATGTCGATTGTCAAGGTTGACTTCTCCTGCGCGAACAATAATTTTAACTCGCGTGAGGCACCTACAAAGTTTGGGGTTTGACGCATACCGTCCCATTCGCATTTCGTCACGAGTCTAAAATGGTCCCATTCGCATTCGGTCCCATTCGCATTCGGTCCCATTCGCATTTGGTCCCATTCGCATTCCGTCCCATTCGCATTCCGTCCCATTCGCGAAATGGTCACACAGATAAAAGTTGTTTTTAACATTTTCACCAAACAAGTTGAATTATTGTTTCAAAAATGGTAGGATGAAAAAATAACATAGCTTTAAATAATTATGTGTATTGCTTCAAAATCAAAATTCTTACAAAATCAACATAAAAAATATGTAGGTATTATAATTATAAACCCAAATCAACATTAATATATTATCAAAATCAAAAACGTCATGTTCATTGTAAAATTATGAATATATGTACCTATTTATTATTTTACAAACTGTAGAAAAAGAATTTTTTTCATATATTTTTGCAATGTTATCGAATTACTATTTAATTTTGACAGAAGTTTATTATATTTTTTATCAAAATAGAAATCCTTATACTTTCTGTTGTGTCTATGATTTCCAAATAAACTGTTTTTTATTTGGATATCCCAATATTTTGCTTCCTTTGTCAGTTTGTAAATGAATAAATACAAGCTCGGTCTTTTTTCTATCAAAATGTTAAGTCGACGGTGCCAGCCTTCTAAGGCGTTTGTGGTTCTGTGCCTTTGACCTGCACAGCTTAATATTGTTGGTGATAATTTAGGATACCATTGGTTTTCGTAATAATGTTGGAATCTTTGCATTATTTGTGTGCCAGGTGCTGTATCAAGTATATTTCGCCAGGCTTCTGGAATTTGGTTGGCTGGAACTAATGGCATAATTGCGCATAATCTCGTTGTATTACGTCCTTCCTTTGTTTCAGTCAGCTTTAATTTCTTAGATTGTTTCCAAATAGCTGTATTATAATGCCGATAGCAACCTGTTACTTTTGCATTAGGAAAAACTGATAATATAGCGTTTATTTGTCCAATTTCATAATCAGATTTAAAGTCGGTTATTTCAATACCCAGTTTCTGATTCAAAATACGAAATAGTCGTTCGTATGTTGCCTGTGTCTTATTGGGCAACAATGCATAGACAACAGGAATTATATTTGTTGACTTGGAATTGGAATTTAGGTCATAATGCAGGGTATATAATTGGTAAAATTTTGACGCAAATACTACAATTTTTTCGGTGTCACCGTCTTCACATATAAAAAAAATTTTGGCGAGGCGTTCCGGTACCTTAACTGTTGCAGGGGAGTCGTGGTCCAATCTACACGTATTCAAAAATTTCTTACGGGCCCTATAAAGGGTATCTTTCACAGACTTAAATGAGGGCAAGTCACATGCATGCACTTTTTTTTCAAGTTTCTCTATTTCGTTGTTAAATATTGTCCTTATCGAACCGAAATCTGTACATACTTCTTTTTTCATATTTGCAATATGTTCGCGAACAATGTTAATTGCATCATTGGTAACACACGTATGTTGCGTTTTTCTAAGAATACGTTTCCTTGTTTTATCTAATGTTATAGTAGCACTGCATTCCTTCCTCTTAACACAACGCCATTTCTCACTTTTGCTTTTGTTCGTTATATGTTTATTATATGAGTAGCCACTACAAAGCAATGTGTATCGGCCGCTTTGATTTTTAACAAATTGAATGTCCTGATCCATTGTGATTTATTTTAAACAAATGAAACGAACGACATAAATAGAACTTCTTAACAAAACACCTCGTAAAACCACAAATCAAAACAAATGTCACATATTTATTTCGTAATACCCACATAATCAGTAAAAAAAATAGCTGTTTATGACTTTTATTTATCCTATTTCAACGGAGAACCTATGATAATATTAAATGTTGTAATTATAATTTTTTATGTAATGTAGTGTAATGAAAGGGTAGGTTTAAGATAGGACTACATATATTTACAAGAGCTTAAAAGTTACTTAAAATTAAAGGTAAATTTAGAACCGATGCTGGCGGAGATGCAGTGCTGGTAGGTAGAGGTACGGCGTCCAGGCGGAGATGCGGCACTCGTAGGTAGAGGCGCGGCACCGACAGGTAGAGGCGCGCCGCCGGTAGGTAGAGGCGCGGCGCCGGTAGGTAGAGGCACGGCGCTGGTAGGTCGTAGTGGCGCGTCGTAGAGGTGTATAAGAGAGGCGGCCCGGTAGGTAGAGAGGCGGCCCGGTAGGTAGAGAGGCGGCCCGGTAAGTAGAGAGGCGGCCCGGTGCTTCTCTTTTAGAGAGCTGGTTCCTCACTGACTCTTCTTCGGTTTTGTATTCATAAAGAAAACTCTCTAGAAGCAATTTAAAATTTTAAAGCTTAACTTATTTTTAATTTAGAATTTACGCACAGCCAGTTTCACAATGTCGACCATACTTTAGAAAGAACTCTATGCTTATCTTGTTGTCATAGCAACCATAGAAAATATTTGTCGACATGACAGATTTGATTTATGAAAAATAATGTTTACAATAAGTCTTACAGAGATATTTATTATTTTAAAAATGGCGAAATATATAACTAATATATACAGAAATGCGAACGAAATAACACTACAAGGACATATATACATATACGAGGTAAGAATTATCACTACAGTAAATAATTATTTTGTAATAAATTTATACGTTTATTCACTCATAAATGTTAAAATAGCATAGCCCCTCGACTGTCCGCGACCTCCAGGAGGTCGCGACTAAAATACCCATGACTGTCCGCGACCTCCTGGAGGTCGCGGTACGACTATATTTTAAAGTTCAAACAAACCTACTAAACCTGCACCTATCCTTTTCAAACTTGGCAGAATGTTAGATCGTTGGATAAAGATGCATAATAATACCACAGTTACACCATAATTTCATATTAAACCTGTTTATTTCGTCTGTATTTAGTTGCCGTTGGCGCGCTTTTATACATGGTATTGTGTGTTGTTGTGTTGTTTGTGAAGGGTGTAGTCAGTGTGAAACTGTGTTGTTTTAGTGTTATACTGTGATAAAAACATCGACAGGTAAGTCATAAACACTTTTTAATACAAACACAACGTCTCAAATAACGATTTGGATACAAATTTTACATTTTATCGTAAATTGGCCGCCATTTTGAACAAAAAAAAAAAAATCGTATTGTTTTATTGTTTTTATAACAAAAACATTCTTGTGGCTGGAAACTGTTGTTACTATTACCGATAACATACATATCTATAGACTTATCACTCATTTCATTTGAATTACTCCGATTAGATATTTCGTAAACTTAAAAATAAAAAAAAAACGAAATTCAGGGACCCCCGGGGGTCCGAGGGGCCGAGGCAATACCAGTGATTTTTCTAATATTTTCGTATAAAACATCTCTATTTTTGTATTTTTTAATTAGTAAATAACATTTAATTAAAGAATATACATTAACATGCAAAATAAAATTGTATAAATTACGATAAATACGCAATAGTGTGAGACCCTCCATTTTGGTATCATATTACAAGACTCTTATCGCTATATCGAGTTAGCTGGAACTCGTTTGTTTACATAATAAATATTATAGCACTTGGAACTGTTTATGTTACGAACAAAGACCGACTGAAGCTATTAAGATAAGATTTATAGCCACTCGAACCTCGAGGCACGCTACAATTGAAGTTTAAAGTAAACAATATTTTTTTTGTTTACGTTTCGGGTCGTTCTTATCAGGTACTTAAGTGCCGGTCTTAAGTGGGCTGGTGGTGTAAAAAAAATGTATGAGGTGGGTTGTTTTTATGATTGATTATTGTTTAGTGGTTTATATTATTGCGTATAAATTATTTAGTATTTGAATTAATGGCTTTTATTATTATTTATGATTTTTTTTATAAATAAAAGGAGAAAAAATCACGTGACGCGCCTTTAACTTCCAATTGATAAAATTCTACAAGGTGGTATGTGCAAAGTTATATTTTTTCTCATAGCTTATTTATCAACAAACAATTATATATATATGTAGGGACAATATAGAGAGAGCATGTCTTACGTGTCAAAAGGTTAAGGTTAGTAGACATACTGTTTCAGGTGTAGGCAATTTTGAACGGGCCGACCGTTTTCAACATCTACATATTGACATTGTCGGACCTTTGACGATATCATCTGAGGGCTATAAATATTGTGTGACTCTAATAGATCGCGCTACGGGTTGGCCAGAGGCCGTACCTGTCCAAAATATCACAGCGGAAACCGTAGCTGGGGTAGTATTTGAGCGTTGGATCTCTCGTTTTGGGTGCCCTTCGAAGCTTACAAGCGACCAGGGTAGACAATTCGAGAGCGATCTTTTTAGCAACCTCATGAAGTATTTAGGCATACACAAATTGAGAACGACCCCTTATCATCCACAAAGCAACGGCATGATAGAACGTTGGCATAGAGCACTAAAAGTGGCTCTTATGGCGCGTTTACAATGCAACAAATCATGGGTAGACGAGCTTCCGATTGTGCTATTAGGACTGCGTACAGCTATCAGAAGTGATAGCGGAGTAAGTGCAGCGGAATTGACCTACGGTAAACCGATTCGATTACCGGGCGATTTTTACGACGAGACCAAAGTAGATATGTCGGATTCGGAATATTTACAGTTGCTTAGGGATACCATTAACAAATTTAAACCCAGACCACCGAGCCATGGTAATTCACGGTCATTATTTGTGTCTAGCGATCTCAATACGTGCAAAAGTGTATTCATTAGGAACGATCTAATGAAAAAGTCACTTCAGCCACCATATGAAGGTCCATATAACGTTGTAAAAAGAGAAGGAAAGACTTTTATTATTAAGATAGATGGTAAGGAAAAATGTATTTCTATAGACAGGCTCAAACCTGCCTATACAATTGATATTGATAACTGTAGTGCTAATATTAGTCCTAAATTAGAAGTTAAAAATAATAGGTATGTGAGTTTTAATAACAACGAGGACACTTCTAGTAAAGCTTTAAATCATAAAACAACGCGAAGTGGCCGAGTTATCAAAACACCGCTACGTTTTGCATAATATGCAACATGAGTAGGGTGACGCAAATGTTACTTATAATTAATTGTATGCATTATTGCGACATAATGTAATGTAGAATTTTATGTAAATGTAGGTAATATAGTTAATTTTAGTTAATTGTATATTTTTTTTAGCACAAATATAATTTGCAACTAAACATGTTTGTATTGTACCAATGTGTCAATTATGCACCAATAGAAACCACATGTTGCGAAACATTTTTATTACTTCACGAGCTTTCATTATACACGTAACATCGTAGTTCAGCATTAGTCGAAATGGGTTCAACTCAAACCAAAGAGGAGCATAACTCTGGCAATAGCCTCATTGCCCAAACAGTTACAAACAACTTTAATCAGAAATTGGACAACGTAGTTTGTATTATCATTGCAATGGTAGTCATTTTATCCATTGCTATTGCATATATCGTGTGGCGGCGCTGCAAGTATACGGCAAAGTCTTGGGTGCGCAAGCAAGCTGCTAGCAACCCAAATATGGTCACCGTGCAAACGTTGCCACAGCAGCAGGCACCGGCAGCCAGCGCACATATGTAAGCTGTGCAGTGATTGTGTAACTTGAGTGATAAGATTGTGTTTCGTGACATGTGTTTTATATGTACTCTTAGTTATAACTTTCTTGTTTTCTTTTAAAAAGGGGGAATGGTGTAGGGACAATATACCTACGTAAGTGCTTAGGTAAGGGATACTAGCGCTGTAGAGGCGGCTGCGCCCGCCACGTAAGTCAGTCGTGAATAAACGCAGCTAACGTGAACACGTACTTGGTTTGATTTACATACCCAAATAATAGTGACCTCCACCCAGTCATATACATATAACCTAAATATATATATTTAAATAGGTTTAATACATAATTCTAAAGATATATCGTTCGTATCCTTCCCGGCCGACGTTTGACGTCAATTTGACAGATGTACGGTGACGGCCATGGTATTAGCGCCATTTTGGGTTGGGACTGGGTAGCGGTTATGGATAAAATAGTAAAGCAAATATGCAACGACCATAATAGCCACTAGACACCGCATAACAGGCGCTGTAATTCGGCCAACACATCAGTTTATTTTCACTGATGTAGTTCGCCGCATCAAATGTTCTCATCAGTGTCGACCACATCTGTGATCCGTAAACACTACCGCATAATTATGCTTTAAATCGTGAAATTAAGTATTTATATGGCCAGTTGCACTATAAAATGGTGTGGAAAAAACCAGCAGTACCTCAAATCTCCGGAAAGACGGCATAACATTTCATCGGTAAGTTATTAAAACATATATTTTAATTAAACTATTTTTTTTCAAATAATTCTTCGGAGTTCATCTTATACTGGACATTTTACATTAGTGAAATAAAACAACCTTACGAAAGCGAACGCGTTGATGTCTTTCATAGATGCCATCTCTTTCTTTCCTACTTAAATTCTACACTATCTCTTTCCTGCACAAATGTGTATCGACCGTCTGTTAAAAATCATAACCGCGTAATTAAAAACTCGCACTATCAGTGAAAAAGGTTGTTTGCTTTTATAATGTAAAGTTAAACCTAAAAATTCTGATCGACAACTGACAACTATTTTTTATTAACGACATAATTATATTCATTTAAATACACAAATATTAATGACTATGAATGCAATATTGTTACGGCTAGATTATTTAATTAATTTAATTAATTCTAGGTACCCAAAAGATCCTACCATAAAATATATTTGGATCAAGGAAACCAGACGAGAGGATTGGTTTGCATCAAGATTGTTAACAGAATACCTGCTACACGCCTTTTTCCAGTCGGACAGGGATTTAATTACCACGTTGTATATAAACTATAGTTCATGTAAGATTATATTTATTTAAGACATTAACAAATATGTAATCGTTAAAACCAATAAATTATCATTATTATTTTAAATTCTTTCTTTTATTGTGTGAAATTTCAAAGTATTGTTTAATTCTTAATTCTTTAATGTAAAAAATAAAAATTATATAAGGTATAATATGTTTGTAGTTCATTAATACCTATCCCGTCCTTACCATATGTATCTACGTCCTAATACATATTATGGTATGGACATAGCCATTTTAAAATATAAGATACTAATATCAACTATGGAAAAATATTAAGTACATATTTAAAAAATGTCACTTACTAATTATTTATTTAGTTCAATCATGATGTACTAGTGATGCGTGACCTTGTCTAAACCAATCAGATTGCAGCGTCCCGCTTCCTCATACCTCGGCTAGTTGCCCGAAATGATTTGATGCAAAATATCGAACAATAGGCGTCTAGGGGCTGTATGGTCGTTGCAAATATGTAACAACTAGTGCCATCTATGATTAAGTTAAATCAAGAACGTCATTCACAACTCATACAAGTTGTTAACTTAATCATAGATGGCACTAGTTGTTATATTTGCTTTCTGTCAAAATTAAATAGTAATTCAATAACTCTGCAAAAATATATGAAAAAATTACATTTCTACAGTTTGTAAAATAATAAATGCATTTTTTTTGATTTTGATAATATATTAATGTTGATTTGGGTTTATAATTATAATACCTACATATTTTTTATGTTGATTTTGTAAGAATTTTGATTTTGAAGCAATACACATAATTATTTAAAGCTATGTTATTTTTTCATCCTACCATTTTTTGAAACAATAATTCAACTTGTTTGGTGAAAATGTTAAAAACAACTTTTATCTGTGTGACCATTTCGCGAATGGGACGGAATGCGAATGGGACCAAATGCGAATGGGACCAAATGCGAATGGGACCGAATGCGAATGGGACCGAATGCGAATGGGACCATTTTAGACACGTGACGAAATGCGAATGGGACGGTATGCGTCAAACCCAAAGTTTGTCCCGTTATCACTAAACAGCATGCAATAATATAAGCAATGTATAGCTCTTGTGGCCATACATATGAACAAGCAGATATAGCCTTTGTACGACTTGTGCCCTCTTCCCTTTGAAGCTCTAATCTGTATGGGACCTACATAATCAACGCCACTTTGGTAAAAGGGCCGAATTGGGGTTACTCGACCTGGTGGCAGTTGTCCCATCAGCTGGGTTCTAGTTTCTGCTGAATGGCGCACGCATACTACACACTTACGAACAAACAGTTTTACGCAATTTTTTACATTCAGTGTCCAATATTTAGATCGTAAGTAATTTATCATAAGTTGTGGCCCTCCATGTAAGGTGTTTTGGTGAGCTTCTGCTATTATTAAATCGATTATATGAGATTTCGAAGGCAAAATTATAGGATGCTTTGTTTCATGATTAATTTCGAATCTGTCAAGGCGTCCACTTACTCTTAACATGTTTGCATCATCGAGGAACGGATTCAACGAGGTAAGTTTATTTTCCCTATCTACTATTCCCTTTTCTTTAATTGATTTAATTTCTTGCTGAAAGCTTATTGCTTGAAATTGTTTGATGCATGTATGCAAAGCGTCATTTAGTTCAACACTAGTGAGCCATTTTGGCAAATCTTCAATTGGTGTCTTTCTTAAACGTTTAATAAATCTTTAACAGTAAGCGACGACTCTTATCATTTTCCGAAGTGAAGAATATTTGGTAAATAAATCAGGATTGCTGATTTCGGTTAAATGGCAAGTAGTTTTCTTCTCTTCGAGGTAAGTTTCAGCTTCAGAATGACTGTCAAACTTTATAGTTTTATGTTCCAGCCACAATGGACCCGCTTTCAACAACTGCATGTTTGGTAACTCTGACGGCTTTATCCCACGTGAAGCACAGTCTGCTGGGTTATCAGTAGTTGATACGTGTGCCCATTGGTTCCTGTCTAAAATGTTTAGAATCTTTGATACTCTGTTTGCGATAAAGGTTTTCCATCGTGTTGGATGGCTGCTTAGCCAAGCCAACACCACGGTTGAATCGGTCCAAGCTCGTATGTTAACCTTAGGTATGTTCAATACTGTTGAAACTTCTTGCAGCAATTTAGCCAATAGTACAGCTCCACAGAGCTCAAGTCGTGGTATAGAAACCTGCTTTTTGGGTGCAACTTTAGTTTTAGATGTCATCAAATAAACGTGAATATAACTGGCTGTATCGATTACACGTGATAGATAAGGGATATAATAATCGCTATTTACATAGATAAATAACCATCGTAATAAATAAATTCAGGTAAATATTATACCTGTGTACTAAGGGATGAATATGTTTGATGAATTTGTTTAGCCTGTCAATAAATCGTAGACATAATGACCACTTTAATAAGGAATCCTAAATACCACTGTAACGTTGTTAACTGTAGAATATGTGACAGTATTTGTACATTAGAATAACGGAATACGTTATGGCAGAGTAAATTGACATTATAGAAGTAGGTACAGGTTGTTTATATTATAACAATAGCCATGGATATGCAAGTAGCCATGTCTATATGTCAATTGTGTTTTTAGTAACCTGAACAATAATTTGTATCAGGAATAGGTTATGACAAAGTACAAGTACTTACAGTTTATGTTGTAATTAACATGTAAATTACTTAAGATGATTATAACACATTATTAAAGCACCACATAGTATTATAAATGAATTGAAACAATAAATATCCACTGGTCACAAATGTAGGTACTGCTTGAAACGTCAAATATTGTTGTTGTGATATTTCACTTCTTTTATTGAAAATTAAAAGGTAGTGTGTTTTATCTGTGTAATAGTTTTATTATTATTCATTTATTTAAATAACATAATTCGGTGTATTAAATAATTTTATGGGTTGAAGTATAATAATTAAAAGTATTGGCGAAGTACCCACATGTTCTTTAATATTCAGTGTATTTGTTCTATAAAAGGACTCGACAGATTGTGGTCGAGGCTCAGTCTGATTGCAACATTTGTGGATACAGGTACGATCCGATTCGGATTATACTTATTGCTGGTTCTTTTGTGCTGATATCCTATTATTGTGTATTATGTATAGATATTGACTAATAACAATATATTGCAATGTGATATGATTTGATGAATATTGCCTGGTGTGATACTTATCAGCTGTTCTACAGCGATATGGTCGTACATTGCAATAATGTTGTGAATTGGTTATGTTAGAAAGTATCTGTGGTATATTGTATTTAGGATGTATGAAATGTAGTACGGCAAATGTTTATTAGGAGACTGGCTATTATGAAACCTTTGATACAACTAGACCAAACCAGGTTGAAAATATATGATGCTTGTCATTTATTCCTTTGTATTATTTACCTCCCTAATTTATTCTATTCCCTATTGATACTATACTGATTGATAAGGTTAGATTGCAACTGATTGGGTATATAATCCAAATATCCTGACACAGTAGTAAGTGTAGTTCTACGATGAGTCGTAGTGGTCTACAATGAGTCGTAGTACTACTACGATGAGTCGTAGGACTTCTACAAGAAGGAGTCGTAGGACTTCTACGTAGTTCAACAATAAAAGCTTTAGTATTTTATTACAAATCGCTACGACCCCTATGTAAAATCTAACACACGCATATAGACTACGGCAGCATAAGCTTCATTGGATCCATCGCAGAACCCATGAAGTTCAACAGAGGTTACTGTATCTTTAGTGTGAATCCATCGTGAAAGTTGAAACTTGGTAAGTTCTGTTAACTCATTGCGGTAAGTAATCCACTCATTTAAGAGCTTTGCAGGTAGTTCTTCATCCCATTCTATGACAGAAAGCCAAATTCTTTGGATCATTATTTTCGCTTTTATTATTACTGGGGATATCCAACCCATTGGATCAAATAAACTTGCTATATCTGACACAACTTTTCTTTTTGTTACAGGTGTGCTGAGAGGCGGTAGCTGCACAGAATACTCAAAATTGTCGGTGCTTCTGTTCCAGATAAGTCCTAGTATCCTTATGATTTCATCATCTTTTGAGTTCTAAGCGACTATCAGAAGTTTCATTAACTTTATTTATTTCTCGCATCGGCATCCACTCGGACCTGCCGGTACATTTTTACAATAGCCGCCACCAGGTAGATCGGATGACATCGCCATTTCATGAGAAGATCTCTCAGAGTGGCTTGAATGGTGAGACCTTTATTTAGTGTAATATATATATATAAATAATTTACTTGACGCATTAAATACTATACAAAATTGAGTTGTTGTTTTATCATTTCGAACTACTTCATGATAAGGTAAGTAAACCGCATCTTGTTTAGTAATCTCTTCTGGAGGCACTACTTGCATATGACCGAGCTTTAAGTATTCTAAAATAACTTCAGAATAGCGATCTTTTAAATCAGCCGATCGTTTAAACCGTTTTTCAAGAGTAAAGAACCGTTTCATTGCAATTTCTAGCGAATTTCATGGTTCAGCATCTTTAAAGGGTAATGATAGGTATATGATATGTACATACTAAACGTTCTAAGGCTTTAGGCAAAAAGGGTAGAATTGAAATTGGACGGTAGTCGGAGAAAGAAGAAGGTTTGGAAGTTTTAGCTAGTGGAATAGTTTGAATTACTCGGATTACAATCTATATTCGCAAAAATAACTATTAATCACGCCGATTAAAACGGATGGGAACGTAGTAAGTTCGACACAGGAGATGACCGTTCACCACCGAGTCCTTTTATAAGTGACGCGTCCGAGCACCTTCGGAAACGTCATCTGACGGCCGTCAAAATTAATTTGACTGAACAATAGGCACTTTAATTTGGACGTATTTCACTAAGTTTTGTTCAAGTTTTAAACTTGGGACTGGATTCTTCATCGGTTTTTAAATTTTTATTTGAGATATTTGAGAAAATATGGATCAATAAAATATGTTTTCTTGTTGCTTGAGGCGACAAAATCATTTTACACAAAGGAAGCAATTTCAAAAAAATCTAATAAACCACAAAATACATAATATGGCATTATAGCGGATAGTTTTCAAATTAATAGAAATTCTGTAAAAGGAAGATATGTTTTGTTTTCCTTTTTGCCTCGCGGTTTCACCCTTCTAAGTCAGGGATTGGGATCGGGATAAAAGTAGCCTGTGTTTGTAGTTTGTGTAGTATATATTTGAGGACATATTTTAAAATATAAATACTTTCTGCTAATGAACTTTATGGAAATCGGTAATTCCATTATCTCCCCAATTAAAAAAACCTAACTAGAATTTAATTTGTTTTGACAGTATTACAAACGTTTATGTGTATACAGTTTCTTATTGATTTACTTCTTCATTTATATAATCAAAATCACATAACCTTAAGTAACTCATAAAAACCTAAGCAGTTACATTTTAGATCATTTAGTTTGGCTTGAGGTATATCTTTTCCAATTGGCCACAACATGCTGAAATCTGATTCAGATACTCTTAAAGACTTCCCGTTTTCTCTTTTTTTCTAAATTGAGGTCTTAAATATAGCATGTAACTGTGCATCTTTTCTTATTAATATTTGTTTGTAGCCAATTTACTTTTGTTTTTGAGATAAAACTTTACTGATTGATGATATATTCGTATTGTTGATTATGAATATTTTTTACACTAAAAACATTTCTTTTTTGCATTCGGTAAACTACAAATGGTTTGTTTTTTTTTTTAACTCATAATGATGTTAATGTATTGGTCGGCTGTGTATACCCTTTCTTGAAACTTAAACTGCGACTCAATCTTCGAGAAATCGGTATCATTGGGCAGAAAAGTGTGTCCTGATTCCAAATATTTAAGAGATTCTAAGCGACGGTAGCCTAATGGCTAACGCATCGGACCCTTTCTTGAAACTTAAACTGCGACTCAATCTTCGAGAAATCGGTATCATTGGGCAGAAAAGTGTGTCCTGATTCCAAATATTTAAGAGATTCTAAGCGACGGTAGCCTAATGGCTAAGGCATCGGTCTCGCAAACGTGAGGTCGCGGGTTCAAATCCTACCCATTAAACTACCGACGTGTACCTACTCCTAACATAAGTCTTTGAGCTTAGTTGGAGGGGTTAATAAAATTGCTTGTAATGTGGGACCCAATCCTACATTGCTAGTTTTCTTCTTTTCAAAAACAAAAATATATAACTAGTCCGGCCAAATAACTACAAATAAATACTGTTACATAAAATCTTTTTTTTTTCAACTTTTTAATTAGTTTAAAGGCAAATGCCCAAGTGACTACGGAACTTAGTATTACTAAAAATTTAGTTGTGCCAAGATGAAAACTATATACTTTCAGGAAAATCAACAAGGATTTACCTTTTGTTGGGTGTTATTTTTACTAAAGGATTCTTCGATTATCTCTGCACTAGAAATGGTAACAAAAAGGCCATTTCGTCTTCAATTTCCACTTTTTTAAACTCTTCATTCCTTAGCTGATTACTGTCTTTCTCCTAGACATGGTATGGATGAACGCATTGCAAAGGAGGTTACATTTTGTTTTGCATTCTGTAGCTTGAAAATAAAATAAAATTCAGATAAGGTTGAAGCAAACTTCATCTCGTAAATAACTCGTTTGTGTGAACTGTGCCGTGTTAATGTTTTGTTTATCTTCTTTCTTCGCATAGTGACGAGTTCGAATGCATACGGTTGGTACCTTCTAATGACCTGGTGACTACCTTGTTTTCTTTGTTTTTATACTTGCATTTATTACGTAGATTTATTTTTAACCTATTTAATTGCAACACCCACATTTTGGTTTTTATTTTGTAAATGAATGTTTGCCAGTAGATCAATTTGAAACTTGTATTCTGATGTCAGTCCAACCGGCTGCGTTCCGAAATTTGCATTTTTTAGTTTGATAAGTTTAGTTTATTTGTTGTTTATGTTTTTTTCATGTTTTTTTTAATTGTGTAAGTTTAAGTGTAAGTGTCAGCTGGCGGGTGGTGCAGAAACGCCTTGTCACAAGTACGTGCATTTTCTTTATTATTATTTATTTATCATTATTTTTATTTAGTTTATATTATAGTTTATATAAATCATAATTATGTCCGATAATGAATCGTTTCTATCAGCTAACGATTCCGTCAATTATTCATCGAGTGATTATAGCTTCAGCTCCATCACATGTACACTTGGTGACCATTTGCGGGAAACGTTTAATGAACAACATAAATGTTTATTCAATATCTGTCACATTAACGCACAAAGTATCCCTAGCCATTACAGTGACTTAGTTGAGGCGTTCGCTGATTCTAGCATACATGCCATTTTGATTTCGGAGACATGGCTCAAACCTCACCTTCTTTCTACCTCCTACGCTCTCCCTGGCTTTATTCTCATCAGGAATGATCGAATAGATAGGAGAGGGGGTGGAGTAGCTATTTACCTGCGTAGCAATTTTTCCTATAAAATATTGTCTTTTCCTAATTCCAGCAATTTCACTTTGGCGGAATTTCTTTTCCTTGAGGTTTGTTTCAAAGGGGCTAAAGTCATTCTAGGGGTGGTTTAGTGTTTTCAAGATGGTTGTAATAGTCTTGTACCTCTTGCATGTTTTTGAGCTTTTCTACCTCTTGCATGTTTTTGAGCTTTTCTACTTGGGTTTTTATGTTTACTTCTAGGTTTTCCTTGTATTGTCTAATTTCGACTTCTGTTATTGGTGGTCTTGGTGTTGTTTTGTAGGATGTTCTATTTAGTTTAGGTTTTTTTAGGTTTAATGAGACCCTCACAAGTCGATGATCTGTAGTAAAGTTTATTTTGTTTAGCACTTGCACATTAAATACAAACCTTGGATTATTGCTTAGAATGAAGTCTATCTCGTTTTTTGATGTCCCATCTGGCGATTTCCATGTCCATTTTCGGCTTGGTTTCTTCTTGAAATAGGTATTCATTATCGACATTTTATGCTCGTATGCATATTCTATTAGTTTTTCTCCTCTTTCATTTCTGGTGCCATATCCGTGTTTTCCCATGCAGTGTTCACCTGACTGTGGTTGTCCGATCTTGGCATTAAAATCTCCCATAACTAGCACCAAGTGGTCTGCGAGGTCGTGAGCTTTTGTAAGATTTCCGTAAAATGCATTAATTTCATCTTCGCTTGATTGGGCGGTAGGAGCATGTACTTGTATTAGTGACAGGGCTGTGCCATTGATTTGGAGCCGAAGTAAGGCTACTCTCTCACATATTCCAGTGAAGTTAACGATGTGTTGCTTGAGTTCTTTGTTTATAAGAAAGCCAACGCCATAGTGCCCGTTCCTTTCTCCTTTGTAGCAAAATATATGTTTTTCGTGTTCTTCCATTTCACATCCGTTTCTTCTTACTTCGGCTAGCCCTAAGATATGGCAGTCTATTTTTTCTAAGGCGTGGGAGAGTTCTAAGTAGCGTTCCGTTGATGACAGTGTTCTTACATTATAGGTACAAATTTTTAATGAATTTAGTTTGTTTATTTTTATAGATAGAGGGTGTTGGTCGTTATTCCCCACGGTGACCAACCGGGTTGGGGAAAAAAACACTTAGCATAATTCAATGAACTAAATAAAATACAAAATGAAATTGATTCTTTTAACATAGCCAAATCCCAAATGTGTAACGTAGAGGACTGTAAATTGTATATACCCGATACTAAAAATTGTCTTAAAGTACTTCAACAAAATATCAGAAGTATTAAACGCAATGTTGAAGGGTTTATACCAATTCTTGTCAGAAGCGACATCATGCGGGACTACATCACGTTGACCGAATGTTGGCTAACATCCACACCTCACATCCCAGACATTAAAGGTTACAAAATGCTGCCACTACAAATAACCACACTCAGAACGAAGGCATTGTCGTATACTACAGACAGAATTTGTGTGTATTAGTGGAAGAACCACAGCTAGCGGATGCAAACTGTCTAGCCATAAAACCGAACAACAATACAGTCGTTTTATCAATATATCATCCTCCAGGCCATATAAATGTTACCAATTTTATAGAATCTTTAAATAATATTTTAATTAAATATTCTAAAATGCAAAATATTGTAATCGTAGGCGATATTAATATAAATATCAATGAAAACAGAGAAAATCCGAATAAAGACATAATACAAAAAACATACAAAAGATACAGAAACTTTTGCTATTTGCTTTTGAAAAAACTTAAACGAGAATACGAGAAATCACAACTGCGAAGTGCAAACTGTTGTGACATCACTAATTAGTATCTAATTAGTATGCACATCACTAAACATTGCATCTCACTTCCGATTCCGGTTATCACTCACGGTGGAGACGACTACTGGGTAATGTCAAATGGTCTGTGATACTCGCTTAATATAATATTGTACTACGTGTCTGATTGTGAAACTGGGAATAAACTATACCCAACGGTGTATCTTTTATTCTGAAGCAACATAACACAAACAAAAACAATAAAAAGCTATGGAAAGCTATAAAAGAAATAACCTACACAAAAACAAATAAAGACATATTAACACCATATATAGTATATATCTGCAATCTGCCTCTCTCGACTAGAGTTTTCCTATCGGCGGGCGTTCAACAAGTCTAGAATTCGTAAGTCAGGTGACAGAGATTGTGTCAACAATTATGGACCAATATCGATACTTTCGATAATAACGAACAAAGATACTAACGAACGTTTGATAAATAAAAGATTAATAAATTACTTAGAGTCAAACAAACTACTATCTCAATCACAGTTCGGTTTCAGATGCAATAAATCAACTTCAGATGCAGTCAGTATCAACAAACTTTTTGGTGACCAATATTGACAAGAAAATGAAAACAATTGCGATATTTCTAGATTTAGCAAAAGCTTTTGACACAGTCTCTGTCGAAATCCTGATAAAAAAGTTGGAACTTTTTGGTATTAGGGATCTCCAACTAAAACTTTTTGAGAGTTATCTAAAAAATAGAACACAGTGTGTAACCTGATTAGTGACGAAGCTGTTATTGATTATGGAGTCCCACAGGGCAGTATATTAGGGCTTACTTTATTTCTTGCCTATATCAACGACCTATGTGAACTTAAGCTTCCTAAAGCCAAAATCGTAACATTCGCCGATGCCACAGCCCTTTTATTTAGTGGAAAATCCTGGGAGGAAGTGTATTTAAATGCCCAGTGTGGATTTAACATGGTAACAAATTGGCTATCCCATAACTGCCTAACCCTAAATGTGGGATAAACTAAATATATTTCTTTCTCACTAAATAACATTGAAACTGAGCAGATCAGAACTAAAAATATAGTCTCCCACTCATGTAATACACCCAACACTAACTGCTCATGCCCTAGGCTCCAAATCTCTACGACAATTAAATACCTAGGCGTTATGTTAGATAGTAAACTGAGCTTTCACAGCCATATTGACATGTTAGTACTCGTATCTAGAATAAGAGAAATGATAGTTATTTTTAAGAATTTGCGTCATGTGGCGGATACAAATATCATAAAGACTGTTTATTTAGCGTTGTGTCAATCTCAGTTAACCTATTGTATCACTACATGGGGAGGTACCTCCAAAACTAATTTGCTAAAAATTTAAAGAGCGCAAAGAGCTATAATAAAAGTAAGTTACTTCCTACCATTTTATCACCCTACTACAGATGTCTACAAACTAGCAGAGGTACTAACGGTACGTCAACTATTTACCCTACACACAGTTATTAAAAAACACTCCGAAATAAAATTCGAACCTAATAAAATTGAAAAAACCCGCAGAAAGGATAGGGTTTGTGACAAAAGTGTATTTAGAACTACTCTGTCTCATCGCTTCTTCTGCTTTCAGGGTGACTATTTACTCACAAAAAAAAAATGTAAGCAAATGCTAAAAGAATGGCTACAAAAGATAAACTATACCAGCACAGAGAAATTATTAATTTAACACACAGACAACTACATACAGGACTTGCTCTCACGTACGCACGCACGCACGCACGCACGCACGCACGCACGCACGCACGCACGCACGCACGCACGCACGCACGCACGCACGCACGCACACACACACACACACACACACACACACACACACACACACACACACACACACACACGCGCGCGCGCACGCACCCATACAAACATAAACACAATCTATTAATGTGTAATATTTATTGTTTTAGCCTTAAAAAACTTGTTTTATATGTATACCTACCCATTTTCCCGTGGGGTGAGAACCTGGTGATCTGTAATACAGGCTTAAGCCTACTTCAGACACCAGCTTCTCACATATACTATATTTTTTACCCATGTAAATAGTTGGATAAGCAGGGAAATATACTCACGGGAGATAAATCTTTATACGTAAATGGGTTTTTATTCTTAGATATATGATATTACTTTTATATTGATAAAAAAAATATTCCCTAGCCATTCCAAAATATTCAAAAATGCACAACGTTATTGTTTAAGTTTTCACTTCTGCCGCCGTAGGATAGTAAGACTACGTTCCAGAAATGAGAGTATGGAAAAAAGGAAAACAGACCGGAATAGGAAATGTTCCCCGTGGGATAAAAATATATTACTATGTGTGCAGTCACAGCACATCTTCTCAATTCATCTCAGAAGCATGGGTGTCATTATTAGAAAGTGCACTTGATATCAATGAAGCCAAATTATTTAATGAAAATGTAACATTGCAGCGGATTAACAAAAAATGTTTTGTTGTTACAACGAACGCCACAGGACCACAAACCCAGTAGATGGATGGCATAACAGGCTAAATACAAAGCTTAGTAAAATACCTTCGCTATATACTTTCATTAGAATACTTAGAGATGAGGTTAAAGAAATTAGGTTTAAGACAGAGCAGATAAACGTCTATAACGACAACAATCAGAAGCAAAAAAAATGCTTGGTTAATTTGATATGCGTATAAATAGAATAGGTGAAGATTTTACAAGTAACAACATTGATTTGAACTGTTGCTCGCAACAGTTAGCAATACAGCCACACAAATCGGCTTCGTTTAAGGGCAGCTTTCGTTACGCCGCGTCCAAAATATGGAACAACATTCCACCACCACTGAGAGCCCTCAGCTCCATAGCAGTCTTTAAAAAACGACTACGGTGCCATCTTTTGGATGCGCAGCGAGAGCTGGCCAACACGAATGCTAACATCTCCATTATATAGTACCATACATAAGGGTTGAATACACAAATATTACAGCACTAAGGCACATATTTATGCACGCACACACACACACACACACACACACACACACACACACACGCACGCGCGCACACACACACACACACACACACACACACACACACACACATATATATATACACACACACATACACACACGCTCACATACACGCATACGTACACGTTCGTTACGTCCCATTGGGTTCCAGTTGAAAACCAGCGCCAGGTCCTGCCAACTTGGCATAATGCTGAACTGGACACCCATTTGTTGCAACCGCGAGGCACAACAAACATTTTATTTTATTTTTTTATTTTAATTATAAATAATTCATAATTTTAAGTATATATAAATGGTAATCATTCATTTTTTTTATACTTGATTATATTTTATTATTATTATTATTATTATTATTTTAAATTATTCTAATTGTATTTTTATTCTGATTGTATTTTATTCTAATTGTATTTTTATTATAATTGTATTTTTAATATTAATCTGTAAAGTTGTGACGCATGGTGCAACAAATAAATGCTTCTTTTCTTTTCTTTTCTTTTCTTTATTTGATGATTAATACAGAAAGTTACTATTTATAAGATTTTTTATTTACTGTTGTACTATACGCTATTAAACATTTGCATCATTAGTGATGATTATACTGTGGTTTATATAAATTAAGAAAGTTATTTTTAAGAAGAATTATTTACATACTGTTAAAGTATATTTTGTTTTACAGTTACACCATTAGTGATCATTATACTGTGATTTATATGTATAGATTAAGAAAGAGTCTATATTTGCCTCTATTCCACTTAGTTCAACTCAAGTTTCAACTCGTTGAACTAATTGGAATATTTTTTCCATTTAGTTCAACTTTTTACAAATTTTATTTCAGTTGAACTAATTGGAATATTTTTTCCAATTAGTTCAACTAGTAAAATGCTGAATAACTTTATAACTAAAATTTTATCAACACACTCATCAAACTTATAATACTCATGTCAATGAGTTTAAACGTACTTATAAACAAATAAACAAACATAATACTACGCTGGTGTATAATAATTAATAAGTCTATACTTCAAAGTTTATATTACAGTCTTCTAAAAAGGTTATCTAGGTCTAGGTTATAATCATTTACGAGTATTAGATATGCACTGGCCACATACAACACTCTATGTATATAAACCTAAAAACTTAATAAGATTCAAAAACTACAACTAATTTGTCATTTCTGCATGCGTCATATCTGTGTAAGCTTAAAAATTAAATACTAAGATATGGAAAACATAGAAAACGCAAGTGACCTATATTATTTGAGAAAAGGCAAAAAATCGTTAGTATTGTGTGTATCTGGTTACACATATTATCGGATCCGACAGTATTTAGACGGATCTATTGTATGGAGATGTTCCTCTAAATCGTCAAAAAAGTTTAATTGTGTTGGCTCTATCACAATAAAGGTAAGTATGTTTATTTAAAAACCTACTACCTACTATTATGTTAACATGTTTATTATTATTTTTTTACCTGTTGCCTTGCGAATCTGGTAGTACCTACATGTAAATTCACATTCCTAACGTTCATTTTTATCGATTACAGAATGAAGTGATTTCAAAATCCAAAAAACATAGTAAACATTGCCAACCAGATTTTGCAAAAGTAGAAATAATGAAAGAAATTGAAGCATGTAAGACAAAACTTGCAACAACCGATTCTCATAAGACTGTTCCGGAGGCATACAACAAGGCTGTTGTATCTATTATGGATAAGGGCTACGATCATGTCAGTCAAATACCGACATTCAGTTCGTTAAAAAGTAGTCTGTATGATGCTAGAAACATGGGCGAAGATTTACCTAAATTTTGTTTCAATAATCCTACAGAGGTTATTGTACCACCCAAATATTCCTCGTTTCTATTGGGCGACTACAATGATGGCGAAAGAATATTAGTGTTTTGTGCAAATGGATGTAAGGTTGAATCGATACAACACATTTTTGGCGATGGTACATTTAAAGCTTGCCCATTTCCATTTAAACAAATCTATACAATTCATTATGACGCTGGTAGTAACGAGACAGAATCAAATATCGTGCCTTTCGTATATGCATTAATGTCAGGTATGTCCAAGCAATGCTATGAAAAATTGTTTTATATAATAAAATCACAATTATCAGGATTTCAACCCAGCAAGTTTACTTCTGATTTTGAAGAAGCGGCGAGAGCAGCCGTAGTGAACGTATTCCCTAATATTGAAATCAAAGGCTGCTACTATCATTATTCCAATAGTGTATGGAGAAAAGCAAAACAATTTCAACTATTAAAACCTGGATATGTTAAGCAAATTATAGCTCTTACTAGCGTACTACCACTTTTACCTAGTCAAAAAATAAGAGAAGGCTGGTCCTATATTCTTAAAAAAATTGAGTTTTTAAAAGTACATGTTGACAATATAACCGAAATCAATAATTTTGTGACATATTTTGAAACCTTTTGGCTAAAAAGTGATGATTTCGTTGCATCGTGGTGCATTTTCGGAGAAAGACATCGAACAAATAATAACTTGGAGGGGTGGCATTTAAAATTAAATAATTCTTTAAAACGAAAAAAGGTTAATATATTACAGTTATTAAAAGTATTATTAGAAGATGCAAAATTAACAGAATTTAAGCGAGGAAAAATTGAAAAGCAACAGACGTTAAAAAAACGAAAGAGAGAATACGTTATCAAAGACAATATAATAATAGACTTGCAAATGCAACTAGTTAATGGAATAATAAATGTTCCTCTATTTTTGGAAAGTTTACGTTCGACTCATTGATAGGAGGAATGAGTCTAAAACTAAACTTTAGAAAAATAGAGGAAACTTTAAAATTAGCAGTTATTATACCTACCATTAACTAGTTATTTTTTGTTTGGTGTTTTTCAATTTTGCCTTGCTTATTATTTTTATATTTTTAAGTTAATATTTAGTTATGTTAATAATATTCATATAAGTTTGATGAGTGTGTTGATAAAATTTTAGTTATAAAGTTATACAGCATTTTACTAGTTGAACTAATTGGAAAAAATATTCCAATTAGTTCAACTGAAATAAAATTTGTAAAAAGTTGAACTAAATGGAAAAAATATTCCAATTAGTTCAACGAGTTGAAACTTGAGTTGAACTAAGTGGAATAGAGGACTGTGTACCTGTTCACCAAACTCGACATAACGGTAATAAAAAGCGTAAAATATAAATACTTTGGAGACCAAAATTTCTCATTTCAAAATTTTTCACTTTATGTTGACTCTGGGAGCAGAGTCAACATAAAGTGAAAAATTCAATATAATTAACAAGAAAAGAGAAGGAATGTGAAGAAAAAATGATTGCGATTGTTTAGAGGAGGTGGCTCTTAGAAATTAGTTTTATTTTTACTTGTTTAAGAAAACAATAATTTAGAGCAATAAAAATACATTTCGTGACCTTTACTATTAATTCTCCTCTGTTTCAAATAATGAGTAATCCATAAACAATCATATGGACTGTTTATGGATTACTCAAACATATTCCACTATGCCTGAACAAAACAAGTTTATTCCAATCTTGTATCAACATTTTCTGGGAAACTATTAAGTAGGTACCGGAAACCGGTGTTATTCGGGCATCGGTGTGTTATTTCGGGTAATTTTTGAGGTTATGTCGAAACGTATGTGCTTTTGCCTATGTCAATGTACTTCTTCCTATACTCAGGCAGAAAATGCAAAAGCTGAGTGTGCCAGAGAAGATGGTAAATTTTATTTACAAATCTCTCATAGGCAGAACAATTCTTATCAGCTCGCAGAAGTCACTTCTTTCTCCTCGACTTATCTGGCAGGGTCTTCCCCAAGGTTCTGTTTTAAGCCCTCTTTTATACAGCGTTTACACAAGTGACCTTGACCTTTCTGTTAATTCTTTTTGCGACGTATTACAATATGCAGACGATTTAGCCCTGTTCATTTCAGTGGATCATATATCAGAGGCAACCACAAGATTAAGTTCTGCGATCGACTATTTACATAGCTGGCTGGATGAACATGGGCTATCCCTATCCATCTCCAAAAGCTCTGTGGTAGTATTTAGTCGACGTAATCTCCTACAACAACAAAATTTTTCCTCAAAAAGACTCAATTAGATTTTTAGGCTTTACTTTGGATAAGTTAAATGGTATTCAGCATACAAACAATATTGTTGCAAAATGTGAAAGGGGGGTTAATGTGCTGAGAGCACTATCAGGAACATGGTGGGGCGCCCATCCGTACTGCCAGAAACTCCTATATAATGCTTTGATCCGGAGTCATATTGATTATGGGTGCTTTCTGCTGGAACCATGTAACAAGGCTGCTCTTACCAGCAGTTCTTACGTGCGCGCGCTCGGCGTACGGTTGTGTGACAGTGTACCTAGTACCTACGCATAATATATATCTGCATAGACTAACGTTTAAATTATCAAAAATGGTGAAATGTAAAAAATGTAAACTGTTTGTGTCGATGACCAATGACGAAGTTGTAAAGTGTAATGGTGTATGTGAAGAGGTGTTCCACAAGAAATGTGTGCAACAAAACCAGATTTTTTTGCAAACGGCCATCTGTGACGACTGCCAGAAAACCTTTAGCAGTTCACCACAGCTAGCTAGACAACAACCAGAACTAACTATCGATCTTATTGAGACATCGGGAGAGAAAAAAAAGTTGAAGACCTCACTGCTACCTTGGAGTTTTATGGCGATATGTACCAAAAATTAAACGAGTCTAAGGAAGAAACACAGAAGAAAGTCAAGGCATTAAAACAAAAAAATATTTTCTTAGAGAAGTGCAATAAAGCTTTAGAAGAAAGGGTTCAGGAGCTAGAGCTACAGTCAAAGGAAAAGAATATCGAAATCCATCCACGAAAACACTAAAAGTGTAATACAAGATTTAGCTCAAAAGTTGCACTTGAACCCGAACGATATTGATGATGCAAAGAGGGTAGGTCAAGAAAAACTGCCCGATTCAAAACCACAAATTGTACTGGTTACGCTCCGGTCAAAAAGTGCACGTCAACAGTGGATGACAGCAAAAAAAGAAACTAAAATCACCAACAAAAAAGTGTACAATAATGGCAGTGACAAGCCAATATATATTAACGAAAACTTGCCAAAGTACAAACGTCAACTGTTATGGGCCACAAGAAACAAACTGAAGCCAAAAAAAGGCTTTCAATATATTTGGGTAAAAAATTATAGTATTCTAGTTAAGAAAAATAGCGAAGACAAAAAGATTTACAACATTAAAACCGAAGATGATTTGAATAAGTTTGATGAGGGTAAATAAAAGTATGCGATTAGCACAGTACACACCAGGTGAACTTTAGCATTAAAATTCAATCGACCGGATAATATATCTACTGATAATATACCTAGTCTGGCCATAAATACTGTTATAATTAAAAATAAGAAAGATATTACATTTGAATTTGGAATCTGTCATTTTTATACGATTGTTCATTGTATTTTCTAATTTTGGCGCCAATACATTGTACAATATTTTGCTATATTAAAATGGAGTGGGGTGATAAAGAAAACCGAATCGCTGTGATTGCATTACACAAAGTTGGTATGGAGCCGAATGTAATTTTTAAAACTCTCCATACGCTTGGTATTAGTCAAATGTTTGTGTACCGGGCTATTAATAGGTACAATGAGACCTTCTCTGTTTGTGACAGAAAAAGATCTGGCCGTCCACGTAGTGTTCGTACGAAAATGGTGGTCAAAGCAGTAAGGGAAAGAATTCGAAGAAATCCTGTCCGAAAGCAAAAGATTTTATCTCGGGAGATGAAGATAGCACCCAGAACCATGTCACGCATTTTAAAAGATGACTTAGGACTTGCAGCCTATAAGAGACGCACTGGTCATTTTTTAACTGATAATTTAAAAAAGAATAGGGTGGTAAAATCGAAGCAACTACTGAAGCGGTACGCAAAGGGAGGTCACAGAAAAATTTTGTTTACGGATGAGAAAATCTTTACAGTTGAGCAACATTTTAACAAACAAAATGACCGTATTTATGCTCAAAGCTCTAAGGAAGCTTCCCAATTAGTCGACAGAGTGCAACGTGGGCATTATCCGACTTCAGTGATGGTTTGGTGGGGTGTTAGCTATGAAGGAGTGACTGAGCCATATTTTTGTGAAAAAGGTATCAAAACATCGACACAAGTGTATCAAGATACCATTCTTGAGAAGGTAGTTAAACCCCTTAACAACACCATGTTCAATAACCAAGTATGGTCCTTCCAACAAGACTCAGCGCCGGGTCATAAAGCTCGGTCCACGCAGTCTTGGTTGGAAGTGAACGTTTCGGACTTCATCAGAGCTGAAGACTGGCCGTCGTCTAGTCCCGATCTTAATCCGCTGGATTATGATTTATGGTCAGTTTTAGAGAGTATGGCTTGCTCTAAACGCCATGATAATTTGGAGTCCCTAAAACAATCCATACGATTGGCAGTGAAGAATTTTCCCATGGAAAGAGTGCGTGCTTCTATTGATAACTGGCCTCAACGTTTAAAGGACTGTGTTGCAGCCAATGGAGACCACTTCGAATAAGCTTTTTATATTTTGAATTGTTTTTTATTTATGTATTAAACTAACACACTGTAAAAGTAATAAATATTATTTGCAATAAAAAAAAATGTTTTTTCTTCGTAACAATATTTATGGCTAGACTAGGTATACAAAAGATATTACAATATAAAAGTGCTGAGTAACGATTTAGCCCAATACAAATGGCACACACATTTTTTCCATCCAAATATTGGGTCACTGCGAAAACATTTTAATGAGTTACTTGTATTATTGGAGGAAAGTTAACATAGAATAGATATAATAATCTTAAGTAAAATAAATATTAAGGAGGAAGAACTACCACACTATCATATATTGGGATATAATACGGACAAGGGCAACTACAAGAGGAGGAGGTATCTTTATATACGCTAAAGAAGAGCTTAGTTTTGAAGCTAAAAAAGTGAGTACTGAAGCCGCAGAAACACTGCATGGTCAGCTGAAAACAGGTAAAAGCACAACACATATAATTGCTATTTATAAACCTCCTAAAAATAACAAGTTAATCGTTATTAGCCAATTAGAGAGTATCGTTAAGTCTATTCCGACATCTGACAACATCATAGTGATCGGAGATACGAATTTAAATATCTTAAATGATAAGGAGCAAACCCGATTGTAATTAAATACAAAAACACCTTGTGTGAATGCGGCCTACAGTGTGTAATACCGAGTGCAGAGATAACGCGCGAGGCGATAGTGGACGGGCAACTTGTGACGTCGTGCTTGGACCACGTATGGGTGCGAGCGGGACGCAGCGAGTGCGAGTTGATGTCGTTCGTATTTGAAGCTAAGATCTCCGATTATCATGCGGTAGGACTAACTCTGGATCTGCGCACGAGTAATAACATTAGCTATACAGACTCAAAGGCGACCAGTGTACGTGAAATTATTAGTGATAAACTCGTTAGACATCAGTTCGACGCATATGACTGGGGGAAACTATTAGACATTACGTGCCCGCTACTGTTGTATCAGACGTTAAGTACAGTTTTTGATACGATTTATAAGGCAAGTACAAAGGTTAGGGTGCAAAATAAAAGAATAACACAGCCATGGGTGGATAAAAGTTTATACACAACGTTGTTACGAAGGGATTATTTATTTAGATTGTGGAAAGCAGAGCCAAAAAACATGAATAAAAGACTAGACTACACAAAATTTAGAAATAAAGTAAATAAATTAGTAAACCAAGCTAAGAATAAATATAGACAGACAGAAGTAAAAAACTGTAACGGGGATTATAGAAAAATATTGGCAAAAAGTAACTCATGGCTGGGTCAAAAGAAAAATAGCCTAGACGATGTAATAATGAGACATTTGGGCAACACGGAAAATGTAGATCAAATTTGTACAAACTTTAGTAAAACATTTACAAAAGAAATAAAAGCAATCAAACACAAGTGTAACACACAGTTTTTGGATAGGAACAAATATGTGATATTGAGTCAGGTTAGCTTTAGGTATATTGCTGTAAATCCGTCGGATATTGAAAAAGTAATAACTTTGTTGTCATGTGAAAAAGCACCGGGCTTGGATAGAATCAGAGTTATGGATGTTAAATATTTAAAAAAGCAACTAAGTTCTATTATAGCTTTGTTCATGAATATGTGTTTGTCACAGGGTATTTACCCCGATCAATTAAAGAGTGCAATTGTGCGTCCGATTTATAAGTCTTAAATCATTTGGAATATGTCAACTAAAGGCCAATAGCCATATTATCGGTCATCGATAAAATAATTGAAAAAAAAATTGTTAGTCAAATAAGTAATTTCTTGGAAGGTAATAACATACTGTCAGAATCACAGCACGGCTTTCGTAAGGGGCGTAGTACCACCACTGCTCTAGCGAGGTTTACAGACTATGTTCATGAAAGTCTAGACGCCGGTAAACAACTTATAGCATTATATATAGCCTTTAAAAAAGCGTTTGATACTCTGGATCATGCCATATTATTGCAGGCCATGAATGAATGCGATATACGCGGACCTACTAATAAATGGTTTGAAAATTACTTGAGTAATAGGAAAATTCGGACCGTCATATGTGGAGTGTCCGGTGATGAAATGGATGTGGATCTAGGGGTACCGACTGGATCAGTGTTTGGGCCCGTTGGTTATGTGATGCACGTCAATAGTGTGTCAATTGTTGTGAACAGGTGTCGGGTGTACATGTATGCAGATGACATGTGTCTGGTTTACGCTGCTAAAGATATATGTGAGGTTCAAAGGTATATACAAGAGGACTTCGAAAATATTACCAAGTGGGCACATGACAATGGCATAATATTAAACTTCACAAAAACCAAATCTATGCATATACGCTCACCACATAGCCGACGGGCTAAAACAGTCTCTAGGGAAAGCCTTGCTGTGGCAGGACATACATACGAATGTTTGCATAATAACAAAAATAATTGCACATGTAATAAATTAGAATACGTTGAAGCATTTAAATATCTAGGTTTGAATATTGATGTAAACTTTAATTGGAAAACACATGTTGATATTTGCAACAGGCTGCGATCAGTACTAGGGAAGTTTTATCAATGAAATAGAGTATTAAATAAACACACATTATTGATTGTATATTATGCACTAGCTGACTCACTTATCAGTTATGGACTTATTGTTTACGGTAGAACCTTTAAAACATATGTACCTAAAGAATATAAAAGATTTACAAATTAGATTAATAAGAAAAATTGTAATAAAGATTATGAAAAGTTATTTCCTTCTTAATAGTACTGGCCATTTACGAGTACCTACAGTGAAATTAGTCTCGAGAAATTTTTGCATATGTAGTGGTGTGTATGTTACTTAGATATTAGAGCGCGTTTCCACTATATCGTTCTGGCCCTTACAAAAATGTTTCAATATCCTAACATTACTATTTAATTTAATACTTATCCCTAGCAACACTCTGATTTTTGTTTTCAATAAAAACAAGTTTTTATTTTAAAGAAAAAGGTTTTGACTTTATTAAAAAAAATATGTCATTCAATTTCACGTCCTTGAGCAAACGACAAGGCGACTACCGTGAAACAATAAAATATCGTGTCGTTCTTTAGATGATAGTAGTTTAGCTATAGGTAAAAAGTTTTGACCATAATAATTACGAAACAAAACAAATAAATAAATCGTCACTTGATAGTGGAAAGTGGAAACACGCACAAAACCAGAATAAACCAGTTTACTCTGTCCGCAGGTGCCACGTGCAGTCTGACGTCAGTCGCTTGATACCGTTAGAACATAAAGCACGCATTTCATTAAAAAATTATAATTATTAGATACGTAGTAGTTTCATTGTGAAATTTTGTATTTGTTGATTGTTGTTATTGTTTGTTATTATTGTTAAAATATTTGTTGAAGTGTTTAATTTCAAGTGTGTAAGTGTTGTAACTTTATATTGATAATTCAAAATGGCTCCAGTGTTAAAACATGGTCGAGGCAAGCCTTTGACTTCTCAAACTAAGGAAGTTTTGTACTGTTTGTACAAATATTTCGAAAATGAGTGTAATAACAACCCGAGCAGTATTATGACCCCCACTCAATTAGTTGCTAAATCAACAGGAATTTCAATAGCATCCGTCAGAAAGGTAGTATCAGAAAGCAAATGTCGTCCTTCAGATCAGGAAGTAACATTTAAATCTCCTAAAAAGAAACCGAATCGTAAACCTACAATAGTAATCGATAACTTTGATCAGCAAGTTATCAGAAGAACAATTCATGACTTCCACATCACAAATAAAGAAGTTCCCACTTTAAAAACTTTGCACTCAAAATTGAAAGAAGATATCGATTATAAAGGTTGTGTCAGCACGTTACGAAAACACGTCATGTCATTAGGTTTTAATTGGAAGCAAACAGAAGATAACCGGAAACTTCTTATGGAAAAACACGAAATTAGATACTTGCGAATTAATTATTTGATGAAAATTGCTGAATATCGTGAACAACGCCGACCAATTGTTTACACCGACGAAACATATATACATACATCACATACCCTCTCGAAATCTTGGTCAGATGGAAGCACTTCAGGTTTGAAGCAACATATATCGAAAGGCAACCGCTTAATCATTGTTCATGCCGGTGGTATCGATGGCTTTATACCAAATGCATTGCTTATGTTTAAAGCCGACCAAAAAAGTGGAGATTACCACAACAATATGAACTATGACAACTATTCAAGGTGGATTCAAACTCAATTAATACCCAACTTACAACCAAATAGTGTTGTTGTTGTTGACAACGCACCATATCATAACTCAATACAAAATCCTGCACCGAATAGTAATTCTAGAAAACAGCAAATGATAGACTGGCTGACATTTCGAAACATTGAGCATTCATCCACGTTGCTTAAGCCTCAATTATATGAACTGATTCTGCAAAACAAGGCGAGATTTATAGAGTACAAGATAGACGAAATATTACGACAGCACGGTCATACTGTGCTGCGTTTACCACCATACCATCCGGAGTTTAATCCTATAGAAAATATATGGGGGATAGTGAAAACATATGTCGCAAAAAAGAATGTCGCAATGAATATGAAGGTTATAATGTCATTAGCTGAAGAAAAAATGAACGCCATAACTGTAGAGGAATGGAGAAAAGTTTGTTTGCATGCTATTGAGGAGGAAAGCAAATATCAGGGTAGAGACGCAGCTTTAGACACAATATCAGAACGAATCATAATTAATTTAAATAATTCATCTGATGAAAGCGAGGATGGGGATGATTGTGATATGCCTGGGGTTGATGAATTATTAGAATAAAACATTTATGGCCGGAGAACACCTAATTCATACACGTCCTCACTGAAGTGAAAACCGGCATTCAATGCTTGTAATGTTTGGAACTGGCTTGTCTGCCTCATACAGTTCCATAGATTACAATGCGGTGGATACACATTTTCACGACCGTATTAGTACGTAGTGCGTATGCGTAGACGTGCACGCATTTGGTGTGCTCCAGCCACAAACGTATATTACCTTTAAAACAATAAAAACTAAAAATAAAATGTTGTTTTTTTTATTTGCTGACCATACACTACTACAAACGCAAAAATTTCTTCAAGCTAATTTACCTGTACCTATTTTAATTATGACATTGTAGTTGTCATGAGGATAAAATTTTCTTTGATGATTAATCGCCACATTACATACATAAAAACTTAATTATTTATTTCCTGATTGAGGAACTAGAATCACCTAGCTTAAAATGAACCCGAATCGAGAATTTGTTTTTATAACAAATCAAAAAAAAAAAACGAGTGCTACTGTTGAATGGTTATCGTTTCAATTTGAATGTGACTAATAAAGGCGGGTCAACGCTTTGGAGGTGTGCTAAGCGCGATGAATGTAGTGCTTCTATCACAATCAATAAAGATGAAGATAGAGTACTACGTCAGTTGAAAGAACACAGTTGCAAAGCTAATTTGGAAAAAAATGAAATTGACCAAGTGATGGATAAATGCAAAAAAATTGTATGTGAAAAAGCGAAACCAGTTCAGAAAATTTTTGAAAAGGAATTTGTAAAAAGTGATAAAATTGATCAGGTTCCAAATTTTAATTCAAAAAAAGACACTTTATTTAGAGCTCGGCGCAGTTTTTTGAATGTTCCTAAAAACTGTGTTCCAAAACTTGAACGAAATTATTATTCCTAAAATTTTGGCTGATGAATTCCTTGTATGTGAAGATGGGTATGAGAACAATAAAATATTAATATTTACAACACCTGTGAGTAGAAAATGCATGAGTACAATGAAAAATAAGTTATATTTTATTGATGCAACTTTTAAGGCTGTACCTAAGCCATTTTACGAATTATTATCTATACACATTGATTTAAATAGTTGTGATGATACAACTAGTGTAATGGGTATAGTTTATGCGTTACTTCCGGATAAAAAGCAGGCAACTTATGAACGCTTATTTCAGCTTATTAAAGAGCATTGTCAAATAGAAATGACAACTATTAAGTGTGACTACGAATTAGCTCTCATTAATGCCATAAAAAATGAGTTTCCACACTCAAAAATAGCCGGCTGTTACTATCACTTCAACAAAGCTGTTTGGAAAAGAGCATCAGCATTGAGTCTAACAGAAAACCGAGAGAGTAGAGAAACCATCAGAGTGTGTTCCAACATTCCTTTGCTACCTTCAGAATATATTACTGAATGTTGGACTGCCATTATTGAAAGTGCCATAGAAAGCAAAGACATGATGACTTTTATAGCTTATTTTGAAAAACAGTGGTTGCTATCTCTTGCAGATATAATTAGCTGTTCATACATTGATAACTTTCGAACAAACAATGCACTAGAAGGTTGGCATAGGCGGTTAAATACGTTTATAAAACCAAAACCAACCCTACTGCTTTTCATTCAAGCTCTGAGGAAAGAAGCCCGTTGGCAAGACCGCAAATTTAAAAATGTTATGTTTGAAGGCAACAAACGGAAAAAAAATGATATGTTATTCAATGAAAAATACAAAAGAGAGCTAAAAAAGTTAACAGGAAAAAAAAATAATCCGATGGAATTTTTGAAAAATGTTGGACATATTAAGCGGATCCTGAATTCATAAACAGTTTAAAAAAAAAATACTTATGCATTTTTTTCAAATAAAATATGTTTGCAACTGTACTCGTATTTTTTTAGACGATTTGCTAATTAGACGTTTTGCTACATAGACATTTCAATAGTTAGACGTTTTGCTACAAAGGCGATTTGCTTGTTAAACGTATTGCTAATTAGACGTTTAGAGTAGATAGACGTTTTGCTACTTAGACCTATTGATCGTAAGGCTATTAGTCAGCCGACTGCTTCAGGTTTCGAAGTTACAGACGGAAAATCGTCAACTTTTATATCGCCAGCTATAATACGCCCTCACCCAAAAGCCGAACCTCGTAAAGAAACACGAAAAGGAAGACAAAAAGGAAGATCCAGAATTTGGACCGATACACCAGAAAAGCAAGAAATTGAAAATATAAAGGCTAAAAAACATGTTTCAACTAAATTTAATCTAACAGGGTCCATCAATGTTTTGAAAAAAAAAATAGGTTTATGAATAAAAACAGATTCAATAATACAAAAAAGATAAAAAGACGAATTCTATCCGAAACAGAAACCAGTGAAGATTCTACCAACTATTTTCCGAGTGACACATCTGAAGCGCAGGCCACACCGCCAGCTGACGGACGGAGCGGGCGAAGCGGGCGGGTGAAACTACGCGAAATATTGGCGAGCCAAACTTAGGGTTCACACCGAAAACTGGCAGGCTGAGCTGACGAAGGGGGCGGAGCGAACGGAACGGACGGAGCGGGCGGGGATGCGGAAGGGAGAGCGAAAGGATAGCGTTCTGTCCTGTCAGTGCACTGCGCAGTTGCATAGTGCACGTCATTGTTGTAAGCATCATGGAAGAATTTATCGCGAGTGTCCAACAATTTCCTTGTTTGTATAATGTAAAATGTAGGCAATACCATGATTCAGTGAAAAAAGAAGCAGCATGGAAAAGAATCGTGCAGGAATTAAATGACCCAGATATTTCTGATAGTAAGTAATTTTAATTATTATTATTTAAATAATCACAAAATAAATCTCTTACACGAAAAGCTTCCCTAGAAGCCCGTAAGTTATTGCTGTTTATTCTTATAGTTGATGTTACTTGTTGTTGTATAATTAAATTATTAGTGTCCCTGGGTAACGTTCCTTTACATAATAAATAATTATGTAGAACACACGTAGCCTTTACTATCTCATCTGATGTATCCAATCTGCATGCAATAGGGCGGCGATATATTCGCCATATTGTAGCTAAAATTCCGAATGCATCCTCCACAACATTTCTTGCTCTGCTGTGGCGATAATTAAAGGTTCTTTTTTCTCTGCTGTCTCGGCACGCAGTTTTCGAATACGGTCTTAGAAAATTTCTCAGTAAGGGAAACGCCTGATCTCCAATAAACACATACGGAAATTCATTACCTCCAGGTTGTAGATGCTCGTTAGCAGGCAAATTCAACTCTCCATTAGATAATTTTTTGCCAAAGCTACTATTCGAAAAAATTCCTCCATCACTGAAACGTCCCATGGAACCAACATCAATAATGGAAAACTTTTTTTTTGCATCGACAACTGCGAGCAAAACTATAGAATAATAATTTTTGTAGTTATAAAATTGTGAACCTGATTGAGGAGGGCATTGTAATTTAATATGTTTGCCGTCAACGGCTCCAACGCAGTGAGGGAATTGCCAAAAATTGTAAAAATCGTTTGCAATAGCCTTCCAATCTGCTTCATTCAAAACTCCCATATATATTGGCTGTAGAGCCTCCCAAATGGCTATACAAACATGTCTTATGATTTCCGAAACTGTTGACTTGCCTAATCTGTAATTATAGCTGATTGTTTTAAACGAGTCACCCGTTGCCAAATAACTGAAAAAAAAAAAAAAAAAATTTTTAATATATAAGCCTCTTGCTGCGCATGGTGGCATTTTTTAGAGAACATGTTTGAATTGATCTATTTATCTAACTGCCAAGTACTGTATAATGTATATTTCATAATTTTTTACAGTTCCTACTGCAAAGAAACTATGGAAAAATCTAAGAGACAGCCACAGACACTCGCTAAATAAAGCTAAGCATTCCTGCAGCGGTCAAGCAGCTAGTGTCGAAAACAAATGGAAGTATGCTCAATTAATGGAATTTCTAGTACCGCACATGAAGAACCGTCCAACTAGTGGAAACTACCATCAATCGACTGGTCAAACGAATACCGAGAGTAGTTCGAATAGCCAAACAAGTGAAAATCGATCCAGCATTGATGTAAATGCGGATTATGACTGTACACAATCTAGTAATGAAAATATGACCATTTTAGGATCAGATTCAAATCAGAATATAAATGTTGAAGAAGGTGCTAATATCATCAGGACTAAAAGAAAATCACAAGTGGATGATAACGATATACAATTACTAATAGATGATATTGATAAAAGCTACCAGGAACGCAGTAAAGAAAGGAATAAAAGAAGACAGCAAGAAGTACTTGAAAGAGAAAAGGATAAACACCCTTTAAATTTATTTTTTTAAAGGCATGTGCGAAACCACGAAGCGATTACCAGAATGGCTACAAAGAAGCATCAAGAAACAAATATTCAATATAGTTGTACAAGCTGAAGATTCCTTTGAAAATTGCCGATTGCGAGATGAACATCTTCCACACTATTCAGCGACATCACATAGAAAATCCCTCGGTGAGGAAAACATACAACTTCATACTTCACAAACCGCATCAGAAGAATACATACCACGAAACATACAACCTCATACTTCACAAACCGCATCAGAAGAATACATACCACGAAACATACAACCTCATACTTCACAAACCGCATCAGAAGAATACATACCACGAAACATACAACCTCATACTTCACAAACCGCATCAGAAGAATACATACCACGAAACATACAACTTCATACTTCACAAACCGCATCAGAAGAATACATACCACGAAACATACAACCTCATACTTCACAAACCGCATCAGAAGAATACATACCACGAAACATACAACTTCATACTTCACAAACCGCATCAGAAGAATACATACCACGAAACATACAACCTCATACTTCACAAACCGCATCAGAAGAATACATACCACGAAACATACAACTTCATACTTCACAAACCGCATCAGAAGAATACATACCACGAAACATACAACTTCATACTTCACAAACCGCATCAGATTGATTGATAATTTTATTTAGTATTGAAAGTTAGAATTGTTGATTTTATTTGTTTGTAAATCCTAAAATAATCTAAAACTGTTATTGATTGGTAATTTTATTTAGTATTGAAAGTTAGAATTGTTGATTTTATTTGTTTGAAAATCCTAAAATAATCTAAAACTGTTATTGATTGGTAATTTTATTTAGTATTGATAGTTAGAATTGTTGATTTTATTTGTTTGAAAATCCTAAAATAATCTAAAACTGTTATTGATTGGTAATTTTATTTAGTATTGAAAGTTAGAATTGTTGATTTTATTTGTTTGTAAATCCTAAAATAATCTAAAACTGTTATTGATTGGTAATTTTATTTAGTATTGAAAGTTAGAATTGTTGATTTTATTTGTTTGAAAATCCTAAAAATGTTATCGGTCGTTAATTATTAAGGCAAATGTGAAATTATACATATTTGGTTTTACAAGTTGGTTACGCTAAAAAAGTGTTGTTGATTTATTTTATTTGATACTGTGAAAAAAAGTTAAAAATGTTGCACGTTATTGTTAAGAATGATTATGATGAACAAGCAGATGTAAATCATGTTGATTGTACAAATTGTGATATGAAAAATAAAGTAGGTATTTTTTCTAAACTGTTTTTGGAATTACGTAAATCCCAGCCGATAAAAATTATTACTTAGGTACTTTAAGCAGGTAGGATGATTATTCAATCGAATCATATTCACTGCTGACATAGAGCTCCTCCAAGAATTTCTATTATGGACAATCTCGTATTTCAATTAAAATGAAATACCTACTAGAGGCGCTTGTCAGCTTCGTTCAGATGGGCAATAATTATATTCGTAAACGCAGTATCTAAACAAAAATAAAGTATAGATTCTTACCTTAAGCACACTGCTAGTTTCTCCGGTGGGGTAATAGCTTTCCGGTAATAAGTATCCATTTTGGTAAGTTTGTCAGATATCATACTTAATATTTCTTGAAATTGTTCTCTTGTGACTCTATAATAATTTGAAAAATCTTCGTCATCCAACTCCAGAAACAAAGTATGAAATTCTCCAGATAGTTGCCTGAATTGAATATGTCTACGTAACCAAAATCTACGCTTTCTCTTCTTCATTTGCAGAGAATTTAACAGTAATATCTTTTTTTTAACATTTGTAGTTAAATCATCATCAGAACTTTCGTCGATATATAACATATTCGCGACGTAAGTATCTATCGTGCCCGTAGTTCCACGGTGATCGATTGCATATAAATTATATAGACACGCAACGTAAATACTACACTGCCATTCGAAAGACAAGCGTCGACTAGTCCAAATACTCGAAACGGGGAGGACAGGCGAACGAACAGGGCGAGCTAAGCTAGCGAAGCTAACAAATCTAGCGGAGCAGGCGAAACGAGGTGAACGAGGAGCTTCGCTGGACTTTCGTTGGCTTTGCTCACGTCGCTCGCATCACTGACCTAGCTTAGCTCGTTAGTTGGTGGTGTAAACCCAAGTATGAAAAGAGGTGAAACGATGTCGTCCGCTCCACCCGCTCCGTCCGTCAGCTGGCGGTGTGGCCTGCGCTTTAAGGTGCCTCCGACAATGACAGCGAAGTTGAGAACCTGCAGGCTGAACATGTTAATAAAGAAAATTACAATATTGAAGACTATGTTATATTTGTATATGAAGGTTCCTATTTTGTCGGAAAGGTAGAATCAATATCCGAAGAGGGTGAATTACTGAAATCGATGCAAAAATCACTTAAAAACTGGAAATGGCCTGAAAAAGAGGATTTAAATCTGTACCCGATGAGTGACATTGTAGAAAAAATTAAAACCCCGCAAAAAGTTAATAAGAACAGAGAAATTTATTATGTTCCAGAGATACAGAAGTATTGGGATTTCTATTAAATGCGTAAGGCTGAATAAGATTGATATTGTTCTTAGAATAGCTAGTCCTAATGACTGATTAAAAATTTAAGAGAAAAATAATAATTTATACCTATGTAAAGTTAATTGTTTCAATATTTTGTTTTCTATTTGCTATATCTAATATATAAAATTCTCGTGTCACAGTTTTCGTTGCCATACTCCTCCGAAACGGCTTGACCGATTTTGATAAAATTTTGTGTGCATATTGGGTAGGTCTGAGAATCGGACAACATCTATTTTTGGGATCCCTTCTTTTCTCATAATGTTCTTTGTCTTAATATACTTCGGCATAACGATTTTGGCACAATTTGTTTTGGCATAATAATACTTCGGCCTAATTTTTTATGGCATACCTTTTATGTTGGCACAATCATGTTAAAGACTAATTTGTGTTGGTATAAATTAGATTCGCATAACGTTAGTAGGCCTAATAACTATTAGCATGACGTTAGTAGGCCTAATGACTATTAGCATAATAATATTTAAGCATATAATTAATATAGGTAAATAACAAAAACAATTTTTATGCAAATTATTTATTACACATAAACTATGAAGATCATAGAATTTCAATTAGAATAATATAGATTGGGTTACTTTCTTCTTTAAAAATGCGTAGGTTAGGTTAGGTTAGAACTGTGACCTCTTATGCACGAGCCGAGCGAGCGAAGCGAGCGTGCCGCGGCAGCGGCCGGCGAGTGCCAGAAACGAACATGCTATATACAATTACTAAAAAAAAAACAATTAAATTAGCGTAAATAAATTTATGTTTTAGGATATAATGCTTAAAAAAGTTATGCTATAGAACTTTATGCTTAATATATTTATGCATTAGAAGGTTATGCCTAATCATTGTTATGGTTTGAAAAAATATGCCTAAAACATTATGCGTAAGCTGTTATGCGTAATTATATTATGCGAATATATAATTATGCCTAACAAAAATATGCTAAGTTATATTAGGTCTTAAAATTTTAGGCAAATGGATAGGGAACCAGTTTTTTCGTATGTGTGGTTCTAAGGACTTCAATAAACATTCGAAGCTGGATACACTCATTCTAAAAAAATTATAAAACTTCTTTTCGTCTAATAGCAACTCCCGATATTCTAACAAAATTGGATAGAGCCGATTTATTGAGAAAGGCTATAGGCTATATAAGTACAAGGATCGCCAATGGCTGGAAGAAGTATTGGTCACTCAAGGAAATCATGAAGTCACAACACCTGGGCATGGCGATAAAAAGAAAAACTTTCAATACATGCATCCTTCCATGCTTAACCTACGGGTGTGAAACATGGGCACTCACCAAAACTCTACGAGACAAACTTGCCAAATGCCAAAGAGCAATGGAGCGCAGCATAGTAGGGACAAAACGTCAAGACAGAGTCAGAAATATCGACATCAGGATGAAAACCAAACTTACTGATATCCTACTACGCATCGACCAACAAAAGTGGAGATGGACCGGACATATGATGCGTGACAAACAAGGTAAATGGTGCAAGGCAGTTTCAGAGTGGTACCCAAGAGACGGAAAGAGAAGCCGCGGAAGACAGTGTACAAGATGGGAGGATGACATCAAAATGACTGCTGGCCCTAGGTGGAGACGGGTAACCCAGGACAGACCACAGTGGAAATTGTTGGAGGAGGCCTATGCCAAGAGGCACACTGAGACTAGAGATAAGAAATGGAATGTTACAAATGCATACAACATCTCTAATCCCAGAATAAAAGGCTATATTATTATTATTATTATTGGCTATATAACATCACGCTACGACATATAGGAGCTGAGCAGCAATGATAAATGTTGCAAAAACGGGTAAAATTTACGCAGACGAAGTTGCGCGGGTCAGCTAGTTATATAGGAATATTGATTTGCTATTTATATTATAAGATAAGCTTTTTTTTGGTGCACTTAACACTCCCTTAGAAAATCTGACGAGCTCGATTAATTTTTTTTTTTCATTTTCAACAGAGTTTCTTAAATCTAGTGAAGTGTCAGCGCCAGAAATGATAAAAAAAAAACTTTTTGATAGCTAAGTACGAATTATGTAACGACGATAAAATGCTTGTCTTCTCATCACTATATTCGAAAAGGATGATGAAAAGCGTTGGGGACCAAGGGAGGGTATTTTTTGGCGATGGAACGTTTAAACGTGTACCCAAACCTTATTATCAATTATTTTCAATTCACATAGATGTTGACAGTACAAAAGAAAGAACGAACATATTTCCCGTACTTTACGCCCTGTTACCCAATAAAACTGAAAACACTTATATATGTAGCTTTATTTACTGTTATACGTGATGTACTTGGAGTGCATATTATTTTTTTTAAATCGCACCTTTGCGGAAATACCGTGATATTTCGAAAAAGTCGATTTTTTTTTATTGAACATTCGAAACCGCCGTGTCGAGTTCTGTTATCACCAAAAACATGGTATCTTTTGCTCGACACACGGCTGCGCAATGAAAGAATGAAACAAGATATCACACTATAGCGCTGTCTCGTTCTGCCATATCGCTTAACAACGACACTGTGACAGTCCAGTTGCAACCTGTTCTTTATAAAGTGAAGTGCTCCTGTTTTTCAAAAAGAACGTGACATCACGACTATACCACGTTTTATTTGAAAAGGTAAGTTGCTTTAGCTAAATTATTACTGTTCAAAAAATGTGACAAGTCGTTAAAACGCATTATAGAAGAAGAAAAAAATAAATTTTTGATGTGTTCCGTTCCTGATGTCACATTGTTTTCGTAAAAAAGTTGTTTTTTTGCAGTGTTATCTTAATTTGTAACGTTGAAGATAATATACTTTTTATACATAATTTGTTTTAGTTCGAATTATTATTGCAATGATTCGTTATTTTAGTAATTATTTCTATTTATACAGAAATAGTTTCGGTTTGTCACGTTTTATACGTTAAGCAGATTTTAATTATGTTTATCCTTTTTGTAGATGGGGTCACGATCTAAGCAAATTTTAGAACTGGCGATGAGTAAAAACTCTGTAAATGAGCCTTCAATAGATAAAATACAATATAACCAATCTTCTGAACATACCATTCAACCATGTGAAGCGCAAAATGACCTCGCTATGAATGTTCTTAAGGAAATAAATAAAGAATCGAATACCATGGAAACAAATGATAATGGTAAGTGTCTTTGAATGGTTTTGTTTTGACAAATTATGGTCATTATTAGAAGTTTTTTATTGTATTGTACGTTTTTCAGTAACTCCAGGCTCTAGTTCATTTATCTCTCGAAAGCGAACAGTATCTTCAAGGTCGACTTCTTCTAGTAGTTCTTCCACCTCCAGCAGCTCTTCCAGTAGTACATCTTCATCCTCAGGAGAAGGTAATATGCCTTGATATAATATTTTCTTTGAATATCATTTTGCCAATTATCTTTCGTTCAAAACTTAACGATGCCAATTATTTATTTCAGATAGCGATGATTCCATTAAAGACCCTAATTATGAAATAATAAAAGAAAAACGAAAACGAAGGTTCTCGCCTACTGAATTTCGCGATGTTTTGGCTTCTCAAATAAATACATTGGATAGTAATCACCAAATAGATGTGTCCAGTAGTATGGAAAGCGACGCAATTATAATAGAATCCTCAGTTGAGTTAATGCAGAACAATATTTTAATTTCTCAATCTGAGAATACGGAACCAGAACCAGAGTTTGTTATAGGTAGGGTAGAGGACATTAAAGAAGCAGAAGCCGATCCGAATATAACTAGCCCAACAAAGAAAGGAAAGAAACGATGCAGACAAGAAAATAAATGGAAGAAAAACGTCGCAAGAGAGTTAAGAAACAATGGAAAAGAATATCAGTCGTTGAAGACTAAAAAGATAAATCCTCAACGGACACTGAAACCGCCTTGTAATGAAAAGTGTACATTTAAATGTCCTTCAAATATTACAGAAGAACAGCGTCTGCAACTTTTGAAAGACTATTGGGATTTGGGCCACATCGAAAAACAATGGGTATTCATAGCTAATTCAGTTGAGAAGGTAAAACCAAAAACGCGCTATGTCAGAGTTGATGATGAGGGGATACCAGCACCAAAACGGGAAAATAACAACGCCTACTTTTTTATAATTTCTGGAATAAAAATTCGAGTCTGTAAAACTTTTTATAAAAATACGCTCAGTATCAACAATCGCCCTATTGAAACGGCACTGAAGAAAATAAATCAAAGCACCAACATTTCTTCAATGAAAGATTTTCGTGGATCCCACGGAAAACATCATCGTGTTGAAGAAGCTATTAAACGTGTCAAAGAGAGTCAAAGATTTTATTGAAAGCATACCTAAAATTGAATCCCACTATTTAAGGAACCAATCGAAACGGAAGTTTAATGGAAGTTTTCCGCTAGATGGCGTTGACAAGTTAATATCAATTGAGACGTACTCCGTTGTTTTATTTTTATTAAAAATAGCAATCATTGTTTAAAAAGTTTACTGTTCAGTTAAGTGTGTGGACAACGACCGAATAATTAAGTGACAGTGTAACTAGAAACTTAAACTAATTTTTTGGATAGTAAATAAACAAAATCTTTAAGGTCTGTGATCTCATTTAATAAGTGCTTAAATAATAAGTGATTAAGACAAATATTGTGGAAACTATATAGCATTCATGGATAAACATTGTTCGAATCATTAAATAGAAGACAAAGATATTTTAAGAACAAATAAGCAATTGCCGATCGTTACTCTAAAATATTTCAAAATTTGCAATTTCATTCACACATAAATATTGTATACAGTGACATCTAGGACGCATTGAATCCAACTTATCCTGGCTAAACGGTGATGTCGATAAAACAGGCAACTACCACAGATAAAAACAGTCATTTTATAATCTCAAAATTTATAATAGTGCCATCTAGTAACAAACACGCAAACCAACTAGTCTGAAGTCGTATAAGATCACCAATTTCGCATGAGTTTCACTAAGTACTTTAGCTGAGTCGGTTGTCTAGTCGACTGCTGTTACGAATGCATCGAGTTCAAACCCGGCAATTCAAGGAACTCTTTTTGAGAACTATTCTGGGATATTTATACAGAATACCAAAGTAAAAGAAATATGAGCGACTTCGAAAACGTTAATACTATACCCCGAACTCGCTCATTTTCGGGTAATTTGGTTGAGGGTTACCAATTAAAAGAGTCTACAATTAATGGGACTACAAACAGCCTACTTTCAATTTCGGACGACGAGAATGATGAACTCCAAGCCTTACAAAATGAAATATTTAAGCTAAACTCTGAGCTATTAACTGCCCACGAAGAAATAAACAATCTCTCACTAGAAAACGTCGAACTAAAAAACACGATCAAATGCCTAAACAACAAAAATGACCTAATGAAAAAAGCCACAAAGAAATTAACCAGTGATATTGGAACACCAAGAAAACAACCAACTCCTAAACGTAAACGAAGTTCAACAAAACCAAACACAACTAGTGCACCAATACAAAAAATTACTAATGCAACCACTCAAATTTCTCACACGAATAATTCAATAATTAAGACCAATTCCAATATAAAAAGGAAGACTAGAGGATCGAGGAATAAATTATGTATATTAAGCAGTCATAAGAATAACAAGATATTATCCATGGCGGAGTCTACATTTCCAGAACATCAAGTGTGTCACTATCTCTCTCCATACTGTGGAATAAACAGACTCTTTAATAATATTAGTTCGAAACTAGATAATTTTACATTAGATGATTACTGTATCATATTAATAGGTGAAGAAGATTTTCGAAAAACCATGAATTATTATAATTTGATTGTTTATATAAGAGAGTCACTAATGAATTATTGCAAAACCACAAATATTATAATATGTTTGCCTACATTTAAATTCAGTTTCCATTCTTCGGTATACAATTGGAGAATAGAGATGTTTAATAATTTGTTAAACCTTGATATACAAACATACAAATACGCTCAGTTATTTGACTCAAATTTTGACCTCACTTGTGATTTTAATATGTTCTCTTACTACACTGGTGCAATCACAAATGATGGCATTAAAAATATATTTGACAATATTAAACATATATTTTTTACTAATTATTCTGATATTGCTATAAATTATAACAATTCTTGTAATTCTCGTAATGATCACAATTTATACGACTTTGATAACAGAAATGTTGATATTGATAATAATTGTAATTTTTTTCGTATATAATCATGTTAATGTTTTACATCAAAATATTAATGGTCTCCTAAGTAAGTCGGATCTGCTGAGTCTACACCTTCATGAACTTTGTTGTGCTGGTAAATTTGTGGATGTGCTTTGTATTACGGAACATAATATGAAAGAAGATGATTATATTCATTTACATCTTCGAAATTACACCTTAGCAACAGCCTTTTCTAGAAGTAATCGTAGAGGGGGATCATGCATCTTGGTTAACAATAAACACAAGTTTGAAGTAATTGATTTAAAGGAATATTGCTGCCCTTTTATTTCAGAGTGTTGTGCTATTCAATTATTAGATCATCACATAATTATTATTTGCTTATATAGATCTCCAATAAATAGTATTGATGCATTAATCTCATTCTTTTATAACTTCGAAGAATTATTAAATAAATTTAGTAATAATAAAAAAAATAATAATATGCGGAGATTTTAACATCGACATTTTAAAGAAAAATAAAACATCAATGCAATTTGAAAATCTTCTCTATAACTATCACTTGAAATTAGGTGTACGTCAATCAACTCGTTTGGATAGCGGTTCATGCATCGATAATATTATACATAATATAAGGGGTAGCACCTGCGAGGTGATTGAGTTAGGCATATCAGATCATACAGCTCAAATGATAAAATGTTCTGTAAAGAAAACTTGCGTTTTGACACATTGGTTTACATCAAAACGCGACTTTTGCTCGGATAATATAAACAAATTTAAAAAAGCTCTATATAGTCTTAGTTTCACTAACGTGTATGAGTGTAAGGATGTTAACGCTGCCTATAATGAATTTATTGACTTGTTTGGACTGTTTTATAATCTTTGCTTTCCAGTCATCAAAGTTAAAAATAAAACAATAAAATCCAACAGATGGATTACTAAAGGCATTAAACTATGCTGTAAACGTAAACGTGAGATACTATGGCGGTCAAGGCGTAACCCTGATTCAACCAGTAAGACAACATACAAAGCTTATTCTAAACGTTTAAAAAACATAATAAAATTAACCCAGAAATCTCAAAATAGTTATTTTATTAATAATGCAAATAATAAAGTTAAGGCAACATGGAAAGTTATCAACTCAAATAAAAATAATTACCCAAAAGAAGGTCCATCTAGAATAAATAGTGGTGGAAAATGTGTAACAAACCCGTGCGAGATAGCTGAATTATTTAATAATTACTTTATAGATCAAGTACATTCTAATTTAAAATGTAAAGTTGATTATGATATCAAAGACAATTTAATTTCAATTGATTCTAATATTAATTCTATATTTCTACCACCTACGGTACCGCACGACATTAATAAAATAATTCAGAATCTAAAAAATACACTTAGTTCAGGGCATGATGGATTTACAACAAAGGTTATAAAATATGTGTCTTTAGAAATTTCGCCAGTATTAAGTTTTATTGTAAATCTGTGTATAGAAAACGGTATATTTCCTGAAAGCCTAAAACTAGCTATCATTAAACCACTTCATAAAAAGAATGATCCAACCAATCTAGAAAATTATAGACCCATTGCGCTTGTCTCAATATTTTCCAAAATTATTGAAAAAGTTATATATAATAATCTTTATCCGTATTTGGAGAAGAACAATGTACTAACAAAAGAGCAATACGGTTTCAGAATCAATAAAAATATTAACATGGCAATCTATGATTTAGTGAATAATATTGTTGCTAATATGGATAGAAAAATACCCGTTACAGTATTATTCATAGATATGACAAAGGCATTCGATTTTGTCGATCACGAAATACTTCTTGCTAAATTATATAAGTATGGAATCAGAGGCAATATTTTAAACTTGATCAAATCCTACTTAACCAACAGAAAGCATCTCACGAGTGTCACAAAAATAAATACTTACACCAAAACTGAAACAGTTTGTCTATCTAAACAAAGACAAATAAAATACGGCGTGCCCCAAGGAAGTGTACTCGGACCATTACTTTTCCTATGCTATATAAACGATCTTCCTAAAGTTGTTCCACACCCTATGACTTTGTTTGCTGACGACTGTACTACGGTATTTATTGGTAAGGACATGACAATATTTGAAAGTGACATAAATAATAGTTTAAAATTAATAATTCAATGGTTAGAAGCAAATAATTTAAAAATTAACCTTAATAAAACTCACATAATGTCATTTAAACAAAGAACAAATTCTGTTTACCTTAACATTAATTATGAACAAATTTCAATAGCTAAAGTAGATCATACAAAATTTTTAGGTATCTGGTTGGATGAAAATATGACGTGGAAAGTACACATTGAAAACTTAATTAATAAACTAAACCAATATTATTTTGTTCTTCATAATTTAAACAAGGTTGCAAATCGTGAAACTGTTCTTTCTGCATATCACGCTTATGTCTCTAGTACACTCAGATATGGTATTATTTTCTGGGGCAATTCTTCAGAAAGAGAAATTGCATTCAAAACGCAAAAGAAGTGTCTTAGAGCAGTATGCGGGATTAAAACGACAGATAGTTGCAAACCATATTTTATAAGTTTAAAAATTTTAACTCTTCCATCGCTTTATGTTTATGAAGTGGCTATATTTGTCAAAGTTAACTTTAATCGTTTCGAAACTCTTACAAATAGACGTCATCAGGGTACACTACGTCTGAAACAACATCAAACTGCACTTTTTTCTAAGAGTTTCCTAGGTATGGCACCTAAAATCTACAACAAATTGCCAAATTGTATTAAGTGTCTAGATAACCTTAATCGTTTTAAGACAGCACTCCATAGATTTCTGGTGAATAAAGCGTACTACACAATAATAGATTTTTTAAATGATCAATAATCCCGACATTCGCTTTGTTTTTGGTGTAATAACATGTTAAGTTGATTTACTTATTAATTATATAAATTGTTTATTTATTTTTTTTAAATTAATTATTGACATGTTTGATTTTAAATTGATCTAATTGAATTATTTAAGTTATTTTTTAATTGTTTTTCTATATTATTCTATTAACTTTAGTGACTTTACTTTTTTTTTAATTTTGTATAATTTACATTTTTTTTTTTTGTTTAAAACATATTTGTACGCCTTACATAGGCGAAACATAGTGAGACGATTGTATTTTAATGTTATAACCATGTACCTATGTTCCACAAATAAATTTATTTGATTTGATTTGATTTGATTTGAAACATCATTATATTGACGGGAGCAAAACGATCACTGACCTTCACAGGGATTATGTTGAACAATGCAAAGCTCGAAATGTTAGTTTTGCCAACTTACATATCAACCCATAAGATGGCCCACTGCTGGGCACGGGTCTCCCCAGTAGAACCTACTAGTATGTAGATCCTGGGGGTAATTGCCATAATCGCCACGCTTGGCGAGCGGGTTGGCGATCGCAGTAAGGCTTTAAGTACGCAGAGGACGCTGCTGCCCGTCCTCCGGTGTGAAATCCCTTAGTCGCCTTGACGACACCCACGGGAAGAGATGGGGTGGTACTATTCTTAAGCCGGTACCACACGGCACAACGGTCTGAAATAAAGTTTTGCCAACTACGTTATGTTTTATAGAATATTTACACAGGAATACAATATTTCCTTCTTCATTCCCAAGAAAGATATGTGCGAATTTTGTGAGTCATACAATAATAAGACTGATGCTGAGAAGGAAATACAAAAAGAAATGTACCAAGCCCACCAAAATGAAAAGAAATTATCTAGAATGGAGAAAGCAAAAGATAAAAGCGATGTGAATCTTTTCGTAGCTGTGTTTGACTTACAAGCTGTATTTCAATGCCCCAAAGGAAATACTTCTGTATTCTACTACAAATCAAAACTGAACGTTTTGAATTTGACTATTTATGACCTCAAAAGTAACAAAGTTGAATGCTACGTTTGGGACGAGACGCAAGCAAAAAGAGGTGTAAATGAAATTGGTACATGCGTATATGATTATCTTCATAAGATTTCAAACGATTCCGAACAAGAAATTGACGTAGTTTTTTATTCGGATAACTGTTCTGGTCAACAAAAAAACAAGTTTATGTTTACCATGTACCATTATGCTGTGCAGATTTTTTTTTTTTTTTTTTTATAAAAGGCAACTCCCGCAGTAGGGTACAAGCCCTGTGTCGCGGGGGACTTTACAAACATACAAGTCACGGACACAAATTACACCCAGACCCGGAACAACAATTTGTGGATCACACAAAGTGGTGTCCCGTGTGGGGATCGAACCCACGACCTCTTGCGTAGCAGTCAGACACACTCCCACCGCGCCACAGAGGCAGTCAAAGTCAAGAATTTACCGAATATTAGATCAGTCACCCACAAATTCCTCATAAAAGGACATACCCAAAATGAGGGTGACTCTGCTCACTCTCAAATCGAACGAGAGGTAACTAGACAATTAAGATCTGGTTCCATATACACCCCAGAAGGTTTTATAGGAGCCATTAAAGCTGCTCGAAAAAAATCAGATGCACGTCAAAGAATTGTGTTTTAGTGACATTTATGACTGGAAACTAATATGCAATCAGATGTCTCTTTCATTCCAAAAAGATGAAGATAATAATACAATAAAATTGGCTGAAATCAAAGTTATAAAATTTGAAAAACAATATCCTCAAGGTGTATATTTCAAAATATCCTATGCCGATGAACAATTTAAAAGGGCCATTATTAATAAAAAAAATAAGGACATTACAAATATTGCACTCAATAAAGCGTACACTAGAAAACCTGGATTGGCGGAGAATAAAAAAAAAGATCTCATGGATTTGGTGGCTCATAATCACATTCCTGGTTTTTATAAAACTTTTTTTGAATCTCTTTAATCTTATTTATAAGTAATTAATCTTGTTTCACAGTACAAAACTTTTGATAGTTATTTTTTTTACATTTATAGAGCTACTAGTAGTATCAGTATTTTATAGATGTATAGGCATTGATTTATTATTACAGATGGCTGTGTTTAATTATTAATATTATAACTTTTTAAGTTACAAATTAAACTATGAAGACTGATTGTTACCTAGAAGTTATATTTTTATTTTTTCTTTGATTTTGTATGTTTTTTATTTTGTACTCGATTTTAATACTACGAGTATGATATTTGTACCTTTAATTATTTATGCTCAAAACTGTTTAACATAAATAATGTTCCTGAAAAAGACTGTTAAAAATAAGTTCAATTAGTATAATGTTAGTTAGTACATATTAAGAGAAAATGCTATTGTTGTTATTACTAATGATTAGAAGTTGATTTCGTTAGTTTAATTAATATTATTACGTGAGGCTAGGAGTACGGCCTTTACATAAAACTAATTTGGAAGACTGTTTTCGGAAAAAAAAAATACTTTATTAAAAACATTTCTTACATTTAGTTAGTTAGTTTTATTAATATAACTCGGTAAGATACTAAAAACATTATCATCTTCAACGTCACATCACAAGATAACACTCATTAATGTTCAGTTCAGTGGTCCTTCTTTCACAAACAACGTGATAAATATTCCATTTTTTTTTCAAAACGTAATTTCAAGCTGTTCGTTTTGTTTATAATATAAAAAATCTTTATATAACACTAGTTCAATAGTTGAAAAACATAACTTTCATACACACCTAAGCGCTAACTTCAATATTTGAAAAGTTATTGTAATTCTAAAGTTTTAAATTAGTCTCCTGTAAAATCGGTAATTTCAAGATATCACAGTATTTCTGCATAGGTGCGAAATGTGACTACGAGTTAGGTCTTATCAATGCATTTCGAATGGTGTATCCAAATTCAAAAATAACGGGATGCTATTATCATTTCAACAAAGCTGTGTGGAAAAAAGTTAATTCTGTGGGTCTGACGAAATCAATAGAAGGACAGAACATAACAAGGATGACTGCTAATTTGCCTTTATTGCCTTTATCTTATATACCAGATGGATGGTCAGCTATAGTGGAGAGCTCTGCAAAATCAGCAGAAATGGATGCTTTTATGAACAATTTTTCTAGGCAATGGTTAAAAAATACAGTACTTATTTCCTGTGCAAAAGAAAAGCACAGAACTAATAATAGCTTAGATGGCACAGGCGCCTAAATGTGCGTATGCAGCACAAACCCACATTACTATTATTCTTGTTTAATTTACAAAAAGAAGCGCGTTTTCAAGACAAGAGAAAACAAAATGCTTTGTTTGAAGTACGCCGCAAAAAAAGAAGCGATTGTTTGTTTAATCGAAAGTACAAAGAAGAATTATTTAAACTTGAGATGCTAGAACTTAAACCAATTGAATTTTTGAAAAACACAAGTTATTTAAAACTTAAATATAAGTAAAAAAAAATATCGTTTCATAGTTGTTCATTTCTTTTAAATTTTGTGTTGTGATTTCTGTTAAGTTTGTTTTTCTTATAGTTTCTGTTGTGTTTTGTTGTTTTATAGTAGGAGAAAAATTCCCTAGTGTCGGTCACAAGCTTTCTTATACATGTAATAAAAACTATTATGAAAAATATACCTTTATTATGACTAAATCATTATTAACTTTTATTTATTACTTACTAGCTGACCCGGTGAACTTTGTACCGCCAATAAAAAGTGTCTGAACTTATCTTCTTATATACCTACCTATTATTGCATTGTCCTTTACCCCGTCTCGCTAATCTCCCTATTTCCAACCCTCTAACCTCCCTATTCCCCGTCGTTTTAATTTATCTACTTCCCATTCCTCTAATCTCTTTACTTCCTTTCCTTTCATATCCATACTCTCCGTCATATTTAAAAAAAAAAGACTTTAATATATGTGAGTTTGAGAAAAATATCTTTTTTCCTTTTAATTTTCTTTAGTGATTGTACTTCTGAAAACAAACGACAATATTGTCTATGCGGTATCTGGGCCAATGTCTAAATTAGATCTAGTCCAAACGCGATCTAGTCATATTGAGATTTAGTCATAAAGCGATCTGGTCATATTGATACCTAGTCTAATCGAGATATAAACATAAAGCTTATAACCCGTTTGTCACTGTCAAAAAATGTGTTTTAACCTTATTGGGAAGAAAAAACGACAAGAAGAATATTAAAAATATATTAATTTGGGGTCTTATGAGGCTCAGTTATTGTATATAGTAAATTGCGTTTCAGAAAGATTAAAAAGATCATAATGCAGAACTGATAAAAATACTGAGAAACATAATCCGAAACAGTTCAGTTGCATTTACACAATATAAGACACTCAAGTATGCCGTGAAATGATCGTACACAATTTTCAAATTACGCCAAAAAAGGTAGACGCATGTCTACTTACTAGGATCTAGGGACAGTGGCTACTGCTATGTGTGGCTCGAAGGTGAAGCTGGCCGTGGGGCACACGAAATTGGGTCAGGTAGTCATAAATTACATGAAATACAAATTGGGTCCTAAAGAACACCTGATATTATTGAGCGATTGCTGTGGGGGACAAAACCGAAACATAAAAATAGTTTTTATGATGAAATCCGTGCTATGCTCCCACGCCTCTTTAACTATAAAACTAAAGTATTTGGAATCAGGCCACACATTTCTTCCAAACGATAGTGAGTTTTCCAAAATCGAAAGTCAACTCAAATATCATGACAGAATTTATACTGCTGAAGAGTATTTGAATGAAAATTTGAAAAGCTGCAAGAAAAAGAAACCTAGAAGTTTATAAAATGAAGACAAACGATTTTCTAAACACCAATAAAATAAGTAGATTATAAGGGAGGGACCCCACCGGGTCCCTCCCTTATAACTTTTTTTTAGAGCTTCTAGAAGAATATTTTGTCTTGCTCTTTCTGCTTGGACCAATCCTAGAAAACTCGTTTTAAATCGAGGATCCAGAAAAGTAGCAACCAGATATTTGTTTTTATCATCGAAGCTGAATCTCCTTTCTAGCTCGGCCTGCAGTGAAGATCTCATCGTGACTAAATTTGGTACTTTCTCAGCTGTCTCTGCTTTTCCCAGATATTTTAATAAAGTTACTGCATGTGGAATCACTTCAGAGATGCAAGAGATACCTGATGCTGCTAGTTATTTTTGTTATTTCTTCGAATGGTTTGAGGAGTTTGATACACTGTTCCAATAGTTCCCATTGAGCATGTGTCAGATTTATTAAAGTTTCATGATCTGTTATGTACAAGGAGACAGCTCGCTTTTGTTCTAATAATCGCTCCATTAAATAATAGGTAGAATTCCAGCGTGTGCTCACATCTTGTACTAGTTGGTGGTTTGGCAAGTTAAGTTCTTGTTGAATAGATTTAAGTTTCTGCTCTGCTAAGCCAGAATGATTAAAATGGGTAACAATTCGTCTCGCAGCAGCTATCATCTGTTGTACTTCTGGTTGAGATTTTAGCGAATGATCTATAGCTCGTTGTAGTGAATGAATAAAGCGCCTGGCTGAATCATATCCTGCATCTCGCACACCTTTTATCATATTAGAGCCACTATCATGGACTAGTAAATGGAGCTTGGATTGAGGAATACTCCATCGTTCTGTAATAGCATTGAGTTCTTTTGCAATATTGTTACCAGAATGTGAGCCAGGAAATGATTTCATAGCTAAAACGCCATGTTCCAGAATGAACTCTGGAGATATCCAGTGCGCAGTGAAGCTCAGAAAGCTCTCGTTATTGTGCTGGCATGTCCATAAATCAGATGTCACTGATAATGCTGCTGCCTGTGAAATACTGGCTTCTATTTTAGCACAAATTCTGTTGTATATATCCGGAACAATTTTCTCGGTCATGTAAGTGCGACCAGGTACTTTATAATGGGGCAAAGCGTTTGCCATAAGTCTCTGAAATCCAACTCGTTCCACAAGTGACAATGGTTCGTTGTCCAAAGCAATCATTTCGCCAATCATGTAATGATATTTTATTGATTTCGGATCATTAATGTCCCAGAGCAATTTCCTTTCTGATGTTTCCTTCAGGGTGAGCTGTCGTTCTTTTGATCTGGACGTTCCAGGTTCTGCTGGCATCTGGGCATTGGTAGAAGTAGAAGTATGCCGCCCATGTTGCTGCCACTTGTCGATGGAACATTAATTAAAGCAGCGTATTGGTCAGCATGTTTGGTTTTAAGATGGTTTTTTAAAGAGGTTGTAGCTGTAAATAAAAGAAAATGAAATTAATTATAATTAAATAAGTTATTTTATTTCCCTTATCTATCTTATAGAAAATCAAATAAATATAGGTATTAAATAATTTCTCATAAAACTTTATTCCGAAACAACTAGGGCAAATCGATCTCCTTTCTTTTGTAAGTAGGTATCAACAAATAGGTACAGTACAACAACAAGGTAAGTAGGTACGTAGTTTAAGACAGAACCAGTTAACAAACAACCACCTACCTACGTAAACGTATTAAGTGAATAAAACTATTTCGAAACTATTAAATTAACCTAACGTTTTACTTTTTATAAGATTTATATAACAACAACGTTGTCTAAACTTTATTCACTTCAACAAAAACAATAAAACATAACATAAATTTAAATACGTTTTACTTACTTGCTTTCTTTCTTCTTGAGATCTTGATGCTACATAACAAACACTGGGCCAGTTTATTATTTTCGCTACAAATCTCATAATATTCCCATATGGGCGATTTTTTTATTAACCGGTGTCATTTTAAAAGCCTTTTGACGAAAAAACAATTGAAAATGAACTAAGGAACAAACTTCTTAGCAAAATAGTAATTAAGTTTCACTTAACGTATTATTTATAAACTAACAAAGCTCTCCATGACGCGATTTACTCGCAATTGAAACAAATACAAACAATGTTTGCTTGCACCCCGCCCCGCGCGCGCGCCGTCGTCGCCTGCCGCGCGAACGCAACGAGAAAAACAGGTTGTGACTTGTCTTATTCCAGCTAACGCGCCCCCACCAAGCATTCGGCGGCCGAATATTCGGTGCTTCGACGGACAGCGTTGCCGAATATTCGGTATTCGGTATTCGGCCAATTCACTATTCGTGGCATCTCTAGTGAGGTCAGCGTCCACCAATACAGAAAGTGCCAATTAAAGTGTTAGCTGTTTTTGTGTCATCTTGTACTGTTTTGTATGCATTTTTCAACTTTGTAGCTTTCGTCGGGGACTTCATAATCTGCTTAAGTATACTTGAAGCATTTTTTTTTCTAGATGTTTGTAATTTTATTTGTGCAGCATGTATTACACATAATTATCCGCTGTAATATGTAAAGTTTCAGTTTTCCTTCTCTTGCTTCTTTTGCTCAGCTTATTAAATGGCTTTGATGGTCGACCTGAAGTTTTAGGCTGCGCTGTAGATATTTCGAAAGTATTTTTTAGCCATTCGTCATTATTATGAAGAAATCTAGCTTCCGCTTTATCAGCGAAAACTTGTGCTTCGTCGACCTTAATTGGATGTAGTTAAACGACAAGATCCATCCCACAGAGTTAGTTATCAGATATTCAAGTTTTAAGTTCAGATCGTGTTTCGTCCTTGATTTTCCACCATAACTTTCTAGGATTGGTTTTATCTAAAGCAAAAGCACAATTTTTTGTTTTTAATCTCCAGTCAGAAAGCATAATATATTTTTCGAGATATTAGCAAAAATATGACGATGGGTCCTTTTCGTTATAATACTATTTCGATAGTCCAGGATAATAAACATTTATTTACCCATAAGGATCCATACTTTAAAATAGAACGAAAACACTAACATTATAACGAATTATGAAAGATTTGTATGTTTTAGAACATAAAACTTCAGATATAGTCTAATATATCTTTAATTACTACTGCCATAAATTACTAGCTTAGTTAGTAATATAGATCTTATTTAGATAGGGAGGGACCCCACCACCCGGTGGGGTCCCTCCCTTATAATCTACTTATTTTATTGGTGTTTAGGTCTCCTTTTTGAGTGCGGTCTGTCAATCTATTTCGATTGTTGTATTAAAGGCATTTGCTTATTACTTCAATCGTGGTGATTCACAGATTTAGGGGTTATAATCCTTCCTTCCTTATAATCTACTTAAGATGCTTGCTTTGTGTCAGGTGTTCAATTTTGATTCCCTTTGAAATTTAGCTAAGCCAGTCATTTGTTTTCGACTTAAATACCGTCAGAAGTAGTTTGGTTCTACTACAATACACATCAATTAGTACAACAGTTAACATGAGTGCTGTGAAACGTAAACTAAAAACTTTGAGTCTTGCTGAAAAATTAGAAGTGCTCGAAGCTGTGAAGAGCTGTCAAAAAAGGAAAGATGTTGCTGAACAATTTGGCCTGCCAATGAGTACTCTTTCAACAATAATAAAAAATGAATCAGACATCATGAGAAAAATACAAAACGGTCAAAGTTTGTCCTGCAAAAGACGACGAATTGCAGAATATCCGGGCTTGGAGGAGTGCTTACTTAAATGGTTTGAGCAGTGTCGCAGCCAAAATATTAGTGTTAGTGGACCACTGTTACAAGAAAAAGCCCAAATATTCTCTAAACCATTGGGACTCGTTAATTTCAGAGCCAGTAATGGATGGTTAGAAAAATTCAAAAGAAGACAGGAACTTGTTTTTAAAAAAGTTTGTGGGGAAAGTGCAAGTCAACATTGAAACCTGTAACAAATGGAAAAGTGAATTGCAAGATTTGTTACATGGTTACGAACCTGACAATATCTTCAATGCTGACGAAACAGGCCTGTTTTTTAAATGTCTTCCTGATAAGACTCTAACTTTTAAAAATGATAAATACCATGGTGGGAAGCATAGCAAGGAACGTTTGACTATCCTGCTAGGAGCAAACATGTCGGGCACAGAAAAACTCTCACCATTAGTCATCGGCAAATCTAAAAAACCTCGTTGTTTTTCAAGATGTAAATCACTACCACTGCAATATGAAGCGAATACAAAAGCATGGATGACTTCTGCAATTTTCAAAAACTGGCTCATAAGCATTGATAAGAAAATGGCCAGAGAAAAAAGAAAAATCTTGTTGTTCCTTGATAATTGTACAGCTCATAAAGATATTCCACAAATGAAAGCTGTTAAAATACATTACCTGCCTGCCAATACCACATCAATTTTACAGCCTATGGACCAAGGTATCATTAAAAAATTCAAGTCATTGTATCGAAAAGAAGTTGTCAGGAACATGCTGGATAATATGGAAGAAAAAAAGAATTCTACTATAGATGTATTGCAAGCCATGAGAATGGCTGATAAAGCTTGGCGAAATGTTACTGCTACTACAATAAAAAACTGTTATGTACACTGTGGTTTTTCATCGTCGTCAACAGTAGTAGCTGAAACCGAAGATATTTCTATTTCACCTCCTGCAGAATGGAACGCAGTGCTATCTGAATCAGGAATATCCTTTGAGGACTTTGTTTCGTGCGATGATGGAGTTATGACTGCTGGGACATTATCTGATGACGAAATTATCGATTCAGTAGCTCAGAAAACCGATACTAATGATTTAGATGACATAGAAGACGTGAATAGTACATGCGCTCCATGGGTTTCCATCAAAGAGGCGCGAACCGCATTGAATACCTTACGTAATTTTATAGAGCAAACCAGTAACTCTGAAGAAGAAGAATTTTCTGCTCTTTATAGATTAGACAATGATATAGATAGAGAACAACCAAATTATCTAAAGCAAAAAAAAATGAAGTTTGAAGTTGCTAACGTATGTTTTGAATACGATTTAGTTGTACTAAATTCTAAATTAATATTTTTGCAGATGGTTTCTCGCGATCCATACTATACAGAACAAAAGCGGCTTCTGGATCTATTTGACGTTGTTTCAACTTCTAGATCGAGTCATGACCCTTTTGAAGATGATGGAGAATACGCATCTGATGTCGATTATCAACCATCTGGTGAGTTTATCTTCGAGTTCCGAGGATGAAGCTCAGGCATCACGAATAAGGTACAAACGACATAGTATAGCTGCAGTATCCTCTGGTGAGTCTACATCCTCTTCTGCTAGTGACGCAGATGACTCTGATGAATTTAGTAATGATGTACAAAGTTCTGCAAACCAAGAACCTGTCCCATTGGTACCTGGTGTGCTTGTAAATGACGAGGAACATCCTAATCTGCCCACCAGACACTAAAGTGCAGTAATAGCCCTTGGATGATTTTTCGTTTTATAAGTGATTCTAAAAGCGGGTTTCATAAGGTTTCTGCTGAATTAACTAATTTTTTTCTAGGACAACTAGGTAGATTTTATTTAACAGTCTTACTCTTACTGCAAAACCAATAATATTAACAATTTAGCGTGGTTTCCCAACTAAACTAACTACTAAAATGCAGTATATATTATAGTGCATACGAAACTTTAAGGTTTTCTATCTAAAATGCAGTAAGCAATCAAACTTTACGGCCCTTTAGATAGTTTTATATTTTTGTGATAACAAAAAAACTAATTAATATGCAGTAAAATTTACCCCCATACAAACTGTTTTTACTACAATTAGAAAAAAAAATATTAATTGTCACGAAACGATTGTTATGTAAAGTATTTTTCCTAGGTACTCTGGGATATGACAAAAAAAATGACAGACGTGTAAATGGTGTATTGAAAACTTAGAGCATTAAACCAACCGGAGACGCCATTGTCAGGCGTTCCCCGCTGCCAAAGGTACGAGACCGCCGGTCATAACGGTTATATAAAACTAGTTGCCGCGCAATTCACGTCATTCAGCAAATGACAGTAGCGTGGAACGTAAGTGAGCTAAAAATGCCGAATTGCAGTGTTTTTGCGTGTAAAAGGAGATCGGAAACATCTACTAACAAACTAAGGGCTCCCACACATAAACACGTTACGACGACGCAACGTACAACGATGCGGCGTCGTTTCACGATACGACATCGCGTCGTGGAAATCTACGTCACGACGTTGTAACGTGTCGATGCACGATACGACGTCGTGACGTTAGAAACTCACGATGCAATCCTGCGCAGTTGTTATTCAAAATTCAAAGATGACGGATGTTATTGAAGTCGATCATTTAATTACCCTAGTCGAGCAGCGTCCCGTACTATGGGACAAAACATCTGAAGAATACAAGAATAAAAATGCAAAAACAACAGCATGGAAAGAGGTGTGCGAAAATTTATTTCCTTGTTTTAAAGAATTAAGTAATCAAGAAAAAACAAAATATGGTAAGTAATATCCTATATTTTATTTAGTTGCCAACTAAGAGCTCCCACATCACTATTAAAGTAATCACAAAATTCATTCCTTATGTCGGTAGCTCTTGTTCTTGTTCTACCCTCCTGTGTGGATTGTTGTAGTTCAATAAAAGAATCATCAATTATCATATCTTCAAATGTTTCGGTTACTTCACGGTTTAGAATGAAATTATGTAAAACACAGCTTGCTTTTATGATATTTGTGCAAAGATCTAAAGAAACATTTAATGGTCGATGAAATACCCTCCACCTGTTAGCCAGGATACCGAACGCACATTCTACAAATCTTCTTGCTCGGCTCAAACGATAATTAAAAACTCTTTGTTGTATCGTCAAATGTTTTCCCGGGTATGGGCGCATTATATTATTTGTTAACGGTAAGCCTTCGTCTGCAATAAAAACAAAAGGAAGAGGCGTTTGGGAGCCTGGTAAAGGCTTTGGCGTTGGTAAAGGAAGTTGTCCTTTTAAAAGTAATTCATTCAATTTTGAATTATTGTAAACGGTTGAGTCACATTCCTTGCCATATGCTCCAATATCTACATATATAAATCTGTATTTAGAATCTACGAGAGCCAACAACAATACAGAATGATAATTTTTGTAATTATAAAAAAGCGATCCGCCATGTTTGGGACTCCAAATACGAACATGTTTCCCGTCAAGTGCGCCTATGCAATTAGGAAAGTTGGCACTCTTGGCAAACTTCTCAGCAATTTTTGTTAGCCGCTCAGTAGTTATTTTCGGTATATTTTCGATCAGTAAATTCTATCTTTCAAAAATGCAATTATTGTATTTGTAAAGTCTTTGGCAAGAAATGCCTATAAAAATTACTTCAATATTCGGCCTGCGTCATCATAATTTGTTAAAATGCTCTCTGTAACGAAGCAATAACAAAAGCCGTGATAGTTCTTTAACTTCCGACTAGATGGCGCTACGGGGGCCTAACCCGTAAAAGCATTAAGAGATAGAAGAATTTGATATCTAGTAACATAGTCCAGATAGGTGGTTCGCTTCTGGCCCCGGTTTGGCTACGGAAGTCTCGGGTTCGATTCCTGAGTCTGGATTCAATTTTTTCTATCTTTCAAAAATGCAATTATTGTATTTGTAAAGTCTTTGGCAAGAAATGCCTATAAAAATTACTCATAATAATTGTTCATAACTGCAAAAAAAAAATCTTACAATTCCAGCAGTTTTTATATATTTATAATTAAAAACGTACGACTGTCAGGGTTTTTTATAATAAAACTGACCAAGCTCCCTTTTGTTATAGACGCTTGAACTATGAAGAGGGGTCGAAAACCATTAATAGATTTGAATAAACAAATGCAATTGTTTCATAAATATGCGGAAATTTTGAGAAACCCGAATATTAAATATAATGATGTGATTTTTTCTAAAATGTCTCAAGAATTCGATTCCAAAATATCACCAAGGGCTTTATATTTGTCTTATAGAAGAAACTACAATGCTGCAAGTTTACGAATACTTGACGAAAACAACGAAGAAACGGAAAATACTTCTGAAATTTCTACTCCTACAACCTTATCGAGTAAATGTAATAGTCCAAACACCGTTTTAGACGTTGAAAGTTGTTCGTTTACTTTTGACGTTGATATGTATGATATAAAAAAAATTACACCTTTATATTTAAGAAGGAAAAAATCTGACTCAGGTCGCTATCAGAGATATAAATCTTTACCAAAATTTAAATGGTCCCACATGCTTAAAGAAAAGATATGGTTAAATTCGAAGTTACCATGTACTTGGACTTTGAAGAAGTATAAAGTTCGTGATGATGCCTTAAAATTCAAAGGAAAATGTACTCAATGTAAAGCAAACATTGAAATAGTAACTTTGACACGTAATGACAAAATACATACGTTCATCAGCAAAATTTTTAATATAGATAAATCGTTCAAACATTCCCCCCTAAAAAAGTCTAAATTAACACCATACAATAGACGACATTTATCTAAAGAATTGCAATATAAGCCAGCGATTCTGGTTCATAATGAAATGGCTGCAAAATTAATAACCAGTGTAAAAAATCCCAAAAATATTGTACCTCCAGTATTACCATCAATTAGTGCTTTGCGGCAGATTAAATCTGATACAAAACTTGGACAATTGCCTGATGCTAATCCATTGACATCTTTGATTATTCTAGCAAAAACTTCAGAAAAATCAATACGTGAAATTTTAGTCCACCCAAATTTTCATGTCTATTATTGGAGTGATAAGCAAATTGAGTACTATAGAATGTATTATGATAAAAATGAGAGGGTTACTATTACATTAGACGCCACAGGGTCATTTTTTGAAACAATACATCTTCCTGATGGTACTGCAATTACCAAGACACTGTTTTTATATACCGGACTTACTACTGCTAACAAAAATCTGAAATCCGTTCCTATTTTTCAAATGGTTACTGATGCTCATAGTGCAACATTAATTTTGGATTTTTTGAAAAAATGGCTGAGTTACGTAGGTAACGTGCCTCACGAGGTAATCACAGATGACTCTTCAGCTTTGTTATCAGCTAACGTTCAAGCGTTTACGGTACACACTAATATAAAAGAGTACATCAGGCACTCGTTTTTAATTTTAGAAAACAAAACTACACATTTACCAGCAACTTTTATAAGGCTTGATACAAGCCACTTCGTGAAGGCACTACACAATTTATCTTGCTTCAAGAATGACATCGATGACCGCGTAAAATATTTTTATATACGTTGTATATTACAGTTAAAAAAATGTGAGATATATGATACAGCAAAAACGATAATTGAAGATATAATAAAAATATGTCTTGGACAATACATAGATAATCATAACGAAATATTTTCAAGATGTAATGAGGCAAAACAGCGACTTGATAGTTTACTAGATAATCCTGATGGTGATCCGGATAATCTTCAAGAATCGGAGGAGCAAATTGAACAAGATGAAGATTTAGACAATTTTGAAAAGATTGACTCCATGATATGGTTTGATCAACGCGTTGAATCCAATAAATGCGAAACTATATCGGAGAATAAAAATATATACTTTTACCCGCCATTTTTATCTATCCTGAAGAGATTGTTTTACAAAATGCCGCTGTGGTCTAATTTATTATGCCGATTCTATAAGTCAGGAAACAAATCACCGTCTTCATCAGCAGCGGAAAGTCATTTTAAAACATTAAAATGTTTAATTTTTAAAACAAAGCTATTCAGATATAGAATCGATCAATTTATGAAAACTTCTCTAGAATATTTAGAAGGAGAGCTCGACCTCGCATTATGTGATATTTGTCAAGATGTCAAAAATAAGAAAACTTCTGGTCATAAGCGCTCGATTAAAAGAAAAGCTTCTAAAACTTCTTATAAAATAATGAAACGTCCAAAACTTAAATCTCATCAACATTTCTCCACAGATTCCATTTTTTCTGATAAACCTTCGTTCTGTGAAAATTGGAAAGGAAAAGTCGAAGAAGACATAATAAAGCAAGATGAAAGAGTAAAATTTGTTAAAAATGGCAACTTGATTAGTTCCACCCTTGTTGGTGCAAATGAAATACAATTAGTTTTTTCAAAGCAAGTTTATTCAAAGCATGATCAATCTAAATTAAGATGCCACATAGCTTTTCAATATTTTACCAAAAACCAGACAGGTCGCTCAATAACCATCGATTGTACTTGTAATGTAACGCACATTTTCGAATCAATTCTACTAAATTGCTTTTCAAGTGCAGTTTCTACAAAAACGTGCTTAACCCTAGAAAGATAATCTACGTCAAAATGACTCTGCGTGTTTCGAAATATTGCTGTCTCTCTCTAATTCGCGCGTATCCGGCGCAGTGCTTTACGGACATTGCAGTCGCCGAGCGGAGCTATCGAGTGGCGGTCGCGGCATCGAAGTAAGTATTCCCCTTTTGGAAATACAACAGGTGTTGGAAAAAATGACCTATAATTATCTTTTACGTGACTTTTAGGCTTTTTGTATGCGCTTCAATTAACGTTCTTTTTGGTAACTTTCCTTAGTTTTAGCGATAGTTTTACCTTTATTATATATTTATAAATATTATAGAATATCCGGTCGCAATGGGAAATCGGAACGTACAAGACGAAAGCATCGTGGCGGCTCTTTTGGAGACCGATGAGGACCTTTCATCTGCCGACACTGACAGCGAGCTCGAGGACCATCTGCGCGAAGACGACGTGCAGAGTGACGTTGAGGAGGCGTTCGTCGACGAGGAGAGGGACGAAGAGTCAGTACCATCCAGTCTACCACCTGAAGGAAATGCTGAACAAGTACGACCAGACGGTGGTTCTACAGCTTCTCGTCGTTTGATAACCGTGTCTCGGCCTAGCATAAGAGGTAAGAATAAACATTGCTGGTCTACTACAAAGGCATCAAGACGAGGGCGAATCTCAGCAATGAATATTATAAGGTCACAAAGGGGTCCGAAACGAATGTGTCGCAATATTTATGAAGCTTTGCATTGCTTCAATATTTTCTTTACTGATGAGATAATTATTGAAATAGTTAAGTGGACAAATGCTGAAATATCTCTAAGACGAAAGGAAACCATGACAAGTGCTACATTTCGTGACACCCATGGTACTGAAATTCGAGCTTTGATCGGCATAATGACAGCAGCGAGAAAAGATAATCACATGTCCACAGATGAGTTATTTGATCGATCTTCATCAATGATTTATGTTTCCGTTATGAGTCGAGATCGGTTTGATTTTTTGATTCGATGCTTTAGAATGGACGACAAAACTATCCGTCCAACACTTCGAGCCACTGACATTTTTACTCCATTACGCAAAGTATGGGATTTATTTATTGACCAGTGCATAAATAATTACACTCCAGGCGAACATCTCACCATAGATGAACAACTCCTTGCTTTTAGAGGTAGATGCCCATTCAAGATGTACATTCCCAATAAGCCAAGCAAATATGGCATCAAAATCGTCATGGTATGCGACAGTAGTACATCGTATATGATAAACGCAGTGCCTTATTTGGGAAGAGGAACGGAAACCAATGGCGTACCCCTCGGAGAGTACTACGTGAAGGAGTTGACAAAGCCTGTCCACGGCAGTTGTCGCAATGTAACCTGTGATAATTGGTTCACATCGATTCCATTGGCTCAATCTTTGCTTCAAGAGCCTTATAAACTGACACTGGTCGGGACCATTCGCTCGAATAAAAGAGAAATACCTGACGAATTGAAGAACAGTCGCTCCAGACCAGTAGGAACTTCAATGTTTTGTTTTGACGGACCCCTGACCCTTGTTTCATATAAACCGAAGCCAGCCAAGATGGTTTACCTTTTGTCATCATGTGACGAAGACGCGGCCATTAACGAAGTTACTGGGAAACCAGAAATGATCATGTATTACAACCAAACAAAGGGAGGAGTAGATACTCTCGATCAGATGTGCTCTCTTATGTCGTGCAGTAGGAAGACTAACAGATGGCCCATGTGCCTATTTTATGGGATGCTGAATATTGCATTCGTAAATGCATATATAATATACCGGCACAATGTTGTTACTAAAGGCGAGAAGCCTCTAAACCGCCGCAAATTCATGAAACACTTGAGCATGGCTCTAACTTCACCCTACATGGCCAAGCGCTTGGAAGCACCCACTTTGAAGCGATACTTGCGAGACGAGATAAAGAATGCGGTACCGGAAGCTGTTCATGGACCATCCGAAGAAGACACAGAAGAGCCCAATCCCAAGAAGCGTACTTACTGTGCCTATTGCCCCTCTAAAATAAAGCGTAAGGCTAGCGGATGTTGCAAAAAGTGCAAAAAAGTGATTTGTCGCGAGCATAACATTGACATGTGCCAGAACTGCATTTAATCGATCTCCGTAGATATAAGTATTAAAAATGTATAGAGTCTATTATGGCAAACCAACAGTATCATCAGAAATGACTGATTAGTTTAAAAAAATGTGATTTTGTAATTATAAGAGAAGTTCCTGTTTTGTTATTTTAAAATGATAGCCATTATGTTTTGTTACTTTTCTAAATAATTAATAAACATTACCTATATATAATTATATTGTATTTTTATTTAAACAGATATAAGAAATACATACACCATAGTTCATCAAATTAAGTAAATATTCTTTTAAATAATAGTCATTTAAAACCAAGAAGTCATTTTGACGTATGATTATCTTTTCCGTACGTCTAAATAAGATTATCTTTCTAGGGTTAAAAGAATCTTGCACGGCACCGGAATTAAAGAGAAATATTATATTCTTGCCATTGAATCTAAATATTATAACTATATTTACTATTCGCGCCCTAGAAGATGCAATTTCTTGTAGCGATGAAAAGGGAAAGTGTAGTTCCTGTAATGGTACTGCTGCCTATAATTATGAACTTACAAATATTATTTCAATGGACTTAAATGGAACAGAAAAAGTAAATTTATATGATGTGCCCGAAAGGATTTTAGTTAAAAATAGGTCCTACAGATTACTAGGAGGTATAGAGTTCATACCTTCTATGCAACCTGGTGGAATCGGTCATTACCGAGCCCACGGCTATGTAAACGGGCGAATGGTTTGTTATGATGATAATATGCGTACAACTTATAACAGTAAACAAGAATCACACATTTTTTTACATGTTCTTACATATGTAATTTGCGATTTAGAATTTCAATAAAGTAGATAGACATTTGTATTTATACTTTAATTTTCAAATAAATCCTCATATGGTCACCCTACTGTGTTTTTCTTTGACAATAAAATAAAATCGAAAATCTCGCGAATGAAATGACGTATACCAATAAATTATATACCTGCCTTTAGTCATAATTTTGTACAAGTTTTCGACGTAGTATAAGTTCACAATATACCAAGAGGTAGATATCAACATGCGTTTATAAGGATCACTCAATTCAGCAAATAAAAAAGGTTCGATTGGTCATAAGTTTTTAACTATAGGCATTTGTAGTTAATTATTAATTTGTACAAATATTTCTTAAAGTTACCTTCACGGTAGAACAAAAAAATATGCATTTCACAAACATAATGCCGTAGTTCTGGGATCACTCAATCTAACAGCGCCAGGATTGAGTGATCCAATGAAATTACAATAGACTCCTGAATTTACGTTTGAGTATGTCAGACAATGGACAAGCCCACAGCTGCCGTGCTTGCGATAATGGCAGTAAGTATGTTTTTTTAGTATATTGAGTTAAGTGCAGATTCAGAATCAGCGTAATGCATTCTATATAAATAATCGGACACCTATGTTATAATTAGGCGGTAACTTATAAATTCAATAACGATAACAGCAGTATCATCTACATAGTTAGAAGGCTCACTTATGAAAATAGAAGTAAATATACTTACTGTTGGCTTTTAGGTGTAGTGCGTACATTCGCGTTATAATATTGCTTATTATTACCGCAGTAACTATACACACTGTGATTATAGTAAGCAAATGTTAATATTTAAAAATACTAATTATTTGCCATAATAGCAGTAAGTCTAGTTACTCCAGATATAATAAACGAAACTAGCTGTTTTTATTATGGTAATTACTTACAATAACAGCAGTATGTCTACTTACTCCAGGTACAATAAGCAATGCTTTTTGTTTTCAGTAAATTAATTACATATTATATCAACAGTAAGTGCATTTACTCCAGATATTTTAAGCAAAACTATTCCTTTTAGTACATACAATACTTCAAATAACAGGAGTACACAGTACACGTAATATGGATAAAATAAGTAAATAAAATATACATTAACTTATTATTTCAAGTATTTCATTTGAAAATTATCATATCGAAACTTGTAGGTATCCCTGCTTTTTAAATAAATAAATAAGTGACTTGTGAAGTAGTGAGTTATTATGAGGCACGAGTATCCTGCTCCAGGGAGGGTCGGGGCGGGGAGCTCGCGGAAAGGAGCGGGGTGTATGTTGATCGATTAGTGCGGCCAGCTCCCGTTTAGCAAGAGGTTGTGCGCGCGCGCTTGCACCGCGCCACCAATTATTTACGTAAGTATTTTCGATTTATTTTTTTCTGCGTGTATTTGTTGAAATTGGGAGAACGGATTCGTTTTTTTTTCGCGTGTATTTGTTGTAATTGGGAGAACGGATTCGTATTTTTTGTGCGTGTATTTGTTGTAATTGGGAGAAGAGATTCTTTTTTTTTTTTCGCGTGTATTTATTGTAATTGGGAGAACGATTGTGTAATGTTTATTTTTATTTATTCCAGATTATGGTCTCCAGGAAAGATTTAATAATTAAAAAGGGAAAACAAACAAAAAAACAACATACAGTTACAGACATCGAAACAATATTTTCCCGCTGGTATGATTTCAATGATCATAAAGAAATTTTTGATTACCGCAATGAATATTCCACCAATTATAAATTTTCGCATATGTACAATTTTCAAAACATAGAAACCTGGTTCAAAGAAATGCCTACTAAACCAAACTACGACCCTATGCTTAAGTTTGCCCAAATGCGAAATCGAAAACCATTAGGACGCCAACTTATAAACGTGGGATTTGATAGTACAGCGGATGACTATAACAATCCTTGTGAAGCAGATATTTTATATTGTAATGAAGAATTGCCATTATCTATAATGCCTGATGATACTTTTATAGACAATCAAGAAGATCCATATGCACAATCTGATGATAGTAAGGATAAAGATTATATACCAGAAGGAGATATAAACAGTTGCACGCTATCAGCTGATGAAACTTTAACTATTGCTAATAATATCAAGCTACTACCAAAGAAATCTTTCCAACATTGTGAATTTGAAAATTGTAATTTAGAACCGTTCAGCACGTGTGAAAAATGTTTTTGTCTTTTGTGTTTACTCCATTTTGAAGATCAATTTCCAAAGTGTGAGAACCATTATCCATATTCCACTGATAAAGACACCTGTGATATAGTTATTTTATCGAACGAAAATCGAGATAAAGAAAATAATTTTAACTTAATAAATATACCTATTAATTCAGACGAAGAACATTGCTTTCAAGATGGCCCACACAATTCTATGTCAAAGGAACAACAGGCAACGACACCAGTTAACAAACAATGTGAGTATGTTGACTGTAACGAAGAAATATTTAGTACCTGCGGAAAGTGCTTATCTTTACTTTGTTATTCACATTTTATAGCCAATGACACTTATTTAGACTGCAAAAATCATGCATCGACTTCAGTACAAAGAAAAGAAAAAGACACCAAAGATATAAATATGATACAAGAAGAACAGGAAGATAAAGGACTAACAAAAAAGGGAAACCCAAGGAAGAGAAGAAAATTTGAGGAACCATTAGCGGAAAGGAGAGAGAAAAAGACTAAATTAGAAATAGAAAAACTAACTTTAAAAGACCCATGTACAGAAACATGTAAGAAAAAGTGTACTAAAAACATATGTGATGAACGCAGGAGAGAAATTAATCGTGAGTATGCTTCCTTAAGCTGGCAGTTAAAAGGTAGTTTTATAAAAACTTTAGTTGATATAAAACAAGTTGCATGCAGAAGAAATACAAACAGAGAAACACCAAAACGAAACGTAACTTATACTTATTACTTTTATATGGGTCAAAATAAAATTGAGGTGTGTAAAGTCTTCTTTTTAACAACATTAGGGTATAATCATAAAAATGATAAAAGAGTTCTGTTAGCATTAAAAAGACCTATAGATGAACAACACAGTCAGAGGGGACATTACAAACGAAAAAGCAATTTTGACAGAGACGTAATAAAAACTCATATTAACTCATTTGGACCTGTAAGTTCGCATTATAGACGTGAGCATGCCCCGCACAGATTGTACTTGCCAAGCGATATAACAATTACATTAATGCATAATCAATTTTCTGAAAAATATCCAGATCAAATAGTTTCTTTTGAGGTGTATAGAAAAATTGTTCGTGATGAAATGCATATTTCCTTTGCACATTTAGGAAATGAAGAATGCGAAATATGTGCTGAATATATCTTGCACCATGATAAGAAACATGAATCGCAAAGTGAAGATTGTGAGTTCTGCATGAATTTTAAGTTGCATAAATTTAGATATGTGGAATCGCGCAAATCATATAAAGAGGATATCAAAAAATCTGCAAATGAACCACATGCCATTTATTACTCAATGGATTTACAAAAAGTCGTCATGTTACCTCGGATGGACCAATTTAAACGCGCAATATTTTGTACACGTATAATTGCCTACAATGAAAGTTATGTGCCACTAGGATCAGCAAAAAAAGACACAAAAAATGTGCCCTTCGCAGCAGTTTGGCATGAAGCTGTGTCTGGGCGAAGACAAGAAGATATCATCTCTACGTTAAATGCATTTTTGTGGACTAAGCGGGATGCTGAACATATAGTCTTGTGGATGGACAATTGTTCTTCCCAGAACAAAAACTGGGCAGTTTTGAGTTTCTTGGTGTATATTATTAACAGCACCCATATAAATGCGAAAACAATTACCCTTAAATATTTTGAGCCCGGCCATACTTACATGTCTGCCGACAGCTTCCACCACCAGGTAGAACAGGCTTTACAGAGAAAAAATAAAGTCTACGACTTTATTGACTTTGTTGATGCTGTGCGGCAAGCGAATTCTACAAAAAATGTTGTAAAAGTAATGGAAGTAGCCGATTTTTATAATTATAGTGATCTGTCTTCACAACACAAAGTGCGCAAAACTGAACCAAGAATATACCTCAAAGATATTATGGTTATAATAGCGAAAAGGGGAGAATTCACCCTCAAGTATAAAAATAATCACAGTGACAAAAATGAACAAATCTTAGACTTTCTTCAAATAAAATATATGAAAGCAAGAAAATTTCCTCAATTTGTTCAAAAATCATCCCCCAGGGGTATACCGGAATCAATTAAGAACAGCATACTAAAGAACCTTTTGAACCTTATGCCAGATAATAGAAAAGAGTTTTGGCTAAGCTTACCTGTTTCAGATGCTAATAATGATTCTGATTAAGCTGCAAGCAACACATAGTTATACATTTAACTAAGTAGTAGCTATTTTTTGTTAAATTGATCTCAATATACAATGTTAGCTTTATTAGAGATAGTTTAAAAACTTTTATTTCAGTGTTGATTATGTTTCATGATTAATAAGTATGTTTTTTTTTAATTTCTTTAACTAATAAAGATATTTTTATTCAACTGATCTCAATCTTCAAAAGCTTGTTATATCACTTCAATAAATAGTTATTGAAGTGTCGATTTATCTCTATATTAATAATTAAAATATATGTAAGTAATAAGAATGTTTATTTTTGTTTAAATAGAAAGTAATAAGAATGTTTATTTTTGTTTAAATAGAAATAATTATGGTCCAAATTCTTTGTGATACTTAAAATAATATAGTTTTAAAACATTAATGTAAGTGTTTTTATTAATAAATGAATGAAGAAAACATGTTTTTGATACATTTACTTGTTTTTTTTAAAGAGCTCTAAGTACCCTATTGTACTAGTCGCTTACCATAAGAACAGTAACTACGTACTTACTCCAGTTATTATAAGTAAACAATGTCTTATGGCAGTCAACTCGTACTTAGTATAAACGGTCTTATGCCATTTATAATTTATCCAATTTAACAAGAAGCTAACCGTTAAACTACATTTACAGAACATCTCTTAAGTCACATATTCCAAATATCATATTTTGAAAAACTCAATGGCAAAAAGCAGACAAAGTAAAATACTAACAAAAAGTTTGCGCGCCATTTTCTCAATATATGACTACAGTCACTTACTGCCAATATCGCAAGCACGGCAGGCTGCCGTGCTTGCGATAATGGCAGTAAGTATGTTTTTTTAGTATATTGAGTTAAGTGCAGATTCAGAATCAGCGTAATGCATTCTATATAAATAATCGGACACCTATGTTATAATTAGGCGGTAACTTATAAATTCAATAACGATAACAGCAGTATCATCTACATAGTTAGAAGGCTCACTTATGAAAATAGAAGTAAATATACTTACTGTTGGCTTTTAGGTGTAGTGCGTACATTCGCGTTATAATATTGCTTATTATTACCGCAGTAACTATACACACTGTGATTATAGTAAGCAAATGTTAATATTTAAAAATACTAATTATTTGCCATAATAGCAGTAAGTCTAGTTACTCCAGATATAATAAACGAAACTAGCTGTTTTTATTATGGTAATTACTTACAATAACAGCAGTATGTCTACTTACTCCAGGTACAATAAGCAATGCTTTTTGTTTTCAGTAAATTAATTACATATTATATCAACAGTAAGTGCATTTACTCCAGATATTTTAAGCAAAACTATTCCTTTTAGTACATACAATACTTCAAATAACAGGAGTACACAGTACACGTAATATGGATAAAATAAGTAAATAAAATATACATTAACTTATTATTTCAAGTATTTCATTTGAAAATTATCATATCGAAACTTGTAGGTATCCCTGCTTTTTAAATAAATAAATAAGTGACTTGTGAAGTAGTGAGTTATTATGAGGCACGAGTATCCTGCTCCAGGGAGGGTCGGGGCGGGGAGCTCGCGGAAAGGAGCGGGGTGTATGTTGATCGATTAGTGCGGCCAGCTCCCGTTTAGCAAGAGGTTGTGCCTGAAGAGCCTGTGGTTGTGTGTTGAAGTTAAGGAACCCCAAAACACTCACATTAGCTTTGTCAGCAAACCCAACCATGCACTTTAATCTAGGACATGCGTCATAGACTAAAAAGCTTAATCAACATATTACTAGTATATAAGATCAATATTTTGTAAGATTAAATTAATTACTGTTTTGTATAACTAGAAGTTGTAACTCTGTCCGAATAAATAAATATTTTTTTATTTAAATCCGAGTTTGGTAACTTAAATGGCGCAGCCGGTAGGATCTCTGTAGTCAGTTGTCGCGTATTATAATCTACGAGGAAGCAGCCGACGTCCGTGTCTACGGTTTGACAGAGATTGCCGAACAAAGAAATTTTTTAAGAACCTCACTCCGGGTACAAGCAGAGCGGCAGACCAGCAGAACAGCAATTCAAGGATTATGAGAAACGCTGCGGAATTGTGAGTAAATCTTTTTCACCTTCCTTTCAGCTACTCAATTTTATCCTTTACCTTATAATAAGTCTGTGTTTTGTGTATTATTAGGGATTAGAAAACGCCACGATAATAGTTACTTACATAGATTCTTATACAACTATTGTTAGGTAGAATAACTCATTTTATTTCTTATATTTTTATTTCTTTTACGTGTCGTACGTATATATTCTTTCACAATGGATAAACTGAACAGGGTCCCACAGGAGATGATTAAAATCATTCCTATATTCACTGGGGAACCCCGAACCTTACCGTTGTATATTAAAAAGTGTGAATATATTATAGCAAGATTCCAAGGGGAACCACTTCAAAACGAATACTTGTTCCATGTATTAACGAGTAGATTAGGGGGCGAAGCAGCTAGTTTGATAGGAGAGAGGGACTCAATAGATACTTGGGATCAATTAAAAAATCTTTTAAGCGAGCATTTCGGAGATCCGCGTACAGAAGAGTGTTTAGCCCTAGAGTTAGAAAGTTGTAGGATTAACAGGAATGAAAGTTATTTAGATTTCTGTCATAGGGTACAACATTTGAGGAGTGTTTTATTCGCTAAAATTGCAGAAGTAGATAATGATGACTCTTCGCGTAAGGCAAAACAGGCTATTTACAGTAACAGATCGCTCCATATTTTCATGTATAGCTTGCCATCATTTTTAGTTAGGAAAGTTCGTATGCGCGATGTATCCACATTGGAAGATGCCTTAAAGGTAGTTCTAGAAGAACAAAACTTCCAAACGGTTTACGAGTCAAGAACTCAGGATAATCGTAACCATAATAGAATAGCTAAGCCCATTTCTAATAACAACAATCGTACATTTAACTCACGCAGTACACCCTTTACACCCGCTCCGAATAACAGTAGGAATAGTACACCGGTACAGAATTATAGTGGGAATAATATGTTGCCTCAAAATAACTCGAATCAGTTTAGAAATTTTAGACAAAATTATAATAATCATAACAATTATAATAATCATAGTAATTATAATACAAACTATGCAAACAATAACTTTGTGCAACCTCAGTTAAGTAGGTCACCGTTTCCGTCAAAACAAAATGAAAATAATTACGCAAGTAATGCACAGCATGTGTCGCGTTTTGCACCGCAAGCATCGTCCTCACGCACGAATACCGACGTCACGATGCGAACGGCTAGTTCACGACGTATTAATTATACAGATAATGACCCTAATGGGAACGACTTCAATAACCCTGTTGAAAATTGCCAGGATTTTATTCCCGAGGAACCGATTGTGGAAAATTTTTGTATGAGAGTCTCGACACTAGGGAAAAGATAGAAATTAATTTTAATAAACGTTTAAATTTACCCCATATTATAGTACCAGAATTAAATGCCGTTTTTATGTTAGATACAGGTAGCGTTAGGTCTTTTATAAGCCCTTATATTGCAAATAAATATTTTAGGAATTGTTTACGATATGAACCATTCGAAGTTGTTAGCACTCACGCTTCGAGTACTCATAGCGAAACAGCACTCATTCCATTACCCACAATATTTAGAAGCAATGAATACCATAAGTTTTATGTGTACAGCGTAGATGATAGGTACGACGGCCTTATAGGTAGTAACTTATTAAAACAATTACAGGCAAAAATTAATATGGAAAGTCAGGTTTTACATTTAAAAAATACCAACATACCTATTATTTACTCACCGCCCATGAGGGAAATATACGAATTACCTCCCCGGAGCGAAATAAGAGTTAAACTTCCAGTTAACTTACTAGATGGGGAAGGAATATTAGAATTTAAGCAGTTTAGGGAAGGGATTCGAATGCCCTCCGCTTTAGTGAAGTGCATTAAAGGATATGCGACGACTGTCATTCAAAATTATTCGAATGAAGTCGGAAACTTAGTTGTCACAGGACCTTTTAATATAGAGCCTTATACTAACCAGTCAAATGCCGTTAACTTCACGGAAACTGACCGGGACATTGACAATTTATTAGTAGAAAATTTACAAAAAATTAAATTAGATCATATGAACTTAGAAGAACGGGAAGCTATTGAAGAGGTTTGTAGGGAATATAGAGATATATTTTATTGTGAGGGTATTCCCTTATCCTTCACCAATCAAGTGAAACACAGGATTCGTACAAAAAACGAAGATCCTATTAATATAAAGGCATATAGACTTCCTCCAAAACAAAGCGCTGAAATTAGAAATCAAGTAGACAAAATGCTAAGGGACAACATTATCCAGGAATCTTATTCTCCCTGGAGTGCTCCTGTGCATTTAGTTCCAAAAAAGGCTGATGCATCGGGACAGCAAAAATGGAGGATGGTAATAGATTATAGGCGTCTAAACGAAATAACTACTGATGATAAGTATCCCCTACCCAACATCAACGATTTATTTGATATGCTAGGGAAGAGTACGTACTTTACAACCCTTGATCTAGCAAGTGGGTATCATCAAATAGAAGTCCAGGAAGAGGATAGAGCTAAAACAGCGTTTAGTACACCTTCAGGACATTATGAGTTTAATAGGATGCCATTCGGACTGAAAACAGCTCCAGCAACTTTTCAGCGAGCAATGGACAACGTCCTACGGAGACATGTATTGAAGAGATAATGACAATGAAGAGTAGCTACAGTCAATGTCGACAGAACCATATAAAAATTGAAACCACGAAAATACAGAAAATATCTGACAACACTTGGATGATATATTCAGAAGACAAAACTATTATTAGTGAAAACTGCAACAATGATATGCGAAAATACAGTATCCAAGGTACATACATTGTAACACCTTCAAGTTCCTGTGAAACTTTCATCGGAGACACACTGGTCAATGCAGGATCAAACACCACGGATGCGAGACTGCAATTACCCCTCATACAGATGCCAGAACTGAGGAACAACATTGAAGTTAGATTAAAGAAGGTGGACTTGAGAAATGTCGACTTCAGTGATGTGAAAGAAGTGCTTCAAAGTGCTAAAATCAGTGATAGTGATTATCCGATTATAGACACAATTGTGACATATCAAGCAAGCATTTGGACTGTTTGTCTGTACATTATAGTAATTGTTATAGTAACTACTTTTGTAATTTTAAGACTTAGAAATAAATTTCTTTGCCGAAATTCTCTGAAGCCGCAAATTCCGCCTTCAGATAATTCCTCTCTTGGGGAGGGAGGAGTTAAGGAACCCCAAAACACTCACATTAGCTTTGTCAGCAAACCCAACCATGCACTTTAATCTAGGACATGCGTCATAGACTAAAAAGCTTAATCAACATATTACTAGTATATAAGATCAATATTTTGTAAGATTAAATTAATTACTGTTTTGTATAACTAGAAGTTGTAACTCTGTCCGAATAAATAAATATTTTTTTATTTAAATCCGAGTTTGGTAACTTAAATCGCGCGCTTGCACCGCGCCACCAATTATTTACGTAAGTATTTTCGATTTATTTTTTTCTGCGTGTATTTGTTGAAATTGGGAGAACGGATTCGTTTTTTTTTCGCGTGTATTTGTTGTAATTGGGAGAACGGATTCGTATTTTTTGTGCGTGTATTTGTTGTAATTGGGAGAAGAGATTCTTTTTTTTTTTTCGCGTGTATTTATTGTAATTGGGAGAACGATTGTGTAATGTTTATTTTTATTTATTCCAGATTATGGTCTCCAGGAAAGATTTAATAATTAAAAAGGGAAAACAAACAAAAAAACAACATACAGTTACAGACATCGAAACAATATTTTCCCGCTGGTATGATTTCAATGATCATAAAGAAATTTTTGATTACCGCAATGAATATTCCACCAATTATAAATTTTCGCATATGTACAATTTTCAAAACATAGAAACCTGGTTCAAAGAAATGCCTACTAAACCAAACTACGACCCTATGCTTAAGTTTGCCCAAATGCGAAATCGAAAACCATTAGGACGCCAACTTATAAACGTGGGATTTGATAGTACAGCGGATGACTATAACAATCCTTGTGAAGCAGATATTTTATATTGTAATGAAGAATTGCCATTATCTATAATGCCTGATGATACTTTTATAGACAATCAAGAAGATCCATATGCACAATCTGATGATAGTAAGGATAAAGATTATATACCAGAAGGAGATATAAACAGTTGCACGCTATCAGCTGATGAAACTTTAACTATTGCTAATAATATCAAGCTACTACCAAAGAAATCTTTCCAACATTGTGAATTTGAAAATTGTAATTTAGAACCGTTCAGCACGTGTGAAAAATGTTTTTGTCTTTTGTGTTTACTCCATTTTGAAGATCAATTTCCAAAGTGTGAGAACCATTATCCATATTCCACTGATAAAGACACCTGTGATATAGTTATTTTATCGAACGAAAATCGAGATAAAGAAAATAATTTTAACTTAATAAATATACCTATTAATTCAGACGAAGAACATTGCTTTCAAGATGGCCCACACAATTCTATGTCAAAGGAACAACAGGCAACGACACCAGTTAACAAACAATGTGAGTATGTTGACTGTAACGAAGAAATATTTAGTACCTGCGGAAAGTGCTTATCTTTACTTTGTTATTCACATTTTATAGCCAATGACACTTATTTAGACTGCAAAAATCATGCATCGACTTCAGTACAAAGAAAAGAAAAAGACACCAAAGATATAAATATGATACAAGAAGAACAGGAAGATAAAGGACTAACAAAAAAGGGAAACCCAAGGAAGAGAAGAAAATTTGAGGAACCATTAGCGGAAAGGAGAGAGAAAAAGACTAAATTAGAAATAGAAAAACTAACTTTAAAAGACCCATGTACAGAAACATGTAAGAAAAAGTGTACTAAAAACATATGTGATGAACGCAGGAGAGAAATTAATCGTGAGTATGCTTCCTTAAGCTGGCAGTTAAAAGGTAGTTTTATAAAAACTTTAGTTGATATAAAACAAGTTGCATGCAGAAGAAATACAAACAGAGAAACACCAAAACGAAACGTAACTTATACTTATTACTTTTATATGGGTCAAAATAAAATTGAGGTGTGTAAAGTCTTCTTTTTAACAACATTAGGGTATAATCATAAAAATGATAAAAGAGTTCTGTTAGCATTAAAAAGACCTATAGATGAACAACACAGTCAGAGGGGACATTACAAACGAAAAAGCAATTTTGACAGAGACGTAATAAAAACTCATATTAACTCATTTGGACCTGTAAGTTCGCATTATAGACGTGAGCATGCCCCGCACAGATTGTACTTGCCAAGCGATATAACAATTACATTAATGCATAATCAATTTTCTGAAAAATATCCAGATCAAATAGTTTCTTTTGAGGTGTATAGAAAAATTGTTCGTGATGAAATGCATATTTCCTTTGCACATTTAGGAAATGAAGAATGCGAAATATGTGCTGAATATATCTTGCACCATGATAAGAAACATGAATCGCAAAGTGAAGATTGTGAGTTCTGCATGAATTTTAAGTTGCATAAATTTAGATATGTGGAATCGCGCAAATCATATAAAGAGGATATCAAAAAATCTGCAAATGAACCACATGCCATTTATTACTCAATGGATTTACAAAAAGTCGTCATGTTACCTCGGATGGACCAATTTAAACGCGCAATATTTTGTACACGTATAATTGCCTACAATGAAAGTTATGTGCCACTAGGATCAGCAAAAAAAGACACAAAAAATGTGCCCTTCGCAGCAGTTTGGCATGAAGCTGTGTCTGGGCGAAGACAAGAAGATATCATCTCTACGTTAAATGCATTTTTGTGGACTAAGCGGGATGCTGAACATATAGTCTTGTGGATGGACAATTGTTCTTCCCAGAACAAAAACTGGGCAGTTTTGAGTTTCTTGGTGTATATTATTAACAGCACCCATATAAATGCGAAAACAATTACCCTTAAATATTTTGAGCCCGGCCATACTTACATGTCTGCCGACAGCTTCCACCACCAGGTAGAACAGGCTTTACAGAGAAAAAATAAAGTCTACGACTTTATTGACTTTGTTGATGCTGTGCGGCAAGCGAATTCTACAAAAAATGTTGTAAAAGTAATGGAAGTAGCCGATTTTTATAATTATAGTGATCTGTCTTCACAACACAAAGTGCGCAAAACTGAACCAAGAATATACCTCAAAGATATTATGGTTATAATAGCGAAAAGGGGAGAATTCACCCTCAAGTATAAAAATAATCACAGTGACAAAAATGAACAAATCTTAGACTTTCTTCAAATAAAATATATGAAAGCAAGAAAATTTCCTCAATTTGTTCAAAAATCATCCCCCAGGGGTATACCGGAATCAATTAAGAACAGCATACTAAAGAACCTTTTGAACCTTATGCCAGATAATAGAAAAGAGTTTTGGCTAAGCTTACCTGTTTCAGATGCTAATAATGATTCTGATTAAGCTGCAAGCAACACATAGTTATACATTTAACTAAGTAGTAGCTATTTTTTGTTAAATTGATCTCAATATACAATGTTAGCTTTATTAGAGATAGTTTAAAAACTTTTATTTCAGTGTTGATTATGTTTCATGATTAATAAGTATGTTTTTTTTTAATTTCTTTAACTAATAAAGATATTTTTATTCAACTGATCTCAATCTTCAAAAGCTTGTTATATCACTTCAATAAATAGTTATTGAAGTGTCGATTTATCTCTATATTAATAATTAAAATATATGTAAGTAATAAGAATGTTTATTTTTGTTTAAATAGAAAGTAATAAGAATGTTTATTTTTGTTTAAATAGAAATAATTATGGTCCAAATTCTTTGTGATACTTAAAATAATATAGTTTTAAAACATTAATGTAAGTGTTTTTATTAATAAATGAATGAAGAAAACATGTTTTTGATACATTTACTTGTTTTTTTTAAAGAGCTCTAAGTACCCTATTGTACTAGTCGCTTACCATAAGAACAGTAACTACGTACTTACTCCAGTTATTATAAGTAAACAATGTCTTATGGCAGTCAACTCGTACTTAGTATAAACGGTCTTATGCCATTTATAATTTATCCAATTTAACAAGAAGCTAACCGTTAAACTACATTTACAGAACATCTCTTAAGTCACATATTCCAAATATCATATTTTGAAAAACTCAATGGCAAAAAGCAGACAAAGTAAAATACTAACAAAAAGTTTGCGCGCCATTTTCTCAATATATGACTACAGTCACTTACTGCCAATATCGCAAGCACGGCAGACAGGTGGTCTAACTGTAGTTCACCAAAATATTCAAGGCTTATCCAGCAAAATAGAGGAACTCGAATTGTTCCTTAAAATGCACAGTGTTGATATTTGTTGCTTAACTGAACATTGGTTGAAAACTAATGAACTGATATTTAATAATAGTTATTATTGTATGGTTAGTGCATTTATAAGAGAAAGGGCTATACATGGTGGGTCTATGATATTTGTATGCAACAATGTTAAATGTAAGGAACGCAAGGATATAGTACATCTGTCTGTTGAGCGTACTATAGAATTATCATGTGTGGAGTTGGAGAGATATATTATAGTTTGTGCATATCGACCACCACTGAGTGATTTTAACTTATTTGAATCTGTAATGGAAGATGTGCTTAAAAGGGTAAGTTACGGTATTAAGCATATAGTAGTGTGTGGCGACTTCAATGTAAATTTACTTGAACAATCATCTTTGTCTACCAGATTAGTTAACCTATTTAAATCATTTAATTTAGTGTACTTATTTAATGAACCAACAAGAATTACATCACATTCTGCTACTTGCTTAGATAATATATTCTGCAACTGTAGTTATTTTAACGAGGTAATATTGAGTGATTTAACATCAGATCACTGTGGGCAGAAAGTCACTTTTCCCTCACACACAGTGGCCAAAATAGATAAGATCACATGTAGGCCAATGAGTACGGCTCGCTTAGAAAAATTTAATTCTAACGTTTCTGCTAATATTACCAGTATAGATTTCAGCCACTCTGATCCGAACTATCTTTACTCCTCAGTGTTTAATATAATCAAAAGTGAATACAATAATATATTTAAATCAAAAACTTTTTATAAGAATTCTAAACTTAGCTTTTGTGATTGGGCAACTACCGGCATTTATAAAAGTAGAGCTAAGTTATACGAGTTATATGGTATGAAACAATTTAATTTTGATCAAAACTTTATTCAGTATGTGAGAAACTATTCAAAAACTTTTAAAAAAGCTTGTGCATGTGCCAAAGCTTTACTTATTAGTAGAAATATTAAAAAATCTGATAATAAAATAAAAGCCACTTGGAATATTATTAATTCGGAAAGCGGACGGGCAAAGCCTCGGGATAAAAGCTTTGAATTATTAATTAACAATAAGACTGTTACTGATAATTTAGACCTAGCACAAACTTTCAATGATTTCTTTGCTGACATACCACTAACCACAACCAGCTCCTTGAACGCTTGCCCAGATAAAGCCGAATCACTCTTGAGAGATAATGTGGATCAATGCAATGTACCATTTGCTTTTAAATATATATACCCCAGTGAAATAATTAAAATATTCAAGTCACTCAATTTAAAAAAAACTGCTGATTTATGGGGTATTTCAGTAAAATTAATTCACAGTATAATTACTGGCATAGCGCCACAGTTATCTATAATTTTTAATCAATGTGTTGATACCGGAATGTTTCCTGATCTGATGAAACATAGTAAAGTAATACCATTATTTAAATCCGGATCAAAGAATGACCCTAGTAATTTTAGACCAATATCCATCTTGCCAGCTATTAGTAAAATTTTGAAAAGGCTATACTTATGCAGTTAGAATCACACTTTAATTTTAATAATCTACTGCATCCCGATCAATATGGTTTTACAAAGGGTCGCTCTACAATTGATGCAGGTACTAACCTACTGAAACATATTTTTAGTGCCTGGGAAGATTCACAGGATGCCATTGGAGTGTTCTGTGATCTTTCTAAAGCTTTTGATTGTGTGGCGCATAGGACACTTCTCCTGAAACTTAGGCATTACGGTATTAAAGGTACAGCGCTGGATCTACTTGCCTCTTACCTAAGTGAAAGAATTCAATATGTTGATATAGGGGGAGTAAGGTCGTCTGGATCTCCAATTAGTATGGGCGTGCCTCAGGGATCAATACTCGGTCCCTTCTTATTTTTGGTATATATTAATGATTTACCATTTTATGTTAATAACTTTTGTGACATCATTCTATTTGCTGATGACACTTCTCTAATTTTTAAAATCGATCGTAAACTAGAAAATTTTGAGAAAATAAATAGAACACTCGCACTAGTTCAAGATTGGTTTACAACGAACAACCTACTTCTAAATCCCAAAAAAACTAAATGTATTAAGTTTAGTTTGCCAAATGTGAAAAGTACTAATACGAGTATAATTTTAAATAATGAGGTGATTAGCTTTGTCGACTCGACAGTTTTTTTGGGAATTACATTAGACAATAGGTTACAGTGGGGCACCCAAATATCATGTCTCGCAGGAAAACTCAGTTCTGCAGCGTATGCTGTCAGCAAAGTTAGACAGCTTACGAACGTAGAAACAGCTCGACTAGTATATTTTGGTTATTTTCACAGCGTCATGTCCTACGGCATATTGCTTTGGGGCAAGGCGGCTGATATACAAACTATTTTTATTCTTCAAAAACGTGCAGTGCGTGCGATATATCAACTAGGAGCACGAGTACGAGTTTCCCTTAGAGAAAAGTTTAAAGAGATAGGCATTTTGACAGTTGCATCACAATATATATATGCAAACGTTATGTTTGTAAAGCAAAACTTACATTTATATAACAAAAATAGTGATATTCACTCTGTGAATACAAGAAATAAGCACAAATTGGTAGGTCGATATCATAGGCTTCATAAAACTCATAACTCATTCATGGGACTAGGTGTTAAATTTTTCAATAAAATCCCAGTCAGCATTTCGAGTCTACCAGTAAATAAATTTAAGAATGTAGTCAAGAGACATCTTATACAAAGAGCTTACTATTCAATCGATGATTATTTAACTGATAAAGATAAATGGATGTAGTTCGTTGCTCCCTATTAATGTATTGGGTTGTATAGTTTATTGCATTTTACTAGGTGAATATTGTTGTCACAGTTTGATAATGTTACTTAGATACTAGTTAAGAAAACGATTTACTTTTGTAAGTAAAGATTCTGCGTGATAAATTACGGCCATTCTTTTCTTTCCTTTGAAAAACATGTATACTTATTCATTAAGTAGCAGTAAATTGGCCAATATTTAAGCACATAAAGTTTTTACATCGTAAGTGGATGCTCCTACTATGTTGTGCCCATTGAGGCTGATGTATCCGATCTCGTGTACTCTTCTAATATTAGTGACCTCTTTTTTTGCATCAGTCCTCTAATATATGGTGTATAATATAATGGTGGCAGCACCTTACCTGCATATACAGTTTATAAACAGAGAAACATTGTAAACATTGGCAATTTGAAAAGAGTGGCCACGAGTTTTTATTGCCTGTTCTTTTCTCGGGCTTTACCTATTGTTTGCGAACAGGCATTACCAGTAAATGTAGAATCGACTTTTCACAAGTGTAGTATTTTGCTTCCTAAGTGAATAAATGATTTTTATTATTATTATTATTATTATTATTATTATTATCTTGATTTTTTGTAAAATAATGTGACAAATTCTGTACAAATTTTTGAAATGAAAATTTCATTCACAGCGTGCCTATTTTCGGATTTTCATGTCTGAATTGAGTGATCCACGTTTTGGGCAATATCTTCGATCTCTTGCGAGTGACAAATTTTTTGATTTCGCTCATGAGGTTTGACAATTTTTGACTAAATACATATTTTGGTTTTGTTGAAATCTGAGAAAAGATCACTCAATCCAGATACACATCAGCCCAAGTACTGGACATTCTTACCAGGAACTTACTAATGTTAACACATTACATCCATCACCAAGCTTCCAACTTAATACATCGTGCAGCACGGATCAAAATGTGGGTAATTCTAACTTACATACTACTAACTTGCCAAGTACCAGCAAACAAGGGTTTTCGGAGTTTGTATCACCTTGCACACCAGATACGGACTATGATGGCATGGATTTACGAACTAAAAAGATAAAAATATTAGAGGAGATAATAATTGCTGCACCAAAAAATGAGATTGTTTCTATAGATACTTCAATGGACAATAATGATAATTTGCCATTAATGCCATTGACTGCGGGTAACTCTACTTATGGTTCCCTCAGCAATATTTCGGTATCAAATATGCTTACCCTTGATGAATCTTTTGATGAGCAAAGGATATCTGATCTACTTAATACACCAAAAAGCAATAATCGTACTAGTAAAAAAAAAATAAGTTCACATTTAAATTTTGATAAGACACCAAATAATATACAAACAGTTTTGTCTGCACCAGGGCCCAGTTCATTACCTCTTGACACGGATCAAGCAATAAAAGCACACTCTGTAAGTGCATCTACTTCTAATATTGTTGATAAAGATAACGAGACAATTATTAGTACGAGTATTAGCACCCACGAAAATTATCCAGTCACTGATACAGATGATGACAGCAGTTATGCTCCTAGCACTTCTTCGGAAAGTGAATCTGATATTACCACTACGGAAGATGAGTTTGATGGAGATAGTAACTATCAGTTGGAAAATGGAACACCTCCAAACATTACCACACAGCGAGAAAATGTTGCAGAAGAATCTGATAGAGATAAATGGGTCGACATAGAGGATACGATTCCGGAATTTGAAGAATACCCGCACGAATGTCAATACAATGTACCTGAAAATGTTAAGACACCAGATGAGATATTTAGACTGTTTCTAACAGATGAGATAGTTGACAAGATGGTCCTTGAGACTAATTTGTACGCCGAAAAATTTCTTACTAATCCAGACTTAAAGAAAAAATCTCGGTTCCGTTGTTGGAAGCCAATTAACAGAGAAGAGATGCTGAAGTTTCTAGGTGTTGCCTTAGTTATGGGTTTGAATAAAGTTCCACATATCAATGATTACTGGTCCAAAAATATCATGTATCGAAACGAATATATCATAAAAGTTATTAGTAGAGATCGATTTACTGCAATTTTAAAGTTTTGGCATTTTAGTGATGACTCTATTGACAGGACAACAAAATACGTGATGTATATGAAATGCTTCTTGCTAATTTCAAGAAAGTTATTGTTCCAGGTAAAATGCTAGTGATTGATGAGACCATGGTGCCATGGCGCGGAAGACTACAATTCCGGCAATATATTAAAAATAAAACACATAAATACGGAGTAAAGCTTTATAAATTATGTACTGTTGACGGATTTACTTGTAATATGATGGTGTATACAGGAAAAGGACAGGATGGACGGGAAAAGAATCATGGAATGAAGACTGTTTTGAATTTAATTCAAAATTTGGACCAAAACGGTAGGATTATTATAACAGACAACTTTTACAACAGCGTAGAACTTGCTGAAGAACTATTAAAGAGAAAAACTTTTTTGTGTGGAACTCTCAGAGCAAACAGAAGGGGTTTACCAAAGTCTGTTGTGGCAAAAAAGATAAAAAAGGGTGAAGTGATTGGAAAGTTGAGAAGAACAGGTGTAAAAGTTATAAAGTGGATGGACAAAAGACCAGTCTTAATGATTACTTCATGCAAAGATCATGATGCAAAACTTATAACGAAAACAAGATCTAGGCGAGGGAGGGAGGAACATATAAAGAAGCTAGAATGCATATTTTTTTACAATGACGGCAAAAAGGGAATTGATTATAGTGACCAAATGTCGTCTTATTACAGCACCTTAAAGAGGGGAACGAAGTGGTTTCGAAAATTGATGATGGAACTAATTTTTGGAACAGCTATAATAAATGCATGGGTGATATATAATAATAAGAAAAAGAATAAGACAGCAAAAAAAAATTTATTGAAAGCATAATAATGAAATTCACAGGGATTCCTTTTAACATGGAAAAAGATATTCCGGAAGTGACCACTGAACACAAATACATAGTGAATACCAAGAAGAGACGTTGTGTGAGTTGCTACGAAAAGGCACGAAGAACAATGACCAGTAAAGAAGCGGACAAAAAGACAAAACAGGTGAAAGGTTTCTGTATCAAGTGTGAAAAAACTATGTGTCTTCCTTGTTTTAACGAAAAACATTGACATTTTTTATATTGACCAGTTAATAAGTGCCTAATGTCTTACTATTGTTTTATAATAAATGATTCATTATAGATAATGTTGTTTGTCTTATTGTTTCCCATCACTATTTTTTATCGATATTTATGCAATATCTGCAGAACGAGATCTAAGAGTACTCGCATTTTCTTGCTACCTAGTGCGGAACGAGATCCAAAAGTTCTCGTTTTTTTATTTTGTATTTTTTTTAGTATTGTTTTTGACATAACTTGAGGCGGTGATAACCTACTGAAAGGTCTGATCATCCCCTACCTGCACATACAAAAAAAATATAAATTTGTTCAAATTTCATAAAAATATTGGGGTTTGAAGTGACTATGTCGTACGAGATCTGTTGGATCTCGTTGTGTCATTCCTGATGGATCTTAACGAGAACTTTTAGATCTCGTTGCGTCATATGAACTAGATGCATAAATGGGCTCCCGCAGTGAACGTGTTAAAAGCAAAACTGGAAAAATCCCTAGAAACAAATATTCTCCTGAACTTAGAGGTTTTGCCTTGACTTTACATTTTTATTCTCCAAAAGCATACAGATATGTGCGAAAGACTTTTGGAACGTGTTTGCCTGCACCAAGAACTATAACAAAATGGTACAGTTCTATCGAAGGGAAACCAGGATTTACAAAGGAAGCGTTAGTTGCATTAAAATTACGAGTTGAAAGTAACCCGGACAAGAAAATTTATTGTACTATGGTAATGGATGAAATGAAAATAAAACAACTGACGGAAAGTGTAGCAAGCACTCAAAGACATTACGGTTACGTGGACTATGGATTTGATTTTACGTCTGATAATTCTGAAGAAGCAACTGACGCTTTAGTATTTTTATTAGTAGGTATAAATACTACTTGGAAATTACCTATTGCGTACTTTTTAGTAAAGGGCGTAAAAGCTGAACTAAAAGCACGACTTGTGATGCAAGCTTTTCAGTTAGTTCATGAAACTGGGGCAGAAATAAAAGCACTGACTTGTGACGGAACTAAAGCAAATCTTGCCATGGCTGAAGAGTTTGGCTGCTGTTTAGATGCGAACAATTTACAAACCACAATTCTAGATCCACAAACAGGGCAACAATGCTTTTTCTTTTTAGACCCCTGCCATATGCTTAAATTAGTTCGTAATGCATTCGAGCATTTTATTTTTCTTTACCCAACCAAACTCAGGAAATAAAATTCAATGGTCATATATTCAGAAATTACATGAATTACAGGAAAAGGAACTGTTTTATATGGCAAATAAATTAAAGGCAAATCATATTTTCTTCAAAACAAAAACAATGAATGTTCGCCTTGCAGCCCAGCTCTTCAGTACAAGTGTGGCTGATGCATTGATTTTTTGTAACAATGTAATGACGTTGCCCATGTTTGAAAATGTTGATGCGACAGCTGAGTTTTTGAAATTAATCAATGATTTATTCCACATCCTTGATTCAAAAACTTGGGGCAAAGGTTTTAAACAAGCCTTGAATTTAAAAAAACCATGAAACTGCTTTTGCAAAATTAGATGAAGCAAAAGCAGTTCTGTTGAATTTGGAGACTGATATTAAAAATCGCACAAATTACATCAAAAGAATCAATCTTTTGAAATCCCCTCGTTACACAGGTTTTCTCGGATTTCTTGTTTGCATCAAAAGTGTGAAACGCCCATTCGAAAACTTGGTTTTGGCTTCAAATTCACAATTGACATATTTGCCCTTACACAAAATTAGCCAGGACCATATTGAGATTTTTTTTTCAGTTGTCAGAAGCCACGGTGGCTATTCTGACAATCCGTCTGCTCGTCAGTTTGAATCTATTTATAAAAAGCTATTGATCCACACAGAGTTAATACGAAATGAAAGGGGTACGAACTGTATACCATTAGAAAAAATATCAATACTCAACTGTTCATCAGCAATTGAAAAAATCAATTCTACCTCCAGACAAAAAGAAACTGAAACGTTTTTAAATGATAATCCCTTAGAAGAAAGTAATATTATTTCAGAAATAGAGATTGAAACATACTTGTCCCCTTTTGGAGAAAAAGTTGTGAAATACATAATAAGAATAATAATAACATCTTGGGACAACTCACACAACGCTATCTGATCCCAAACTAAGCAGAGCTTGTACTATGGAAACCAGACAACTGATAAACTTACTTATATATTTTTAAATACATACATATTATAGATAAATAACACCCAGACACAGAATAAACCATCGTGCTCATCACACAAAGATTTATCCTGGGTGGGGATCGAACCCACGACCTCTTGCGTAGCAGTCGGATACACTCCCACCGCGCCATAGAGGCAGTCATAGCGGGATACACAGTATTTTCTACTATTAAAAGACTTAAATGTAGTACATGCATAAAAGGTTTATGTGGACAGCCAAATAAAAAAAGTTTAGCCTACCAAAAAAGTTGGGGTGGTCTTAAGTATGCATCGAAAGAGGTTATTGATTTATGTCGCCTTTGTGAAGTGGAGATCCGTAAACACTTAACTGATGACAAAAAAGTTAGCCCCTCTTACTCGCCGCAAAGGGTTACAAACAAAGTGTTACAACATTATGTTGGCAGACAATAATAAAATTGTTCCCAAACATCGAGAGTCATTATTTTGATAATGATTTTATTGTGCACAATATTGAACTTGCGAAAACGATAACGCAATATTAGAATTAACTATTTGTCTAAGAAGACTGACCCCAAGAAATGCATTAGGCATATTTACACCAAGCTAATACACTTTAAAAATCAATAGGATCTCATACATCTTAGTTTCTTGGTTATAAGTCCTTGAAAAACTTTGGGCGCACTCGTTTACATCTCGCAGCTTTCTCGCACGCGCAATATTTTAAAAAGTAGTCAATACATGTGAACATTTTAAAGACAATCTTTAAATTACTTGTCTCAAAATCAAACTCATGTTTCCAAAAACATTACTTTTGTTGCCAATACGAACGATAAGGCTGCGATAAATGACAACGCTCCGTGATGACAACGCTCCGTGTAATCGCATCTGGTTATCTTGTGAATTATGTGTTTCTATCAAATATATTTTTTAAATAATTACTCAGTTTTACTTACTTATTTTTTCCTGCAGCCTAAGAAATCATATCTTTGATTGATTGATATTTTTTGTTTTTAAAATATCTAAATGCAGGTTTTCTTATCTATATGAGAAAACCTGCATTCATATATTTAAAAAACATCTTGCCTCAATCGTGATTTGGACCAGTTAAATGGTGCCAATATCGGACACTAATTCCTGACTCCGTGTTGCTACTGAGAAATTCCTAATAAAAAACCCAATAACACTGCCTGGTCCGGAGTCGAACTCAAGACCTCGTGTTCAGCAGTCATGCTTGCGACCACTAGACAATCGAGGCAGTCCTTGCACAGAGGCAATGAAACATCCTATAATCTATTTTATAGTCTTTGTTTAAAATCTACGTTACCTACGTAAAAAGAATTGATCTGCTTTATAGACCAATTTGATAAGTAAATGATAAAAATAAATGTTAAAGAAGAGCCAGATGTAAAAAGCTATAATTTAATTATATTCTTTTGTCATAATTATTGGCGGAACTTAGTGATTTACATAAAAATGACGTCACCTCGTATAGTGACAGGTTGTCCCTGTGTGTGTTTTTACATGTGTGCGTATAGTTTATGCATGTGTTTGACAATTTCGTCGTGTGCGTGCGTAACAACGTGATCGAAAATGCATTAGTGTGTATCACTATTTGTGTGCGTTGCCTCGTCCCCCGCGCGGAAAGTGGCAGACTTATTCGCATAGATATTAGTGCTCGTTGCTACTCCGGTTGGTTTAATGCTCTAAGATTGAAAAAGTCACTTTTAGAACAAAAGGATAATAGAGATGGCCGTAATATAAAAAATTCTCATGCTATAGATCGGACTTTGATCACGGCTCATATCGAATCATTCAATCCATGTGTGCATCATTATAGACGACTGCATGCTCCCAACAAGAGATACTTGCCAAGTGACCTTACAATTACAGACATGTATAAAAATTTCAAAGAGAAGTACCCCGAATTCAAATGCAGTCTTGAAACCTACAGAGACCACTTGACAAACAAAATGAACATTTCTTTTGCTAAACTCGGTCACGAACAATGCGAGACATGTGAAACTTTCAACCTCCATAACCTTGATCATGTAAAAGAACCGTGTACCCATTGCGAAATATGTAATACCTACGCTCAGCACAAAATTAAGTATACACTCGCCCGAAAAATGTACGATGCAGACTCAGAGGCGAATAGTCAGCCTAATACTGTAATTGTTTCTGTGGACCTACAAAAAGTTATAATCCTACCTCGCATTGATATTTTTAAGTCAGCTTTGTTCTGTCCCAGACTTGTGGCGTACAATGAAACCTTTGTGCCCCTAGGAAACTTCAAGAAAGGTCGTGTGTTTGCAGCAATTTGGCATGAAGGGGTGTCAGGTAGAAAGCAAGAGAATATCACCAGTACATTTAGAGCGTTCTTACTAAATAATCGTGATGTAGAGCACATAATTTTATGGCTTGATAATTGCTCTGCCCAAAATAAAAACTGGTGTTTTTTTTTACATTCTTGGTATGTATAGTTAACAGCTTAGAGATTTCTGCCACAACAATTGAACTCAAGTTTTTTGAACCAGGTCATACCTTTATGTCCGCCGACTCCTTCCATCATTTTGTTGAGCAGTCGATGGACAAAAAGGGTAAGCTTTATGATTATCAAGACTTTTTAGAAGCTGTTGAACATTCAATGAAATCGGGGAAAGTTGAAGTTAAAAGTATGGAAATAAAAGATTTTATTAATTATAAATCTCATATTGCATAGTTCAGTATGACAGTCCAAAAAAGACTGTCATACTGAACTTCGAAGTTTGAAATACCGATGCACTGTATTCATAAAGTTCATGAGTAAGAATAACGTTAGTAAGAAAGTATGCTATGACGATTATCCTTATTGAGAATGTTCTTTACTGCGATGCACATAACTTCGACAATTTGCTTTGACGAATAACGATCATCAGAATGTTCATTACAGCGATGCACGGAACTTCGAAAACCTGCTATGACGAATATCTTAATTAATAATGTTCTCGCGAGGTACTGAATTACTTTTAAGTTAAAATAATGTAATTATGTAGATATAAGGATATTTATATGATATTTGATGATAGCCAATGAAATTTATCATTGCACTGTAGGTATACATACGTAAATAATAAAATGTCAATTGATATAACAGTAATTTAATTTAATAAATTCACGTCAAAAAATATGACAATTAATTGAACAAAATAAGGTTTTCTTAGGAAAAGTTTAATCGTAGACACATACTACAACATAGTTTTGAGTAATCAGTAAATAATAAATTTTTTATTATGTTGTAATGGAAATATTAAGTTTACCTAATGAATAAAGTTATGTTTCTATGTAGAGGAAATAACAGTATATTTAATCAATTTATTTAAAAATATTAAGTTTTTAAGTAAATAATGTAAGCAAGACCGCTTAGGTACTCCTTCAAATCCATAGTTTCCTTCTTTAAAATATATTCTTTAATTTTCTCTATGAACACTGAGGTACTACGTTTTTTTTTTTTAATGTTTGCCTTTATTCTCTCTATTTCTAAACACGTATTTTTTTGTTCTTTTATCAATTCTTGTAATGTTTTATATATATTCATTTGCTTCCTATTTAACAGGCTATTCCAGTGATTGTGCCAATTTTCAATGGCGTTTTGAGTTGTGGGAATGTTTGCGTTTACGCATTCCAAAACGGACCACATCCGAGGAATTGAATCTTGGAGGTGATCTTTTCAGCTGAAATTTTAGGCCTGGAACTCGTTCGTACGTTCCCCCTATATAATATTTGTAAAACCAATCTGTAACCTTTGCTGCATCATTAGGAATAATTTCATCACGAATCATTTCAAAAGCTTCAGGAATTTCGTCCGGATCTAAATACGCTAATGTTGCTAAATGTCTCATTTTGTGGGCATATTCACTGTCGGTGGTGTATTTTTTGGCCAATCCTTCCTTTTGTATGTGCTTGAAGATATTCTGGGACAAATGAAAATAGCAACATTTGTGTTTTGCTCCAGGAAAGGCACTGACACAGGCTTTTATGGCCGCTATTTCAAAATCCGTAATTATGAATTGCGGACTTAGCTGAATATTTAGGTTATTTAAAGTATACCTTACAACCATTTCTAAAAATATCGTGTAAGATCGTTGACTTTTATTTGACAGCAATCCGTAAACCAGCGGTAGGGTTTGCTTAGTACAGTTTTGTCCAACCTGGCCATGGATTGAATATAGCTGATAAAATAAATTTGGACAACATTTGAAAGTACCATCCATTATCCAAAATTCAGAGGATCCTAAAAGACTTAAGTTCTTTTTGGTACTGAAGACAAGAATGACATCATTTTCATCTATGAAATGACCTATTAAAAATTGCTCGCCTTCGAATTCCGAATATTGTTCAGGGACAGTGAAATCGTGTAGGCTTTTGGGAAGGCTAGGCTCACTTCTTCTTCTTTCCCTATGAATTATCATCCGCATGGCTTGTTTAGAAGGCATATAGGGAGCCGATGTTGAAGGTATTTCCTGCTGGGTTTTTTGTATAATTTGCCCAGGCCGATCGAAACTTTGTTCAGCTCTTCTTTTTAGTGAGGATCTCAAAACATTTGCCAATGCAGTATCTTGGTCTGGTTCGTGCAGGTGTGATATACTATTTAATTTACTAATGTAATGATTTTCACCGACCTTTTTTGTTATCGCGGCAGCACCACAACTTGATGATGACTTTCGAATACAACTCCAGTAAAATGTAGTATCGCATTTTTTATTTAAAGTGTACAAAAACCCATCTTGCAAGAGCAGATCTTTATTTTTGTGCGATTTCACGAACTCACAACAATGACCTTCCATTTTCACAAAACAACTCAGTGTACTCATGGACTTAATAGGCACGGCAAGTTCGTTGCAAAATAGTTCGACATACCCTACAATATGTAATATTACAAATAAAATTAAATACTTACTAATATTTATATTAAGATATTATATTAATTATTGAAAGCTATTATTAAATATTAAATAGATACATATAAGTAAATATTATTTCCGTAATAGCAATGACTAACAAGGAAAACAGCATATAATTAAATTTACTGTGTGAATTTTGTAATTAAATTTTCTTGAAACGTAACATTGCTAATCACAATAAATCAGGCGCAGTTAATATAGCCATAATAGATCGATCGAATCACGATGCTAAAATTCTGTAATCTCGCGAAAACGAACATTATTAATTAAGATATTCGTCATAGCAGGTTTTCGAAGTTCCGTGCATCGCTGTAATGAACATTCTGATGATCGTTATTCGTCAAAGCAAATTGTCGAAGTTATGTGCATCGCAGTAAAGAACATTCTCAATAAGGATAATCGTCATAGCATACTTTCTTACTAACGTTATTCTTACTCATGAACTTTATGAATACAGTGCATCGGTATTTCAAACTTCGAAGTTCAGTATGACAGTCCAAAAAAAAAATTAAGGATAGGCATGGAAACCGGGTATACATCAAAGATATTGTACATCTTATGGTAAAGAGGGGAAGTTACAGTTTTTTTTACAAAAAGAATTTTGATGAGATAGAATTCAAAGGACTATCTTGTCTCAAATCAAAGACCTTGCCTAACTTTACTGCAAAAACTGTTCCTAAAGGCGTTGATGTTGAAAGGAAACAAAATATCTTAAAAGTACTAGGACCACTTATTCCAACAAATAGATTGATCTTCTGGAAAAAACCTTTCTGTTTGTTCTACACCACAAGAACCAGAAAAATCATTCTTTGATATTGATGAATAGTGTTAAATTTTTAATGTTATATTTTATTACTAAGAGTCTGTGATTTTTCTGTTTGTGTTTAAAGGATTTGACGGATTTACACACAGAAATAATGTGCCTTAAATGTAACTTAAGACTTATTATTATGTACAACAAAAAAACTTAATTATATTTTTTTTTCTGGTCTGTTAATTGTATGTAGGTAACTTTACCGTACATTTTATAGTTATAAGAGTGTTTTATAATGTTACATAAATGATAAGACTGGCTGTGCATTAGATTTTGATAAATACTTTTTTATTATTGTAAACCTAGTAGTAAGAATATTAAGAGGCTTCAAAAGCTAAACTCAACCGATGTTATTTTAAGCGTATTAAACTGTTATGGGTAACAAGTTATTCCTAGAAACTGTTATTTAAGATTTTCCTATGTAGACTTATGTAAGTGTGTGATGTTTTGTATTTCATTTAAATTTACTGTAACGTTGATCTCAAGATAATGTCCACCTTTTAAAAATACGCACTTAGATTAAGTAATTTTATTTTATTATTAAACATTTAATATTTTTATGTTGTTACATATTATGAGAAAACTAACACATTTTTTTGGATTAGAAGAAGTTTTTATTTTTGATATGTGATTTTTTATATATTACATATTAATTATGTAAAAATAAACGTTTTATAAAATACTAGCTTTCGCCCGCGGCTCCGCCCGTGTGGATGTCGGTTATCGCGATAAAAACAGGATATGTCCTTCCCCGGGACTCAAACCATCTTCATGCCAAATTTCATCTAAATCGGTTCAGTAGTTTGAGCGTGAAAGCGTAACAGACAGACAGACAGACAGACAGACAGACAGACAGAGTTACTTTCACATTTATAATATTAGTATGGATTACCCATCTATTTTTCTTACTGCACTAGTAAAACGAACACTTTTTTTCCCTTCGGCCATGTACGAAACTAAGTTTCGAAACTAGTTTCTAAATAAGAATAATATTTCTTCTTTCGAAATTGGTTTCGGTAAAAGAAAAATCATTCTGAATTAGAAAATGGTTTCGATAAAAGAATATTATTTCGTCTTTCGAAACTTTCAAGTCATACATAATCTAATATAAATAAATTACTGTCCACTAACACATTATAAAACCTTTTTAATTGAAATGACATAATTATATTGTCAGTATCCTCAATGACATACGTCAAGCGCTGATAAAGTACAGAAGTGCAACGAAGCAATTTAAATAGCATTCATTTAATTGATATTGTGCATTGCAGTATAAAATATATAATGAATAAAACAAAAATTGAGTTCATAAATACTAAAAGAGGAGGGGTAGCATCTCTATATGAAGGGCGGAAGTACCATAGAAAGAAAATTTACAAAAACGGCAACACATTTTATTATTGCGAAAAAGAACATTTGGGATGCACCTTTGCATCCCAAATGTTCTTTTTTTTACTAACTTTACTATTAATTCTAAGAATGAAATTATAAAACAAAACCAACACGAGAATCACTGTAAAGGGGATATTGTAAAAACAGGATATCTTAAAAACATGGATAATTTAAAACAAAAAGCTAGTACTAATTTTGTCTCAATAAAAAAACAATATGACGATATGAAGACTGATCTGGAAAATATGGGACATAGTTTTATTAGTCAATTGCCAAGTTTTAGTAATATTAAAAGTGGACTATACAATGAACGCAACAAAGTACTAGGTGTGACAAAACAGAGATTTACACTACCTAGCGAAGTAGTTGTTCCCGGAAAATTTGAAAAATTGATCTTAGCTGATTTCATTGATGACGGCAATCGCATGTTAGTATTTTGCACAGCAAATGCAAGACAAAAAATCACAAATTATAAACACTTCTACTGTGACGGAACCTTTAAGTCTTGCCCACGATGTTTCAAGCAGCTATATTCTATACATGGCTTTGATGAAAAAACTCTATCATTAACTCCTTTAATTTTTGCCTTTCTCGAAAACAAAAAAAAGGTAACTTACAAAATATTATTCCTATTAATAAAATCACAAATTCCGTCATTTGAACCCCAGAAGATTACTTTGGATTTTGAGAAAGCAGCAATGCTAGGAATCATAGATGTATTTCCAATGATCGAAATAAAGTTATGCTACTTCCATTTTAACAGGGCATTATTCCGAAAGGCAAAGAAACTGAACTTAAATTCAAGTGTCAAAAAGAGACACGTAGCTCGTTGTGCAGGCTTAGCCCGTTTGCCCCAACAGTTTATTACTAAAGGATATAACTATGTACCGTAAAACGGGGTTATTTTGCGCCTACGCAGATTACTTTGCGCCAAATCTGATGAAAGTTCTTAATAAAATTACATGAAAAGTTTTAAAACAATGCGTTTTTTCTAGTTTCTGAACGAAACGTTATTGTCAAAGGTTGTCAGTTTGACAGATTCCAGGCGGCCATTTCATCAAGATTCTTGTTGCAACAGGTTAAGAGAAAGTGCGAAGTTTTTGAAAAAAAAAATAGTTACCTAATTCCAACTATACTTCTTAGATCGTCTGTCATACAAAGGTAAATGAATCACTATATTAATGGTTAATATTATCTAGTTCATCGTTTTGAATAGTATTTCAGTTTGAATCGTAGCTAGAATATTATAGGTTATTTTTTTTTTCATTGTAGTCATTAACAGCCTAAAAATGGGGTTACATTGCGCCGGTGCAAAGTAACCCCATTCAAGTCCTTTAGTGTTGCTAGATTAATTATTTATTTTTTACAGGTACCTATTTAATATGCCGAGGGTATACAAGAGGAAATTAGGTTCTCGGCGGTACGCTGACTATACTAAAGAAAAATTACAGCTATGTTTACATGCTATCACATCTGGAAGTATGACTCAGAGACAAGCAAGCAAACACTTTGACATTCCTCGTCGAACTATCATATATAAGCTGAAAAAAGTTCACATGGGTCCACCAGGACCGCCATTAGTATTTTCTAATGAAGAAGAGGAAGCTATTGTAGCGCATGTAATAACAATGGGCACTTTTGGGTTCCCTTTGACGGAGTTCGACCTCAAGATGGTTGTTAAAACTTATTTGGAAAAATGTGGGCGTACTGTAAAAAAATTCAAAAACAATATGCCTGGAAATGACTGGCTCAAACAGTTTTTGAATCGTCACCATCAACTTTCAGTCCGTTTAGCTACAAATATAAAGAGGAGTCGTGCAGCTCTTAGCAAAGAAATTTTGCAAGACTATATTGATAATTTAAAGACAGTAGTAGAAAACGTACCCCCAAGTCATATATTTAATTACGTTGAAACCAATTTGACGGATGATCCCGGACAGAAAAAAGTAATAGTTCGTCGTGGATGTAAATACCCCGAGAAAATCTGCAACTCCTCAAAGGCCAGTACATCGATTATGTTTTTTGGAAGTGCCTCTGGCGAATTGGTACCTCCTTATGTCGTATATAAATCGATAAAATTGTGGAATACGTGGACGGAAAATGGCCCAACAAGTTGTCATTACAGTAACTCTCCCTCGGGTTGGTTTGACCATCAGTTATTTTCCGATTGGTTAGAATCTCTCATGATACCCAAACTGAAGAAATTAGAAGGCAAGAAGGTACTAATTGGGGATAACCTGGCCTCGCACTTGTCTGTGCATACACTAAAACTTTGCCGTGATAATGATATCTCATTTGTTTGTCTACCCGCTAACAGTAGTCACATTACACAACCTCTAGATGTGGCGTTTTTTCGTCCACTTAAAACCGAATGGAGGAAAATTCCCCTCCGTATCAGAAGGGCAATTTAGTAAAATGTCTTTGTAGGTTGGTCGTCATAACGGCAAAATGACTGACTAGTAAAACGTCTGAAATTTCAAATCGTCATACTAGTAGAACGTCTGAAATGGAAAATGTCATGTTAGGCAAAAGGACTTGGCTGTACATTCAAGCCTAATGCATTCTATAAAAGTAGGTATTCTACTCCAGATTAAATACTCCTTTGTTTTCCTTATTATAAATGGGACTGGCTTGATCTAGTACTGGCCAGTTTTAGATGTAATAATATGACAATCAAATCATGTCTATCAAATATACAATTTAAATATATTGTTATATGGAGAATTGTTTTACATTTTTGCAAATATAAAATGGAAGAAAATAAGGACCAGTTTATTTTTATAACCAGTCAAAAGGGTAAAAATGTTTTACTCCGAGATGGTTATAGATACAACCAGAGTGTTAAAAATAAGAATGGTACGAGTTTTTGGAGATGTTCAAAGAGAGATGAGTGCAGTGCTTCTTTGACATTGAACGCGAATAAAACAGAAATCATCCGGGAAATTTTACATTCATGCAAAAGGCAAAAAGAGAAGAATGAATTCGATTATATAATGGATAAGTGTAAAACGGAATGTTGTAGAAAATTTACTCCTGTTACGAAAATATTTGAGCATCACTTTGCAAAATCTAATCTCGACATCTTGCCATGCAGTGACTCCAAAAAAGATACATTATATCGAGCTCGGCGAAAATTTTTGCAAGTACAAAAAACTGATTTTTCTAATATAAGTGAAGTTGAAATACCAGCATTATTAGCCAATGACTTTCTTTATTGTGTGGATGGGACGGAAAATGACAAAATATTTGTTTTTGTAACAAAATTTATTCAACAACAGTATTTCGGAGACGGTACTTTTAAGGTTCCAATACCATTCTACCAATTATATTCACTTCATGTTGATATAGACAGTTGTAAGGAGACCACCAATGTTGTACCTATAATTTTCATGTTGTTACCAAATAAAACACAATCTACTTACGAACGAATGTTTTCCATAATCAAGTATCGTTTCGGAATTGCCATAAAACATTTCAAATGTGACTATGAGGTTGCACAGATCAATGCTTTTCAAATAGTATTCCCCGATTCAGAACTGACAGGGTGCTACTATCATTTTAACCAGGCGGTATGGCGCAAATCTCGTAAATTGAATGTAACTAATACGAAACAGGGAAGAGAGATAACACGATTGTCTGCCAACCTTCCACTGCTTCCATCAATATTTATTCATGAAGTTTGGACTAAAATTACCGAGGAAGCAGTACAAATAGAATCTAATTGCATTTCTGAATTTATTAAGTATTTTAATAAACAGTGGATTGTTAAAACCAAGCCGAACAATATCACCTGTTTTAAACAAAGACACAGAACCAATAATGCATTAGAGGGATGGAACAGGCGTTATAATGCTAGGGTGGGACAAAAAAAGGGTTTACCGTTATATATTCACGCACTGCGTAAAGAAGCTAAATGGCAAGAATTTAAATATAAACGCACAATATTTGAGGGGCAGAAACGGAGGAAGAATGACCGTATTTTTGATGCAAAATATAAAAGGGAAGTGAGAAAATTGGAAGAAAATGAAATTTCCATCTATAATTTTTTAAAACGTGTGACTCATTTAAATCGCATTATTTTCGGAGACGATTGCTAAACTACAAATTGCGCGAGCAGTTTGTAAGTGTTAATTAAATATCTACCTTATTCCGTTTCTACAAGTACCTACAAGACGCAGACCGGCGCGCATGTTCAAACCGGTTTTCTCGAAGCACGTGATTTATTTTTTAATCTATAACATTTCTAAATGTTACTAGGTTCAGGAAAAACATTTTTGTTATTATAGAAAAATATATAATATTTTAAATTTATCTTTGATTTATTTTGTTTATCAGTGTACCAGGTCTTTTGCCTAACATGACATTTTCCATTTCAGACGTTCTACTAGTATGACGATTTGAAATTTCAGACGTTTTACTAGTCAGTCATTTTGCCGTTATGACGACCAACCTACAAAGACATTTTACTAAATTGCCCTTCTGATACGGAGGGGAAAATTCTCACAACGTGGAAAGAATCTGTAGAGGGATCTAAAAATACCACTGTGCCTAAACAAACGTTTCCCAGTCTTCTTAAACAGCTACTGAAAAACATATCACAAAACGCGGCGGAAAACCTTAAGAGTGGATTCCGTAAATGCGGCATTTATCCTTGCAACATAACAGAGTTGTTAGCGAGAATACCAGGGGAGACTTCTGTTACTGATCGAGAGGTGTTATCGGCGTCTTTCATCGAGCATTTAGAAAACAAGCGGAAGTCAGTCACAGACTGCACTGGAAAAACGAGAAAGAAGAAATTTGAAATCCCCGCTGGCAAAAGCATCTGTCACGAGATAAATTATGACTCTGATAAAGAAAATCCCACTACATCCAGACTATCTAACCGTGATACTGACCAATACTCGTTGCATGATGAATCCGATGATAACGGGTGTTTTTTAGACCCAGATAGCGCTAGTGAATGCGAGACTCTGCCACAGTCATTATTTCAGGAATTGAGACGTGAGAAAAACACCTTTGTTGTCGTAAAATACGATGATAACCCAGGGATCATTGTTGATTTTGACGACAAAGGTGCAACAGTTGATTGCATGTCGAAGTCTCTAAAGTCATGGAAATGGCCTCAAACAAAAGACACCAACTATTATGAGTGGGACGATATACTTGGCAGCATTGATCCTCCGAAAAAAATTTCGAAACGGGATTTGTATAGCGTAAAAGAGCTCGACAGCTTTAACTGACTTTGCTCCACTATACTTACTGTATTTACTTTGCGCCGTCCATGTTTTCCTTCAATTAACGGTGATTCTCAAATTTGGTGCAAAATGACCCCGCTCTTGGCATTACTTTGCGCCAAATCAAATTAAAAAAATAAAAAAGATCTCATTATGTGCCATCCTTATCATAATAATAAAAACATTCTTTAACATGTGCTCTTTCAATAATTACCAAAACACTGTATCCTTAATTGTAATACATTATTTTTATTTTTATTTTCTCCTGAAATATGTTAAAATTTGTGCAAAGTAACCCCGTTTTACGGTAATGAATAAAAGTCCAAATGGCATAGAAGTACAAAAATTTAATAAATATTTTAAAAGGCAATGGTTTGAGCAAAACAATTTTCAGAAAGTTTGCAACTGCAGCGAGGAAGAAATAAGAACAACGAACCACTTGGAGGGGTGGCATTCAAAACTAAACAGATTCATTGCGCGTACGAATCCTACATTAGCTCAAGTCTTGGATGTCTTGAAAAATGAAACCGGTGTTGCCAAAACAAAAACCAAAAAGAACAAAAATTACATGGAGATAGACGAAGAAATCTTTTCATTACATTATTAAACATTGTCTATTTGACTTTTGAATTAAATATAAACATTAAATTTTTGTTTTTATTTATTTAAAACGTTATGCACAAAAGTACAAAGGCGGACTTAATGCCAGAAGGCATTCTCTACCAGTGTACCTTGGGGTGGTGTAGAGAAAAAAAAGTAGGTGGTAGGAAAGTAAGTCTTACTTCTTGTACATACATTTTATATTAGATTATGTATGATTTGAAAGTTTCGAACGACGAAATAATATTCTTTTATCGAAACCATTTTCTAATTCAGAATGATTTTTCTTTTACCGAAACCAATTTCGAAAGAAGAAATATTATTCTTATTTAGAAACTAGTTTCGAAACTTAGTTTCGTACATGGCCGAAGGGCTTTTTTTCTATAAAACCAACTAACATGCAGTATTTTTTCACCTTACTGCGTGTTAGTTTGGTTTCTTGACACAAAAACTAATCCAAACGCAGTAATGCTACTTTATACTGCGTTTTAATCAGCTTAAATGTTTTTTTTTTATAAAAAAGGCGGTGCAGTAATTCGCGCCAAAATATTAAATAGCCATTAATAAATTCATTTATAAGAATATATTTTTTTTTATTGTTAAGACGTGTGAACCTTATAGTCAGGGGGTTGCCTGTTCGTAACTTGTCCGGTTGCGAAACAGGTGGCTTCAGGTACGCAACCCCGACTTCCCGAGCCGCCAATCACTGCACTCCCAACCATCCCTGCACATTGGTGTCCACTGTCCTCCCTTTCCTTTCCTACTACTTGTGGTAGCATCTAGCGACCGGGTAGGTACCACAGCTTGGCTTATTTTGATCGTATAGCAAATATGCGTTCCGACCAAAGAGCTAAGTAGCCGATATCCCTCCCTTCTTCCAAGTATCCCTTCCACATGAGCTGTCGGGTCGCATTGAGGTTCGGAACAGGCGGTGTAGGAGTTCTCGCGGATCCGTAGGGCGTGACGGGTTGACGGGGGGTTCAGGGAGACCCGGTGGGAATGGTTACCGTCGGCCACCTGCCGGTCAGTAGGGGACCCGAACCCGGGAATATCCCACCTGGGAGGCTGTCCCGCCAACCGGCGAAAATCCCACATACTGCTGCCGAGCCGGGAGGGAGACCGGAGTGGATCCCGTTAGTGGTATGCGGGGGGGCACCGGGGGCCCTTCCGTGCCCCGCGTCAGCCCTTCATACAACTCGCGGACCAGCCGGGACTTACGCCCCGCCCCCTTATCTGAGTATCACTGTGGCCCCATACCTCATATAACCCCTTCCCGATATATATCTCTCTCTAAATGATGCCACGATTACGAAAAAAGAGAAGGCTTTACACGGCGGACACCCTATCCACATTTAAAATGGATTTTTGCAATGTCAGGGGTCTTCATAGCAACCTTGACGCTGTACACCACCACCTTGAGACAGCGCGGCCTGCTTTGCTCTTTTTAACGGAGACGCAGATATGTGCCCCGGATGACATCTCGTACCTTAAATACCCCGGCTACGAATTGGAGCAGACATTCCTTCGGAAAGCCGGGGTGTGCGTGTTCATACGGAGCGATATATGCTGTCGCCGCCTTCGGGGCCTCGAACATGTAGATCTGTCCATTTTATGGCTTCGCGTAGACCATGGGGGACTTACCCGTATCTACGCGTGCCTCTACAGATCTCCTTGCAGTGATTCGGGGTCGACTCTACTATTTGAGAACGTCAAAAGGGGGATTGACCAAATGTTGGAGCAGTGCCCATCCGCAGAGGTGGTGGTCCTCGGTGACTTTAACGCTCATCATAAAGAATGGTTGGCATCGAGGACCACCGATCTCCCAGGTAGGACCACTTTCAACATGGCCTTGGCCTATGGTCTCTCACAACTAGTAATACAGCCCACCCGTTGTTGTTGTATTCCAGACGTTGAGAGCCACAAAGCCTCCTTATTGGACCTTCTGCTGACAACACATCCACGCGGATACAGGACGGTCGTCGATGCTCCACTTGGATCGTCCGACCACTGCCTTATCCGCACTGAAGCCCCCATTGCGCTACCCGTCCGCTCTCCAGCGAATGGTTCCCGCAGAGTCTGGCGATATGAGTCAGCAGATTGGGATGGACTCCGCGAATTTTTCGCGTCCTACCCTTGGAGGCGGCTTTGCTTCTCCACAGAGGATCCCGACGCTTGTGCGGACTGCATCACGGATACGGTGCTTCAGGGAATGGAACTATTCATTCCCAATGCCCGAATTCCCGTTGGCGGTCGTAGTCGCCCCTGGTTCAACCAGGCTTGTCGAGTGACCGCGCGCCTGAAACAGTCTGCGTACTTAGCCTGGAACGATGCCAGGAATCGTAAGGATGTGACCGTGAATGTTGAGAAACGTAAGTTCAACGCCGCCTCCAGAGCCAACAAGAAGGCTATTGCTATAGCAAAGGCAGATCACATTGCCAGAATTGGCGAGCGACTTCAAAGGCATCCCTCTGGGAGTCGTGCATTCTGGTCGCTCGCCAAAGCTGCACAAGATAACTTTTGCCAGTCCAACCTCCCACCACTGCGCAATTTCGATGGCAGTCTGGCCCACAGTGCTAAGGAGAAAGCTGATCTCTTGGGCCGACTCTTCGCCTCTAACTCGACTTTGGATGATAGAGGAGCCATACCACCTTCCATCCCAAAGTGTAAGAGCTCCATGCCAGAAATACGCATCACGCAACGTGCGGTTAGGCAGGAGCTCAGGCTCCTTGATACCCAGAAATCGAGCGGGCCGGACGGCATCCCTGCAGTGGTACTTAAGACGTGCGCCCCTGAGTTGACCCCCGTTCTGACGCGCCTCTACCGCCTCTCATATAAAACCGGAAGGGTTCCATCTTTGTGGAAGGTCGCCAATGTCCACCCTATTCCCAAAAAGGGTGACCGGTCAGACCCGTCAAATTACAGGCCGATAGCGATAACATCCTTGTTATCAAAAGTGATGGAGAGAGTTCTCAACACCAGACTCTTGCGGTATCTTGAGGAGCACCAGCTGATAAGCGACCGCCAGTACGGCTTCCGTTACGGTCGCTCAGCTGGTGATCTCCTTGTGTACCTCACGCACCGCTGGGCTGAAGCCTTGGAAGGCAAGGGCGAGGTTCTTGCTGTCAGCCTCGACATCGCCAAGGCGTTTGACAGGGTCTGGCACAAGGCCCTTCTATCGAAGCTTCCTTCTTATGGAATCCCCGAGGGGCTCTGCAGATGGATCGCTAGCTTTCTGGACAATCGGAGCATTATGGTCGTCGTTGACGGTGCTTGTTCCAGTCTGAAAACCATTAATGCTGGCGTTCCACAAGGTTCGGTGCTCTCCCCAACACTGTTCATTCTGCATATCAATGATATGCTGTCCATAGAGAACATACATTGCTATGCGGATGACAGCACGGGTGATGCGCGATATACCAGCCAACAGAACGTCCCTCGGAGCGTTGTTCAGGAGAGACGGTTGCAACTTGTGTCAGAAGTCGAGGACTCTCTGGGGCGGGTCTCCGAATGGGGTGAGAGGAACCTGGTTCGATTCAACCCCACTAAGACACAAGTATGCGCGTTCACTGCGAAGAAAGACCCATTTGTCCTAGTGCCACAGTTCCAAGGAGTTACACTCCGAGTCACCGAGAGTATTGGGATCCTCGGTGTCGAAATCTCCAGCAAAGTCCAGTTTGGGAGTCATTTGGAAAGTAAAGCCAAATTGGCGAGCAAAAAGGTGGGTGTCCTCAACAGAACGAAGCGTTACTTCTCGCCGGCACAGCGACTTGTGCTCTATAAAGCGCAGGTTCGACCGCACGTGGAGTACTGCTCTCATCTCTGGGCGGGTGCCCCCAAATACTTGCTCGATCCATTTGACTCCCTCCAAAGGCGAGCTGTTCGGATCGTTGATGACCCCAATCTCACGGACAGACTGGAGTCTTTACAGCAGAGGCGTGACTTTGGTGCACTTTGCGTACTCTACCGTCTGTTCAACGGGGAGTGCTCTGAGGAACTGTTTGACATGGTGCCACCGTCACCTTTCTACCACCGCACCACTCGACATCGTAGTAGGGTTCATCCATTTCACCTGGAAACAATACGGTCCTGTACGGATCGATTCCGGCGTTCTTTTCTTCCACGTACGTGTAGACTCTGGAATGAACTACCTGCTGCAGTGTTTCCCGAGCGCTACGACATGTCTTTCTTCAAACGAGGTTTAAAGAGAGTTTTCACTTCACGGTAGGCAGCGGCTTGGGTGTGTCCCTGACATTCCTGTAGTCCATGAGCGGCGGTTACCGCTTACCATCAGGTGGGCCGCTGGCTCGTCTGCCAACCATAGGCAATAAAAATAAAAAAATAAAAAAAACCTACGCCTATAGAACAATTCTGGATTATTTTTTTTTGTTGATGCATCTCCTTATTTTTTATATCAAATTCTTAACTTTAAATGGTGTTTTCTCGCAATCGTTTTTTTGCGGTTATTGCACTTTAGTGTCTGGTGGGCAGTAATGTGAGGGCATCAGACATACCTCTTGCTGATGGATCATCGTCTCACACGAATGCTGAAATACCAGATTTCAATCTTAATGTGGTATAACCATAAATGTTGACGAGATGAATGAATTTCTTGATTTTTTCCACCTTGTATTCCCCCGAAATTATATAGAATATCTGGTAAACTGTACTAACAGTTATCAGACCGCTTTATGCAATAGTAACATACCTCACACCAGACATAGTCGTTAGTAAATGATGTACCGAGAAGTCACATCAGAAGAGATTATAAAATTTTTTGGACTTAGCTAACTCAAAGGTCATATAAAATGTCCTAAACAAAGAAACCTCTTTTCATTATCTGATCCACTATAATATCACCCCGTATTTAGCTTCATAATGTCAGGACGAATGTATGAGCAAATTTTACGCTGCCTCTATGCATCGGAATTGGAAGCAAAAAGAGAAAGCAAGATTGTGAAATTAATTGATATGATGACACTTTTCTAATTTACAATGCTTCTCAAAAGCACCGTTGTGGAGCAACAACACGGCTTTATGACGAGTTTGGCGACTTGTGTCAAAAATGAAATATGTCCAAGTATAATAATGTCCACTCGTATACAAATGCCGAAATATAAAAATGCCAAATAAAAAAATTATCAATGTAGAAAATTGCCTAAACAAAATTTGGTCCACATGGAAAAATGGTGATGTATAATATTGTCCACTAGAATTTGGTCCATATAGAAAAATGATGAGGTATAATATTGTCCACTAGAATATAATACTTAGTTGAGATAATATACATATCGTCCCATTAGTAGAATATTGTTTTATCATCACATGTAACAAAAATGATATTATGGTAAATTCGTTATCGTAATGACGTAAGCTATCCAATGATATATTTTTTTATAATTTTTATTCAATATTTTAAAAGTTATTAAGTTGGAATAAAGTTTTTGCCGCGCGGCATACCTGAATAAACGTCTCACGAACACATAACGCGATGATCCTCTATCCCGCTCTGCCGCTCCCGGCTCTGTGCGTCGCGTTCCTTCATTACAACGCGCATTGTTCAACGTAGTCGCCGAGAGTGAGGTGTTGTGACAATGGATACCGACAGTGGCGATCAAAATGGTAAGAAATCAATTAAATTATCGTTATTTTGTTTACATACACAACGTTGTTCATTACTGTTGAGAATTAAACGTTTAAATTAGTGATAAGAAAATTATTTATGGAATAGAATATACGTAAAATACATATTTCTTGGATTATTCTAAAATTTATACAACAACCATAAATTTAAATTAAATTTAATGGAAAATAAACTTTTTTAGTATGTTAATTACATTGTTTTGGGTCTATTACACAAAATTATTGACATTACCACAGAGACAGTATTTAAGATCACATAAAACATTTTTCTACCAAGTTGCCGCGTCTTTTTAAACTTGAGTGTAATCCGCTACAATACTTTATTGATAAGTTTCTTAACATGTTAATATACAAAAAAGCTTGTCTTATTTGTTTCTCTAATTTTGTAGTTTCTTATGCACATATTATATTTTACTACGCATAATTGTATCTTCTTTTCGTCGGCATGTACACATGAAACATTATTCGACCAAATTATTTTTTAAAGTGTGCGTCGTAAGCGCTTATGCTACTTTTTTCTGTTAATTAGTTTTTCGTAAAACATTATTCGAAATCTAAAAGTGTTATAAAATTGTTAAATATAGTTTTAATTGTACACAGCTATTCTTAATAACTAATTTTTAACTAAATGTACATAAATAACAATAAATTTTACAATTCTAATGTCGTTTAAAAAAAATCTAGGTCTAACTTCATAGTACACACAGCCGTGTGTACTACACATAATCAGTCTAAGCTGGCCGCGCGATGGTTTCATAATACAACCAAACGCGAGACCAGCTTACACTGGTTCTGTATAGGTTGAACGGTAGCCGTGTGTACATTTGTAAACGCAAAAAAAAAATATTTACAGGTGCTAAGAAAAGCAACGTACTACCCTTTTGGGATGATTCATCAAGTGATGTTCCTGACGTTTCTACTTGTCGTGATGGATCAGTAGATCAAACGACTCTTACTGAACTGCGTCCAGTAACTCCGTTCCAAATTCAATCTGCATCCAGTTATGAAGCATCACCTGCTCTCAGTACAGCAACGATTTCAAGTATAGTATCTAAGATTTGTATACCTACGCCTATGCCATCACCACCCCCGTATCACACAAAGTGTTATAGTGATTTTTGTCCGATACATTCAGATCAGTCAATTGAATCTGACACGAGTTATGATGAATTAATTATATTCCCCAGCAGTCAGCTAAAAAAGCGCCACTTACCAGTCAAACATTCAAGACAATCGTATTTAAATAGTATTGGCAGAAAGTATTGGATGAAACTGCAAGCTATTGAAGAATATTCTTCAGAAGAAGATCATGATCCATCCAATTCAGTGACGCAACAGAATGCACACATCGTTGAATCTTGCCCAACTCGGTCCAACACTGAGAGTACTGTGATGGCATCTCCCGCTCCATCAGCTCAAAGTCAATCATTTTATGGTACAGATAGCTCTGTTTCTGAACTTGCGATACCACGCCAATCCAAAAAACGCTCAAAATGTCGCGATAATTGGGCAGATACAAGAAGGAAACGACAAAAGAACCTTGGACAGGAGTACTCTACTAAAACTGGCAAAGTATTTAATGCAAAACAAATGGGTCCACCATGTTCCTGTAAATTTAAGTGCTTTGATAGAATTAGTTACGAACAGCGGTTGGATATATTTAAAAAGTTTTGGGAGTTGGGAGACAGAAAAAAGCAATGGGAGTATGTATTAAAGTACACTACCAAAGAGAAAAAGAAGAGATGTTTATATCAGGCTACAACCAATAAACGAACTTTTACATATAAGTATTATCTTCCTTTATCTTTAGATAAAAGTAAGGAGCAAGCGTCTTCCATAAATGTTTGCAAGAAAATGTTCTTGAATACTATAAGTTTAAGCGATAGAATAATTAAAACGGCCTGGGATAAATACGACAATAGCACTATTGTAGAAGATGATTACAGAGGTCGCCATAAAAATCACAGGAAGGTCATCATTGAAGACATGATTACCAGCGTTTGCGATCATGTGAACTCGTTTGTGCCCATTGAATCACACTATTTAAGAAAAAAGACGACGAAATTGTACCTAGACGGTAGTCTTAATATTGCTCGAATGTTTAAGTTGTACATGGAATGGTTCGATATTGACAAATATACGTCTAAAGCTGAAACTGAGAGACAGTATCGAGAGATAGTAAAGAAAAAGTTTAATTTATGTTTTTTTATACCAAAGAAAGACCAATGTGATGTTTGCCATGCACATCGCAACTTACAAAATCCCTCCACCGAACAAATAGAGGAGTATCAAAAACATCAAACAGCAAAAACAGTTGCTCGTAGCCTAAAAGGCGAGGATAAAAAGGAAGCTATGTCGTCCGATGGTAAAGTACTTTGCGCGGTGTTTGATTTTGAGAAGGTTTTAACTTGTCCTCATGGTCAAGTCAGTATTTTCTATTATAAAAGAAAACTGTCGTGTCTAAATTTCACAGTGTATGACATGGCATCAAAACAAGCTACGTGTTATATGTGGGATGAGACAGTGGCGAAAAGGGGTGCTAATGAAGTTAGCAGTTGTCTGTTTGATTACATAGATATCAATTGGAAAAATGGCGTTCAAGAATTTAGGTTTTGGTCCGATAATTGCGCCGGACAGAATAGAAACCGAATAAATTTCTTTTTTTATATGTACGCTGCAAAAAAGTATAAAATCAATATTAAACACTCATTTTTAGAAAAAGGACACACCCAGAATGAGGGGGACAGTGTGCATTCGGTTATAGAAAACGCCTCAGCAAATAAAACCATATACACTCCAGAAGAGTGGAGTTTACTTGTGCGATGGTCTAAAAGTAATGGCCCCCCGTATGAAGTCAAGAACATGAGTCAAAACGACTTTTATGATTTTAAAAGTCATATTAAAAACAGCGCTTGGAACAAAAATAGCCGTGGTCAGAAAATAGAGTGGACTCGTATTAAAGAGGTTTTTGTTCACAAGGAAGACCCACACCAACTGAAGTACAGATACAACCTGACTGAAGAATACGAAACCTTAACTATTAAGCCCACAACTAGACGATCTCAAGGACTTCCGGTGATTGCCAAAGCTTATGATGCGCCGATTCCTTTGAATATTGATAAATATAAAGATATTGTAAGTTTATGCAATTCAGGTATTATTCCCAGACAGTATAAAGATTATTTTATGTCTTTACCTCATCTAGGCAACGATAATACTCGGGACAATTGTGACATTACCGATAGTGAACATTCTGACTGACTAGTGGTAAACTTTAGATAGGAAAGCATATTTTTATGTTGGAGACTAATGAGTGGTTGTGATTTAAAACAAAATTATTTTATGTTCAGCATCTAAGTATAAAAATTCTTTAGCAATCTAAATACCGAAAAAATACTACTTATTCTTGATAATTATTTTTAATATTTACATTAACAGGGTTGCAAATTGTTATTGTTGTGATCATTTAGTTTCTATTTAGTTTATAAAAGACGGATCTCAGATTTAATCAGCACATCATAGTGATCAATAATTATTATAATTACGTGTACCTTCTTATAGTCGTAATTATTAAAAAAAAAATATATATTTTAATTTTTGACGTAGCTTTATATTTTAATTATCTATAACTAAACTACAATTAAAAATAATAATGATAATAAATAATAATATTACGTTAAGGAAAATAAATGTGATATTATGAGTACGAAACTTTTTAGGCTGTGAAACACCTAAAGCTAGATTTTATTGTGATTTTATAATTGTTAAAATTAGTACCTACATTCCTCAATGTTTACTTTTTATGTTACAGCTTAATTTGTTAAATTTTATACTGATTATATTAAAGATATAACTTGCCAACTTGTTGTTTTTATTTGTTTAAAGATACCTGTACAAATAAATAGGTAAGTACGACTAAACAAGACAAGTGTGTAGAGCATTCAATACTTGTAAAATTCACGTCATTACTTACGTTAATACTTAACACGGGCGGAGCCGCGCTGAGAAGCTAGTATTATATAAAACATCTTCACGAAAGACATTGACATAATTTTAGGATTCCGTAAAATATTGTTTTACATGCAGTTATAACGTGATTAATTTGGTAAAATAACGATCCATGTGATCAAGAGACAGCTCTTGAACTGTTCTCGTTGGCAGTACAATGTTATGTATGCACATGCAACACACTATCTACGCACAGGAATAGTTTTTAGAATAAATAATTATATCAATAAAAGCTGTATTTATGTCTATGTACATTGTAAAAATATTAAATGGCTAAAGTCTTCCATAAAAGAGTTATAAGCAAAATAAAACGCGCAAAACTTCAAATCACTCTACCGAAAAGTAGACATTTTGTAGATAAAACATTGTTCTACTAATGGGACGATATGAAAACTCTTTGATTAAATGCTAATCAGAATACTGTCCACTTCAAATTAAGTAGGTGATATTAATTATTTATGATATCTGTCAGACATGTGTGTCTTTCCAAACGTTTTAAAGTTACAAAATGGATAATAATTTTGTAATTACCACGAATCAAAAAAACCATCCGACTGTTATTCAGAGTGGTTTTCGGTACAATTTTAATAAAAAAAACAAATGTGGAACTCTGTGGCCTTGCGTCAATAGAAGTTCTTGTACAGCTTCCATTACGCTAGATTTAGACCAAAAAAATATTATTCGTTCTAGCAACCACACATGTGAGAAAAATGATAAGAGAAATGTTGTATTCGAAGCTCTTCGAAAATGTAAAAAAGAAATTTGTGAGGATTTGGGACCAGTTCAAGCAACCTTTGAAAAACACATGGAACCCCTAAAAAAGGAAAAACAGAGTTATATTGATGTAATGCCTTATTTTAAAGAGGTAAAAGATAGTTTATATAAAATAAGAAAACGATACCTACCTGGAGTCGAAAAAATTAAAATTCAATACTTTGGCAAGCGTAACTGTACCAAAAGGTTTGGCTGAAAATTTTTTATTAGTTGACAGTGAAGAGGAGGAAAAAATTTTAATTTTCTGTACATCAGTGACCAAGGACTACTTAAATATTTTTCACGACGATGATTTTTATTTTGGGGATGGAACTTTTTATACGTATCCCGATCCATTCCGCCAGTTGTACACCATTCATTTGGATCTTGGATCTAACACCGAGACGAACAATGTGGTTCCTATCGCGTATTGTTTATTACCTAACAAAAAGCAGGATACGTACGTTAGACTTTTTGATTTGCTAAAAAGAAGACTACATATAAATATAAAAAAAATTAAAAGTAACTATGAGGCCGCACCAATGAATGCAGTGAAACTTGTTTTTCCTGAAGCAGAAGTTTATGGATGTTTCTTTCATTTCCAAAAGGCCATTAAAAAGAAAGCCAAAGATATTGGTCTTGACAACACACGGGAAGGGAGAAAAATTGTAAGGATGACGGCGAATTTGCCGTTATTACCAGCTGATAAGATATTAGACGGATGGAGATCAATATCTGAAATAGCTCCAAACGTTGATTCCATGCAGACATTCAAAAAATATATTGCAAAGTATTGGCTCAACAAATATGCACACGAGACGATAAGCTGTTCGACAACAAAGCACAGGACAACAAACTTTGTATAACTTTATATACAAACTAAAAAAAGAGTCCATTCATCAAGACTATATCATCAAAAATTGTTTGTTTTTTTCATCAAAAAAGAATAGGCACAATGCCAACATTCTTTTTGACAAAACATGAAAAGTATTTGAATAGTTTAGCTTATAATGAAATTTCTCCCTTGCAATTTATTCAAAAAATTGTTTATTTTAGATTAAAATACTCTTAATTTTTATTTTTCAACACAGTTGCTAGTTAAATGGCCGAATTTTGACACGCCCTCGCCCTACGAATCGGATTACAACCCGCTTCGATCATAATGACCAACTTTGCACACTTGTATCATAATGTACTATACTATTAACTTACGTAAAGTTTTAAGTTTAAGAACAATTAATTTTATTTTTAAGAAAAATGTGAAGATTGTTTTTTTTTAAACAAAGTGTATTATTATATTTGATTTAAACATTTGTCGCTAAATTTATAAAAAAGTATGTTGTTTTTATATAAATATAAATTTATATATACCTATTTCCTCTTGGTAATAAATGTACATATATTCCTTTGGACAATCGTGTATATCATTTCCTCACATGCGTAGAATAAAAAGGTACAGGCAGCATCAAATAGTTCATGGCATCCGAATTAGATTGAATTGCTAAACTCAAAGCCAAACTGTGGGTACCATAGTAGTAACCCATATACATCCCCACTGCTTGGGCAGGGCACGGGTCTCCTCTCCTCTGTCAAGAGAGTTGAAAGGGGTTAAGGCATTAATTCACACACGCTGGCCAAATGCAGGCTGGTTGATCGGACATACCCTTAGAATTTCTTCTAGGGTAGGTATGTGGGTTTCCTTACGACGTTTCCCTTCACCGTCAGCAGATGGTAAGTCGTATAACTAGTACATAATAAATTCCTCAAAGTCAAATTTATATATGTGGGTACCACGAACTACCTTAATGTTGATGCCGGTACCTACAGGCTTTTGATTTAGACCTTCTTTTTCGAACTTTGTCATTTTTTCAGATTGACGTTTTTATACTTGGTCATTTTTTCAGATTGACGTTTTTATACTTGGTCATTTTTTCAGGTTGACGTTTTTATACATTGTCGTTTTTTCAGGTTGGCGTTTTTATACTTTGTCATTGTTTTAAATAGGCATTATTATAACTTACTTGTAGGCATTATTATACTTCGACGTATTTCATTTTTGACACAAGTCGCCAAACTCTTTATGACCAATCGTTCAACCACTACAAACCTGATTTTATCGCACGATTATATAACAGATGCCATGGAACAGCATGCGCAGGTAGATGTAGTGTTTACTGACTACAGCGAATGTTTCGACGGCATAGATCACCGGTTGCTGTTAATGAAGTTACAATCTGTTGGTATACATGGCGACTTATATAGATGGCTCGTTTCATATATTGATAATCGTACGCAAGCAGAGGTACTCCAAGGCTATTCCTCACATTGGTATAATGTTCCTGCAGGCATCCCTCAAGGATCAATTTTGGGACCACTACTGTTCACCCTGTTCATTACTGATATTAAATCTTGTTTTCAGTATTCATATATACTCCTTTACGCTGATGATATGAAAATTATAAAATAGTTCACAGTATCTCTGACACACAAAAAAAATAATTTGAAACATATTGTAAACGTAACAAACTGCATCTTAATGTGTCCAAATGCTTTCATATTACATTTAGTCGTAAAAAAACATTGTAAACTCAGTTTACTTGTTGGAACATCAAAATAATACAAAAGTTAATAATACTAGGGATTTAGGACTTACACAAGATCATAAACTTTCGTGAGATTTACATATTAAGGACATCAAAGGCTTTAGGTTTCATAATAAGAACATCAGGTGACTTTCGCTCATTGAAGCCAATCAAAGTACTTTATATCGTTCGTATGTCAGGAGTCACTTGGAGTATGCGTCCCAAGTGTGGAATCCCCAGTACGAAGTTTACAATTCTCTTATTGAGAATATACAAAAAAAGTTCCTAAGATACCTAGATCTCGACTATGGAGCCCAACAATGGTCTTTGGATTACAATCACCGATGTACTAGATACCACTTCCTACCTCTCCAGTACGTTTACGAATGAACATTGCAAAAGGATTGATGGACAGCAATGAACTCCTAGCTAAAGTTACCAGTGGCGGATTTACCAGCAGGCTGAGTAGGCTTGAGCCTAGGGCGGCAAATTTAATCACCAGAATTCGTTTCTAAATGAATGAGACATATAAGATGTGTTGATAAATTAGATCGAAAACTAGACACAAAAGGAAAAAAAACAAATCATCAAATTACACGCTTGAAAAAAGTGATAGGTTGTGCGTTTAAAAAAGCTTAAAGTTGCTTGGAGTAAGCAAACAATGAACCAAAAGTTACTAAGCAAGAGTATCGAAGTATTGATAATTTAGATAAATATTTATGAAGTATTTTTAGCAAAAACAATAATTTCAACTCTTATTTGCCAAATTAAAATTATTTAGCAAAATAGTTTCGCGTATGACTTGAAAATTCGGTTTCATTTGATGCTTTTAATTTTAAATGTGTCGACTGAACGAACAGAGACGATAACTCATCTTCAATATCCCCTTCAAGATAGAGTTGCAACAAAAGTACACGGAAAAGTCCCGCATTTCGATAAAAGCGTAGATTGATAACTTACTGCAATAATTGCATATCAAGTTGACGCATTATTCTAGTCGTGTGCTACTTATTTTCAAAGTGTTTCGTGAAGTGTGTAAATATTTTCTCGTTACATTACTGGATTACTGGTAAGTAAGAACTTATAGTAAATATCATGTACTAGCATAAATCGCGTATAACAGATGAATTTGTTTTAAATAGCCATGTAAATTTTTTTTTTCTTTGAGTTGTGGTAACGTTGGCATGTTTACGTCAACCGTAATTAGTGATTCAATAGATTCCTTATTTATATTGTCTTTTTTCATCAATCAAACACAGAAATAAAACTTATATTTTTTTATACATTATTATTCTATTGATTTTAAATGAATAAATTACCAGATAGAATTTATGAATCGTACTGAAAAGCTTTTAATTCAAAATAGTGACTTTGGAAGCTATGCAAAAAAACTTCGAGTTTGTCGTCATGATATAACAAAAAAGTACCTTTAAGGAGTTTCAGGACCGTCGATACAATGTTGCCATGATAAACCATGTTAAAAACGAACAAAATTTCAAAATGATTAGTAGTAATAAAATTTGGTGAATATATTCTTAAGTATTTAATCCAACAATACAGGTTTTTTTAGATTTTTACTCTTAATACACTGTAAATTGAAGTGTTTTAATTTAAAACACTTAAGTGTCATAAACGTTTGCAAGTATTTAGAAAGTGACTACCATGAATTTAAATGATAATAAAACACTTAGGTAATTTATATTAAAAAACTTCGATTTACAGTTTATAGTTCTCGAGTAATTGAACATTGAAGCTCACGTGAAGTTCGCATAGCGTTTCGAATATTCCAGGCATAAGAATGCTGCTTTAACGCTTAATTACTTGATAATTAGACACAGTACAAATTAAAAAAAAATGTGTTTTCACACTTGATGTTAAAGAACATTGTCACAAAATTTTATTAATATCCAAATATTTTGATGTTTGTATGGAAGCTCCTTAAGGATACATGAGCCATATATTGTCCCAGCTAAAAATTGTTATCGATAGAAATTTCCGCAATTTATGATTCGATAAAAATCTGAAAAGATTCAACAACATTTCGAAAGCTATGAATAACAATTATCAATAATAATATGACTTAAAAGTTGCTAACAAGTTGTTAAAACAAATTATTGTTTAACAACTCATTTGGTGAGTTCTCTTTTTTTTCATACGAATCATGAAGTATGAAAATTCATATCGAATGCAATTTTCAGCTGGGACAATGCAATTTTTTTAGCTGGGACAATGTGGCTCATACATCTTTCAAATTTAGTTGTTTATTGTCTAAGCAAATGATTCCATTTATTCGACGCGAGAAATAAAACTCCCGATTTTATCTTTTTCATTCCAGTACTTGGAGAAAAAATTATTATAATGAGTGATGGAAGAAAGCGACTCAGTGGAGCTGAGTATAAAAAGAAGGCCAAAATAAAAAAATATGAACAAGAACAGGTTATTCAAAAAACGATAAAAATTGATAATTTTTTTAAAAGTGAAAGCAGAGTCGAGTGTTCAAAAACTTCAACAACGTGCACTGAGACAACTAAATCTGGGAACGAAGAAATAAATTTGGACTCCGCAGTACAACAGTCATCGTCTGAAAAATCTACTTTATCAAAAACTGATAATTACGTTCCTGACGAAGAGAAACCACCAGTAAATGATAAGAGTTTCGAGCTTGAAGATGCACCTCAGTCGTTCGAAAATAATCAAGAGCAAACACCAGTGAATCTAAATAAAGATCCAGCCTTATGGAAAGTAAATGATGCTTTAAGGGAAGTTATCGCGAGATGTGGCTTCGACCAGAACAAGTGTTGTGACTTCTCTAAAAGTGAAAAACTCTATTCTGATCAACGTCGTTTCTTACCAGTGAGTATCTTTAAAAAAAAATGAAGAACAATGAAATCAGAGATCGAAGTTGGTTGGTTTATTCGGAGAGTAAAAACTCCGTATATTGTGGACCGTGTTTGGCTCTTGGCCCATCGGAGAATACAACTCAATTTGATAACGAAGGATTTAATGATTGGAAGAATGCAGAAAACCGAGTAGCTCAACATGAAAACTCTGCGCGTCATAAATCTAGTATTCTTGCTATGAAAAGTAGAAGTGCAATCGAGGGTCGAGTTGATAATTTACTGTGCACCCAAATAGATGAAGAAGTTACTTATTGGAGAAACGTTCTAAGGCGAGTTGTTGCGGTAGTAAAGCGACTATGTTCAAGAGGCCTTGCTTTTAGAGGAAAAAACGAAAAGTTCGGTGATCCGCACAACGGAAATTATTTCATGATATTGGAACTGTTAGCCGAGTTCGATCCGTTTCTAGCAAACCATATTAACCGATTTGGAAATCAAGGATCTGGAACTACCAGTTATTTATCAAAGACTGTCTGCGATGAGTTCATTCACTTGATGGGTGATAAAGTCTTAAAAAAGATTGGAGACGAGATAAGGAGGGCAAAATACTTTTCCTTAATCATCGATTCAACCCCAGATATAGCACACGTAGATCAACTCACTCTTGTGATTCGATACGTTTTAGAAACAGGAGAGCCATGTGAGAGATTTCTCAAGTTTTTGCCCTCAGTGGGTCATAAAGCTGAAGAAATATGTTCTGCAATCACATCGGAACTAAAAAGCTTAGACATAAATGTAGAAGACTGTCGTGGACAATCGTATGACAATGCTGCGAATATGTCTGGTGTATATAATGGCGTGCAAGCTAAAATCCAAAGCCAAGCACCGTTTGCTTTTTTCGTTCCTTGCGCTGCCCACTCTTTGAACTTAGTGGCAACTGCAACTGCTGAATCCTGCACAGAAGCTTGTCACTTCTTCATGTTGCTGCAAGAAATTTATGTTTTCTTTGTCAATTCAACGCAACGCTGGAAAAAATTAATGGCTGAAATTGGAGACGGAAAGACGCTGAAGAGAGTAAACCTTACACGTTGGTCCGCTAGAGAGAATGCATGTAGGAGTTTGAGAGATTCTTGGCATGAAGTCCTCAAAACTTTGGAAACAATCAAAAGCGATAGCACTGAAAAGCCTGTCACACGAAACGAAGCAGCCGGTATTCTTTTAAAATTAGAAAAATTGGAAACGGCGCTGATGGTTGTTATTTGGGATATTGTTTTGGAAAGAATAAACAAGGTTAATGTTCAAATTCAGTCCTCTACTGTCGATCTGATCACCGTAGCTGATCTTTATGAATCTCTTCGTAAGTTTTTCATGGATCAACGAAAAAAAACCAAATATTTTGAAGAAAAGGCGATTGAATTAAGCGTATCGAAGCAGTATGCAAAAGATATGGGGAAAAGACAACTGAAAAGAAAAAGAATGGATGACGAAACACTGGACGAAGACATTAGAATGACCGCGAGTGATACTTTCCGGGTCAACACTTTTTTTGTTGTCATTGACAGACTTACATCTGAATTAGAACGAAGACAAAAGGCCTACAGCAAGTTTAATGAAAAGTTTTCATTTTTAACAAAAATGAGTGAATTGTCATCATCAACCCTTACAGAAAAAGCCCTCTCCTTGGCAGAATTGTATTTTAATGATTTAGAGACTGATTTAGCTCAAGAATGTACTCATTTACAAAGCCACATTTCATCTGAAAGAACTAAGAAGAAAAAAGAAGTCTTTCTATGTTTTTACGAAAACAGAGTTTGCAAAATGTCTATCCTAACTTGGATATAGCTCTTCGCATGGCATTATGTACTCCAGCGACAAATTGTTCTGGTGAAAGAAGTTTTTCTTGTCTAAAAAGAGTCAAAAATTATCTAAGGTCATCCCTAAGTCAAGAAAAATTAAATGCTTTATCTCTTTTGTGCATAGAGTCGGAACTAATGAACGCGATGATATATGACGACATCATTGATGATTTCGCCAACAAAAAAGCACGCAAGAAGTTTTTGTAAAAAACTTTTGGAATTTTATATAATTTTTTTATTTTGTAAACTGTTTGTGAGCAATAAATTTTATTCCAGTTTATTAATTACTATCATATATTCCTTAATCCAACTATCTATATTTAGTAATCTTATATAATTTATACTTCTACGTTATTACGCCTGGTTTCGCTTCTAAAAGCACCCGGAAAATTCCCGTTTTTTCTATACGAAATTGTCAGATGATAGTCCGGTTGCAAGGAAAATTATTTTTTGTACTAACTGTAAATAAAAATATGGAAAAAATTTTTTAACTCACTATACAAGTTTTGTGCCGTGTGGTGCCGGCTTAAGAATAGTACCACCCCATCTCTTCCCATGGGTGTCGTCAAGGCGACTAAGGGATTTCACCCCGGAGGACGGGCAGCAGCGTCCTCTGCGTACTTAAAGCCTTACTGCGATCGCCAACCCGCTCGCCAAGCGTGGCGATTATGGCAATTACCCCCAGGATCTACATACTAGTAGGTTCTACTGGGGAGACCCGTGCCCAGCAGTGGGCCATCATATGGGTTGATATGTATACAAGTTTTATAATCACTTTAAATATTGGTTTCCAATGGACTACGAATTTCCAATTTTTAGAGGTAAGAGCGGCAAAAATTGAAAAGCCTATACTTGAAAAATGTGTAAATCCACCACTGAAAGTAATCCTACGGACTAATCAAATAGGTTTACGTCTGCGACCGATATTGCATGAGCCTTTTGCATCCGTCAATTATCGGCGAAATACATTTATGTTTAGAAGTACAAGAAGTTTCAATGATCTCTTAAGTAAAGTTGACATAGACTTGTTTTGCACCAGCACATACACTGTACAAAAATTATAGAATAATTTATTTTTCGACAATAACAACAGCAGTAACAGCGGCACCCATACTCAATAAAAGGTTTTTTTAATATACGACTTTTTTTTTTCATATCTTTTTAATATTTTTGTTTTAATTAACTATGTTTTTTAAACTTAAGCTCTTTTTTTTCTTTTTTTTAAATGATAATTTATATGTGGAGGCTTGTTAATAGCAATATTGTAACGCATGTATTTTTTAATTTATAACATGTTTTTAGTCTTTTATCTATTATTGCTAATAATGCGTCCATATCTGCTACGTGGTCATCATCTTTTTATGGACAATATCTATATTTCTGTGAATTTATCGCAGAAATTAAACGACGTGAAAACCCACTGCACTGGAACCTTGAGTGCAAATCGTGAAGAGAATCCTGTATACATTGTTAAGAAAAAGCTGAAGAGATGTGAGCATGTATGGGCACGCAAGAATTAGGTTTATGTATCAAAGTGGAAGGATAAACGTCCAGTACTGATGATTACCACTGGCCAACACCCTTCGATTGTGGAAGTGAGGAACAGATTTGGGAAGACAAGACTGAAACCTGCAGAAGTGGAACTTTATAACAATTTTTTTTTTTTTTAAAGATAACTAGCAATGTGGGATTGTGGTTCCACATTACTAGCAATCCCGTTAACCCCTCCAGCTAAGCGCTTGTGTTAGGAGATTGATCTGACATTGATAGGTCTGATCAAATGATATCTTATTACTCGTGCCCCCGTAAAACCATAAGATAGTACAAAAAGGTATTGTTTCACTAACTGGATATGGCGGTATAGAAGCTTACTTCCTTTTTAAAAATACCAAAAAATAGCATCCGCACATCATCATTATATAAACTACCGAGACGAATTGATCAGGGTGATGATTGGGATCAATGATTTAAATATCAAAGGAAAAGACCTTATCAATCAAGGCAGCATTTATGATAACATCCGACCAAGTACATCGTCTGCTCCTCAGTTGGTCAATGTTTCTGTTACTGAAAATATCACGACTGGTCGCTGGCCAGAACAAATGTTATCTGCCAAAAAGTTTGCCTTCCTAAAATGCAAAGTTTGTACAAAAACATATTCTCGAAAGGAAACGAGCAATCGCTAATTTAAAAAAGCCTCAGTGAATTTTATTATATCGTTAAAATGCAAAGAGTTTTTGAAAATAAAAATAATGACAAAAAGCTGGTATTCGGAGCATCCACATTTATAGGGACTTAATCGTGTGACTTATTTAAAGGTGTTATCAGGTGCTCGAAGTTTCGAATTGCACCAATCGTGGTCACGGATCGACTGATGGCAGCTTAGAGATGGTAAGTACTGTAAGGTTTTCAACTACCCTCGCCTGTTCTTGATAATTTGTTCCATACTTATTTGCAGTTAGTATGGAAAAAATGATTAAAGAGCACCTATAATCAATTCACAAAATGAAACGGCCAGTGTTTTAAAATTGTTTTATAAAACATAATAAATACAGGCTATAACGTAATGGATAACAAATAAGGTGGGTATGCGATGAAATTGAAAATACACAGGACGGCAAGTGTTTTTAAACCTGATGGTGTCTTCACAAATATTCACAGGATTTTTAATTTACGAATATGCCGATAATTCAATTTGACCTGATAATGAGAGTGACATTTGATGATAATGATGTTAACCACCTATTTTAGAACAGATTAAGTCACACCGTTTTAAGTTGTTACTCATTAGAGAAATAGTAAAATGGTTTCAATATCGTGTAACATTTTTTCCTAAAAAAAGACAACCTGTTGCTATTTTCTTCGCGTGTCTATGGTACAAACCTTCACACCACGAGGGAAAATGTTGCCTCTTGTGGAAGTTTAGCATCACAGAAAAGGCTAAAAAAAATTGTGAAGACACCAAAAGATCTTACATCAAATTAACTTATATTTATACAATAAAACGTTTATTAATAATATAACATCGTATTTAAAATCACGTCTTCACTGTTAGCTTATAACTAGGTACTTAAAAAAATACATACAACTATAATATTCACTTGATTATTCACACATCGAGTGCGAGTGAGAAAGTAAATACGTTTCTATGTTGAATGACGAAGCCAAAAACAATATTTTGAATAAAAAGCTACAGTACCTACATACAGCTGATGGCCTAAGAGACGCTGAACATCGACCTTTACCCATCTGATAACCAGATGAGAAAATGATGTATCAAATTTAATCTATACTAATATTATAAAGCTGAATAGTTTGTTTGTTTGAACGCGGTAATCTCAGGAAGTACTGGTCCGAATTGAAATAATCTTTTTCTGTTGGGTAGCTCATTTATCGAAGAAGGCTATAGGCTATATAACATCACGCTACGCCCAATAGGAGCGGAGCAGCAATGAAAAGTGTTGCAAAAACGCAAAATTGACGCAAACGAAGTTGCGCGGGTCAGCTAGTTGATTTATAAACACGCCTATGATTGTTTGCCTATCGAAAAGTGTTTAGGGCTCCATACCTCAAAAGAAAAAAACGGAAGCCTTATAGGGTCCCTATATATCGGGAACGCGTGGAGGTATTGAGTTGAAATTAAAATCACCATATACTCAGGTCTCCAGTCTCTTGAAGCTGGAAAAAATCAAACTTCTAAGTTAACGTAAAAGCAGATACGGCCGTTTATGCCACAAAAAAAACGTATATTTCGACACTCACTATTTTTATTATTGAGAATAAAAATTTATAGGGTACTTTCCGTTGACCTAAAACTATGAAGTTTGGCAAGTTATACCGTCTTTTACTACAAAAATAGGTCTGAAAAGTATACGTTTGTAATTAAATCATAAAACATAGAGTTTTTAAAAACTGCGAGAGTCCATTCCGGAACTACATATTTATAATTTGTACCTACAAATTTGTACGGAACCCTCAGTGGGCGAGTCCGACTCGTATAGGCTTGCCTGCATAAATCCGTTCATGGAATTTTAAAAATAAAATTTTAATCTGGTTACCAGATGGGTGAAAAGTGAAGTTCGACTTTTTCCCTACTATAAGCTGAATTCTGTCTTATGACTGGGTTGGTGCTTGTAGTTAAAGACGATATTAGACAAGTAGACCAATCATGTGTTTGGCCCTCTGAATTTTCCCTTTGAACCACATATCGGGCATATACATCAGGATACTATACATAAGATTTGACAACCGAGCGCGCACTGGGGCATTTTTGGCGGTAAGCAGCGTCGTGATTGGTTTATTTATATCACGTTACATTTAGCTACCCCCAAGGCTGCCTGACCGTTGAAGCGGAGCGAGGCTGTGAAGTGGACCATTAGGATTGTCTACAGGAGCGAAAGGGAGATTTGCAACCCTATTGGTTAATATTCATGCGTTTCTCCGTTCCGCAGCCTCGTTCAAGGTCCAGGCAGCCTTGCCCTAATTAATATGCTATCGCCAATTACAACAACTCAGTGAAAACGCGATTCACAATCATTCCTATCTGTGCTTATCTAACATTATTATTATGCCATGATTAGAATATATTTTGTAGAATGTTCGTGAACACATTAATATTATGAAATGCAAAGCTAAAAATAATTGCACTGACCACTACGAATGATATTATAATGCGTTGTTAAAATGACTAGTATTTAGCGTATTAGAGCTCCATTAATATATTGTGGCTATTTGAATTTGTACCACAGTCACATAATTCACGATGTTGGTTATTGAGGGCTATTGTTTGGCTATTAACGGCAATTGTTTGATTACTAACGGCAATAATTGAGTTTTGAACTAGAGCAGTATTTTTTCACCATAAACATTGTTTGGATCACCAATGTAATCTACAAATCTTATGTAACAAAATACAAAAATATAATTCAAATAGCCACAATCCTTAAGCTATAAGTATATTAAATTAAATTAAAAAAATAAATAAAGCGTAGATTCGTTAACTAGTAAAAACACCAAATAAAAAATACCGTGGCAAAACTAAAGACCAGTACAAAAGGCTGTTCTTGCTTCTAAAAAATAAAGACTCGTATACACTGGTGAACATTCGTCATGACGAGAGACGCGAGAAACTAACAATATATTGTGGACTTGTCTTTGTACGGTACTATAGTTTTTCACAACAGTTTTTGCTATAATATCTATGCAAATGAGATACATTTTCTCATGTGCCTTTCAACTAACAAAGAAACTCTTGCAAGAAGACACCATTATCATTATTAAAACGACAACCATTCATAAGTAATATGAATAATCCCCGTGTATAGGAATAACCCAATACTTACAAACATGAAATTGGACAGAACGTATTTCTAGACTCACAGAACCAACATTTATGTATTTCACAAAGCTCTGTCCCGTCTGGGAACGAATCTCCCGGGGCAGTTAAACAACTTTGTAGGATTCTGTTTATATCCGTTACAGGTAAAATATGCTCATGCTATGCTACTAAGATATAATTGGCAAAAAGGTCGGGTAACATTTTGTTCAAAGAACAGTTCATTCTAAAATATGTCAGGTTAGGTACTTATATTTTTGTTAAACTCTGACATAAAGACTCCGCGCATTGACAAGTATGCAGTGTATACGAGACCTAATACTAACAAATAAAACTAATGAAAACATCTTATTTATTATGTCCTTTGTTCATAACACATTAGCAGCATTTTACCCTAGCAAATGGCTTGTCTTCTTCTATCCTATTTTGAAAATAGGGACAAAAGATTCGCAAGCTAAAATGCTGTTACTAACGTGTTATATACAGGGTGTAACAGAAAGGTGTGGTCAAATTTCAGCAGCAGAAAGGGTATGTTATCAGTATTGCACCTACTATGGTGCCATAGCTGGTTGCATTATTATTACATAGTTATAGCATATTCTTTTTGTCAAAATTCAGTAGTGAAAGGCGTATGGCATAAGAATTATACCCTCCTTGGTACAAAATTCGATTGGATTAATATGGCGTAAAACTTTTTAAGTCATACTTTTTTTAATTAATAACTTTTTCATTCATAAATAAACGAATGAAAAAAATATAAATATTTTTTTAGGGTACTCAGATTTTGATAAAATTAGGTATGTGCACTCAGTATCATGGACATACCAACCCTTGAATATGACCACACCTTTCTGTTACATCCTGTATAAGAGGGTTAGTGTTCTAATCTTCCATTTACATAAATATAATTGAGACAGTGTATAATAATATTAATTTAATACTCAGTTTCTCCATACCAGTACCAGTTAACCACAGTGGTTCTAAACTATTAGAAATGCAACGGAATTGTACGTTACTACAGACCCTTCCTTTCTTAAATATACAAATATTGGACTGTTCCACTACTTAAAACAAATTGGTATGTTTACCATTTTTATCAAGGGCGTTAGCACAATTTTACATATGGGAACCACGGTTGTGGACATTTTTATACCAAGTTATCTCATTTGAAGATAATGGCAAAATAAACTAAATTTGACTCCATAGCAATACCTATGAAGGGAATGTTAGAATGTAGATATGACTTTTAAAGTTACCAACTGCTACTTTATCATTATTGCCCTATTGTTGCTCCTACCCTTTACCATGCTTGAAACAAATGGTATTATATATTTGTGTATCTATATTTTTATCTAAATAAATAAGTATATAATTATCGTCAACACCGTTAAAATTAAATACACACTTTCAACAATAATGGTGCTTAAGCTAATTATTATGTTAAATGTAAAGTTCAATGGTTACTGGTTACTTCGGTAGATGGCAGTGTTGTCAGTGCTTACTGGAGAACATATCGACTGGACATTTTTGAAGGGTTATAATTTTAAAGGTATTGATTAAATGAAGTCCGTACATTGAACTATTGCGTAAAGGAGATCTGGAATTCATTCGTCGATTAGAAAGAAATCTTTGATATCAATACAGTATCATCTAAAAAAAATGAGAAGAAATCAAAATTTTATCACCAATGTGACCATCACCACAATGATTGTCACGTTGGTGATAATTCGCAAATGTTCACGTCGCTTAAAAAAGTAAACGTTACACAACAAAATAACGGACTTTAAAAAAAAGATTGTAATCTAATAAAAATATCCTAGATACAAATTATTGGTGCAGCATTATTTCGATTCAAAATTAACAACCATGTTTTGTGAATAAATTAATACTATATTAACTAAAGTGGTACTTATTATTTAAGTTTCCCTTTCACAATTTGTAATAAACAAAAATATACAAATAAATAAAATTACTTATTATTAGAAATAAATGTACGAAAGTTCGAGATAGCTGTTTCCCACCTCACTTACTTTTAAACATACCTTATCAACCGATATAATGTCCCACTTCTGGGCACGGGTCGCTCTAGTAGAACCTACTTATTAGATCCTGGGGGTAACTGCCATAAGCTTAGTATATTGCAAGTTTTAAACTTACGGGTTGCATGATATACACAAATTGACGAAAAAGGGAATAAACGCATTCAAGGTATAATAAAGCATTATATTATTTGATTTTTGACGGAGTTGTTCCGATCATGGTCGCAAGCTGACTGGTCGGTTGGCTTGTGACCATGATCGGTGCAACCCGGTCCACGATCGATTGGGCTTATATGACTGTGATAACTGATTAAATCAGGCATTAGGTACATGGCAGAAGTCCATCTTAAATAGATTACTCCTTAATAATCTACTTTCTCAATGACTGTACTATCAAATCAGTACATTTTGAAGTAACGTCAAAACACGCTTTGTGTTTTGTATGGAATATACAATTACAACGATAACATTGTAATTGCAATCGTCCAATCGTTTAAGTTTAGTATTTGTATTGATGATAATAATTTCGTAAAGCACTTTAAGATATACTGTTGCCTGATTATTGTAAAACTATTTATTTTCATTGTAGTCATCTACCCAATGCCCGTGTCGTATTGTGTATACAATTAAATAGTGTTTAGTCACGTCCTTTTAACAGAATATTAAACACTTTTTTTTATGTAACTAAATAAAAAATAATTATATTTAACTCATCAATTCAAGGTATGTTTATTAGTAAAGTTTAGGTATACCAATAAAAAAGTCAAGGATAGTGAAACATCGCAATATTTACGTCTTGATACCAGTCTTGTTTGAATTGGTCTTGTATTCATTTTGCAATTCGTCTTGCCAGTGCAAAAGTCAAGGTCAAGTTTAGGCAAATAATAACACTTATAATTAATCACTTATTTAAATATTGTAGATCGAATTGTCATTTAATAACCAGTTAAAGAAAGGTTAGTACTTTTTGGTATTCTTTAAAAATAATGTTAGTATATTTAAAAAATCTTGTTTTTGAAGCAAGAAAAATGTCTTTTAGAGTGCTATCACATTTTAAATAGTTTGCCTTCTTAATTAAAAATACATATAGCAGCATTTGAACATGTTTTGTCCTATTCAGAACGTGGTATGCGGAAATGGGACATATCACCGTGCGTGCGTAAAAAATTCAAGTGTATACATTTTGGGAGATTTTTATGGTGTGATTCCCGTATTAACATAATTTTAGAAAACCGGTTAATATAATGCGCATGAGTATACCGCAGCGGAAAAAAATGGTATTAAAATCACACTGTATTAAATTCAACTCGATGAACGCTTCAATACTGGGGCCACAATCTAATATTTCAATACTATTAAAATCGTATCAGAATGGTATCGCAATGGCAATGTAATCGGTTTTACGGTGAAATGTGTAACTCACATTGTGATGGCAAAGCTATTATGATGCGATTTTGATACAATTTCAATAAGACACGTTGATGCCTTCACCGCTATAGATTCAATATCAATTTACTTACATTAACTTATTTTAATAACAAGCCCACTTTACAAACCAAGCTTTGCTTTAGCGTACCGCGAATATGAACCTTACACGTATTATAAATAGATTCAATTTCCTTTACCGTCAGATCTACAATTTTATATTATATCTTGGTTATACATTATAAGAGATTCGACTCTATAATGAAAACCTAAGTTAATGAACGACTCATAATTAAATTGTTCGGTTTAAGAGGTAGTGTCACTGCGCAATTTTTTGAGCATATCGAAATAAAAAAAAATAATTTAATAGCCCTTTACCTAGTATGTTTTGACATACTAGGGCAATAAACCAACATCTGTCCCAATACTGACGTTTTAAATGTTATTCTCATTTTAAATGTTAAAAATGTGTGAGATTCTTTGGTATTATAGCTGAATACAGTAGATGATTTTCAGGATTGTAATATTTACCAATTATAAAATAACTTGTTTTAGACACTACTAGCAATCTTGTTAACCCCTCCTGCTGAGCTAAATTTATGTTAGCAGTGGGTTCACGTCTGTAGTATAATAGGTAGGATTCGAATCCATGACCTCTCGATCGCGAATCCGATTCCTTAACCATTAGGGTACTGTCACCCTAATGGTTAAGGAATCGGATCCGCTTCAAAATATAAAATGTCATAGTTTTGAGTGACGTTCGAACATTCGACCATAAACATAATTAATAATTACCTAATCAGTTTGACTATGTACTACCTCTTAACCAAACAAAAACTTAACAACGCACAAATAACAAGAGCTCTGTGCAGAGTCCTTGAATGAAAGCTTCATACCATAGACTAGGAGTATCAGTCGACGATGACGTCATCCTCCCTGGCGTCGAGATGTTCGCTCTCGCCCGCCCGCTCCTCTATCACAGACTCGGTCCGCTCTATGCCCAGAGTGGCCGAGTCGTTCGATTTCTCACTGCAATTAACATACCTTTAAAAAAACATATTCATCTTCTTCAAAAAACCTGTCATATTTTAGTAGCTTTCGCCCGCGTGCATGTTGGTTATCGCGATAAAAACTAACCTATGCATTTTCCCGAGACTTACGCTATCTCTACATCAAATTTTATTTCAACTTACAAGCGTGAAAACGTTTCAAATATATATAAGGAAGGCAGTGGTAACAATTCAAGTTTCTTAAATATGGGTTGACACCATTTATCAGGGCTCGGCACACGAGGAATCATTGTGGGCTATGCGTTGATCCATCAGTCACGTCAGGACTTTTTTATTAATTTCAACATTTCGTATAATAAAAGCAGTTTCAGATAGGACATACCTTAGTCTAAACACAACATAAAAACAATCAACACCATATAGCAGTCAGTGATTTATCCACCTGCGTTGACCGGTCCTGGTCAGTCAATTTTAAAAAATTTAATTAGAATCTAGCTAACGTTTATTTCAAAAAATAAATTTTGCGCACGTGTCCTATATACGGCTCTCCTATATTACATTTACGAATGGAAGTTTCTTCAGTGGCTACCTTCACTTAATGACGTCAGAACGCTTAAACGCGTCTGAATAAAATTTTGTATAGAGATAGATTATGGTCCGGAATAGCACATAGGCCACTATTTATCCCCGCAAAATGTAGGGCCTCCATAGGATAGATTGATTTTTTTAAAATTTGGATGCGAACAAAGTGTTGGGCAACAGCTAGTATAATGATAAAGTACTCACACAAGTTCCCGGGCGGGCGCGGGCGCGTCGGGCACGGCCAGCGGCAGCGACTGCGGCCGGCGCAGCCACGAGCCGCGCTCCTCCTGCAGGTACACCACACTGTATTAACTACGGCCAAATTTCGGCCACTAGGTGACTTCTAACTGTAAAGGGTAACTGGTAAGGGGTAAGGGTGTAACTGATGATGCATCCATCAATCCAAATGGAGTGGGCGTCTATCAAAAACTTATCGTGAATGTCAAAAACTTAACGACTTCTTTCCATTTTAGAATTCCAAATGGCATGGAGTGATATACATTCATTTGGACTGGACGAACGTCATTGTCAGTGAGTAGGCAAATAAAGAAGCGTATTGAAATTGTGTCTATGGTTTATCCTTTCGTCTCGCTTAGGAAGAGACCCACCTTTTGTTTCTGAGCATAATATCAAACTATCGTTACCATAGTCATGAAAGAGAAAGATGGTTTATATTTATTTATTTTTATTTATTTATTTATTTATTTATTTGCTTAAAATGTAGGTTACATGAAGATGTTCAAATAATCGTAAAACAGTCCCGAATACATTTTATCATCTTGTGACATGCAAATTTCATACAATAATTTATTTTTATGAACTAAGAATTTAATAAAGTTAACAATGATATTCCATTACAAAAACAAATAATTAATAAAATAAAATTATATTCTATTATAAAAAACAATAATTACCTAATAAAATAAAATTAAGAATGTCCGAAATATTACTGAAATTATGTCAATTAAATAATGATCGTAATTAAATAATAATATCTAAATGTCAAATGATAAACTAATTATTTCAATTTTACACTAATTATTTAAATAGTTCTGAAACTGAATAGAAACATTTATCCATAAGCCATAATTTCAGTTTCTGGACGAACAATTGTTTTGGATATTTTTTTATGTCCTCAGGAATATTATTATAAATGCGACCACACATAGCAATACAGCTTCTACTATATAGACATGTTCTAGGGATCTTATTTAAAACAATCCTGTCTGGATCTCTAGTATTTCTGGGAAAGATATCTTTTGCCTTCTTAAATTGTTCCGGGTTATATTTAACAAATTTTGCCGCTTCCAAAATGTATATACAGGGAAAAGTTAGAATTTTAAAATTTTTAAACCATGGCTTGCAGGATTCCCATGGCGGTATACCTGCAGCTGCCCTAATACATTTTTTTTGGGCCAGAAAAACTCTTACTGAATCAGTCGAATTTCCCCACAGTACCACCCCATAACTAAGAACAGATGCTACATACCCGTAATACGCTGCGAGAATGGACTGTTGAGTGGAAGTGTGGTCTCGCTAAATGTCAAATTTGTTTTTTTCACTTCTTCGGAAACAAACTTATAGTATTGACAGTCTTTATTATAACCTTCTTGCGTACGTCCAAATGGAAATATAGTTAACGGTGTCATAACTTTGCGTACATCCATTTGGAAGGCTTCTAAATGGACGTATCGTCAGTAGCCACCATAATACTGTGGCGTCCATCCACATAAATAATAACAAGTGCCTCGTCACTGTCGCAACAGTGACAGATGGCGCCAAATCCTGTATCACGAATTTTGAGATGTCACAGCAAGCTGCTAGCTATATATACAAGTTCCCAGCGTCAACCGTTGGGCCCTGTCTCGACAAACACGATCACACCGTCTAGTCGAATGATCTTCTCTGTATTGGAGGGACGTATAATCTAATGAGCTACAGCCGAACATAGTCTCATCATCATCAGCCTGTATCGATCCACTGCTCACAACATCCGGTCCTCTGCCTTCCGCATCCAGTTCATCCCAGCGACCTTCTTTTGGTCGTCGGTCCACCTACTTTTGTTAAGTGGAAAGTTCTTTATCGGATGACCTCATTGCGATTTTATGCTTCAAAGAAACCCCAAGCATATCTCGCTCCATAGCCCACTGCGCTACTTTAAATTTAGCCTAACCGTAAGAGCGTTTCTACATGCAGCTGGCTGGCTTTTTTTGCCCCAACGGTCAGTTGCTAATGAGCATACTATACCTACCTATACATTAAACAAACAGACATTATACCTGTAATAGACAATCACATTATGATACAATTTTGAAATTATAATTTTGTGATGTCTTTTCAGGTGCTTGTCAGATGTAAAATAACTCATGTACCCCTTACGAGCATATTATAAATGTACTCATATGTAAACGTGTAGTTCTGTTTTTAGATTTATTAAACGTATAAATTACTAACTAGTCTTTTTTTTTCTTAACCTGATTTAAAACTTCATATCCCTCTTCAAGGACAACATACTTCTCGCCAATTGTATTGTCTCGAAGTGTGTTTATATTCCTCGCGAGTTTTATCCCACAAGCATAATTTAGAGTCTACCAGTTACCAGTCTTATTAATATTATTATACTGTATTTAAATGATGACGACGCCATGATGACAACCAAATTAGTAAACAAACTCAAAATGACCGCCGCGCATCTGGCTCTGCGCACACAGACACAATTTAGATACATGTATAGCACACATACAAACATTATCGTCCGTCCGATGGTGCTGCCAACATATCGGTGTCAGTTCCGATATCGGGCCGGACCATATGAAAGACAAGTACATATTTCATACGTTTAACTTGTCCCGATATCGTATCGGTGTCCGACACGGATATCGGATCGGGTAATGTGGAAACGTTCGGCACCGTAGGTCATAACAGGTAGGGCGCACTGGTTATATACCTTGGTCTTTAGGTATTGCGGTTGAGGCGAAGTGAAAATAGACTACATAGACTACTACTAGTACTTGTAAAATTATAAATTAGAGACCGATTATTTTACATCAGCTAGACTGCTAGATCCTACTCAAAAATAAAAAAAGAGAAAAAAACCGCTCACTGTTGGGGTCCGGTTTTAATTAGTACGACATAAATTATTACACCACAATCTATTGTTCATTCAGTTTTAACATGTGTACTTGTGTATTGTTGTCAAAAATAAATGTTTTTATAAAATTTCTTGTTTCCTTACCTGTGGAGTGATGATGGCCGTGATGTCTGTCTGCGTACCGACCGGCTCCGCTTGGCTTTTGTTGGACACGGCCTTCAGTACCTCTTGCATACAACCTTGAAGTTCCACCACCTACCATTCAAAAATATTGTCACACGTTAATAAAAATCCTTGAATAAGAATACTTTATAGGACATTTCCATTAGTTTTTTTATGCAACGAGGTAAACGTCACGCCCGTAACGATATTAGTGTCACCCAAATCCTTGTTTGGCAAAGATTTGAATGTCACCACAGTAAGTAGCTTAGCAATTTTTTTTTTTTTAAAGATACCTAGCAATGTGGGATTGTAGGTCCCACATTACTAGCAATCCTGTTAACACCTCCAGCTAAGCTCAATGGCTTGTGTTAGGAGTGCGTTCACGTCAGTAGTATAATGGGTAGGATTCGAACCCGAGACCTCACGACTGCGAGTCCGATGCCTTAGCCATCTCACTTTCCCAGTAATTACACTTGCTACAGTGCCCTTCAGCTAAAAAAACATAGAAAAACTGACACTGTTGTAGTACCGACTAAGACGGCTTATGGCTTAGACATATCGCTCGCAAATTCGATTATTTAACGTCTATAACCATCCTTATTGCTTCAAAAAGTAGATAACGTAATGTGACGTCATAAAGAAATGTTGTTTTACCTGCGCCTGTAAACTGAAGCAAGTCTCAGTGAGCTGCCGCAACACGTCCGTGTTGTCCTCAGGATCTAACATCCTAGGTTTTTGGTTATCTGAAACAATATTTTGTATACTGCTTAGAACAGGTACTAGGGGAAGTAAGGACAAAATGACATAGATGTACAAAATGACATACTGGGTTTATTTGAAAATTGACGCATCTTGGGTTGTCAAAAACCAGCCAATCGCAATCCTTTTGTCAATGCTACCAACCTCTAAAAATTATGGACCAATCCAAGTATGCGTCTAATCGGCAGAACGTCATATTTATTTTCACCAACGAACGAATTTGTTTTGATCTCGTACAATTTTAATGACTTTGGTAAGTTTTTTTCAAAATATTTCTAATTTATTGTTTTCAGTTGTTTGCATAAGTTATAGTGTGTGGTGTGAATATATTATTTTTAGTCTGTTTCTCTTTTTTTGGGAATATCCAGAAAAAAAGTTGAAAGACTAAGTTATGGACAAAACGACATATACCATAAATGGACAAAACGACATTGGTATGTCATTTTGTCCATTACCTTCTTTTGTTTTATTTTATTATTTATTATATTGTTTTATATTCTAGCACATTATTTGCGATGCCCTGAAATTATGTACGGAAAACTAATCGGCAATCTTGGAGCCCGGAAGCGATGACAAAAGCTATTGCGGCAGTCGAATCAGGTGAAATGGGTTGGTTAGCAGCGGCCAAGCCGGCGATCAAAAATATAGGAAAAGAAGCCCTCGCGTGCCAGAAAACAAGTCAAGTCAAGTGTCCAAGGTCCTTTTTGATAGCGATTCGGAAGAGGAGAATGTTGAGGAAGATGAAAACGATTGTGCATGCAGTTATTGCAACGATTTATACTCCAGATCCAAACCAGGAGAAGGCTGGCTTAGATGCATGCTATGCTGTCGTTGGGTGCATGCAGCCTGTGCAGATCTTCCTAAGAAAACAAAGCAATTTATTTGTGAATTATGTGTTTGAATGTTTTTATTTTTGTATGTCGTTTTGTCCATATAGGTTATGTCATTTTGTCCATACGTGTGGACAAAATGGATTTTTTGTGATTTTATTTTAGAAGTGAATATTTTTTTTTGTATGACAGTTATTTGCAAAGACTGATTTTAATTTGTAAGCTGATTTGCCAAAGAAATTATTAAAATACTATTTTTGTTTCTATAGCCCATAAATAAATATTTATGGCGAAAAAACCGGAGGGTATGTCATTTTGTCCGTACTTCCCCTACTACTAATGGTTTAAACCACTGAAGGTTTAATTAATAATTTTGTCTCTAAAAAAAGTAATCGCGCGTAACAAATTGGGTATTTGACTACTTTCTATGCAATAATATATAAAAAAGTATTCTGAAAAAATATACAAGTATATTTATCAGTTGTCTGGTTACCATAGTACAAGCTCTGCTTAGTTTGGAATCAGATGACGTTGTATGAGTTGTCCCAAAATATTGTTATTATTAATTAAGCTTGTTTAAAAGGTAGGTAGGAAAAGTAGGTAAGTAAAGGTAGGTAGGTAGTAGTAGTAGATAGGTTCATGTATTATTTTTATTAATTTAACGAGTTTATTAATTTTCAATCAAAAAGAGAAAACGGGTCGTTTTTGACGTTTCTTGAAAAGAGGCTGTTTTGATTACAGTCAAATACCCTATTGTGATAACGCAAGATGTACTAAAACCCGGGGAAGAGCATGTCGGACCATGCTCAGTGTAGGGTTCCGCAGTAAATAATTGCATCAGCAGAAGAGCGATGTTCATGGCACTTACGCCCTTCTGTTGAAACACAAGTTTTCGGCAATAACTCAATTACGGTAAGTATATCCGATCATGTCGAAAGTTATTTTAGTTTAAAGTATTTAGTAGGCGCTAGCTTTGTGATTTTATTTTCTTATTTTTTGGTTACACGGTTCAGAAGATAAGGGGGGGGGACAATTTATGCAACTTTCAAATCTTAAAAACCTGTCGAATGATGTGCCACACGTTGACGTTTGCTAAAAAAAAACAGCTTCTGTATGTATGGAGCGCTCCCCCTCCCCCTAAAAATGTTTATTTTTATTATTTCGCTATCAAACTAAGTAGCGGCTACTATAAGATACCTTTCCACTAAATTTCATCAATATTCATTGTGTAGTCTTGCGAAATTATAAGCGTTCTGTTTTTGCCATTTTGACTACGGAACCCCGATAAAATATGAGTACAATTTTTTTAAACATTTATTTGTTAATACTGTCAGTATCCATATTTTAGTTCGGGGTTGCTGGCGAGATGCTCTACAGAAAGAAAAATATCAACAATAATTTGTACTCTTAACCCATTAGGGTACTATAATTTTAAATAAGTACAAATTGAGAACAACCATAAACTCAAAAGTTCAAAAACTGATGGGGTTTGTGGGGAGTATGACGTCAATAAACAACACTAACCAGCTTGCAGCGTGGACACCTTCTTCCAGAGCGCATTGATGGCCTGCATCTGCAGCTGCTGGATCTTGCGCTCGCTCTCCAGCGCCGCCTTCGTCGCCTCCATGTCGCATGTTAAACGTCTGGAGAACAATCGTAACACCCTTAGTGTATGTAAATAACAGTATTCAATTTAACTAACGACGTCTTCTTTCATCTATTCCATTTTGAAATATAATAGACAAAACATTCACCAGGATCCTTATTCATCGTCTTTATTCCAAGCCCATGCGGAACTGTCAAAATTTTGTCATAATGGTAAATGAAAAGCTGCGCTTAGAAATGCACATTTGTGAGCACATTTACGATTATGACAAGATTTTAACAGTTACGCGTGGGCTTGTCGTGTACACGGAATAAAGATCGTGAATAAGGACTTATTTAAAACGCAGACCACATTCATTACAAAAAATTAGAAATACTTATACATATATGGCATGAGTAGTGAACACAGAGGGCAGTATGAAGATACGCCAATAGTACACAGTGTAGTTCTCATAAAAGGACACATACGGCCGCGCGCTTACCCGCGACTTTTTGACTGCCTCTGTGGCGCGGTGGGAGTGTATCCGACTGCTACGCAAGAGGTCGTGGGTTCGATCCCCACCCAGGATAAAACTTTGTGTGATGAGCACGATGGTTTATTCTGTGTCTGGGTGTTATTTATCTACAATATGTATGTATTTAGAAATATATAAGTATGTTTATCAGTTGTCTGGTTTCCATAGTACAAGCTCTGCTTAGTTTGGGATCAGATAGCGTTGTGTGAGTTGTCCCAAAATATTATTATTATTATTATTTTAACTTTACAAGAGATACTGGTAAGCATGTAGATGTTGAAAATTCTTTAACATTGAAATTGCTCACCGAAAGTCCTCTACTATTCCGATATGAATAGGGCCTTAGACTATAATAAAAACGGGCTAAAACATTTACACTCACAACTCATGCCAGAAACAAACGTAAGCAAATCTAAAATAGATAGAGAAAGCATTCTTACTGTATATGCTGTCTCGCTCTCGCCGCTTGAATCGCATGCAAGATCCTCAGTGTATCCTTATTCAGGTTCCTACTACGGTACCCTCGCCACATCTTCTGTATCGTGACGGCGGCCATCGACTCCACGCTCATTTTCTTTTGTCTCCGCTGGTTCGACGCGAGCTTCATTATATCACCCAATTGATCTGAGCTGTCATTCGTTATACCTGTAAAAAAGTGTGTACTTAAGTGCTACTTCTTTGTTTGTGAAATATAGTATTTAAGTCCATTGTAACTCAAATTATCATATTGCTTGCCAAGATGGCTAGAGAAAAGAGATTATAAAAATTTGTTTACTTGGGATAACTCACACTGATCTGATTCCAAACTACACTAAAGCCAATACATTCAATTCAATGGTTGCTAAATGCTAAGCCACTTTGTTATTAACCATTTCTTATTAATTTTGGCTTTAGTACAGGCGACTGTACTATAACAACTAGGCAACTAATACGTACTTATATATTTCTCACTAGCTGTCCCGCGCAACTTTGTATACTTTAATATTCCCTGTTTTTGCAACATTTTTCATTGCTGCTCCGCTCCTATTGGTTGTAGCGTGATGTTATATAGCCTATAGCCTTCCTCAATAAATAGGCTACCCAAAAATATTTTTTCAATTCAGACCAGTAGTTCCTGAGATTACCGCGTTCAAACAAACAAACAAACTCTTCAGCTTTATAATATATTTAAATTACACCCAGGCGCAGAATAAACAGTCATGCTCATATACAAATAATCTGGGTGGATTTTAGTAAGTACTACTTGATGATTTGGTACTCTAAAAATCATATTAATTTAACTTGTTAAACCACGTGAAATATTACGCAAATATTGTCCCTTGATTTATTAAAAATACACATAAGTGACAAACTGTTGCTTTAGTAGTAGGTAGATTTAGTCTCAGGAAATCTTTTACTGTTGGATAGCCCAACTATCGAGGAAGGCTATACGCTATATAACATCATGCTACTACCAATAGGAGCGGATCAGCAACGAAAAATGCCGCAAAAACGGGCAAAATTTACGCATACTAAGTTGCGCGGGTCAGCTAGTATATAATAGAAAAACATACCATTCAACTTCTTCTCGTCATTTTTCACTTCCATTTTAGTTAAGCTGCCTTTTCTTTGGTCCATTTTACTTTTTAACTTTGGAGATGATGTTGCACTCTTTGGTAATTTTGGAGATCCTTTTAAATTCTTTGCCTAAAAAAAAAGAAACAACATATTTTACTGTAACATACATACAAAATATAATTAATAGGAATTAAAAATTCCAAAGTTAAAATATTTGTAATTAATAGACTGCACCAGTGGCGGAGGGTCTTTATAACACCATTACTTTCGGCTTCCCTTCGGATTGCAGTTACTTAGTATTATGGGTGCAAGGAACAATGTCCAGCAAGACATCTCTTTTATCGGATTACCTCTGAAAAATTTTAACCCTTTGCCTCTGGACTGCACAATAAAAATGTAGCGAGTTTGAACCCGCCTATTACAAAAAAAACACTCTAAATTAATTCAGTCATCTGAATGTTTCTAAATTCACTTCATACAGTTTGCTTATTGCTAGTCACTTTTAATAAAGACACAAAAAACGCAATCTCCATTTAATATAAATACAATACTTGTCCATGTCTTACATCTGTGTTAGACAAGATAAATTAAATGTCTTACTTGTCTAGGCTTATCTTCGTGAATACTGCTATTGCTCGACTGTGACGACGTGTTGGAGATGCTATTGACGGAGTGGTTGACAGGCTTTGGTATAGATCTTTGGATGTCATATATTGGGTCCTGGTAGTCTGGACTCATTAGAGATTCCGGCACAGGGACCATCTTCGAGGCCGCTTCGAGTGAGTGATTCACTGGCTTTTGTTGGGGTGAAAATTCTGAAATAAAATAAAAAAATACTCGTAAGACAATGGTACGCGCCGTCCCATTGGACTATGAGAGTGATGAAAAGACGATATCATCTAAAAATATATGGTATGCTCTTCGTCCTATTAAAAAAAGGGGAAATATCCGCAGCGCGGTGTTGCCAGGTCATTAAATAAAAAAACCGGGCAAGTGCATGTTCTGTAAGCCCCATTCGAATAATGCTACATAAGAAGTGGGGTTTCCGTTGTTTTTGTTTTATACTACTAACAACGTTATATCATTGAGGTATCATACATATTATCGCAATGCGTCATATAAGTATTTTTCAATGGAATATGTACAAAAAAATTGTTACTGCTCACTTCGTCTGCTGTTACTCGTTAAGTTGTAAAGCCTACTTAGCTGTAATAGTTTTCCTTATAATTTCACTATTTAAACTACTACCGTGATTATTTTCACACACCCAACATCAACTATTTAGCTGGCACTGAAGAGAACGACGACGACACTTGACTCTAACATCTCCAACGTCTTAGCAACCCCTAAATGTTTTTAAAAGACCTATCTAATAATACCCAACACGATGGGGTAGGTGAGAAAAAATAAACTTTACATACAGGGGAGGTACACTAAAAAACTTTCAGTTTGTCGGCATAAGTAATAATATTACTTATGCCGTTACAAACTGTTATTATATATCCATGTAAAATTACAGCCTTCGAGCACTAACAGTCTCTGAGCTAAGCTGCGGACAGACAGACGGACGGACATGGCGAAACTATAAGGGTTCCGTTTTCGACGTCAGGTTATACGAGCTATGGGATATTTATAAAAACATACTTTATATTTTCTCTTTCTCTCTTCCTTTCTCCCGCGCTGAGTTGCCGAGTAGCTCGACTCCTGATCGATCCACAGATTATCTCTAGTGATTAGAAATTATACAAGTTACAAAGGACATTTATAAAAACCTACCTTGCATTTTCTCCTTTTCTTTCTCCCGCTTGTCAGTACCGTACATGAGTCCCGGCGAGTCAAAGCTCTGGCTCATGGCCGTGGGTATGCCGGGCAGGTCGCCGCACAACGACGACGACATCTGGTGCGACGGAGAGCCCGTCTTGCTCAGCGCCGAGTGGTAGCTCGATGTTAGTCGGTCGGGGGACCGGCCCATGTGACGGGGCGTTATGCGGGCTGCACAGCATTAACATAAATAAATAAGAAAAGGTTGAGAACAGTTGGATAAATTCGGTATTTTTTTTTAGGACAACGAAGAATTTAATGAAAATATTGTCAACTGTGGTAAATTTCATCGGTGCAATTTTCGGTAACAAACTTTGGATAGTTCGCATTTGTTCTATAGAACAACGTCATAGGACAAGACAATACAATTTTTAACCATTTTATAGTTCCGTAGTCAAAATGGCAAAACGGAACCCTTAACATCTCCGTCTATCTGTTTGTCTGTCCCCGCTTTAGCTCAGAGAACCTTAGTACTAGAAAGTTGTAATTTTGCATGGATGTACATATTAGTTACAGCGACAAATTGGAAGAATACAATCTTAACAAAACTACTAATGAAACTAAAAGGAAAACTATCACAGCTAAGTAGGCTTTACAAGTTTACGAGTCATAATATAATCAAATAACGTGAGAAGTAACAAAATTTTCGTACAAATTCCATTGAAAATTACTTATACCTCAAAGTTGTCAGTAGTATGAAACAAAAACAAAAGAAAACCTACTTCTTATACCGCATTATTGTACTAAGCAGCTACGGAGCCCTACACTCGGGTGAAGAGTCTATGAAATTGTGTTGTTATGTCTTAAGAAGTCATGTTCCATAGAACAAATGGGAACTACCTTAAACTTTTTGCTTCAAGTATTAATATATAGATCTACGCAGACGAAGTAGCGAACACCACCAAGTTTCAAATTAGTCCAAAATAAGAACTTACATTGCATTCTCGGAGACTGGAGTTTAGGTTTGAGAGGACTGTGATTTTGATCTTTTAACTGCTGTTGGTGATGTTGCGCCTAGAATAATAAATAAATACCATTTTAAACGATAAGTTATATGTACGGCATTTTCATAAAAAAATAAACAAAATGTACCTAACCTTGCTGAGAATAAGTCTCAATTTCCTCTGGTCTTCAGTCTCCAGCGCGTCGGCAGTTAAAGGGCAGGTGGATGCTAAATACTCGCACAGCTCCTGATGCTGTCCCGCGTGGAAATGTCGACCTTTACCTTGGCTGTACAGCCACTCCGCTTTCAAACTAAAACAGATACATAAACATCAAAGCCAACTATTTTTTTTATAATCCATTATTAAGCACAAAAAACCCAACAGCTTAAAATTGTGTAACTGAAAAATTATAAAGCCTATGTCGCTCCCATTGCGAATTAAACAACACCTAACGTGACGAAATCCTTCAAGCTATTTAGGCTGTAGAGCTTACCAAAGAAATAAATGAACATACATGCGAAAAACATTACCCTCCTTCTGGTGGAGTCGGGAAATATGTGAATTAAAAAAAACACAACATGCTACTTTTAACATAGGCGACCGTCTAGAAGTTTCCTCGATGCAGAGTCGAGAAGCTAATTATATTTGCCTATGTAGCCTGTAGGTATCTGCTTTTATACAACGAAATGAGGAGATGAGCAGTTCGTGCGCCTTATGATAAGCGTCACGCATGGCCTATATTTATCAGTACCACCCAAATCCTTGTAGGGCAAAAGATCTGAATGTCACCGCACCGCGTTTCACATTTGCCCAGTGGCCTTTCACTACACAGTAATGCGTTAACATTACTATTTCAAGGTTTCTTTCTTTCTTTCTTTCTTCTTTCTTATTTCTTTTGAACTTGAAAATATGCTAAAATTCAGTAAAATAGTCTTCAAGTCTTACCTTTCTATTGCGCTGACAACGAATCCATCGATAGACTTCACGCTTAATATCCAATTGAGAACAAACGGACGGTAATCAAATCCTCTGTATTGTAATATAAGGAATGGTTATTACAGAACAAACAATATTCATTTATACCGCGTAATGAAAACAATATTTCATATCTTCAAAGATATAATTCAATTCAATTTCTTATAAATGGCAAGCAGTGCCGATGTCGACAATGGGGATGTTGACTGTGAAGTCAAATCAGTCTCTTTTTATGAAATGTCAAAACGACAAACTCTATAAAATGTGTATGGAATAAGAACCTATGATGTCATTATGTTCCTATCGTCAAATCATTACTTTTATTCATATTCATGCTTTTAAATAAAAACACTTCAGAGCATTTTAACATCTACTATTACCTGTTTAGTTTAAAATAATTTACTTTTATTGTGTCAACTTCCCAATTCTGCCAATGTCAACAGTGCTACCAAGTCCCATGAGTTAAAAAAAAGGTATTAGCAAAGGGAAATTTCAGATTTTTACAAAGATATCTCTATTTGCAGATGGATAGTAGGTAGATATATTAAAAAAGGATACAACTTGTCTTTGCCAGCCATCAGCACAGAAGGGTTGCCCTGTATAGTGAAACTCTCCAGCTTGTTCAGATGCACTAGGTGACTGATTTCATTCAAATCCTGAATGTTGTTGTGTCCCAGCCCTAAGTGTTCCAAGTTAGCTGGCAAGTAACGGTCACACTGTCGCAAGTCGATAATCTTATTTCTTTCCAAATTTAAATGCTGGAAAATTAAAAGTTTAGAGTTTTTTCTAGAGTTGATTATGATTCGACAAATATAATTGCTAATACAATGGAATCGACTACTTGGTAGTGAAGTTTTAGTTAGTTTAGTTATTGACTTGAAGGGTTTGCATGATCAAAATAACGTACCAATAATAGAAAAAATAAAACATTTATAAAAACAACCTTAGTAGTGAGTTCTATGTGATGAGTTTGATGTAGCACGACTGGTCCATGTACAATAGGCGAGACTATACAATCACTATTTAGAATTTACCATGATTTATGTTCGTGTTAGAATATTAAAACAATTTAAGTTTTAGGTATACATACTTATAACTGTAATGAATCTAAAAGTACTTTATGTTTTCTAACAAATATTTATTTTTGTAGGCTAAATATAGCGTCACTAAAATATCCACTATGTAAAGCTAGAAAGATTTGTTCCCAACATTTTAAAAGCTCCTATTACCAAAATTCCTTACTTCCTTTCACATGAAATTTTGTGCTTTTATTAAGCAAATTATTTATGAAATCTCAAAATGAATTAACTAAATTCAGAGTACTACTAACATGTCGAATGATACAACATCACAGCAAGGAGATAGATATAAAGAAAACATTAAAAATGTAGTCATTGATGAGGTAAGAAATCACCACTATTTTGATGGAAACAAACTACTGAATTGTAATTTATCGAAAGTACGGAAATCGAGCTAAATATTGTAATTCTATTTTCCGTACTTTTGATAAATTACAGTTCAATAGGTATTGAAAATAGATAAATAGAAATAGATAATTTCTAGATTAGTAATTTAACGCGATATTTAGTACTAGCTTTCGCCCGCGGCTCCGCCCGCGTGGATTACGGTTATCGCGATAAAAACTATCCTATGTCCTTCCTCGGGACTCAAACTATCTCCATACCAAATTTCATCTAAATCGGTTTAGTAGTTCGATCGTGAAAGCGTAACAGACAGACAGACAGACAGACAGACAGACAGACAGACAATTCAATTCAAATTCAAATTCAACTTTATTTCCCAGAATATGGTGGTTTACAGATCTTTGGTATAGTATAGTACAACATATTCTGCCATGCAAGGCGTGCAAATATTTGTTGTTAAAACTTAAATACCTATTAATTAACATTTCACAAAATTAACGAAATAATATTATAATAATAATATAATGTCAACAGTTAAAATTTAAATAAGTAAAATCAATTCATATTGACATAATACAACAATAATAATAATAAATCAGATAATAATTATAATTCAATTCAGTATAATATAATGTCACTTGATCATTACAATTTAATAAAAGGAAAAAATATAAAATGTATAACATCTAATTAATAAATTTATCTGTTAGGTATTCATCGACGTCATAATAAACTTTTTCTTGTAATAATGTGATAAGCCCTTTGCGGAACTGTTTGTAGGGTAAATTGATCAATTGGTTTGGAAGATGGTTATATATTTTAATACACATAAGATATGAGTTTCTCTTATGTAGTTCAAGATTCGTTTTCGGTACCTTTAATCGGTTTTTGTGTCTAGTTCGACTCCCCTCTACATCTCCAAGTTTTTTAAACAGTGTAGAGTTCGTTTTTACAAAGATGCATATTTCAAATATGTAGATACATGGTAAAGGAAGGATATTATGGTTTTTAAATATTGGTCTACAACTATCTAGGTAGTCACAATCAAAAATCGCTCTAATACATTTTTTTTGTGCTATGAATAATCTATTGAAGTCCACCGAATTGCCCCAGACAATGATACTGTAACGGAGTAGGGAGGCTACATATGCGTGGTAGGTCATCATTGCAGTCTTTCGGTTTACAGTTTCTCGAACTCTCTTTAGTACAAAAACAAATCTATCAATTTTATTGAGAGTGTTTTGTATGTGTGACTTCCAATTGCAATATTTGTCAACAGTGACACCCAAAAATACGCAGTCATTCACGTTATTTAAGGCCTGATTTTTATACTGTATTTCCAGATTCGGTGTGTTGGCTCTATATGTTTGAAACTGAACTATATTTGTTTTCCCAATGTTAATTTTAAGATTATTTTCCTCTAACCAGTTAATCGTTTTGTTAAGAGTTGTGTTAACTTCAGCTTCTAGGGTTTTGAAGTTTTTACTTTTGACTATTAGAGTCGTGTCATCCGCGAAAAGGATACATTTGTGAGTTATAGCGTCCGAGAGGTCATTTATATACAGAAGAAATAAACTTGGAGAGAGAAGGCTTCCCTGCGGCACCCCATACTTATTTTCTAAAAATGAGAGACAGACAGACAGACAGACAGAGTTACTTTCACATGTATAATATTAGTATGGAAAATACAAATTAACCCTTCCCCACCTACCACCTACTTTTGTCACACAACCATTTACCACATATCTGAGAGTCCCAGAGTAAAATCGTTCTTTCTTTTTCAAGTTTAAATACTGTCTTTATGATTAATGTACAACATAGTGTGTTTGCTTCATCATCATCATAAGCCTATCGCAGTCCACTGCTGGACGACATAGGCCTCTCCAATTGCACGCCACTTTGTTTCAAATGTACTATATAAATTGCAAGTTGTAGATAATCTCACCTTCAAACTCTTCAAGTAAGATATATCAGCTATAAATGATATTTGGTTGTTGGACAGATCAAGGTGCTCCAAATGTGTGTTGTGGTTCAGATGCTCTATAGATTTTATGTTGTTGCCTGCAACAAATATACACTCTTAAATAAAATGAAACGTGTTTTGATTTTATGTATATCCTTAACCTAGAAGAATTTTTTTTTTAAATAATAGCAAAATCTGCATAAATCATGTTGCTGTTTTCCTTTATAGCTCTTTTACTCTTTACTTTTCCAACCAAAATCCTCAAAAGAAACTTCTCTGCTGAATTAATGCCCAGTAATTAGTTTAAAAAAAAATCGCATCCAGGTCAATGTATGGGTTGAATAAAGAAAGAGAAAGTAAAAATACTGAGAGAAATTATTTTTTTACACTAGTCAATCATAGTCATTACAATCAACCATTTCATGTTGTTCAGCATGCAATACATGAAGGTGCCATTTGTTACATTTCATAGAAGACATACAAAATGTATTTGGGACACTGTTATTAAACTAGTTATTAAAAATATTAAATAGTTTTTAAACTGAATTTATTTATTCTGATAATATTAGACTTATTTCTACTTAAATTCCATAAAGTAGACAACAATACTGCAATTTTCGTAGTGATCTCTATTTTTTTAGTATATAGATATGGAAAACTTAAAAGGATACACAACATTTTTTAAAATATTTTATGAAAAAAATACTAACACACAAACTTATTGCAATAAACTGGAAGAAAAAATTACGAAGAGTATAAATGAACTTGTTGTTCATTTTTACTCTTCGTAATTTTTTATACTAAACTACATAAAAACAAACAAAATTTTAAGACAAAAATCACTAGACCTCATCAGGAAAGTAACATCAACAAAAAACCAGGCAAGAGTTAAGAAAATTAGATAAAATAAAAAATGCAACAAAACCAAACTAACAGATGCTTTAAACCTAAATGGAGGTGGGCTTGACGTAAAATGTGAACACTGGAAAGATCTACATGGCCAGGACCATGGGAAAGAGATTCATAGCTGCACAAAGGCTGACAACATTGTGAAGACAGCAGGAAAACAGTGGATGACAGTCGCCCATGACAAACAGAGATGGAAAATGATGGATGGCTTTTACCATCAAGGGGGCCATGAAAGACAATTTAAGTGACGCTAACACAACTAATCCTTAATTATATAAAACTATTACAAACAATACTAACTTATATGATGAAAAATGAGCATGAAATAAAGCTCATATTATGATTATTTCAAATATGTATATCACTTAGGGCGATTTGCTCAATGTTTCACTTAAGTAGCTACTAAACAAAATTAGTTAAATGCAGTAAAACACATAAACACATTCAATTTAAACATATTTAGCGCTCCCTTGCACAACAACTTTAGCAGGCTCATTTAGTTAAATATGTCAATGGGCCTGGTAAAGCAGTTTTTAAGTCCGCTGATTGTTTTGTTATGGTTATAACAATGACATCTATACTAATATTATAAATGTGAAAGTTAGGATGTATGTATGTATAGATGGATGTTTGTTATTCAATCACGCTACAATGGCTAAAGGGATCTGGACGAAATTTGGAATAGAGCTAGATTATAGTTTGGAATAGTACATAGGTTACTTTTAATCCTGGAAAAATGTTCCTGTGGGATATATTTGCTTTTCAAAATTTTCACACAAATGATGTTGCTGGCAACAGTTACTTTTTTTTGTATAAAACAAAACTTGTTGTTATTGTTTGTCCAAAAATAACACCAATGAAAGCTCCAAAACCTCACTGAAGAATAAGCTTGTAAGAGTACCAATATTTTATGCGTTTATGATTTGTATTAAATACCTAATAGCTAATCCTCGCAAGTTGTTGAATGAATGCAATGAATTGCAAAACCAGGCAAATTTTAATGAAGATGGTAAAATTTACCCAGTTATTCAATTCATTCAAAACTCATAATAAAATAATACTTTACAACCTATTCTCATATCTCACAAAAAAAAAACATTAAAATCAGTCAAGACATTTCAAAGGAGTTCAACCACAAACACTGTGACCCAATATTTTTATATATTTGAAGATGTGTGATAAAACAAAAGGATTCATAGCATCAATTTCAATAATGAAGAGCAGTCATTACTGTATTCTGTAATGAAGCCCAATACAAATATTATCAAGTGTAAATAGACTGAGTTTGTCAAGCAAATTGATCAACAAAGTGCTTGGTCGAAAGTTTATAATACCAATACAAAAAGTGTAAAAAAAAACGACAGAAAACCTATTTAGCTGGTCTTAAATGCGTTTAGTTGCTGCTAAGCAGCAGATTTTCGGTATTTAACTTTGGCCATTACTTAAACATGTTTAGCAACAAATTTATTGTTGTGCAAGACACTATTGAGTTTAACCATTTTAAACACATTTAAATGTGTCTTAGGTGTATTTAAGTTATGCCACGCAAGTCGCCGTTAGTGTGTTTGTGATAGTCACAAGGAGAAGACATGCAGCTAACAAGATTATAGTTACCTAAATACGTTTGGTATAATTATAATTTTATGATCTGATAGGTTTATACTTGTGGTTTCTGGTAGATGGCAAAAATACAATGCTGATTCAAAAATATAATAATACAGTTGGTACAATTTTATGGATTCTTTTTAAATATCTAGAGATGTTCATTGCAGCCCTGTGAATGGTGTGCTTAGATGTCTCTTTATTATTCACAGGCAACTAGCTAGAGCTTTACACAGACTTCACTACATAGACATCATTAAGTTTATTTCTTTTTTTATTTAAAGGGCATACCTAACAAAAGTTTTCTCATCTTAACTTACCAGCTAACTTCAGTACTTTTAAATAGATTAGATCCTTGAGTCCTTCTATCTGTAGAATCCCATTGTTGCTGAGTGCTAGAATGCGAATGTTTGTCAACCGGGATACTCCATGCATGCGGAGTAAGAAATTGTTGCATATTGACAGCTAAAAACCATAAGAAGATTTAACTTACAGGTATTTTCATTTAATAGACATGGTAGGCACCCCGTTAATAATTAAATGGTTTTAAATTACTAAGCAGTACAATTAAATTAATAAACAGTATTTTTAAAACCATCAGTGCTAAGCCCGAATATGGTATGTAACTAGATGCCATAGGCCATTTTTATATGCTAAATAGCTTTAATTATTAAAATACATTGTTTTAAGAATTTGTTGTATTATGGATTGTGTTTATCCGTAATATAAATATATTATTATTATATTCTACACTTTTTAATTTAAGGAAGTATAAAATACAAGGGACAAAAACCAAAACTAAAATTGAGTGCAATTATCAATTTCTCCAATTCTTTTAGATTAGAAATTGTCAAACTCACGCTTTCAATACGACTGTAAGTGTCGATATTGTCTAGCCGCTGCAGTTCATTCTGATCTAAGATCAAATTAATAATCGCCTTAGATTCCTCCGCGGGCGCTTTCTCTATTTTCTTCAACCCACGCCTCGAAAGGTCCACGGTTTCAATTTTCGTTTCATCTAATAACAATAAAACAAATTTATAATTGTTTAGATTTATTCCCTTTATTTGTTGAGCCGTACTTACCCATTTTCGAGCTATTCCAACATCTTTTATTTATTTATCGCAACGAAATTCAAGCAATTTTTCTTTACAAAATCAACATTCGTAAATTGACGTTCCAAACATATAACAATATTTATTGTTATGAACTAACTTTCCAAATTGTTACAAACTTTGACCCTGTTGAATATATTACAAAAAGCAATCATGATTAATGGTAATATAAACTATGTAATGAATACAAATTTATTCTATTTAAAATATATTTTGTAAAAAAATACACATTATTAGACACGCCTTTTGCATAATTTGAAATTATTAGTTTTCGAACACATACGTTTGACGTTTTAGAGCGTAACCTAAACATACACTTTGATAACAGTCGATTTATTATAATCGATATCCATTCATTATTAGTTGTTTCATAAGCGCTCAATTATTACAGTGAATTACGACAGAAGACACTAACTTACAGCAGACAAGCTCGCTAATAAACCGCGCATAAATCGCATGCTAAACGCCCTTACTCGCTGTAGAGTTGGGTCATACTTACTAAAACATGTACCTACTGAGTCCTATAACTCAGTACGTGTCATTTCATTATTTACTGTTATTAGTACGAGTACTTACTTTACATTAACTAATTCCACAAGTATTTTGTACTTCTTGCTTTCAATTCTTTGTGGTCACAGGGCAAAACTTCGAACTCGTATAACTTAAATAAAAATAAACTCTGCTACCGAGTAAAACAAATACATAAACGTAAGTATTTGATTTGACAAGTTCAAACGAATACTTCAAGTCGTTGGGTATCGGTTGGATACATTTCTATAATGTATACAGCGATAATCACCGGTTTGTGTCACCCATAGTACGTAGTAACGGGCCTCTACAAGTTGGGTTCGGCTCCATGCACGCCTCCGAAATGACCGGGACTCCATAATCCCGTGATCTGGAATCGATTTATTATATTGTCTTACTACTATATTGTTTATACTAAGTATTATATTGTCTATACTAATATTATAAAGCTGAAGAGTTTGTTTACCGGATCTAATTGAAAATTGTTTTACTTTTGGATAGCCCATTTATCGAGAAAGGCTATAAGTTAAATATCATCACGCTACGACCAATAGGAGAGTTTAAATTCTCTAAGGAGAGGAGCAACAATGAGAAATGTTGCAAAAACGGGGAAATTTTACGCAGACGAAGTTGCGCGGGACAGCTAGTATCTATACTAATATTATAAAGCTGAAAAGTTTGTTTGCTTGTTTGAACGCGATAATCTCAAGAACGGGGTCTGAATTGAAAAAATATTTTACTGTTGGATAGCCCATTTATCGAGAAAGGCTTTATTGTTAAATAACACTACGCTACGACCAATGGGAGAGGAGCAGCAATGAAAAATGTTGCGCGGGTCAGATCATTGTAAAGTGTTCTTCTTTGAATCACAAAGTCTTGTTCTTATCTAGTTAAAAAGTGTTTCAAGTGTAGTATAAACGTTAAACGCTAAGCTATAAAAATAGTGAAATTTTTACTCGTACAGCTCCCTAAATCTTCTTACACTGCACGGCACACTATAGGGAGTAAACGACCCAATCTTTAACTCATAATAACAGTAAGTAACGCTTATAGTGTATTAATGCGCTTATTGCACTACACTAAATCAGGGACCTAAATCCTTAAAAAGAGCGGTGTAAAGAGATAAGGCCCTAATTCTTTAACAAATTTTCAAGGCATCCTCGATTTAGGGCCTTGATTCAGGGTAGTGTAATAAATAACCATTTATGCGCTTTACCCAACATTTCGATTACGACACCAGTTCAACGGAAATAGAAAATATCAAATATTTACTAATATTTTAATGTTAATTTTCTACATTATCATTGATTTAACAGAAAAACAGAAACATCTAACATTATTTTTATTTACTAATTCCATTTTATTTACCTAACAAATAAACTAAAAATGCGATCGAACATCACTACTTCGCGGTGGCGCGGGGCGAGTTTTGTGAGGTTAGTAAAATATTTCCCAAAAAATTGTTTTTGTGTTTATTTTTAATAATACCAATCGTCCCTATATTTCTAAATACATTTATGGAATTGTGTTGCATAATTACAATGTGTTAAAAGGCCACTGTTCATTCATGTTCGACGTTAAATATAGGGACGCGTAACTTGACATTATTTGCAAGTAAAGTTTGTTTCGTTTGTTTCACTTAACAACATGGCATTTTCTTATTAGAATAATTGGCTAACAAGTGAAGTAGTTATGGTTTTACTGTGTTTATATAAGTGTTCATTGAGCCCGGTTTAACTTTCTATTTATAGACGATTCATATGTAACCTCTTTTCATTTTAGGCGGGAGAATGGTGTTGGCAAAGGGCCTGAGGCCGCTACAGGTGGTCTCCGTAATATTCTTTGTGAGGATTTTGTCAGTGTTCCTGGTGCAGACGTGGTACGTGCCTGATGAGTACTGGCAAACCTTGGAGATCGCTCACAAGGAGGTGTTTGGGTATGGAGCTGTCACTTGGGAGTGGCAAAAGGGCATTAGAAACTACCTTTACCCGAGTCTGGTAGCGGCGTTGTATACGATACTGAAATTTACTGGACTTGATTACCCTGAAGCTTTGGTAAGCAAAATTTTTGGAACTCATTTATTTTAGATTCATACTGTGTGGGTTTTATAGTTATCTAACAGGATAAGTAATATTTGTACAGTTAAACTTCTGTTTTGCAGTTGTTTTTCCTTAGTAAGACCTAACTAGTATGCCTGGAAAAGAAAAATAATATTTATCAAACATCTTTGTTACAAATAGGTGTAATATAAACAATGCTATGTAATACTTTTATTTCTCCTTTAGTTGTTTATTTACAAAACATGTATGCATAAGATCAAACAACAGAAAATCTTTGCTGGCAAAAAATACTTACCCTTTAAAACATGTAATGTATTTTTATGGCTTCTATTGACCTTAACAGGTTTACTTTAACTTTAGAAGTGATGGGACCAAACAACATCTATGAGTTGCATCAAAGGAGTCAGTTACACAAGCCATTAAAAGCAATTACACCAAAAATTCTATTATACCACCTAGGTTCTCCTGCCTCGCATCCTGCAAGCAGCCTTCAGCACAGCGGCCGACTACAGCTTCTACAAATGGACGGGTGGGCGCAAATGGGCACTGTTCCTGATCCTCACATCCTGGTTCTGGTTCTACACCTCTGGTAGAACATTGCTGCAGACTTTGGAGACGGCTATTGTTGGAATAGCATTGTCTATATTCCCATTCAAGGGAAAATTTGGGTTTTATGATCAAGGTTGGTTTTCAAAAACAATTTTGTTATTTTTTGAGTAGTATAAGGGGTGGGACTTAATCCTCTATATCTGGCCTGAAGCCTCTGAACATAATATGGTTTGCAAGCATAATATGTTTTGTGATATGCCATACATTTATTTAAGTACTTTACAACACACTCAAGTTCAATTTTGTTAAGTATGTGTCAAATTTTTTGGTATGTAGAATGTACTTGAAATAATAAAGAAGACAGATTTATGTACATTTACAATGATTTCATAGCAGAAGGGCTTATCTAGGAGAGATATATAGCCTTATCTCACTATACAAGCCCTGTTGGTTTTACAAGTTAAACTGTGCTGATAACAATCTAAAAATTGGGACATCCAAATTTAATCGTATCTATGAGAAATCCCCCAAAAAAATCTCTATATATACTTTATTTTTAAATATTTACATACAATTTATAAGAAATATTGTACCATCACAAAAATGAAAGAAAAAATCTTTATAAAATTTGCCTTTTATTCATAAAATGGAAAACCATATTGCAATGGCCCCTGCAATACGGTCGAAACGTCGCGTCGCCTTAAAATAAAATATTTACACAATTAAGGTCTGTAGCTTATAAAATTCTATGATGTGTACAAATCGCAAAAGCTTATGGACATATATTGGAAATATTATGTTTAAATTTGTGGTTGTTAGTCTGTTGTGAACTAAGGAATAGGGGAGCATTAGAAATAAGGGAGATAAGTTGTTTATACACTTAGAGCTATACATGTATTTCTTCATCTGAAAAGAAAACTACCTGACTGGTAAATTAATGCATGGCTTCAAATTGAGTGCAAATTTGGCACACAGATCGGCGTCCATAGAAGATGGATTTTTGTAAATTCATAACAGTATTTCTTGAGTGTCTCCTTGGGTTCAAGTATTCTAAGATTCAAGTATTACGTAACGTAATTTTGAGGGCTCTTGTAAAACGTAACGGGGGCGGGAGGGGGTTCGAACTATGCATTACGTAACATTGTTTTTTTGTGAAATAAAAGAAAAACTTGAACGCCCTCTTGGGAACGCCTAGTGGAGTCCATCGCGAATTGGAACGTCTCCTCCGCCACGTAATTAAAATACGTCTTATAATGTTGTCCGGCAGCATAACTAATTTGTTAATTTCCTAAGGGAGCATTCCCACTGACGGTAGTGGGGCGAAGCGGACCGTCAATTGACCAATCACCGTGCTCGAAATCGTACTTAGCATCATTTCGAGCACTGTCGTTTGTTAATTCACGGTCCGCGTCGCTGCACTCTACCCCGCTTCGCGTCACGGGAAACACCCCTAAAGGGGCTTCAGAGTTTCTATCAAAATCAAACAACGTATGTGAGCCATGGGGAAAATCTATAGTTGTAAAAAAAAACAATACAGCAGTATTTATCTTGTGTCACAGAACGTCCACTCTGGATATGGTTGGCTGTAGTATGCGTGTTCATTCGCCCGACATCGGCGCCTCTGTGGGTGGTACTGGGCGTCTACAACCTGCTCACTACGAACCAAGGTCGACTGAAGCTGGTCACACGCACTTATTTGCCTATTGGGTAAGAGATTTAATGATTAACCTTTTTTCATTCTATTAGACTGAAATAATATAGGGAATGTGAAGGGGAGGTTCATACGGACGATACTCATCTGGAATATTCACTTTAAACTAAAAAGACTAAGGAATAATAAAATAATTTGGCAGTTATTGCTGTATCATTGTAATTGTAATCACTTGTCTTCCCAAACATACAAAACAAAGTGGCCTCATTCGCACGAGCGAAATGTTATCGCGCGTTAAAAATACGCTCAAATAGAACAAATGCATTCCCATGTCCACACGGCAGCGATTTTAAAAGGCGACGTACTTTTATCACGTGTTATATTTTCAATGCCGGGCGTTGGAAATCTTTACTAATATTATAAAGCTGAAGAGTTTGTTTGTTTGAACGTGATAATCTCAGGAATACTGGTCCGAATTGAAAAAAATATTTTACTGTTGAATAGCCTATTTATCGAGGAAGGTTATATGCTATATAACATCATACTACGACCAATAAGAGCGGAGCAGCAATGAAAATGTTAAAAAAACGGGGAAAATTTGCGCAAACGAAGTTGCGTTGCATAGATCATAATTATGGAACATCTTATTGTTGTTGTGTTCGTGTTGTTTACGTCATCAGATTGTCGTGGGTAGATTCTAAAGTGATGATTATTGGAGTCTCGTCCACTTTTATTCGCTAAAAGTTTAAAGACTATAAAACCCACTATTTTTAACAATTCGTCCTATTTTATAACAACATAGGACGTATTCGACATTCGACAAATACCTTGTCTTTTACGAGACGATATGAAAGTGGGAAAAAACGTTCGTATGAACAACCACATCGAGAGCGATAAACATACGTCGACGCCCTGTTTTTAACATAAAAAAATCGCTCGTGTGAATGAGGGCAGACATAAGGTACATCAAAAATCAGAACATGGATCAGTATTTGTTAGGTGATATGGCATCGTTCATTAATCACGTAAGGCTCATAAGCGGGTAGAGGAGGTTCGGAACAAAACCCGATATATCACCAGGTGGAGGGGGGTGCAGTGAGATATCACGTGTATTTTTTTCATACATAATTGGCGTTGAATCAATTGCCCATCGTCGTGCGAGCGACTCACAGTTGACCGCTGCAAAACCTGCTCGGTTTTTTGTTTAATAAAAATGAGGGGGGGGGGGGCAAAAACTGGCTAAATAAATCATCTCGTGATTAATGGACGATGCGACGCAATGATGCCCTTTCCGTTATTGATATAAGGCTAAGCCATTTATGCTCCTTTTCAGTGTCATTGCGGGTGGTGCCCTCGTAGGATTGGACTCGTATTACTACGGTAGGCTGATCGTGACGCCGTGGGAATTCTTCCGCTTCAATGTGCTACATGACATCGCTTCTTTCTATGGAGAGCACCCTTGGTAAGTTATAGTTTGCTCACCGCGTAATCTGGTTATAACCAGATTTCAGATTTGGCGGTGATATGACATTTCACTTGAGTCAAAATTTGACTTTAGTATTGGAAATTGGAAATGCTTAAAGTGTAACTCTAAAAGAAAGGCATTTTATTATTTCAAGAAAAGAAGATTGCTAGTCTTTTGTCGGCGTTTTTATTATTATTACGATTTTTAAGATCGTAGGAATATTACTATGATTGCTACATAGTATTATATGTTTTGTGGAAATATTGAAATGCCAGCTTATTAAGAGATACAGGCCAGCGAAAGGAGGATGGATGAATAGACAATAAGCTCTTAGTAATATTAATAAAACAAATGTAAAAATTAAAAGGCACTCAAAGTTCCGTCCTTTTTCGCCGTTATTAAAGTGTAAAAACGTGTGTAACGTGTACGGAACTATAGGTGTGCGTGTCCGATTTCCACTTGGCTGGTTTTCATTATGATTTGTTACTTTACTAGAAATCTTTTTATACAGGCACTGGTACTTAACGCAAGGCTTGCCGGCGGTACTAGGCATTAACCTGGTACCTGTAGTGTGGTCTTCGTTCAACATTCTGCGACGACCTAAGGAGAACCCCATCGGCTTGTTGCTGTTGTCGGCTGTTGCTTTACATGTGGCTGTATACAGGTTTGTGTTGGTAGATTTGTTTTGTTTTTATATTAGGAACGCCCTGTAATAGTGAAAATCCATAGTCTTTAAAGTATGTGTTCCACACACACACACACTTTAAAGACTATGGATTTACACTACTGAGGCATTTTTAACCGACTTCAAAAAGGAGGAGATACCGAAATGGTTCTATATAAATTTACACGGACAAAGAAACTCCTCAGTAAATCAACCATGATTCAAGTAGGTCAGATGTTTTTTGGAAAAAAGCTATTGTTATATAAATTCTCAATTAAGATTGCCTTTGACCATGCAATTTAATCAAAGATTCTGAGGAAATAAAAAAAATCGTATGATAAAACTCTACAAGCTAATTATTGTAACTATCTTACAACATAAGTGGTTTGTTGGTTACCTGATCACAAATATTGTATTATACTTCAAATATTTGTTTTATTATTGTTACAGTTTCATACCACACAAAGAGTTCAGATTTGTGCTGCCTCTCCTGCCAATTCTCATATACTTGGCACAAGACGTCATCGTACCGTGGAGCAGGAAGGCTAAGAAGTAAGTAAAATAACATACTCGTATAGTTCAACTTCAACTTTATTTCTGTGGCTTCTGCGGTTTTCCCACAATTTTGCCAATGTCGCGTGGGTAGAGTAGAAACAAACGATGGAGATTGGTCGGTGGTGGAAGAATGATCGGTTCTTTCTAGATCATAAATTTTGCTTCTGAGAATATTGATCTGAAAACAACACAGACATAGGACATACACAGGACGAAACAAATACAATTTATGTACACAATCACATTGGTTAAAACATAGAACATACTATAACTTGAGCACAAAAACCTATAATTTAATTGTGTTAACTACAATAAATTTGTTTAATACACATATAAAAGGGGTAAAAACAAGAGACAACAGCTGAGGTTAGTAGGACAAGAAATATCTATAGGGAGCATGTCATAGAGAGAACAGCAACGCAATGAGCAGTTAAAGAAAATGTGACCGCATTCACATATTGAGTGATCTCAGATTCGTATTTTCGCTAAAAATACTGGAGTGCATGAATGACCTAGGCGTACGCGGCATATAGTGGATGTAGCTATCTTATTACCTTTTTTAAATTTAAAGAACCAGGGTTTTAGTGGGACATTAGTTTGTATTTGACCATACAATTTTCCTTTGGATACTTTAGTGATTTGCCAAAGTTTATCCCAAGTATTCCGCAATTGACTACTATCAAAATAAAATATTTTATACTGACCATGTAAAAATATGTCAAAAAGTGTTTTGAAAAATCATGTTCATTTATTAATTTAACGTTTTTATTAATTTTTAATCTTAAAAAGAAACATAAATAATTTGACCATAGACCATGTGACGTCATATGCATGTGATTTCATACAAATTTGCAAGGGGCGGGTCGTTTTTGACATTTCTTAAAAAGAGGCTGATTTGACTTCAGTCAAATACCCTATTGAGGCTGACAAGTGGCAGAGAGATCGTGACAATAAATTTTATAGTAATCCTTATTACCATGAAGGGCAGCGTTCTTAACATAGGAGTCCACTGCTTCATTCCCAGGAATACCTACATACCCTATCTTGGGTCATTTTTGATGCATCTGTATATACTGCCAGTCCTTCCAGCTGAGGGCCATTTTTTCCAAGAAACTTTTATGGGGATCAACTGAGTTCTTGTCAATGCCAATGTTAAGGAGGATGATAGGTGGGAAAATTAAGGCTTTGTAGCTGGTTGTGAATAAAGGATTCATTGGGAATTGAACAACAGGGTATATTAAATGGGAATATTTAATGTAGCTTCGGATGATGCATGGAAGGTTTTCTTCTGACCTGTACCCTTCAGAGTTAAATATTTCGTAAAGTTTTTCAATTTTATTAAAAAGAGGATGGGAGGAATTTTGGACTATTTTGAAAAAAAAAAACTATCCGATAGGTATTGCCTTCGAAGATGGAGAGGGGGCTCAACACATTCAACTTGCATTGCGTTAATAGGCGACGATTTCATCGCGCCAAGGATTATGCGGAGACATTTAGATTGGATCTTGTTTAGTTTATCCATAGCTTTTTTTAAGCGTTTTTTTGGAGGGGAGGTGGTCCTCATCTTTAACCTTCTTTACATATCTATTCATAGACACACTTACACTAACCCCATCAGTTTGTATGCAACATCCAAAGTTTTTAATCGAAACCAGCCAAGGATTCCACAACTCTTTCAAGTGATTTTCTATTTTGGACCAGTTGCTTGTAATTTTAGAAGGCACCACTCTTCGTAAAAGTTCATGCCAACCTTTAGATGTGTATGTGACATGCTTCAACCCGTGACTAGGTTGTGAAAACAGATGAAATGATTTAGACCCTCTTTCGTGTAATTCTTTTTGAATTTTTAACCAGATTGGTATTGTGGACCACCATGATTTCTTACATGTTTCGACGTAAACCAACTTGCACATGTCAGATATTTCATCGTTTTCAGAAAACAATTTCTTGTAATAAGCATTGTATATACGAGGATCATTTCGTTTAACATTGAAATATCTACACAACCTTGCATATGCATGAGTTTCAATATTTGTGTGCAACAAGGTCTCGTAAGATTTTGCCATTTCTTGAATTGTATAATTTCTCAATCTACCATCGTATTTTTTATTTGATATTTCTCGATATTTTTCAAGATACGGACCCTTACCTTTCATTGCGTATACATAATTCAATATATCAGGTTTAGTGGAGAGAGGAGTGTCTGAAGTCTTTATGCAGTAATTTACAAACACTCCTAATTCTATAAACATTTTAGATAAATCAATAACATCTCTGCGTATTTCTGTTAATAGTTTTGTTTTTTCATCTGGGTCAATTAACGGGCATAGTATAGAATTTAAGCCTTTCTTAACCGTGTAAACTTCCAACTTCAAAGAATCTTGTACCACTTCCAATTGTCTTTTTCTTATGGGTGGTAGATAATTTAAACATTTAGTCGACGATCTTCTGGAATGATCAGATCTTCCACAAGATTTACATGTTGCTATTTCTTATTTATACAAGCAAAGTCAATGAAAATAATGAATGCTGTTTAATTGACAATTGGTTCATATCATTTTGAAAAAAGAATTCAGAAAAAAAAAGTCAAACAAGGTTGAATGTTTATTTCAGCTAATGTACTTTATAAAGAACATTGGGTCTCAGGAGGATAAGCTATATAGAATGGGGCTAAGGACTGAACCTTGTGGAAGGCCTTTCCATACAGTTCTAGGTGTCAAATAGGAAATTAGTGATCTGATCAAGATTGTTCTTTGCATCAATAAACAACAAATGAGGCGGGTCATCCTCACAGGGATTCTCAGCTGTAACAATTTGTTTCTGAGGATAGGGAGAAGGACATTGTCATAAGCAGAAGATATATCAAGGAAAACACCAACCAGGTATTCCTTGCTTTTGAAGGAGTGGTGAATTTCAGTGTTGAGGATGCAAAGACTATCTAGTGTGCTCATGCCTTTTCTGAACCCATATTGAGATTTGGCGCGTAAACATTTACTTTCAATCAACCACTCTAGCCTGTTCTTGATTAAAATCTCCGTGATTTTGGCTAACACACAAGACAAAGCAATAGGACGATACGAATCAGGATCAGATGCATTTTTGCCCGGCTTCAATATTGATTTGTGAACTCCATTACTCTGGTATATGACCTTGCTTATAAAAAGAATAATAAGGTTTAATAAGAATGTTTTTGTTTTTTCTGATGCTCTGGTAATAAAAGAGTATGGGATACCATCGGATGGGATATGGTTTGGAATATTAAGTGAAATGGCCTTATGGACAAAGGAGGGGGCGAGCTTGTTGGCGAATGCTTCTAACCAAGATGATGGATCGTTCGATGATATATTTAGGTAATTATATAGTATCCTCTAAATTTACGAATTTGTCTCCACACTTCTGATGGCGGTGTAGTAGGAGACAAATTTTCGCAGAATTTTATCCATCCTGTTTTTTTTTGTAGGAACATAGCTTCCTAGATTTAGCATTACATTTTTTATATTCTAGGAAATTATTACTAGTCATAGCAGAGTTGTAATTCCTCTCAGCTTCATTTCTTTTTTTAACTACATCTGAACATTCACAATCCCACCAAGGGGGGGAAGGTCTGTAGGTAAAAGGTTTTTTGAGAGGGATATGTTCATGAGCAGAAGAGGAGATGGATTCAATGAGTTGTGAATAACATACTAGAGAATTAGTAGGGTTTGGGTTTGGAAATATGTCTATTCTATTGTCAAGAGAACTAGAATATGACGCCCAGTTGGCACCTGCAAGTCTGAATTTTAAAAGAGGGTTTGGGAAGTTTTGTGGTGGGGCTCTTTAAAGCAGGTTTATTAAAATTGGAAAATGATCACTACTATAGGTAAGAGGTAACATTTTCCACAATAAGGAACTGATAAGAGATGGGAAACATGCTGTCAAGTCAACACAACTTTCCAGGTTTTGGGTTGGTAGAACTCTGCGTGTAGGAGATCCATTATTAACTATACATAGATTTACCTTATCAAACATGTCTTAAAGGGAGTACCCAAATAGGTCACAATTAGCAGATCCCCAAGATGTGTGATGGGCATTAAATTTGCCCATCACTACAACAGGAGGAGGAAGAGATGAAATTATTAGTAGTATAGCAGGTATTAAATATTACTGAGGGTGAGGTATATAAAACAATACAAATGTCAAAGCTCTAACCGCTACAGCATTAAATTCTAAGCTGTGAGAAGGTAAAGATAATTGAGCAAAACTAATATTACGTTTAACTAGCAGGGCACACCCTGCATACCCATCCTGGCGGTCATCCCGCATACAGGAAAAGCCCGAAACTCGATAATGAGATCCAGGCACCAACCATGTCTTAGATATGGCCACCAGGATGGGGGAATATTTTCTAATTAAATAGTAAAGTTCATGAGTCTTTGGTCGAAGGCGTTTGCAATTCCACTGGATTATTGGACACTGCGCACCATAATATCGAAACCGTTACTAAACAAAATAACTAAATTTTACAGGAGAAGCAATTTAAGATTTTTGCCTTATTAAATTCCTCATAATTAAAAATTTATGAACTTTTATGAGCTATGCTTAAGTTTATATATTAATGATTGTTTCATGTTCAAGTTTAGAAGGCACATAACTAGATAATTTAAATAATTACTGATTTATAACGATTTTAATTTTTATAGTAACACTTTAGCAATAATTTTTTTTTGAATTTATTTTGATATTATGTTATGTTAGTATGAATTGAATGTTACTATATAAATAAAATTCTAGCTATTTTAAATGACAGAATAATATTAATGTGAAATATATTTAAGGACATGGATTAAATAAAAGGTAATAGGTAGTTAAAATCACTATTTAATAAACAAACGTATGAAGTACAATTGGACCCACTTTTGCAAACAAGAACCAACCCACAGCAGGTTGGTTTCGAGAAAACGAGACTTTTGTAAACAGAGTGTGCAAAATGCATACATAGCATATTAATAAATAAGTACTTATTAAACATCTATGGGATACTGTAGCCTATCTAGGACTGTCTGATTTATACGTTTTATAAATGTATAGTTTAAAGAAAATCGTGAAAAACCTGGTTGGTTCCTTCTAGCAAAAATATATTTTGTTGCTTAGTTCCTTCTTGTAAAATAGGGTTAAAATGTAATTATTGTGATATTTCTATAAATAAAAGTAATTCTTTACAAAATATTCTTTTTTAATGTCATTTATTAGATAATGAAACAATTTCTTACATTTAACCATCGATTTAAAATGTATAGATGCGCCCTTCCGAACTAACTTTTGGGTTCACCGAAGTGCGGTAAGCTTACATCAGTGACGTTAGTTTAGTTCACTTTATGGTACAGAAATATTGACTTATGTAACTGTATGCTACATAAACATTGATTTAAGTCAATGTTTCAGTACCATAAAGTGCAAAGCTAAAGCATTAAGTGAATTAAACTACTGTCGCTGATGTAAGCTTACCGCACTTCGGTGAACCCAAAAGTTAGTTCGGAAGAGCGCATCTATACATTTTAAATCGATGCATTTAACACAAACACAATAGTACAAAGGTAGCAAGAACCCTTATAACTAAAAATCCCTATTATTATCGCCTTCTACCTCAAAATCGATAGGCCCGGTAAAGCCGTCGATATCATCTTCTATGTTAATACTTTTCAGAGTTTTGTAGAAACCTTGTGCGTCTTTAGGTATAAGGTGCAGCATACTTTTTATATCTGTAAGTTTAGCCTCAGATATGGCTTTGCCTGTAGGCCAAAGTAAGTCCATATCACTCTTGGTTATTATGGTTCTACTTCTGATATTTTTCTTTATACTAACTTCCTTTAACTCATCATCCAGATTGCTTCTCATAAAAATAGAGTACATTTTTTCTTTTTTAAGCACTATTTCTTTGATGTCCAGCCAACTTATTTTAGATCCATCTTCTGCCTTCTTTCTATTTGTGATTTTTGTCTCTAAATTGCGTGACGATAAAAAGTCTTCTTTGGTAAGCCTGTGTACAATCATTGGTTTATTTTTTCGACAGCTTTTCATGATCTCTATGTAATCTTCTGGCGTATACAATCGTTGTTGGTGCTTAAGAGCGCACTCTATCCGGCCAAAATCCGTATCATTTGGTAAAAAGCTGTGGCCAGATTCTAAAAAACGATGATGTTTTTCTTTCAGAGTTGGATGATCATTCAGTAATGCTTTTACAATTAGGGTTAGTTTTATGTTTCTATTTTGACCCCCACAGGAGTCGCTCCAGAGGAATAAACTCTCAACGCCGTCTTTTAATCTTTCTGTTATATGCTTTATCAAACACGAACCGACTTCCTGCGACCCTCTGCCAGCCTCCCCTTCTACCCAAACATTGCAATACGCTTGGTCATTACTGCCTGTATGGATACCCAGATTATAGACCCAAAGCTGCCTCTTGTAAAAAACCACATTAGTAGGTATTCTCGGAAGAGGCAACGTCTTTTGCAGATCAAAAGTAATCGTTTCTATAGTTGGGTCATCTTTCGAAAGTTTCATATCGTTCTTGAGTTGTTGTTGCAAACATGTTGCCTTGTCGATGTGCTTTTTGTGGTCTTCTTCGATTTTTCTTTTTTCTTCTTCCGATGTTTGATATTTTTTACTTTGATAGGAGTCACATCTGTTGCATGTGTCTTTTTTAAGCGGTTTGGTACGCAGGTTAAATTTTGTGACAAACACATGTCTTACCTTAGAATAAGAAAGCACATTTTGACCAGCTGATTTAGCTTCTTCCCTATACAGATTATATATTTTGGGTAAAGTCATGTCCGATGTGAGAAACTTTGCGTCGTTACTTTTGGCTCGACGATAATGCGATATATAAGTTGGTAGTTTCTTAATTATATTCTCCAGAAACAATTCACTGTCTGTTGAAGCCGCATTATGACCCGCTTGCAACCCTCGCATGTCTTTCAGGCAATTATTTCGCATTTTACAAAGCGCAGTGTTTATTCGTTTAGATGATGTTTGAAGTGTATTCATAAACATTTTTTTGCAAACTAGAATATTTTTTAAATAATATTCCCGAGTAAATGTTTTGTTGTTTCTCTTTGAATTATTTCGCGCAGTTGTTACGTATGCTCGTTTCTTAAGTTTTTCTTTAACGGAAGCTATCAAATACATATTTTGGGCAACATATGAACCAAACGAATAGAACTTATTAAATTCTTCTAGTTTTTGTTCAGTTGTTACATTTTCTTGACATCGTTTTGGACAATTACAGCTGTAGTCAGTGAATACCTTACTGTCGACTACATGTTTCTTGGAGTTCACAAAGCTTAGATTATTATATTTTCTCTTCTTTCTCATAAGAGACATATCATCTACTCATAAAATTAAAAACAGTGCAAAAGAACTACTGAAATTAACCGATAACCCAAAAACATCTGCTAACCATGTCTGCACCTACTTTAAAAACATTGGTAAAAATCTAGCGGACAAAATTCACAAGTCTGCCAATATTCCATCCTCTCTACAAGATCTCGACCCAAACAGCCCATCTGGATCATTGGTCATCCTAGAAGTAACTAGCACCGATATTGAAGCACTAATCTTGGCACTTCGTCCTAACTGCGCTACAGGATGGGACAATATTCCCGCTCAAGTCCTTCGACAAAATTCCCAGTTACTAGCACCTATAATAGCTCACATTTGTAACCTTGCTATAAATAGCGGCACTTTCCCTGAAGCATTTAAGAAATCTATCATACATCCCATTTATAAAAATGGCGACAGGGATTGTCTAAATAATTATCGTCCTATTTCTGTACTTTCGGCCTTATCTAAAATCTTAGAGAAGATACTAAATAGAGCACTTAAATCGTTTCTAGCAAAATTTAGTATAGTAGCACCAAATCAATATGGTTTTCGCCCAGGTTTATCCACAGAGGATGCTGTAACTTGTTTGACCAATAGCGTTGTAGACAATTTAGATGCAAAAAATAGATGTGTGTGCATCTTTTTAGACCTTTCGAAAGCATTCGACACGGTATATGTCCCTATTCTACTGGATAAATTACAAAAACTGGGTGTACGAGGTTTATCCTATGATATTTTTAAAGATTACCTCACAAATAGGCGACAACGTGTTAAAATTGAGAGTTATTTTAGTGATGAGGAAGCAGTTAATTACGGTGTGCCCCAGGGTAGTGTTTTGGGCCCTACCCTATTCCAGCTGTATATTAATGATCTCTGCACAATCCAATTACCCAATACTAACATCTACACCTACGCAGATGACACTGCTATCCTTGTCTGGGGGCCTAACTGGCAAACTGTAAAGGAGCGAGCCGAATACTCACTATCCAAAATTATGATCTGGCTAACAAACAACCTCCTGACACTTAATTTGGCAAAGACTAGCTACATAGCTTTTTCCCTCAGCAAAATCACTGACCCTGCAAATAACTTTTCTATTAAAGCACACACTTGTACAAATCGCAATGAATGCAACTGTCTAGAACTTAGGCGCGTTGAAGAGGTTAAATACTTGGGCGTACAAATTGACCACAGACTGAAATGGAACAAACATATAGACTTAGTTACAACAAGAGTCAGGCGACTGATATACGTTTTTAAATCTCTAAGAGATGCCCTACCGCGTGACAAACTAATGCTAGTCTATCTGTCTCTGTGCCAGTCTGTAATACAATACTGCATCACAGTCTGGGGTAGTGCAGCTAAAACGCACCTTATTAAATTAGAGAGAGCACAGAGAGCGGTGCTAAAGGTAATGACCAGGAAACCTTATAGGTACCCGACGGTGAACCTGTATGCAGATTGTAAGGTCCTTCCAGTCCGACAGCTGTTCATCTTGAAAGCTGTCCTCCGAAAACATCGAGATGTGCCTCCCACAGACCCAAATAAACGCAGCTTATCATCTGTATGCCCACGTGTGACGTGCAGAACTTCCTTCGCAAGAAGACAAATGCGTAGTATAAGCACTAAATTATACAACAATTTAAATAAGAAACTTAATATCGTTTCGTTAAGTAGACAAAAAGTTATAGTAAAAGTTACTGATTGGCTTCAACAACTTGATTACCAGTCGACCGAAAACCTACTTACTTACCTAATATAAATATATAAATCCTAATATTTATCTTGAAATACTACACACACACACACACACACACACACACACACACACACACACACACACATACACACACACACACATACACACACACACACGCACACACACCATACCACTCCAAAAGATAATTAACACCATTAAATTTACCAAACTAATGTATAAACAGCGACCTTGAGCACAACAAACAGTACTGTCTACCCGCTGTGCGACTGAACACTGTCTCCCAAGATACAGGCTTCTGGCCTAGTTTGGGAAGCAGTATCAGTACATATGTATTTTGTAAATGTTCATAGATTGTGCCCACTTAAATACCAATGTTAATTTATGTGTCAATAAACAATTTTTATTTTTATTATTTTATTTATTTCTTTCTTCTCTCAAGTCTTCACCGTATAATCTTTTTCTACCCCTCTTTGGTCGTCCTTGGGTGGATGACTCAGTTTCAATATCTTCTTCTTGCATAATTAGATTGGATGTGTTATGGCCTGATGTATCAATTTCATTCAGTTCTCCTATAGCAGTTTGAGGGCAGTTTTCTATTGTCGGTATCAATGATACGGAATTTTCAGAGATTCTATCACTAGATACGCTATTTTCAACATATACGACGAAGTCTGGGTCCTGTACGGAGTCATCACTATTCATGATGTTTGTTACGTCTGAAGAAATCGGTGAACCTACTGCAGCGTTTTCATTGCTATTAATGTTAAATTCTTCATTATCAAGGGAATCAGCTAGAATATTATATAAATCTGTTGTCTCTGGCGACATCGGTCGCAATGGTGATGAGGAGTTGCTGTTTGGCATGTTTTCTTTTGTTAAACGATGTGGTTTTGAAGACATAATAACTTGTGCATTCGTTGATTGAAGAATTACAGAGAAATAAGCTGGAGGTTCTATGATTCTTTCACCAGGTACATTCAGTGGTCGAGGAGTTAGGGGGGAATAAGCTGGAGCTTCTATGCTCCTTTCCCCAGGTACATTCGGTAGTCGAGGAGTTAGAGGGGAATAAGCTGGAGCTTCTATGCTTCTTTCACCAGGTACATTCGGTACTCGCGGAGTTAGAGGGGAATAAGCTGGAGCTTCTATGCTTCTTTCACCAGGTACATTCGGTAGTCGAGGAGTTAGAGGGGAAAAAGCTGGAGGTTCTATGCTTCTTTCACCAGGTACATTCGGTGGCCGAGGAGTTAGGGGGAAACAAGCTGCAGGTTCCATGCTGCTTTCACCAGATTTCTCATTATTGTTAATTGTCGAAGCAGTTAAAAGCGGTTCAGTATCAGCAACAGGCAAGGCTGCAGAAGAAACAAAAATGTTATCTTCTGGCTTTATTTTTCGTAAAGCTGTTGAAATTGAAAACATGAGACAAACCGCAATGGGTACAGCTGTAAGCTTGTAAGAGAGCAGCTGTTTTTATTTTGCGATTTCAGGTTTGGTCCCATAGTAAAAGTTATTATAATGAGTACCTCCCATTTCAATTTATCGCATGTTTTCAATAAAATTTCACCTTTTATAATATATTACCTATCACTCATTAGTCATTTTTATTATTTGTTGTTAAAGCGGCAACGGACTGAGAGGCAGCGGAGGCTTTGTAACATAATAGTGTTTGGCACCCTTCGGGTACGGAACCCTAAAAATGCTCTTAAAAACAATAAACAAATTAAATATAAATATATATACCTACTGGGTTTTACTATAAATCGTGTATACCTACATTTTCATAGTAAGTAACCCTGTATACAAAATGTACAAGTAAAATTAAATGTATTCGACCTTATTCAGTGCTCCTTATATGTTAGAATAAGTTACCTTTTTTAATCTTCGTGGGACTGCTTTCTGGACTTGCTTCTATAACATCTGCAATATAATCAAATAAAAATGCTGTTGTTTAATACAATCTGCATATTTAGGTAGGTATAGGTTTTGAACAAAATCATCCAATATAGAAATAAGGTTTGACAAAATCAAATCTATATAGATACATGTAAAACTTGAAAAATTATATGGGTAGAAGTTGAATCTCTTTTCTTATTCTACCATAAGTAACAATCGACGACTTCAAACTAACATGAGTTAGTTTGAAGTCAACATTTATTACTTTTTGAGGTTACAAAACAAATTAAACGTTTCGGAACTAAATGAGTATTTAGATTCATTGTATTATTACTTACCATTACTATCACTATCTTCATCATCTGGACTTTGTAACAAGCAGGCACTAATTAGGGCTTTTGTTCTAGAACTAGCATTTTTCCTATACATTTTAAAAATCGAATAAAGCCGCAGACGCAAGTTTTAAACAGAAATGCAGTATAGTGTTGCCAGTGTAACTTTAGTGTGTCCAATACATAAAAACAAAGGCAAAAATATTTTTCAACAGCGAATTTTATGCATCTACCTACGTATTTTATGTACGTGAAAAAATTAATTAACATAAAATTAAAATCACATTTTGTTTTTTTAAATGGTCTTAGAATACACAAATCACATATTATACCAGCCGGTACCAGCGATAAGAATGGATCTTTTATGTTTGTTTAAATAATGCTAAATTTTAACATTATTATGGACTATGCTACATGGATCTTTTATTTTTGTTTAAGTACTGTTGATTTTTAACACTAATAAGAACTGTGCTTAACAGTTCATTCAAGACTAATCTAGCTTCCATTATGCAAACAAGAACCAACCTTCTTGGTTCTATTTAGTCATACAAATATTGTAACTTTTTATGCTAGATGGAACCAACATACAATGGTTCTGGTTTGCATAATTAAAATGCATAAGTTATAAAGGTACCAAGAGTCATGGGTCTGTTAAACAGTTAGTTTTAATAAGTGTTTAGGGGACCATGCTCTTTAGTTCTGTACAGTTTTTTAAAAGATGGTTAAAGTGGGTTGGTTCCTCAAGTGACTGTGTTGTATCTCTTTTGTTAGTCGATAAATAGGAACCATTTTTTTTGGGAAGATAGGATGCGTGATTTGAGCGCCATCTATGTTCTAAACTCAATTTCACTTAAATTGTGGGTTGGTTCTTGTTTGCAAAAATGGGTCCAATTATGCAAATAACTCTTTTTCTACTTTATAATAATTATCAGGAACTTCGAAGCTTTCACAATCACAGTATTTACTTATTTTGAATAATAATTAACAGAAAACGACTTCGTATTACACACTTATACAATATAAATTCAAAATAATAATCAAATTTCAAATAAAAATAATATAAAACAATATGAAACTAAACAGTCATCAAAATCTTTGAATATTTCTTTATTTACCTATTAGAAACTCTTCAATCATAGTATTTCTTTTCTTTACTTAATAATACTAAGAATGAATCTAAAACTATGTAACCAAAAGTAAAATATTATTCTCAAAACATAAATCTAATCAATCAACTATAACAATCAGTCCTTTGAACTTAAAAATTATACTTATCTTTAATTTTATAGTATAAAAATTTCAATACTATTCTAAAATACTATTATAATATGAGATCGCGTAGTATTGTGGTATTATGTTATTTTGGATTAAACTTTTTAAGTCGCTATTTTTCCTTTCAGATAACTTTAGTCTAGACTGATACAAAGATTTTAACTCGATGTCTTTTGGCGTAGTATTTCTGCGTAAACGAGATGGACGACTACTATAGTAGGCAATTTCATCGAATTCGTTCTGCGCAAATGAAGTCTTATAAAAGATACGGACGTTGTCTGTACCTTGTGTGTCCTTTTCAAACTTAATGACTTTTATATCGCTTAATTTAACAGTTTCTGCTCGAGTATTTGTAGAGAAGCGTCCACCATATTCTTCTGACAAACTTTTATAATCTACAAAGTCAGAGTAACACATTGGATTGACTTTATAAGGTTTGCCTTTTTTTCGCGCAGTTTGTATGACATTTATGTAGTCTTCAGGTACGTACATAGGTCCTGAAAGTAACCGTTTTTTTACCGCTTTTTCGATGACTGAATGTACAGAATCATTTTCGTTCTGCGTATGCCCATTTATCAAAAACTTGTGCGTTATAGACTTAATGCTATAAACAGATACGGTATACATATACATTGCAAACATAAATTGGTTTTTTTGTTGGCCGCAACAATTGTCTGAGTAAAATGTGACTTGTAATTCATTATTAACTTCAGATAGTACTCGTGTAGTTAAATATTTGAAAACGCATGTTGCGATTTCGTTAGCACCTCTCAACGCATCCACTTCACTCCATACGAAACAATCGCAATAATCGTTGGCTAATTCACTTATGGTGAAGTTATAAACATTTAATTTACACTTATAGTATAAAGTGGACACGTCACCCTTAGGAAGAGGAAGCACAGCTTGTAAATCATAGCACGCAACAATGTGATTAGTATTAACCGAAGCTTTATCATTTGCCTTTTCAATGCGGCTCAGTTCTTTCTCCATCAGATGTTCTTCATACTGTGCTGCTAACTCTTCGTCATGATTTACGTCATTTTTATAGGATGTGCATAACTCACATTGATCCTTTTTCGGCTTAAAGAAACTAATGTTGTAATCTTCATTAAAAAATTTCCGATAAATGTGAATTTTAGCAGCTACTTCACCATTATTAATGCATTGTCTTTCGTAGTCTTTATACAGGTCTGTCAGGTTTTTTCCACCCTCTATGTACTGCCGTGTCGTTTGTTGCCTCAAGTAATGAGATTCTATTCTAGGTATACTATCAATATGTACTTTTATGCCTTGTATAATATTGGGATCAATTTGATTATGTTTAGCATGTTTTCCTCTTTTTTCTGGTTCAACAATACCGTATTTATTCTTTTTGCTAATGACAGTTGCTATTGATCTATTGTTTATGGATAAAGTGTTTTTAAAAAATAGCTTACACACACGAATTTTAACATTATTGACTTCAATACAAAAGTAGTGTTTAGGCCCTCTATTGCTATTGTGTACTTTATACTGATATCTAGGAGTGATCTCTGAAATACAGGATGCTAAAAAATCCCTCTGTCTCGCCAAATCACCAAGTTTCCAATACTCTTCAAATAAAATCATTCTCTCCTGTTCCGTAATTTTCTCACTACTCTTTAATCTACATTTTTCCCCACACGGAGTTCGTATCTCCCTCTTTGGAATCATCTTTTTTACCTTTGACAATGAAGTGTATTGTTGTCCACTGTTACGAAGTATTTTAGCTTCTTTAGTTTTTGTAATATTTCTTTTACGTTTACGTATGCAAGGAATATTTACACTTGCCTGCTGAATTGAATCCACTTCTGGCACTGGCTCGGGAATTAATTCTTCTACGTGTAACTGCTGAATACCATTATCATGTTGAAGAGAAGAACTAGATGAAGATGTTGTAATACGTCGTCTAGGTGCAACTTGTTCGACATAGTCAGGATCTTGATCCGCATCATCAGGGGAAAAATCCTTGCCTAAACAAAAAAAAAGAAAGTAAATACATTTACAACACAAGCAAACGACAAGAATAAATTAGCTACATTTTCAGTTACCTACCTGAGGATGTACTGGAGGATGAACTAGATGATGAGGATGTGCTAGATGACGTTGAAGTACTAGAGCTTGATGAATCGGATCTGGGTCTACTACAACTAGGTAGACAATTTTCTGCCACTGTCGCAGACAAACTAGTATCACACATAGATATCACCGGCATACTTTCATTTTCTGGGTGTTGTTCGATATTAACACCCAACAATTCTTTATCAGATTCTAATAAAGATGGGGATGTTTCACGGCTATGCAAATTTTGGTTTCCAACATTATGTAGATATTCGTTCTGTGGTGAAGCTTCGATAGTTTGAATTGCAGATACGATACGTTTTATGCGTGGATTTCTTATATATAAGACATTATCCAAAACAAAAAAGTAAAAAACTAAGAAACTCAGTTATGAATTAAGCTGGCTTTTGTACATTTTATTTTGTGTTTATAACTTTCTCTGTAATATTTTTGTATACAATAAAGAATTTAGAATTTAACCCTTAAATTGGCACATACTGAATCTGTAGGATTGTTTATATTTAAGTTTACGTTTTGGGTAATAATAGGGATAGAAAAAAAATAATTCTTATGAATTTTTGAAAAAAAATGTATTATTATATATATTTTTAAACGTCACTTAAAAAGGACATTGCCCATTACCTGCTACTGTGCGGTGACCTCATATACGTCACAGTAAACGGACATTGCCAAAAACAAAACACATTTTTTTTTTCTAATCAAACAAAAACTACACTTCTAAATTTACCGTACTTATACAAAATAAAAACAAAACATAACAATGAGATCAAGTTTCTATTAGGAACCATTAAAATTATGCCAGGAACTAAACATAAAGTCAACCTCTGGCTATGAAATTAAATATTCTTAATATTATTTTGAAGGTAGGTAACAATGTACTTATAAAAACTGCAACAAAATAAACCAAACAAAATAAACTTTTCAGTATAAAATTAACAACTACTATCACTTTTCCTTATGGAATAAAAGAAAACAATTTTTTTTGGCAGTGAAACAAAGCCTCTGTTGACATTTTGTACACATAATCATAGTTTTTCCATTCTTGCAAAGGCGACAGCTACCTTGTGTGGTAAATATGGGAAAATGATCGTAACAATCAAGCCGTGCATCATCTACTGGTCTTGGCTGAACAGGCTTTAGAATAGTGCCAACCCTTGGTGAATCAGCCATGGCTCTGTGGTTCTGAGACTTAGTATTAGTCTTCATAAGCGCAAGAGCACACTGCACGCAAAACTTTTTCAGACTCAGTTTGGGTTCTCTAAGTTGAACGCAGTCTCGGCGATGCAATAGCCAGCTGTTATTCATGCTGATATCTAATAGTTGGGCGAAAATTGACATATACCATCGTCTGGTCTTCATTCGTATTCTATATAAAGCAGTCAACATGTCGGCTATATCAACGCCGCCCATGTGAGTGTTGTATATTTTTATTACACTAGGGCAAGGTACAAAGACTCGCTTCTTTTCTTTCTTATCGTATCGTTCTATGGTACTAACTGGATCTTCAGCACAGAATGAACTGGCAATATGGATGCACTGATTATCCACCCACTTAGTAACTGCCAACCTTTTTGAGTTATCGCAAACTACTTCATATGTTCCTCGTCCCTTTTTTTTCATCGCTTTATCTGTCATAAGTTTACATGTACGCAATCTATCTTTTCTAATCGTTCCTAAAGACAAAATACCCATCTCATTTCGTAAGTAGTATATAAGTTCAAGTGACGTGAACCAGTTATCGAAGTAGACTGTACTGAGTACTGGATTAGTTATAGTTTTGCATAATCTAAGCACTGTTTTACCACCAACACCAAGATAATCTTCTTCCCATTCGGTAAATCTGACCCCTGAAAAAGTGTTTGCGCCATCATAAGGAAAAAAATCATACACCATGCCCGACGTACCTGCTCGAACCAGAAACTTAAAGCCCCATTTGTGGGGTTTCTTTGGATTATATTGCTTTCTGTTACCAGCCTTTTTGCCTTTATATGGTATTATCATTTCATCCACTGCAAAAGACCGCTCTTCTTCGATTTTCAAGCATTGCTGACGAACGTGTTCCATAATAGTAGATATTTTATAATAACGGTCGTTGTTATCTACGTTTGTGTTATCGCAAAAATGTAAATAACGCTTAATACACCTATAACGTTTTAGAGACATGGCGGATGCAATCGGTTCAAACCTCAGATCAGAACTCCAATAATCTTCTACAGCAGGCATATCTACAATACCCATCAAAATCTCTATACCAAGTAAAATTTCTATTTCTTTTTTAGTAACACATATAGATTTACCACTATTTTGTACTGAATATAAATTTGTCATTTCAACAATAAAATCAAGGATATCATCGTTGAAAAATGTTTGAAAGTACTGCTGAGGAGTTAGAATTGTATGCCGCTCTTCGAAGTCAGTGGAGTCTGGCACTTCTACGTATCCAGTAAACTTTCTTTTTTTGAAAACAAAATCTAATTGCTTAATTTTACGTTTCCTAGACACAAGTGGTATTGGTAAAGGCCTAGGTGACGTGTCTACGACTGCAGTTTGTCTCGTTCGACGTATTCCTGGCATCAATGAAGCTCTTACAAAACTCGTAGATGGTGTTGCAATGGACATTTCTGATGGAGTTTCGGGTATATAACACTGTGTTAGATTAGAAGCATGTGGTGTGAAAGGTGAGGATTCTTTTGCCAGTACAGAGGTTGGAGGTTGCTCAGGTATAACTGTATTTTCACCAATCCAAAAATCCTCATCATCGCTGAGATCATCTAATAAGTTACTCAACCCAGGAACCATTTCTCGAACAGGAGATGAGTTGTCACTATTAAAGTACTCACGTGCTCCTATTTTTTGTTCAATATCTTCATCCGATTCGACATCAGACTCCTCAGAGTCCTCTGGAGGTAAAAGAGAGATGATTTTCTTGGATCTCCAAGACATTTTTCTGTAATTATAAAAAAAAAATTTATTATTTCAATGGTAAGTATGCTGGATCTATGAACTATTTGTAAGTACTACTTTATGGCAACGTCCGTTATATGGGACAAACGGAAAATACACTAGCTCATAGTTATAACTGGCAAGGTCCGTTATATGGGACAAACAAAAAATACACTAGTTCATAGTCCTAATTGGCATAGTCCGTTTTAAATGACATACTTAGTTTCGACTAAATTAAAGATACAAAAACAATGATAGTATTGAAAAAAACTATGTCATCTAATACGTTATACTGTATTTCAATTGAATTCAACAAAATAATGAACAAAATAAAGAAAAAACTCACCTTTTCAAAAAAAAATATCCGGAGCGTAACACCACCCGCCTGATGCACTTTTTCAAATCGGCGTAATGAGCGACCGTTGGCCGTTTCGCACGCACAAAATGCGTGAGTGTGAAAGAGATAGTCTAACAAACACAATGAGATGCGCGCGCGAGGCGGAATCGCGTATTTTTTTTATCTGTGTGAGTATAAACACTGCGTCCTTTAAAACGGACAGAATCAATTTAAGGGTAACGCTATCACAACAGAAAAAATATTTAATTATATTCTAGAAACAAACATCCTCCACATAACCACCTAATAATTACCACCATAATAAATAGAAAACTGCGACAAAGCTAAAAGTCCCACTTTTGTAATAATCGAAATCGTAAACATGCGAATAAAGTTAGTCAAAAACTATACTAAACTAATAATCGCTATTTTAAACTAAGTATTTATACCTAACTTTTATTTAGAATCTTTATTAAAAGGACTATACAAAAGATAACGGTTATAGTTTTAAATTTGAAAGTAAGACACACATTTTAAGTTAAAAACTGGGACTAAACAAAAAATTACACTTTCTAGAATAAAAATAAGTAAAATTTACCTTAATGTGAAAGTCAACGGTCCTTATACCAATAGTTACACTTTTATTTTAAAAAAATACGTTCACTCTTCCAAAGCCCGGTGACAACTGGTTTAATAACGGTTACGTCATAAGTAATTTTTAAAATTTTTTATTTAGTAACGATTTTATTTAGCGCCATCTAACGTAATATGGAGATATTAAATAAACTGTCAAATTCATTCGGTAGTTCCCAACATTTTAAAAAAGATGGCGTTATTAACTCAATTTCGTAAAAATTTCGTTTAGTAACGGTTTCGATATTAAAGGGTTCTGAGAAATGATGTTAAGAATTATTGTAAGGAGTTGTACAAGAAGTTGTTCTTGTGATTCTTCACAGGGGGGATTAGAAGAAGCCTGAGAACTTTGGAGGGCGTATCCATTGGGAAAAGGAGATGAGACATTGCTAACAATGTCTTGGTGGGCAACTTTGTCATATGACTTTCCAAGTGGTGCTTTTGGTTTAGGATTTTAGAATATTGTTCTTTTGTATGATCTGACAGATTAGGGAGATTGATTTGGGGCCATTATAGGTTGAGTTTGATTGGGGTTCTGGGGCATAGGATGACTTGACAGTGTCAGTAAAGGATTTACGGACACTTGGAAATTGCATGCTTCCTGATAGGAGTGACCATCGCGGGTCATTGGTACCTAATGTATTTCTGTCTGTCTTGTTCAGGGCAGGACCTATTGATTGCAAAATGGTGAGCAGAGCAATATAAGCATGTCGCTGTAAACTCTTCAACATTATACTCATCTGCAAAGTGGGGTTGAGCGCAACGATAACACCTTGGCTTGGGGCGGCATACAGATTTGATGTGCCCAAACCGGTAACAGTTCATACACTGGATTGTAGGGTACACATAAGACTCAACAGGTAAAAAGGAATAGTAGGAGACTATACGAGATGGTAACTGTTGGCCTCTGAACGTCAGAACTACAGTTTGTGTTGGTTCCCAAGTTATTTTACCTTCTACCTGGTTCTTTCGGTTCTACGCCTAGCCTTAAGAATTTTGGGACTATCTCCATGTACCTTTACTGATACAACAAATTCATCTATTGACCAGTCTACGGGTGCTCCCCGCACTAGTCCCATTCGAGTCACATTATATGTAGGGATGAACGCTACATAATTATATAGTTTTAGGATTTCGTTATTAAGAAACTTGTTTGTTTGAAATTTTATGGCCCTCTCTTTTGACACCATCTTGACAAATGTTTTCAATTTTGTTAGCATATAAAAATTGTTCAAATTTAATGGGCTTGATTTCTGAACCTGCAGCTGGATCCGACTGAATTTTAGTGACATGAACAATAAATGTTTCAGAGTCATTCATAAGATCTTTTACCATCCACAACAATTGAGGGATGGGTGTATACATTTTGAATGGATGTAGTCGCTGCCTCTGTATTCGTTATAAGCTTTTTACGGGGGCCAGAATGCTCCTTATCTATATACTGACGTTTAGTCGCCGTCGTATGCATATACATGATCTCCAGATCCGGGGGATCCGGAAGGCGATCAGGGGAGTCAATTTTCCCCGATAACGTATACACAAACACAAAAACTTACCACCACCTTAGTATTTACAAAATAAATATGCCTTAGGAAACGGAATTGAGGCCGAAAATACATATTTCACTTAAAAATTTCAACCAATCTCACTGACACCTGTCTCCGTAGATCGACCAAACAACATAATATATAGTTTTTACCTTTGTTGTAACTATGTTGTACCCACTGAGGCTGATTTTATATCATGTTCCAATTTTAAATCAATATAATTTGCATCAATCCTTTTACATCTTCTTCTTCTCAGCCGGTACGCTCTTGACAGAGCGGTCGTGATCGCTATGAACTTGTAGTATTATTGGAGGGGGCAGATGTGATGCGCTTCACGATGTTTCGCCATTGCTGCCTACTAGAGGTCATCCTGCTGCACTCGTTCAATGAACCTCCAACGGCTGACTTGATCTGGTCAGTCCATCGCGTGGGTGACCTTCCGCGCGGTCTAGTGCCTTCCACCTTTCCTTGGACGACAAGGCGTTCTATGGATAGGTTGTCACGCCGAGAAACATGTCCGAAGAATGTTAGGATGCGAGATTGTACTGTCGAAAATAGACGCTGCCTGATACCGAGCTCTTGAAGTATCGAGACGTTCGTGCGAAACTCGCTCCATGAAACCCCAAGCATTCTTCTCCAGCACCACATTTCTAAAGCGTCCACTTTCTGTCTTTCCACATCTCGCAAAGTCCACGTTTCAGCCGCGTAAAGAAATATGGGGAATATAAGTGTCCTCACAAGCCTGGTCTTTGTGGCTTTAGTAATGTTTCTATTCCTCCATATTTTCCGCATCCTGTCCATCGCTGTTCTTGTGATGTCCTTTTACATGGTGTATAGTACACTGACGGACTTATAAACTGCATCAAAGTAATAGACGACTTTGAAATAAATATTTTAACCAAGTATGCAAACTTTCTATACAGATTTAAATTGAAACCTCTAGATTGGTTCGTGAACTTTAAAACAGCGTAGGATCATATCTTTAAGTTTAAGTTTATGTACTGGAAAGGACCTTAAGACCTTTTTTGAAGAAAAAACAGAAGTTTAAGGAAAAATTGTTTAATTAAAAAATTGGTTTTAACAATAGACACAAACTTTATGCAAGGGTTTATTTGTGTTTTAATAAGGTGTATTACCCCCACGTGCCCTTATTACGGATTCTAATCGGTTCCGCATAGATTTTATAAGGGTTTTTAAAAGATCTTGCGGAATATTGTCCCATTCTTCTGAAAGTGCTGTTCTTAGTGCTGCCACTGTCGTAGGCGAAGGGTTTCTCGCATATACAGCTCTTTTTAAATTGTCCCAAACATGCTCGATGGGATTAAGATCCGGGCTGCGTGCTGGCCAATTCATTGTACGTATCCCAACCTCTTCGCAATAATGTTGAACTTGTGCAGCTGCATGCGGCCGGGCATTATCCTGCATTAAAGTAACATTTTCGCCTATGAATCCCATGTAAGGCACCACGTGATCTTCTAATATCTCTGTTATGTAGCGATGTGCTGTCAAACCCCCTCTATTACCGTTTTGACGGACCATGTCTATGAACACAAGTTCTGTTCGCCCGTTCATCGATATGCCACCCCAGACCATACATGAACCGCCTCCAAAAGGAACACGCTCCTCAATGCAACTTTGAGCATATCGCTCCCCACGTCGACGATAGACTCTTCTGCGACCATCTGCACCATATAAACATGTCCTACACTCGTCCGTGAACAATACAGAGGCCCACTGCTCTTCTGTCCAATTCAGGTGATGACGCGCAAATCTTAAGCGAGCTTGTCTGTGAGCTGCAGACAACTTTGGACCATTTGCTGGTCTAAAAGGGGTGATAGCCGCTTCCTTTAACCTTCTTCTTATTGTTCGTGCACACACGTTTTTTCCACGCACTTCATTAAGCTCGGTTTTGATGTTAACTGACGTGAGGAAACGATTTCGCAGGGAAGTTGTAACAATAAATCGGTCATCACGACCTGTGGTTGCTCGAGTTCTGCCTGTACCACGTCTCCTCCTGTAAGAACCTGTCTCTACAAACCTTCTGTATATTCTACAAACCGTAGACTGGTTTAAATTTAAATTTCTACCAATCGTTCGTTGATCCAAGCCCTCCCGCACCAATGCTACAATTTGTGCCGCTTGTTCGGACGAAGTATCCATATTATGGTTCAAAAACTCTCGATGTGTTAAAAAACTAACCCAACAATTATGCTGGTAACAATAATTCAATTGACCAAACAAAAAAAATCAATGAGAATTAATTTAAAACTTTGCTATAAATAACACGCAAATCTGATACTACGAGTAAATTTTCTTTTCCCGGCTATATTCATTTGTTTTACCGCAGTTCTATTTTTAAATTTAATTTTTTTTTAGGATTAAGAGCCAGTCTTTCCATATTTATATAATTTAATCTAAAAAGTTTGCATACTTATTATAAAAAATCCTTTTAGAGTAAACCTGAACTTTGATGCAGTTTATGAGTCCGTCAGTGTATATTAGTGGCAGCACCTTACTCCCATATCAAGTTTTACAAACTTTATAAAAAATATCGATTTAAAAAGAGTGGCCGCGAGTTGTAAGAGGGGTAGTCGTCGATGCGAGACAGTTTTAGCAGTGTGGCAGCCTTGGGCAGAGCACATGCGATATAACGGCGAGTGCTGACTGTAGTTTGTACGACAATGGGGTAAACTGAAGACTTTTATATTTTTTAAGTTCAGTTTGCCAAGTAAAGAGGAGCTATCTATTTTCCCATGTACCAGTTTGAGCAGATAGACAATTTCGGCAATATTGAGTCGATTCTCAAGCGAAACTAGTTTTAAATGGGTAAGTCTGGAATCGTAAGATGTTAGAGTACGGCAAAGGTGCATAAGTGCATAAGATAGACAATACAGAAACTGTTTCTGGAGCCTTTCCAGCCTGGATCAGGTACTATTTCGTATAGTATCATGGTATGATCCCCCTCCGGCGGGGTTGTAGATTAAAATTACAGTTTAGTAAATTAAAACGTGATTTTGCTAACTTATTTTGCATAAATAGTTGTATTGATTTTGACAAAATTATAAAACCTGGGCAGTACTCTCACAGTAATAGTCCATAATTACTAGTTTATTACACTACCCTGATTCAGGGCCCTGAATTGAGGTGGCCTTGAAAATGTGTTAGAGCATAAGGGGCCCTAACTCTTATTACACCGCTCGTTTTAAGGATTTAGGGTCCCTGATTCAGTGTAGTGTAATAAACGCATTTCCATCAAAATAGTCGTGATTTCTTACCTAACTTTCTTACCAATTTCTAAATTTTTTTAAAACCTGGTCTTGCTGTGATGTTGTAGCATCCGGCATTAACATTCAATTCTAGAGTACAACTAATGTTAGATCTGTTAAATTTTGTTTTTAGATTTTTGATTTAAAATAATTAAATATGGGTTTCAGCGTTTATAGAAAATCAATCCCTTAAGAAGTAAAATAGGCGTAGTAAGTTTTTATCAAACTTCGTCAGTTTTAAAGTTAGATCTGTGAAATTTCTTATTGGGCTTTTTGGTTTAAAATACGGAAAAACGTTATTCAGCGTTTTTCGAAAATCAGTTCCCTAAAGCGTTAAAATAGGGGTTGCATGTTTGTATGTAACTTCGTCAGTTTTAATGTGAATATTTGGCTTTATAGATAAAGAAACACGTCTTTCAGCGTTTAGCAGCGAAAATAAACCCTTAACGGGCGGATATCTGTCTTCTATATTAAAAAAAAAAAATAATAAAAATGAATCGACAAATCTGTTGCTAAGCGTAAAACTTGATAATGGCTGAACCAATTGGTCCCCGTTTTCGGTGAATTCCGAGGATCAATTGGAAAAAATATCGGGTAAATGCAAAACTTCATATTTCATTCAACTCAATATTAATAATAATAATAAAGCATTTATTTCCATATCCATTAACATTTTGTAACTACAATATAGGTAATTAATTAATATTAACATATTCCAATCATGCATAAATAGATTAACTTTAAACTAACTAACATATCAAACTTTAATTAATAATTTAATACATTTATTACATTTTAAATAGATATAATCAAAATCATGCACTTCTCGTAACATCACTGAACTAATAACATACTTATAATAATTAGAATTAACCTTAAAATACATTAATTTATTGTTTCAATTTCATTTAATTTTACATAGTATTATCAATTAGAAATCAAATAAAAATGAAATAAAATAAATTTAAACACTAATATTACATTTTCTTATTCACTAAATACATTATATTATTTTTGGTTTTTAATAAATTCATTTAATTTTGTGCAACAAAAAAATTAGCATCATTTGAAAATAAATAAATTATTTTTCTATTTCTTGGATGTGGACCCCTTTCTGGGTATATGCCTCCTCCAGATCTTTCCAGCTATCTCTATCAATAGCTTTTGACATCCATTCCACCCCCATGACAGCTATGATGTCATCAGCCCATCTACGCCTAGGCCGTCCTCTTCGTCGCTTGCCATTTGGGCCAGTCCATCTTGTTGCATCTGTTGTCCACCTTTTGTCTGTGCATCTGGCCAGATGCCCCGCCCATCGCCATTTTAGACTGAATGCATAATGTAGGGCATCAGTAACCTTTGTTTTTTGTCGTATAAGTCCACTTCTTATCTTGTCTAATTTCCTCGCTTTTAATATGCTTCTTTCCATTGCCCTTTGACTTGAAACCAGTTTAGTTTTTATTTTGGTGTTGAATGTCCAAGTCTGACACTCATAGGTAAGCGTCGGTAGGATGCAAGTATCCATATCACTATCCTCTTTAAATGGATGGGTAAATTACCCTTTAGTATTTCTTACAGTGACCAGAACATAGCCACTCGTCGCTCGACTTCTTCTTCATTTTTGTCTCTAAATGATATTTGTTTTCCCAGATATACATAAGTGCTCACGTATTCTAAAGGTTTCCCGTTTAAGTTTACTGTAGTTGTTTTGCTGTTTGTCATTAATTTTGTTTTGGTTTCGTTCATTTTAAGGCCTACATTTTCACAATTTGTGTTCAGTGTGGATATCATATCTTCCAGTTTTTTGCTAGATTCAGCGAAGAGAACGATGTCATCTGCAAACCTGAGATGGCTAAGGTAGCGGCCGGCCACAACTCAATATTAGCGGGGGCAAAATCTAATCCAAACTAATATTATAAAAATGTGAAAGTATTTCACGATTATTTACGTTAGTTTATGTTACGTTTTCACGCTTAGGTAAACCGATTGAAATAAAATGGAGATAGCTTAAGTCTCGGGAAAGTTTTTATCGCAATAGCCTACAGCCATACCTACATTAAATCATTCAAATTTAAATTTTGGAATCAAACAAATTTATAAACGACTGAAAAGAGTCGACCCGTGACCACGATCGGTGCAATTCGATCGAAACGTCGGGTAAATAAAAGGTTCGTACCTTTAAATAATTCACGCGATTAAGTCCCGAAATATAACTAATATGTATAAAAATCGCGAAAGTTTAAAAACAATTACTGAAATGAGAGTCCACATTGCACATTGAGTCCACGTTATCTCGTCAAAATGTTCTCTGTTTCCATTTACTTTGAAAATAAGAGAACATCCGCGAACAGTACAACATTACAAACATTTTCTAAATAGGATGGTAAATATTAATTAAAAACAATAATGGGCCTAAAATTGAACCTTGCGATACACCCAACTGTACCGGTAAGCCGGTAGACTTCGTGCCGTTAACATCAACACATTGAATCCTATTACTCAAATATGATGTGACAACAGCTATTGTATTGTCCTGCACGACATATTTTTTTTTTTTATAAGCGTGTCATAACAAACACAATCGAACGCCTTTGAAAGGTCGAGAAGATTTAGGAATTTAGTAGGATTTTTTAAAATAATTTATTAGAAAAATTATTAGGAACTTTTTATATTGTGATGGGTAACATTTGGACACTTAGAAAAAGACGAAGATTCCCACTTTTCTCCACGAAATGGCTCAGCTTTGTGCACTTCATAGATATTCTAATATATCTCTATGATTGTACCAGTCATTTATATCTTTATATTATGGTTTTATATTGCTATAAACCTGTTCGTTGTTTTCAAACTGTAATTGATTGGTTGTAGATGGCAACTGTACGCAGTAGCGGCCGCCATCCTGGTCGGCAACGCGGGTCCCGCGCTGTACTTCGGCGCGGCGCACCAGGCGGGCGCGCTGCGCGTCATGCCGCTGCTGCGCGCCGCCGCCACCAACACGAGCTCCATCGCCTTCCTCATGCCTTGTCACTCCACGCCGCTGTATAGGTGAGTCACACCGCCTATCTAAATGTACAACGCGGGTCCCGCGCTGTACTTCGGCGCGGCGCACCAGGCGGGTGTCATGAGACAAATTATAAACATTTGTCTCATGACGCGCAGCGCATTACATACACATTAGGGGTCAATTAAGGCTCGAAAGAGGCAAAAAATCACGGAATATCACCAGGGGAAAGGGGGTGTAGTGATATATCACCACGACGACTCCTTGTAGATAAATTACACTCGAACACAGAATAGACAATCGTGTTCATCACACGAAGATTTATCCTGAATGGGAATCGCACCTACGACCTCTAGCTTAGCAGTTAGGATCACTAACCACAAGACTAAACCAACAAGCCAAATGATTAATCCCTTATTCATTACTAGCTGTCCCGCGCAACTTCGTATGCGTAAATTTTCCTCGTTTTTGCAACATTTCTCATTAATGCTCCGCTCCTATTGGTCGTAGCGTGATGTAATATAGCCTATAGCCTTCATCGATAAATGGGCTATCCAACAGTAAAAGATTTTTTCTAGTTGGTATGAGAATATTTATATGGTATGTATGTCTATATGTAGGTATATATTTATGTAGGTATGTATATTTATACAATTGAAAAAAATGCCTTTGTACAATAACTGTGCATAAAGTTTATAAATAAGTAAACAAACTCTTTAGCTTTTGTACATGTCATGTTGGTTTTCTTGTTGAGAGTCGTCCATAGCAAATGAAAACACTCAGTAGATGTCAATGGGTTTATTTCACTTCGACAGCTCGCACAATAATGCGTGATCTTTGATAATGACCGTTATTTTATACAGTTGTAACAACTACGAATGATTATTGAAATACAACTTAATATTCAAATTAAATATTGTTATGAATTGTAAGCCACTTTAAAGAATATATTTCACAATATTAAATAATTTGAATCTCACTTATCAAACAAACGCCAGAGTTATAAGTAGTTTTCGAGATCATCAACAGATGGCGGTGTAAACAGGAAACTAGTATGAAATGTAGAATGTTTTAAAGCATTAATTAATTACGTTTGATTTAGGATAATTCAAATAGATTTTATTTAAAACATTTGCACTATACATTTATATAAATTGAATATTTTAACAACAAATAAAGTATTTACCGCCTTAATGAATTCAAACCACAGAACAAATATACTCTACGAGAAGAATGTCAACTCCCATACAAATTAAATTTCACAGAAACTAGCGCCATCTCTTGCGTGCCCCCGCCCAGTTTTAGTTTCCATGGCGCGAAATTCAAACCTTCTAGCCCATTTCACAATTTTGTTTAGGGAAAGGAATGGCTTTACATTAGTAAGAAACTTATAAATAAGTTTCTTACGTATGTAAAGCCACTCCGGATATAAATGAGTGTAAATTAAAAACAATAATAATGAAAAAAAAACCTTTATTGTCGGCGCTTTTAAATCAATTTTAATATTATTAGTTAACAATCTTTGAAATACATCAATTTGATTTTGCACTAAAAATAAAAAAAAAAATTGACATTGAGAATTAAATACATCTATTTAGGTTTCAATTTTAATTTATGTACCTATGTATTTTAATGTACTAATAAAATGTTCGTAACAAAAGATTTGAAAACGTTATCGGAGCTAAAGTTGTTAATGTAAACATTATGCACGTCGCAATATTAGATAATGAATACTAAAAGGCACAATTTCTACAACAATGACATTAAAAAATATATATAGAACAACAATCGTTTTGCAAGTTGACATCACAGTAAATTAGTAATTATATTAACTGTCTTTAGCGAAAAAGAATAGCAAAACTTATAAATACACTGTGTACAGTAATGTATAAAAAAAATATATATTAAGAAACAGCTAGTCTCTACATGATTTATACCCTGATCATTATTTAGCAGCTAAAATTGAATGAGTATTGTCGACATTGATGATCATTAAATAGTGATTAGGAAGAAAGATCAAACTGTTTATAGTGCATGTAATACATGCAATATAAATAGTAATATAAATAAAAAATCTCTTTTTATACATTACTGTTAAAGCCTATGGTAAATTCTAAGATCTGCCAGTTTAAAAAGCGTATAAAATTACCAATTCTAAACGTAAGTTCGAACCCTTATAAAATACATACATAACTTACGTGATACTAAGTTTAGTTCAGAATGTTACAGCCCAGAACATAGATGTGATGAATATTTAACATTTACTTGGTATCTGAAGGTAATGTCATATTAAAAATAACAACTTTTATTGGTATTAATTCTGCAAATCTTAAGTTTTACATAATTAATTCCATTCTAAATGAGAAAAAAAATATTTTTACGAAACAATTCGAACTTTTACCATTACGGCTGAGATCTATAGAAATCTTTAGGTCAATATCAAAGCAAAACTTAGATTTACAAAAAAATTACAACGTTTATGGCAATCTTTAACTTAATAAAATTAATTAATAAACCAAAATTTCAACAGTCAGCAAATATTACCAGCCAATAGTTTGTAAATCATAGGTTTTACTGTACATATCAACCCATATGATGGCCCACTGCTGGGCACGGGTCTCCCCAGTAGAACCTACTAGTATGTAGATCCTGGGGGTAATTGCCATAATCGCCACGCTTGGCGAGCGGGTTGGCGATCGCAGTAAGGCTTTAAAGTACGCAGAGGACGCTGCTGCCCGCCCTCCGGTGTGAAATCCCTTAGTCGCCTTGACGACACCCACGGGTAGAGATGGGGTGGTACTATTCTTAAGCCGGCACCACACGGCACAGGTTTTACTGTAAGATCTTAGAATTTACCATAGTTTGTACATATTTAAATTATTTATTTATGTGCCAAAATGTCAATTTTTTTTAGGCTACTTTTGTGGCTTTCTTCTGCAAAAGCTCTATTTTTTTTTAGTGCAAAATCGTTTTACATTTATGATGAATATATTTTTTATAATATAATCCATATTTGTCGCTTTGTGCTCTGTGCAATAATTCAAGAAGTTAAAATTTACGTTGGCCTTTGCCTTATTAATAATTTATTTTTTTAATTTTTTTACTTGTGCATTTTTTTCTAAATAGGCATTTATAACTGTACCACATTCTTCTACACAGAGTACAAAGGACTTTTTTGGATAATTAAGTGATTGATTATCACCATACTCTTTTAATTCAATAAATTGATGTATTTCTGTATGATCTGCAGTTGTTAACATATTTAGACATTGTTTACAGTTTTTATTTTTATAGTGTTTTATTAGAAACCCACATACATAGGCACACGCTTGCAACTCACTACTATCTTCTGATATTTCAATATCAGAAGACAGTAGCAAGTAGTTGTGTTCTAAAGACACAGATGATGTTCCTTCATCTGAACATTCATATTCATTTTTGCAATTTAGCAATGATTTAATGTTATTAATAATAGTTTCATTATTGTCAATTTCACAATTACCTACACCTATATGGGAAATTTTGCTCAGAATTGTTGTTTTTAGAGCTCCGACAAACTGCCCGGTTGTAGGGTTACAATTAGAGCCACAATTAGCCCGGATGCATCCAAATAAATTTTCTAATGGATCTTGTTGGAGCCTACGAGTAGCAAGGCTTTTTAGTGAAGGATGTCGTTGACGAAAACTATGCCATAACCTTTCAACTCCATTTAGCGTCCAAATCCATCCTTCTTGTGATGGTGGAGTTCTTGTCGCTCCTATAAACTTCATTGATTGAATTTGATTTTTCATCACCTTCATAAACTCCAGATGTGGTGTTAAATGTCTTAAATTAGTGGAAAATGGCTTTGTCAATGGAAGTGTCAAACAGTTTATCCATTTTGGATATCAAATCCGCTGTTACAATAGCACCAGCAGGGAGCCCTGTAAAAAGAAATATATTTTAAAGACTTGTGCAAACTTATTAGATTCAAAACAATAAATATCAACGTGAATTGCAAATGACTTCCTCATGTGAGTATGTAGTTTCGCATGGAATCAATTTATGTGATCCACAAATTGACTTGTAATTGACTTTGTGTCCGTTAATTTTATATCAATTTGTAAAATACCCAACATATGAGTAGTGCGCGAGTTGACTATACTGATCTATATCTATGCTAATATTATAAAGAGGAAAGAATTTTTGCATGTAAATAATAAACTTAAAAACTACTGGACCGTTTGAAAAATCTTTCACCATTGGGAAGCTACATTATCCCTAGGTGACATAGGCTACTTTTTATCCCTGTATTCCCACGGGAACGGAAACTACGCGGGTGTAACCACGAGGCGTCCGATATATAAAAAAATATTAAGCTGCAATTTTTTTTCCGAATTTTTAATAATAACTTTGTATTTGTTAATTCTGTGAATAGTTTCTAATTACCTTGGCCAATCCTTGCATATATCCCAGATGAAACTGTATGACTCAGCACCTGAACTGCCAACTTGACTCTCATTTTTTGTTTAGTATTTGGATTCAAGTGCTCTTGTTTAAGCAAGGGTGCAAATGCATAGTTAGGGTTTGCATTGTCCAGTTCATGGAATTGGACAATATGGCTCCACTTGGCTATACCTGCAACAATGTTAATATAATAGAAACTTATTAGATATAGATTTTATTCCTGTGAAAATTTGAAAAGAATAATAAAAAGCAACCTATTTCAGGCTATAATCTATCTCTGTGCCAAACTTTATCCAGATCCATTCAGCTGTTGTGGATAGATTGAATAACAAAAGTCGCATTTTTAATCTCTTATATAAAGAAATCTTGTATCACGGTGTTTGTAGTCGAACTTTTCTAACTTTACTTTCTTCCGAAATGGCTCGACCGAATTTAATCATTTTTTTTTGGATATTTGGTAGGTATGAAAATAGGTCGTAAGGATTTTTTTTTTAATTACTAGGAAAAATTTATTCTGACGAAGTTGCGAGGGTCAGCTAATGCTAGATTAGTATGGATTACAATGATTAGATAAGAAAATAGACTGTATAACAAAATAGTAGGATGTTTATGTAGTTTTTATTATTAATTATTTTCTGAAATTGTAAAAACTTAACTGATAATTACCTGTTCCAACTCTCTCATTAGATGATATATCAGTCAACCATTGTATATCATATTTTAGAAATAAATTTCTAAAGCACTTAATTAAGTGAGGAGGATCAAACAATGCTACTACTTCATGACCATTGTAGAAGAAGTATGGACTGCTGACGGTTGCCCCCAATATATTGTAAGCTCTCCTATTTACACCATCCATGTCACATACAGTAGCTGTGACATTCACACCATACTCGTAGCACTGTCCTAGTACCTGAAATAGTAATGTCATACCTTGATTGCCAAATAATTTAAAATTAATGTTATAAATACTATTTTATAGTCTGTGACTAGTTGGCCCATTAGTCGGCTAGTTAACCATCAAACTGACCTAAAACCTTGACATACTTAAATTTTAACAAAAAATCAATCCTAAATAATGGTAGTCTGAATTTTCTGACTAATCAACCACTTTATAGCCAACTAGTTGGTCAAAGTTATAGTCCCATCTCTAATAAGACTACAAAAATGTGTGTTATAAATAATGCATACCTCTTTTATTAGAATTGTTAATCTATCAGCTGTAACTGAAGAGCCTGACAAATAATAGGCAACCGGCTGCTTGATTCTTTTTCTAATACCAGCAATCATGAATACTAACGCATATGAAGCTGGTTGTGATGTTCTGCCTTGTTCACCATGATCCTGGAAACCTTCTATAATCTCATCCTTCTGGTTAAATTGAATGTTTTTTTTTATAGCCATCTCATCAAACATCAGGACAAATTCATTGTTCACTGGCTTTTGGGTTTGGGCAAACTTGCCAATAATTTTAAAAATATGCTTATTTATGCCTACTTTCAGCTCCAATTTTTTCAAAAGTCCTTTTAAAGAGGATGGTGCAGGCAGATAAAACATTCTCCTTAAGAGTCTGTAACAAGTGGGGGACCTTTTATACAGTCTTAGAGCAGTAATCTTCATTTCACTGGTCCATCTTCTTCCTTTAGGTTTCTTTTGGTAATTTTTAACCTGGCCTTGCAATAAATGAGCAAATGTTGGGGTTATTTTTTTTGACAATGCTGTCACTGCTCTACTTGTTGTCAATTTTTCCAACAATTGCTTATTTTTCTTTTTTCTCAAAGTCCTCTGTCGAGTGCATATATTTTTCAAATAAATTTCGCATTTATTAAATGCAGTCTGCTCACACTGCTCCAAAATCTTTTCATGACTCTGGGCTCTCAGCCCAGAGGGTCCAGAAATAGCAAGTGGTGGTCTGTTGGTAATATCAGAAAGTGGGTGGTTTGCAACCATATTTTCATCATTACCCACGCGTGGCACGGTCATATCCTACAAAATTAAAGTTTGTGTTGATTATTCTACTATGCAATAGACGACAAATTAATAATGGTTAATAAATCATCCACAGCTTATGACCTTTACTAAAAATTGTATATTAATAACTAGCTGTCCCACGCAACTTCGTATGCGTAAATTTTCCCCGTTTTTGCAACATTTCACTTCTATGTCGCTTCTCCGCTCCTATTAGTCGTAGCGCGATGTTATATAGCCTCTGTTATGATGATGTTATAGAGTCTTCCTCGATAAATGGGCTATCCAACAAAAAAAGAATTTTTCAAAGCGGACCAGTAGTTCCTGAGATTAGCGCGTTTAAACAAACAAACTCTTCCGCTTTATGATATTAGTATAGATAATTTATTTTCAGACATAGACCATTATTTACTTTAAATGAAGTGTACATTTTGTTAATATACATAATCTTAAAAATTCATGTTAATATTTATATCTATAATATAGAGTATTAGTAACAAATTTTTAAAATCAATTTCAAAAGAGCCCTTAAATATAAATTAATAATCAAAAATCAAATTTACCAACCTCTGCTTCTGGAAAAGCAAACTTCCTTAATTGCTTGGTGGGATAATCAATAAAAGATGATTCTTTAAAATGTTGGTGGCACAGCATTTTATGACTAGTGTGCAGTTTTTTTTTGGAAATCCACTGAGGACCACTGTTCATCGGGGTAGCAATATTTTGCCCACAATTCACAACTGAAATACATACAAAGAGAATATCAGTATTGTATCTATCAATTTATACTTATAAGAAACATATAGGAAGGTTTGGTCATTTGTTTTTAAAAACTTTGCAGTTTTGGCTACTTGAGACATTTTAAGGAGACATTTTATATATTGTATATATTGTTATTTCTTTCATGTAATGAATTAAGTGCCCACGTCGCCGTCACCACTTTTCTGCTTGAGTATGAGACTTTGTACATTAATTTATTATTTATTTATTTATTTTATTTATTTTTCACAGGAAAGCTTACGGTCTAAAATTCAACTATCCTAGTTACAAATAGATATAAGTAAATTGCCATTTACAAGCTTTCACACATTACAACTAAATAAAGTACCTACTTGTGTTAAAATGAGCATAAAAATATTGAAATATTGTTAAAAAACTACTTACAACTTTAAAAATTAACATAAATATTAACAAAAAAATGATAAATGAACACAAAAATTAACATAAGTCTATCTTAAAAAAAATAAAATAAAAAAATAATAATAATAATACATAGGTTAACGCTAAATCACTATCAATTATTACATGGTGCTTCGATCAATAACAAAGAATTCTTTACTCAAAATGCGGCTTACAGCTATTGGTTTTGTTTGGAACAGGTCAATGTCGTATTCTGCGGGAAGACTATTGAAACTCACTGCACTTCTATAGAAAAAGGTGTTACGCCTGTAATTTGTTGATGCAAGCGGGGTCTCAAGTAGTGGACGCTGTCTAAGTCCTACATGTGGGATTCTAATATTTATTTTGGATAGGAGTTGGGGGGAGTCAATGTAGCCGTTTGCGATATTCATTAAATATGTGATATCATGTATATGCCTTCGTTGATCAAGTGGTGGTGATTATGGTTATTAATTGTGCGAGCGCACAATTAATAACCATAATTGTGCGCTCGCAGTTAATTTATACATTCGCTTACTAAGTATCCTGTTTTTTAAAGAAACCCTTGCCTTGAAAAGTATCACAAAACTATAAATTTAAATTGATTAAACTTTACCGTTGGCTATTGGTATTTCCAGGTTTAGGAAATCTAAACAGTTTTATGTCAGGGTCATTGGCAGGCGAAATACCGCACTGCGCAAACATTACAAATTGAATAGATGTTGCCTGTCTAAAAAAGCAAGATCAAAATTTAGGTCTTTCAAAACAATATTTAGGTCTCTCATAATAGTATGTAGTATGGCAACACCTTTGCAGCCCCCGCTTGATCAACCAATTACAAAGGAGATGACACCCCCTGATTCAAACAGTCTACCAAATACCAGATATTGATCAAAACAGTTTTATGTTTACAAAGAATTATTTAATTATTAATCTAACAACATTTCAGATATTTCTGTAACAATAATAGTCTTCAAAATTTGATTTGATAATTATATAGATCGATATTTGACTTTCATTGCCGGTACTTGGCGATTTGCGCCCATATACACTATCATCTTTCACGCAAAAAAAATAAATTCAAATCATTTTTATTTCATATATGATGCTATAAATCATCACAAGTTCCCATAATGAATGTAAAATTTCGTTTCAGCCACTTGCATCTAAACATAACGACCCGCTACTTGCACTGCGACCCGCCCTTCAGCAAGCCCGGCGACACTGACGAAGCTACGGCGTTCTTCAACAACCCGCAGAGGTGGTGGCGGAACGAATACGCGTCCAGGCAGACTCCCACCTTGCTTGTGTTGTTCGACAGGCTCAAGGGGAGACTCGACAGTGTACTTAGCGGGTATCAGCTGTCGCATGAAGTACCTCATACACAGGTCAGTGTTCTCGTTTTTTTTGCAATTTCAGATTTATTACAACAAATTCACTAAATTAATTAGAACTTGACAGTTTTTGAATATAGACAAAGGGACTAGTAATAGTAGCTAACTCTCAAACAAATCAAAACTTGTAGTTTTCAACATTGTGTGAGTGTTGAAGGTTTAGAGAATATTATAATCACTATGTTTTGAATCGTTTTGAAAGCGACCAAACTAATTTTGACTCTTTATAATATCTACCGTTATACTTAACCCATTTTGACGAAATTTAAGCAGTGTTTAATTTAGAATATTACCTCTAACGGTCGTTTTCAATCACCTATCCATCGATGGATTTGGCTACTAAATATAAAATATTGACATAATATAATATATTTTGTATGGAGCTTCAAATATATATATATATATATGCGTTACCATATATATATACCTAGTCTGGCCATAAATACTGTTACAATTAAAAATAAGAAAGATATTACATTTGAATTTGGAATCTGTCATTTTTATACGATTGTTCATTGTATTTTCTAATTTTGGCGCCAATACATTGTACAATATTTTGCTATATTAAAATGGAGTGGGGTGATAAAGAAAACCGAATCGCTGTGATTGCATTACACAAAGTTGGTATGGAGCCGAATGTAATTTTTAAAACTCTCCATACGCTTGGTATTAGTCAAATGTTTGTGTACCGGGCTATTAATAGGTACAATGAGACCTTCTCTGTTTGTGACAGAAAAAGATCTGGCCGTCCACGTAGTGTTCGTACGAAAATGGTGGTCAAAGCAGTAAGGGAAAGAATTCGAAGAAATCCTGTCCGAAAGCAAAAGATTTTATCTCGGGAGATGAAGATAGCACCCAGAACCATGTCACGCATTTTAAAAGATGACTTAGGACTTGCAGCCTATAAGAGATGCACTGGTCATTTTTTAACTGATAATTTAAAAAAGAATAGGGTGGTAAAATCGAAGCAACTACTGAAGCGGTACGCAAAGGGAGGTCACAGAAAAATTTTGTTTACGGATGAGAAAATCTTTACAGTTGAGCAACATTTTAACAAACAAAATGACCGTATTTATGCTCAAAGCTCTAAGGAAGCTTCCCAATTAGTCGACAGAGTGCAACGTGGGCATTATCCGACTTCAGTGATGGTTTGGTGGGGTGTTAGCTATGAAGGAGTGACTGAGCCATATTTTTGTGAAAAAGGTATCAAAACATCGGCACAAGTGTATCAAGATACCATTCTTGAGAAGGTAGTTAAACCCCTTAACAACACCATGTTCAATAACCAAGTATGGTCCTTCCAACAAGACTCAGCGCCGGGTCATAAAGCTCGGTCCACGCAGTCTTGGTTGGAAGTGAACGTTTCGGACTTCATCAGAGCTGAAGACTGGCCGTCGTCTAGTCCCGATCTTAATCCGCTGGATTATGATTTATGGTCAGTTTTAGAGAGTATGGCTTGCTCTAAACGCCATGATAATTTGGAGTCCCTAAAACAATCCATACGATTGGCAGTGAAGAATTTTCCCATGGAAAGAGTGCGTGCTTCTATTGATAACTGGCCTCAACGTTTAAAGGACTGTGTTGCAGCCAATGGAGACCACTTCGAATAAGCTTTTTATATTTTGAATTGTTTTTTATTTATGTATTAAACTAACACACTGTAAAAGTAATAAATATTATTTGCAATAAAAAAAAATGTTTTTTCTTCGTAACAATATTTATGGCTAGACTAGGTATATATACTGGGTGGCGCAAAAGTAAAGACCCTATTTGGTTCAGCTATAACATTTTTTCTAAATTAGAAAACTAGATTTAGATTTTTTTAAATGTATATTTGTGCCATTAAATTTCGTACCATTAGGATTTAAAGATGATGTCTTTTAAATGGTGACCTCCAGAGTTGATACACATTTGAGCCCTATTTATGACATTTTGCATAACTTGCCGTAACACTTCCTGCGATATGTTCGTTATTTCTTGACGAATGTTTTCTTTTAGAGCTGCGAGAGTCTGTGGCTTGTTCACATACACCCGAGATTTCAAAAAATCCCAAAGAAAGAAGTCTGGACTGGTCAGATCGGGTGATCTGCAAGAGGCCAAGGCAAATCGCCAAAACGAGAGATAACTCGGCCTGGAAAAGCGTCCCTCACTAAGTCCATAGTGTCGCGCGCTGTGTGTGCCGTAGCGCCGTCTTGTTGAAACCAGATGTGCTCCAGCCCCAATTCGTCCAAACTGGGTATCAAAAATTCACGTAACATGGTTCTGTAGCGTTCTCCAGTGACAGTTATCGCATTGCCTCCAGCGTCTTCGAAAAAATAGGGTCCGATCACTCTGTCAACACAGATGCCACACCATACAGTAACTTTTAGTGGGTGTAGAGGTGTTTCTTGAATAATGCGCGGATTATCAGTGCCCCAGAACCGAGTATTCTGCTTATTGACATGCCCTGAGAGATGGAAATGCGCTTCGTCACTCATAACCAATTTTGAAGGAAAATCATCCTCTTCAAGGTTGAGGTTTATGACGCGCTGGCAGTAATCTAGACGAGCTCGGTGGTCAGCAGGCAGCAGCTGATGAGTCATTTGAGTTTTATACGGGAACATCTTTAAGTCTTTCACCAAAATACGCTGCAGGGTCCGTCTGGAAATGCCCAATTGCGTGGCACGTCGCCTCGTTGATGTTTCTGGACACTCTTCCACATCTTCGCGCACAGCATCGATATTTTCAGCTGAACGGCCTGTTCTTGGTCTCCCAGACTTAGGTCTATCCAATGTTGAGCCAGTTGCTTCAAGGCGTGTGGCAAAGCGTCGAATTGTGCGACCAATCGGTGCCGGACGGTGGGGAAATCGTCGACGAAATTCACGTTGTGTTCTTATCACTGATGAATTATTCCGTAAGAACATTGACACAATTATTCCACGTTCTTGGGGAGTAAAACGGTCCATGTTTATTTTCAGTGTATTTTACATTTGTTTACTACACAATTTTCAACAACAGAATGACAGAAAATGTCATATAAAAAAAAAAAAGTATTTTCTTTAGTGCCAGTACTTTTGCGCCACCCAGTATATATGGTAACCAATTTATCAATAGAATATTGAAAACGGCCGTAAAACAAATGTTGAGTCAAATAATCAGCCTGTATCGGTGTACTGCTGGACATAGGCCCCTCCTCACTCACTTGCGCCACAACATCCGGTCCCCCTACGCACGCATGCAATTAATTCCAGCGACTTTCTTTTAGGTCGTCGGTCCATTTGTCGTACAAAGCATATTTTCTATTACAGAAACATTTAGTTTGTAGGTTAATGTTTTTTACATCTTCTATCGAACTCCTTAAAGATATTTGTTTTTTTATTTACAGTTCCCATCAGGAGAGGTCAGTGAAAACATCCTCGTGTACAGAAAGTCTCAGGGTGCCCCGCGCCCTCCCGCCGACGAAACTGTCTAACTACGTGCCGACGGCTCTGTTAGTGCATACAATATTTTGTTACTTACGTAGTGACTATAATTTCTTCTTGCATACGTCAGTGCCTGTTTGTTTATAAACATGTATCAGTGTTTAGTATTCGTTTCACTTGGTTTTAATACAATTGTATTATACAAGAAAAGCATTTGACGTTCAAAATGCTGGTGTGTTTGCAAGCAAAGAGGCACATTGAAGCATAGACTATTTCGTCTGATTGTCATATTCTTTCGTAAGTCACGGTTTTCGTTTTTCAACCTTATTTTTATGCGAGTCTAATTTTAGAGAAATTAGATTTAGATTGTAGAGTTAATGAGTATTAACTTGCATTATGTTCCCATACCCCTTATACGTTAACGTATTATGAATAAGTGGGAAATACAACAGAATCATTTAAAATAAAGTAATATAAAAGTTAAAAGTCTATGCTTAAAAAATACGTATGCAAGTATTCAAAAACTCGTCGCATTATGCAATAGTAAAACTTCAATTAATTATTTGACGATATCATTTTATTGACTCGAAATCACTACTTTTAAAAAATAGTGCTTTTTTAAAATTAAATTTATGAATATGATTGATTCTATGGGAATGTTATCCCATAATAATGTGTTCGGATAGTAAATAAATATACAATATTAGTATTATGTACTTTACACATAATATATAATATAAATAAATGAAAATATTGAATTTGTATATTATATATATTTGTATTGCTACCATAGTTACTTTGACATAACAAATATTGTTGCCAAATGCAAATAGTGTTGTTGCCAATATCCAATATAATATTATCAATAAGTTATAAACATAAAATATCGGTGAACAAATTCAGGATACATTTAATATACTTATATGACTACTACAAATATTTGAGAGGAAATAACTGAAACTCAGACCAGGAGCCCTCTTTTCTTTCATACATATAATTGTAAATAGTAAATATTAAAAAAACAATAATATAAATATTGTCTGCCATTTTCCACAAAATCCATGACTGAGGTGCAGGACAAGTACAAATAACATATTTATGTAGTTTTTACGCTTGCCAAAGTTATTTCATAACATTTACATTATGTAATACTAACAACATATTTTGCTAAACCCGACTAAAAATATACTATGGAATGGACAGTTTAATTTGGTACATATACACCTATTTTAAATAATCGTCATCATTTTTCATTTAGCCTGTATCGGTCTACTGCTGGACATAGGCCTCTACTGATTTAAACCACGACACCCGGCCCCCACCTTCCGTATCCAGCTCCATCCCAGTTGTCCTACCGCGACGTTTACCAAGTCGCGGTCTTCGACTAAAGTGGAAACTGCGACTTTAAAGATCCAATCTCACTACTTACTAAATACAATTTAGTTCGAGAACTTAATGAAATTACTAATAATTTGCAACACAAATTTCTAGTAACAGTTTAGAAGCCGCCATCTGCCTATATTTACCTCATTATGTTTAATTTATATTGTATTAAAGAGTATATTTCTGGTCGGGTCCGAATTTATTTTGATAAAAAAAAACTTTCATCTGGCATTTTGAGGAAATTCCACGACCACCGAGATAATTTGAATGATAGGTTTAAGTCTTGTCATCTTCAAGTAAAGGTGTTATTTTATTGTCAATTTCTATGAAATTTAGAAATCCTGCGATTGTCCAATGGAATGTCGGTTCCGATCATTTTTAGGCCATTATTATGGGCAGGGCCAAATCTGCCGCCTAATTAATCTTCAACCTAATTAGCTTAAGATGGGTACTGCACTACTATTTTGGCAGTTCATACAAGATGCCCTGTGCTATAAAGGGGCTGCTTCTAAACGGGCCACGTTTTACTGCAATATGTGGCTGAACTAATTGTCTGTCCATCACAAAAATAATTTATTGCGACTGATGGCCGAGCAATATATAGCTTGGCAATGTGTTTCATTATGTCTGCAATAGTACAAACCACACAATACAGCAATACATCACGACGTCACTTACAGCAAACTACAATAAAATTGGTCTGCCAATATTGCAGTAAAATCGATCGCTCAGCGATCGTCCGGCAACCTATCAAAACAATATCGGCAATACGTAGAAATACCAAACATGTTTACCTATATGGCCGTATACATTACTGCATTATTCGGCCACTTGCAGCTACATATTGCAGAGAAATATTGCTTGTTATGAAGCCCCTTACTTAAGAGCCATTTACACAACGAAAGTTTCATGGCCACATTGGCATCATGTAAATAGGCTTTCATTTATTCTCACAAATGTACATGAAAAGTCGTAAAGGTTCTTCTTTACTTTTGAGGGATAAAGAACGTTTATTTGCCCCATTGCGATCTTTGATCTGGGCTCATTAAAACCGCACCGCATCATCGCGCACCATTAAATCACACATTCATTATTATTTTTCATTTTCATCAAGTACTATAATTTGTTGTATTGGTGTATTATTTATCGATTTGCGATTATTGATATGTAGCATTATGTACATTAAAAATGAAAGCGAAAATGGGTACTAACGATTACGAACTTAAAAACCAGTGGCGGATTCAGAATTTTGGTTAGAAGTCTTACCTAAGAAAAGTAAAGTTAAGGTTTCGGTGGTGCTTGACCCCCCTGAAGAACCAAATACAAATTTTGGTTTCTAGTGGGTTCAACCCCACTGAGGAAGTCGTGATTTTTTGTGTTTGACTCTGCTGAGTATAGGTTATTATCAAGGAAGCGCTAAGACCAATAATTTCAATGGACACCATACACTTTCAAGTTTTATCGATCTAAATCTAAATGCACTGCAGATCTGTGCCTAAGTCTAGCGTGGCATTTGACTACACTGTAGAAATGATCGTAGTGTCATTAAACGTCTCTTGCCCTACATAAACCATTATGAACTTCGGGTCGCTTTCTATTTGCATGACTTTTTGCTACATACGATATAATTATATTTACGTTACGAATACGTGTATGAGTGCATTTGTTTGTTTATAAAGACAGGATACAGCTTATTACGAGAGGCTTTAGTAAATTAAAATACACTTTAACCTTTGCTTGAAGCTGGCCAATTACAATATAATTATAATTTTAGAATTTTGATTTATTTTTTAAATTAACTATTATTTTATTTTTATGGATTGGAATTGCAATAATTTTTAATTATTTTTTTTAATTTTAATATTTTTAGATTGTATTGTATAGATTAGTGATGCTCAAAATATAAATAAAGACAACCAAGTATTTTAAGATCTCTTGTCTTATTGTAACAGTTTCTTACTTGTGTTGTTTTATCTGCATATTTTAAATTATACTATGTACTATATCATGTACACATCTCTTTTGTTCTCTGTATTTTTAGTTATATCAATATATGTAGCTCATATGGTATAACTTATTAAATGTAATATACATTGTCACAGATCAGAGCGAGAGAAACAAATTTATTTTATAGAACAATACAGTAAGTACTGAGTTAACGATTTAACACAATATATTTTTATTGTATGATCTATTAAAAGTACTGTCGTAATATCAAATTAATCATATTTCTTTGACCCATCATCTATCTGCCTTGTGTTGAAGTAAACGACGATCTAGTTTATATATTACTCTTTGACATGAAAACCGGATTATTTCTGTAACTTTAAAAAAATAATGAACTACCGTCTAATTTCGACGATTAGGTGATCTTTACTTATAATTAACACATCAATCGATAATAACATACATTTAAAATTAACTAAATTTTTGTTTCAACACTCCTGAGTACCAACTATTAATCTAGGTGCCAAATCTGTACTAAAACTTAGTAAAACTATTTATAAGGTAGTTTACAAGTCATACATTACTTCTACACAATGCATAAAACTATCAAGTAAAGGTTCGTTTTCACTTAGTGTTCTAACAGCTCTGAGCGAATTAATGTTCGTTAAAGACAAAATACAGTAAAATGAATAAGCACTTTACTATATTTTGTTTTCAACATACTGTTTACAACCCTCCCTCGAATACTTAAACAATACTTAGCTTTAAGTCGTGCTCAAAAGTATTTTGTCGCTTCTATTCACGTGTTTTAGTGACGGTGACAGTATGAGAGTTAACTGCTTCTGAAAACTGAGTGACGTTTGAATATTCGACCCTATTTCAATTGGATAAGGGCTATATTAAATAATTATTGGGAAACTGCTCGAGTGCTTCTATGCCTAATCTGCATGACAGCAGAATAGCTAAAGATTTGCTCAGAATGAAATGTTCGCTCGGCTGGGTTGTGAAAACGCGCCTTTAGGAAACATTTTGAGCTATAGTGTAGGTGATAGTTGGTTGTTTTCGTATTTAAGTGCAACAGAATGTCTTCTATAGAGATGTCGTGTGAATTTTAAATAAAGATTTTATTTTAATAATAAGCTTTGATTTTATTACCATTTACTTAATCCTAATGATGCTTTTTGCCAAGCAACTTCTGCAAATGTTAGTGGGCTACAACATTGCACTGTATAGTTTGACCGGTATCGCTGTACCGCGCTCTAGGTAAACGCGCGGCGAGCCGGGGGGTAGTATCATGGCGCTCTATCAGTCCGCCGTCAACGCTCACGGCGGTAGCTAAAGCTTTTTTGTTTGTCCTCTTCCCTCCGATATTAATCCGTAGGGATTGTTGCTCGCATATTCTGTGCATACGCCAGTTTCAACTATAATGTCTTTCCAGTTTTTTTTCTTTGAATCACAAAGTCTTGTTCTTGTCCAGTTAACGCGTATTTCAAGTATAATTTAAACTGTTTTACACATTAAACGCGGAGCTGTAAAAATAGGTACATATCATTTTACTGCCATATTTGCTAGTTGTTTGTATCAGACTGTCTATGTCGGACGAAGACGAGATATTTTTTTTGTAAGATTTAGTATTTTTACCCCATGATGATCAATAACGCAATTTTTAATGTGGGCGAATATTTGAAGAAAAGAAAATCAGACAAAGCTTTGAATATAAAAGTGATGCGAATTTTGCCAAAAACGTGACGGGTTCTGCCAAAAATACATAAAAAGTGTGATAAAAGTGGGTACTTCTTCAACTGATTGGGCTGATTCAAATTGAATTCGCCAAACAAACAAAAATTACTAAGAAAAAACCAGGCAAGTGACCACGCACAATGTAGGGTTGTTAATGTTGTTGTTTTGTACAATCCCGTAACGTTTAAAAGACCTATCTAATGATACCCCACACGATGGGGTAGGTGAGAAAAAAAATCACACCCCCACTGTGCTTATAGGGGAGATACCCCATTTTTTTTTTTTTTTGACATTTTATTATTTCTATTTGTCGGCGTAAGTAATATGTGTATCTATGTAAAATTACAGCCTCTTAGCACTAACAGTCTCTGAACAAAGGTGCTGTCGGACATAGTGCAACTATAAGGGTACCGTTTTACTATTTTGGCTATTGAACCCTAAAAACATGTTCATTACTGGCGTGTAAAATTTGAAATTATTAAATAGGACATTTTAATATTTTTGGGCTTTACACTCCAGTAGTACCCTGGGAAACTGCATTTCGGAGTGCCCAATTGGGACTGGATGTGGTTACAAATTGGTAAGCTAGAAACCAACTTACTCTGAACGTTGACAAAACTTGTTACCTCACCTTCTCACTCTAGGCTGGTTTCTGCTTTACCTCAATTTCTTATTGCTCATACCTGTAATGAACCCACTCAAACTTGTGTGTGTCCTGCCTTAAACCGCACCACGTGTGTCAAATATTTGAGGGTACAAATTGATAATAGTCTAACATTCCACTCCCATATTCCTCCCGATTCACTTACATCTCGAGTACGCAAACTAATCTTTATTTTCAGGACTCTCCGACATGTTGTAGACACAAGTGTACTTCGACGTACCTATCTCGCTCTTTGCCAGTCCATTACATAATACTGTATTGTGTCTTGGGGTGGTACAGACAAAACACATCTTATTAAACTTGAACGTGCCCAACGTGGACTCCTTAAGGCAGGCTGGATGTTACCGTACCAATTCCCCACCACAAATCTCTACAAAGTCTACAATGTCCTCTCTATTCGCAAGCTGTTCATCCTTAATGCTGTACTTACCACTCATTCTCAACTCACTTACGACCCTACCAAATTTGACACTGTGCGTCGCAAGCACTCAGTATGCCCCCCGATTACAGTTCGAACATCTCGAGCCCAACGATGTTTTTACTTTCTTGGCAATTTTATTTACAACAAATTAAATAAAATTTTAAACTTGTATCCGATGCCTAAAATGGAATGCAAAAAAGTAGTTACCACCTGGTTAAACAAGTTAAACTACGAGGAGACTGAAATAATTATCCAGACTTTGAAATAAAATTGTAATGTAGATAAAATGATACAGGTAGCTAACCAACATATACACTGTTACATTAATCTTCATACATTCTCTCTAAGACATACACATCCAATCCTACGCCCTCCCCACCCACACACACACGCACACACACAAACACGCACACACACAAACACGCACACGCACGCGCACACACACACACAAACACAGTCTCATACTTAGCTCTGTAATAAAATTTAAGTACCTACAGGTATTGCACATGTCTTCTCTGATCCCTATATTGTATGAGAGAGCCTGGAGATTCTGTCACACAGGTTTCGTACCTAGTACAAACTCCAGCTCTCACTAAGGTTTAAGTTTTGTATCATTAGCCATATAAGAAACCAATGTAACTTACCTTTTTGAGAGAAATAAATATACTATTATTATTATTACTTTAAAGTCGTAAACTGATGTAAGATCTGTCGGACAATATCTATCTCATGTGAACTCATGCGCTTTCTTTTACGGTCACCATCTCGATCAAACTATACCAACGTGTACCTAACAACAGTCAACATTAAGAAATTATATTATCTTTCGTATTCCAAAGTGTCATTTTATTAAGAGATCGAAGCGCAATTAATTAATAAATGTTGATAAACTTTCGCGATTTGTACACATTATTAAAATATATATATTACGGGTCTTAATCGCGTGAATAATTTAAGGTAAAATACCTTGTTTATTGCCCGACGTTTCGACCGTATTGCAACGGCCGTGGTCACGGGAAGACTAGTTGAGCTCAGCGTCGCCTCCGTGAAGCGCGGGTTTCGGAAACTACCCTCGCTTGATTTTTATCACTCACTATTACGGAACCGTCGGTACTTCGACACACAACACTAAGGACATCTGCACACTGGCGTGTAATGTTTGTTCGGCGGTGTATACACCTGCCGATCACGGGATTCCACGATGTTGCCTTCCAGACAGTTTTTAAGTAAATCAAAAAACAATGTACTCACTCAATAACATTTTTCGTTTGCTCTCAGCTTTCTCTCGATGACCTCAAGGCAGTCCTGAATGGGAACGTTGGTGAATAGTGACTCCACATCAAACTCACCATCACCTCGTCTGGTTCCACTTTCATGCTCTTGATGATGTCCACGAAATGGCGAGAATCCTTTACGAACGATGTCGTTTTACCCACTAAAGGTTGCAGTATTGAAGAAAGGTATTTCGCTAGATCGTAAGTAGGCGAGTTAATTTGGCTTACGATTGGGCGTAGTGGGTAGCTAAGCACCTACGTACTCCTAAGGATGTAATTCCTCTACAGACACCTGGCGTCTACAAAGTGGATTGCAGCTGTGGCAGTTCCTACATCGGACAAACCAAGCGAACCATAGCGGAAAGGGTTAAGGAACATATCGCGGCTGTGAAAAACCGACAGACAAACAAGTCAGCAATAGCGGAACACTTGCTGGATGCGGGAACCAATCACTGGATTGAACTACACAAACCACAGGTCCTCTCCACCGACCGTCACTATTACTCCAGGATGGCGAGGGAAGCGGTTGAAATCAAAAAACATGTCAATTTCAACCGAGAAGACGGATACCGTTTGTCAACATCGTGGAATCCCGTGATCGGCAGGTGTATACACCGCCGAACAAACATTACACGCCAGTGTGCAGATGTCCTTAGTGTTGTGTGTCGAAGTACCGACGGTTCCGTAATAGTGAGTGATAAAAATCAAGCGAGGGTAGTTTCCGAAACCCGCGCTTCACGGAGGCGACGCTGAGCTCAACTAGTCTTCCCGTGACCACGGCCGTTGCAATACGGTCGAAACGTCGGGCAATAAACAAGGTATTTTACCTTAAATTATTCACGCGATTAAGACCCGTAATATATATATTTTAATAATAATTAATAAATGTTCTTATTTGGCTGTTCTTCTAAATTCGATAGGTCAATAATTGTGTCGGATTTCACGAAGGGTATTTGCTGTGTAGGCACTATGAATTCGCATAATAAATACGTAGGTATTTATGTATAGGTTTATAAGTATTCACAATAGTTAAAGACAGTGACTTAAGCTTATCGTTTTGCAAATGTTTTTCCATAAAAAAACTACTTCAGTGCTTGTTTGTGATGTAAACGATATAGGTATCTATAACTTATAAGATAAAGGTATCAATGCTATCAATGCAGAATGGAGAAACCAGTCAATTGAATTAAGTAAACAATATGGCAGCATAAAAAAAACTTCCGTCTCTAACATCGAAGTTTTTGGGAGTCAATGTCTTTAAATATAGATACTAAGTGGAGATAAAATGTAATTATGATTTAACCTAATAAGTTTCAGTAATTAATTCGTTATTTCACACAGATAAGACTCGCACAAAGCTAAGATGTTACAATCGCGTTATTTCCCTTATATAGGCTGATGCACACTCGTCACTGGTCTAATGGCTAAGGCATCGGTCTCGCGTGAGGTCGCGGGTTCGAATCCTACCCTTTATACTACCGACGTGAACCCACTCCTAACACAAGCCTTTGAGCTTACCTGGAGGGGTTAACAAGATTGTTAGTAATGTGGGACTTAATTCCACATTGATAGTAATCTTTTACAAAAAAAAAATATGTTGCAGTAAATTTGATTAATTTTGTGATTATAATAATATAGTCATCAGTACATAATAAAAACCGGGAAAGTGCATGTCGGGCCACACACACAATGTGGGGGAGAGGGTTCTGAAGTCCCCCTCCTTCCACCATCAGTATATTTCGTTCGAAACAAGTAGTAGGTATGTAGTAACTATGTTCAAAACTATGACAAAACCAAATTAGCCCACCCCATCTTCGCGTAGTACCTACTTGTTTGTGACACCCGCGGGTGTTATTTAGGACCGGAGGCGCGGCGGGAGTGCAACCTTTGCGCGCTGGAACGCAGCGAGCCGTAGCGGCCAAGGCTGGTCGCCTGGCGACCAGGAAGCTGAGGTTGCGAAGTCGAGCATAGGTGCCAGCGCTTTGTTACGCAGCAGGCGAAGAGGCTGCACTTCCCGCATCGCCGTAGAAGATGCGATTCTTAAGATCTGGGCGATAAAGTTTGACCCATACAGACTTACATACAGTTTATCATCAACGTCATCAATCATTATTGTCGTCATTAATACCAAAAAAATCTGATTGGCTGGTACATATTTTGATTGAAGTGAGGGGTTTACTGATTTTTTTACAACTACTTTGTTGTGTTCCTGCTAGATAATTTATAGCTCTTATCGGTACTGAGGGAAGAGGAAGAGCGTGCAGTATCTCCTTTTCCCCCTGTCTCTCTCTTACTCTTTTTATCTACGTAACTTTTCAAAAACACGCATCTTATTGCCTCCATACTGCACTTTCTAATTATCTTCATGCAAAGCTGGATCTCGATTGAGTAGACTTATCATTCGGGCCAATTCACGTACCTATTTAAAGTAGTGCAGTTGCAGTTAAGTTTTGATTAAAACGGCCATTTTCGTATTCTTGTAACTTTGGGATTGATCTCACAAGACGATTTTTTGAAATAAATGAAATGTTTGTTTTGTGCTGTTCATTTGAGCAGTGGTTACAGTTGTATGCCACCCGACCCTGCAAGGGCGTTTTGGCGTGTGGATTTCCCCAGTCGCCTTTCGTGTGCATTCGTCTAAGTTATCTCATCTAAGTTTACGTTGTTTTCCTCAGCTCGCGCAGTGATTTCTAAGTTTACATTGCGGTCCTCTGCAGGCTCCTCGTTCGTGCAGGGAATTGCGTTTCTGCCCTCTGCTTACGCAGTAGCTTCTATTTGATTTTAAGATTGGGCTGGAACTCGTTGTCCAAGCTGTGAATTTTAAGACTGCGCTCCGGCCGCGTCGCCCCTGCTCGCGCTCATCGGTTTCTAAGTTCACGCTGCGTTCACCAGCTCTAAGTCTTGCCCCCTGTTCCTGATCGCTCATGGGCTTACTTTTGCGCTGCTCCTTTCCGACTACGCAGTGACTTTTAAGATTACGTTGGGCCCCCTACCCGCGCAGTGGCTTCTAAGTTACATTGTCCGCTGGAAACGATGCCCTTTTCGTCGTGGACTGACTGTTTGCGCACTACAGCGCTTCTATCGCACAATGGCTTCTTTGTTTGTTTCTATCGGCACCGTGCCCCTCTCCTCCAGGCCACACCTCCAGCTGGCGAGCGAGCAAACATTGAATAAGCTAGGGGTCGCTGAGCGATTTTAAGTATCATAGCATGCAGCGCAGGCCACACCGCCAGCTGGCTAACTAAGCGAAGCTTTGGCGAGCTAAACTATGTTGATTAACACCGAAAATGATAGACGGGCGAGCGAGCTGGCGGAAGATAGCGGACGGGTGCGCCAAGCGAATGTCGTTTCACCTCTTTTCATACTTTGGTTTACACCGCGACGTATAGAGCTAAGCTAACGAGATGAACGAAAAGGTTCGCTAGAATCGTCGGATATTTCGTTCGCATCGTTTGAATCGCAGATGTATCTCATCATCGGTATGAAACATGAAAAGAGGTGAAACGTGGCTCGCCCGGCTCTTCTCTTTCGGACCGGACAAGCACAAGCTCCTTCGTTAGGTCTCTCCTTCCTCCCCCCCTCCTGTCTATAATTAAAGTTGAAAATAATGTTCTAAAAATCATACCTCTAGTCCTCACGTTTAGCGCGCAAGCTTCAAAACCAGTTACAAAAAAAATTGGCAAAAGTTGGGTACGCTCAAACAGGACATTGGTTATATAAAGCGGTAAACGCGGTCCCTCCCCTCTATTAAAGCTATAACTTCATCTGTGTTCATTCACAAAAAAGACTTATACTGATCCCATTAATGTGCACACATTCTTAACATAAACAGATACAGACGAGCGCCTACATCATTCCCAAGCCAACCTAGATTGATTACAGTTGGTCAGAGGTTACAGATAACTCATTAAAACACTCGAGCGCAACACATCAAGAAAAACCTTACTTAAGTGAAACACTATGTTTTAAAAATGTTTAAAATTGTTACAAGTTTTGTATTGATTTGTTTTCTTGTTTTGAGTGTAAGTGGTAAAAGGCGGGGAAGATCGGCAGACGTTGATGATGGCAAGAGTAGTTTAGCGTTTGTTTTTGACACGACCGGGTCTATGCATAATGACCTAAGGCAGTTGCGAGATGGTGCGGAAATGATATTGAATACTGCGTTGAAGGAAAGCAATGTCATCGCTGACTTTGTCTTTGTGCCCTTCCATGATCCTGGTAAGTTCTGTGTTTCAGTTGTAATATTGTTTAGTCTGCGACAGGTCTACATGGCAATTAACGCTTTTATTGACCAAAATGAAGGTAAAAGTGTAAGCCATACTAAAATTAATGAATGCATCCGACGGGAACTGGATGATTGCTTGAAGTTGACCTTGTCACACCAACCATAGTCGGTCGATAGATCGAAACGTTAAGCAATCCATAACGTAAGACCATACCTATCATGATAGAGTCGTAATACTCGTGTCGAATTTTATAGTTAATAAATAACCTTGGCTATTAAAATAGGGATTTCAATTCCCATACAGCCATAGTAAGCCAAAATATGGTATATGGAATGCCCAACACTAAGTAACCCCAAATACTCAATCAATATTTAACTTTGAGTCTTGTTCAAATGTATTTCTGTCGCTAGGTACTGTTCACGATTAAATGACAGTGACAGCATTATGGTTAACGGCGTCTTTAAACTAAATGGCGTTTGAGCATTGGGTCTAGGTAAGGCTGAGAGCTGGTATAATGATGTAGTAGACTTAGTGCGCTTTCTGGTTTCTCAACAGCGGTAGGTCCACCAACAGTCACACGAGACAAAGAAGTGTTTAAGAGAGCCTTGAACTTAGTCGAAGTATACGGCGGAGGAGACTGCCCGGAGAAGTCTTTGACTGGTATACAAATGGCGTTGGATGTGAGTCGGCCAAAGTCCTTCCTGTACGTTTTCACTGATGCTACGGCTGGTGACCATAGAACGGTCGCCAAAGTACTGGATGCTGTTCAAAGGAAACAAAGTCAGGTAAGTTTTATTTGTGCTGTGCCAAAGTAATCTTCAGCAGAACTATACAGCTGTAAGTGTAAGTGTGCTAATGTTTTGTGGAGGAGTAGGTCTAAAGGCGGACACTGACGACATGCATGCATCCATCAAATGAAGTGGACGTCTGTCAAAAACTAATCGTGAATGTCAAAAACTCCATTTGAATAAACATCGCGACGTTCATTCCAATGGATTTTTTGACATTCCAAAAGGACGTCGTCCTGTCCAAATGGACGTATATTACGCCACGCCATTTGTAAGACATCTGAATCGTCAGTGAGTGGGCAAATCACGAAGGTTACAGTACCTAATTATCCTTCTTTCTCTAAGACAGTCTCGCAAAATGTTTTTTTCTCTTCACTTTCTCAGGTCCCATTTTTTTTGTGTTGACAGCAGTCTTCAGTATACGTAACCATACCTACGTCTAAATGAAAAACGTACGTCTAAATTGAAGTGTAGTCAATGGTGCCATATTTTTGCGTACATCCATTTGGAAGTCGTCAGTAGCCACGTTTTCTTTCCTAATTTACATGGTACAGTCATTGATCAGGTTGTGAATATTTTCAGGTGGTATTTATCTTGACGGGCCACTGCAACGATTTGGATAAGCCTTCATACCAAGTGTACACGCAAATTGCGGCTGCGAGTTCCGGACAAATATTTAACTTGAATAAGGCCAGTGTTCATAAGGTACGTAAGTATACACATGGGCGTACCCACGGGGGGGGGGGGGCTGCCCCCCGTGGAACGCATAAGTACATACCAAATATTGACCATAAAATTTATACGACAGTCCCGCTATAACTTAGTACAATATTGTATTTAACTTAATGGGGGTATGAAAGGCGCTGTAGTCCCGATTTTATTTTTTTTCTAGGTGCCCCTTCTTAAAAATCCACAACATGTGTGGGATAATTGCTTGAGCAAAAGAGCGTATGTTCATGGCACTTACGCCCTCTTGTTGAGAAAAGCAGTTTTTCGGCTATAACTCAATGACGGTGACGACCACGTCCAAAATAATTTTAGTTTAAAGCAATTATTAAGCGCTACCTTTGTGATGTTTTTGACAAAAGTTAGGGGGGGTCGACATATTTATGCAACTTTCGGAGCGATTATTTCCAAACATATTGACTCAATCAAGAAAGTTTCTGTCGAATGATGTGCCACACGTTAATGTTAGGCGAAAAAAATAATGTCAGCTTCTGTTACATGTACGGAGTGCCCTCCCTAAAAATATTTATTTTTATTATTTAACTATCAAACTAAGTAGCGGCCACTATAAGAGACCTTTGCACCAAATTTCATCAATATTCATTGAGTAATCTCTGAGTAAAATGCCTGTGACATACGGACGGATAGATAGACGGACATGACGAAACTATAAGGGTTCATTTTTTGCCATTTTGGCTACGGAACCCTAAAAAGCGCTAGTGGAGGATGCTAACTTTGGCGATATTGCGTGATTGCTAAGCAGGTTCAGTTTTAGGGGGGGATAATGTAGGGCACCGGCTGTCGAGGCAATGACTGGGAGCGTCAAACGCGCTGCTGCTTTTTTTGAACATATGAAATGTTTAAATGTCCTCGCGTAGGTAACTCTGTTGCAGCAGGGCTCTAAAAGTTAGTTCGTTAGTTTGTTTTTGTACTTTTTGTACCTTTTTACTGCCCATTTGAGCAATGATTACAGTTGCGCGCCACGCGCCACGCGCCCCTGCAATGTGTTTTGGTGACCTCCGCTCGCGCAATTTCCTCTGTGTCGCTCGTTTGTGTACATCCGTCTATGTTTTCTCAATGACTCCCTAAGTTCACGCTATATCTCTCAGCTCACGCATTGACTTCCAAGTTTACGTTGCGGTCGTCTTTTCGGGCAGGGAATTTCAAGATCGCGCTGTTGCCCTCTGCTCGCGCCGTGCCTTCTATGTTTGGGCAGAAACTTGTTATCTTTACTGCTCGCCCCCTGCTCCTAATATTCTTCTTCTCTGTCATTTCGCTCTTCTTCGTAGTCGTGGTCACGTAGAGACGTCCGCAACGATGGTAGAAAGAGACACAGCTCTCCGCACGGTCTCTCGCTATCTCTCCCCGTTAACAGACTGTCTTGTGCAGTCAGATACGTGGCTTCCTATTGCGAATTTGACTTAGTCAGCCCAGTGTATAGGTGCCTGACTACTTCACATGCCCCTCCACTTTTCCCTGTATGACTAGCCGCTCCATAGAGTCGTTGCACCGCCTAGAGACATGTCCAAAAATGTTTAATATACGCGATTGTACCACGGCCGATAAACGTTACGTGATTCTGAGCTCCTAAAATATGGACATCATGCGTTAATCTGTACACGATATCCACATCTCTTAAGCGTCTATCTTCCCTCCTTGCCGCCTAACAATAAATGGGGAATACCAGTGTTTGAACCAACCTGACTTTGGTGGCTTTGATAATGTTGCGATTACACCATACTCTATTTAACTTCTATAGCAGTTACTATGGCCATACTTCGTTTTCTTCATCTACGTAGCCTCCATTGTTTGATATTAAGGTCTGGACCACCTGCCAGTTTGCAATCTGAGTAACTTAGGGCGAATTGTCGTTGGCGTGGTCCATGATCACAATCTTGGTCTTAAATCGATTTATCTTTAACTCAAACGTAAGCCATAAGGTCCATATTATTTGCGAGTAAAGTATCATCTGCGTATCGCAAGTTCGCAATTTTGTATCCACCAATCGCAATACCATCTGTTCAGTATTCGAGAGTGATTCGTCTGTCTACACTGAAACCACGTTTCCCCTTCGTAGAGCTGACTTGAGCAGGTGCACGAAGTGTTGTGTTGTACCCATGTCCAGTAATGTTTTCCACAAAAGTGGCTTTTTCACTAAGGCGAACGCTCTGTAGAATTCAACAAAGCATATGTATGTCAGCTTATCCTGATCGCTCGGGAGATTTTACTTTTTAGCCGCGTCTTTCACTCTGAGTAGTGCCTTTTGAAGTAGCAGTGGCTTCTAAGCTTACAGTGTGCTCGTCAACACTGTCTCCTTTTCGTCGCTCTCTGACTTTTTAAACAGTGCTGTGGTTCCAGCTCGCTTAATGGTTTCTTTGTTCGTTAAAGCTGATCTTATTCAATGGACTTTTAAGATCACACTGCATCTCTCTGTTTGCGCTAGCACAGCGCAGTGCTTGTAAGTTGTAAATTCGCATTTCATTTCTTTACTTGTGGAGTGGCCTTTTAGATTGACCTGGGTCACAAACTTCAGCAGTTACTTTAATTCTGCTCGTAGTGAATTTTAATAACAAATAATAATTGCATTTTTGTAAGATTGAAAAATTTTAAGTCCAGAGTCCAGTCCCACGAACCAAATTCTTCTATCTTTCTTGTACGCGAGTTGGGCTCTTGCTTGCGTCATCTAGCCACTGTTTACTACAGCGGTTGTTATTGCGGCTAGATAGCGCAAGCGAGTGCCAACTCATGGGTCTGCAATTTTACTTCTTTCAAAAATGTAATTATTGTAATAATAAAGTAATTCCCAAGAAACGCCTATCTAATCTATATAATCTATAAGCCTCTCCCCCTCACCCTTGTCGAGCTGTGACTCAATTCAACAATTCTAAAAACCTAAAATAGGGACCCATGCCAAAAAATGTTGTTGCCCTCCCTGAGTCAAACGCTGGCCAAACGCCCATGAGTATACATCTAAGTAGCCTACTATTATATCACAAACCTATAACTATAATAAGTAGGCGGTAGCTATAGGTACTGTATGTTACTTTCTATAGTAACTTTTTTATTTTTTATTTTAACTTCCCGCTGGTGACTTTACAAATATACCTTCAATTGACTGATGTAAAGTTCTTCCACACTTGAAAGCACAAACAGAGCCCAGAGTATGGGAATCGAACCCTTATATAATCTCTAGCACAACAGTCGCACGCACTCCCACTACGCTACCGATACTGTTAAGCCATCTTGCACTTTACAACATTTTTTCGATTTTAGCGTTCTTTGGTTTTCATTTGTCTATCAGGATTGTATGTGCAATTTTTTTTAATTCATAAACCGTAACTTCGGTACCTAGATCGTTCTAATATACTTATCTATCGTTGCTTTCAGATGCTTGAGTTTGTAAAAGGTTCAATCAAGGGTCGAACCGTCAACCTCGCCTCTGTGACTAATCCCGCTGGATACAACTACACACAAAATGTAATTATATTTCCTTACATTATCTTTATGAAAATAGGTAATTAACATATGGCTCAGTGTAAAACAAATAAGCCGTCCATATACATAGGACACATCACGGACATAGAGAAAGGACTGAAGAGAACTAAGCCGTTCGTTAGTTTAGAGAAAATAGTGTTATATCGGGCAATTAATGTTATTTAATTATTTACAAAGAACACAAGAACATAGTGTCTTTCTATTTATCAGAAATAACAATGTCCGTAACTAATACGTGGGCCGATAATGACAGGGAACCGGTATAACTCCTTGTCATCAGATGTGTTGAAGCGTAAGAAATCATATAATGGTAAAATGTAATCTATACTTATATTATAAAGCTGAAGAGTTTGTTTGTTTGAACGTGGTAATCTCAGGAAGTCTCTACTGATCCGAATTGAAAAAATATTTTACTGTTGGATAGCCTATTTATCGAGGAAGGCTATAGGCTATATAATATCACGCTACGACCAATAGGAGCGGAGCAGCAATGAGAAATGTTGCAAAAACGGGGAAAATTTACGCAGACGAAGTTTAAAGAAGCAACTTCGTCTGCACATTATATGTCAAGAAAAAAAAAATGATAATCAGAAAAGTGACAAAGGACAATTTTTTATTGTGAGATATTGAACTAAGCAGATTAATATCTTAATCGAAATTACTTATTAGTCTTAAGGCTGATCGTAATTTCATAGAAGGTGCCCAATGTATCCACATTACCTACAAAAAAAAAATACAGAGATGCAAACGTCAAACAAATAACATAGGTAATGAATTTTTTTTTTTTTTTTTTATTTGGGAAAAAATAAAATAAAAAAAATAAAATTAATTACCTATGTTATTATTTAGTTACTTTTTAATAATGTAGGTATCCTAATAAAGTATTCTATACAATGTTTCAGATCCCAATAGATAGTTCTCTAGGCGAGGTGACAGTGTCAGTGTCGGGAGCTAAGCCCAAGATCACCGTCGTAGATCCTAATGGTGAGCTGTTGACCGGGCCGCCGAAACTTGTCACCACTCTGGATCTCTCGGAGATTATGGTATGTTTGTGCTATATGAAAGTGTTGAACAGTCAGTTTAAATTAATTACTGCGAAATATGTTACATCACACTAGGGGAAAGAGATCACACAATTGTAACGATCTAGTCACCGGTGACACGAAAGAAATAATTCAAAAAATATGAAATTAATGTCATATTACAAATTTCACCCAACTATAAGTATGGCACTTTTGCTATAGACGCCAGCGAAAGTTAGATGCACAATATACAATGTAAAATAGACTCATAAATGGTTGCCTTTCTTAGGTAGTGAAAGTAATGCAGCCGGAGCCGGGAAACTATCTGATAAAGGTTGGCAGCACTGAAGACTACTCCGTGAAGGTGGTGGGCTTGTCCAACCTCACGTTTACCCACGGTTTTTCCGTACAGAAGCCCAAGAGCCCGCAGGAGACCAGCTATAGACCTTTGAAAGGTAAAGTTCTGACTAATTTATCTATACTTCTATACTAATATTATAAAGAGATAAAGTTTGTGAGTCTGTGAGGTTGTGGGGGTAATATCTGGAATCTACTGCACCGATTTTGAAAATTCTTTTATCAATAAAAAGCCACGTTATGTGTGAGTGTCATAGACCCAACAAAGTGGGCACGGGTTAACTAGTGACAAATAAAACTGGGTCAAGGTGTACCAAAGGGGATGCACTAAAATGTTTTTTTTCTCAAAATATCGAAAAACATAGGTTTCAAAAACAACAAGACAAAAAAATATATTTTGGGTCTTTCAAAATTTGTATCACATTTGCATTTCTGGCGTACGGGGTCACAGTTCTAACCTAACCGATTAATTTAGTGCAAATTTGATTTAGTGCAATTTCATTTAGTGCATTTTGTGCAGTTCCAAAAAAATTTTTTGTTTTTTTTTGACAGCTTGTTTTTGAAACCTATGTTTATCGATATTTAAAGAACACAAGAATTGTATTTTTATTGCACCCCCTTTGCTACACCCGCCCTAAAACTGCACTACCCAACTTAATAATCAAGACTTTATTTTAAATGTCTTACTGCCAAACACGTTTTTGAGACGCCGCCGTTAATTCTTCTGGAGCTGACTTTTTATAGTGGCAACAGGAATACATTTGAGCACGACTCGAAGTCAAGTTGTGTTTGAGCATTTAGAAGTTACTGTTAATTGTCAATTCTCATAGGAGCAACTAAATAATACATTTGGTCTCCGTGACTCCGTGGCGATCGAGCAGATCGAGAAATCCCAGGACAGAGATAAGGGACATGATTACGTATTAATACGAGATTCTTCAAACGATGAATCTCGTATCTTACAATTAATCAGAGTCTGATGATAGTGCCAGAGGATTGGGTTTGGATGCTTTCGCGATTTTTACAAATATTAGATGTATATAGGAAATTTATTGCGTGAAATAATTAATGGTATGATACTTTTCATTTAGGTACCTGACGTTTCAATCGAATGTTCCAATAGGCTTATTTCCCAGGTAAACGAAAAAATCCAAAAGTGTAATTAGTAAATAAAACTAGCATTTAAATTAACAACGATTAATTCCTTATTAAAATTTGTGTTAAATAGGAGTTTTTATACAAAGAAGTGATTTGACTAGAAAAAAATAGTGACGCCATAGTCTTGTATTTGTATGAGATCTCCATATAAAATCTACGTTTTGACATTTTTTAAAGGGTTGCTGTTTTGATTAATAATAATAATATCTTGGGACAACTCACACAAAGCTATCTGATCCCAAACTAAGCAGAGCAACATACTTATATATTTCTAAATACATACATATTATAGATAAATAACACCCAGACACAGAATAAACCATCGTGCTCATCACACAAAGTTTTATCCTGGGTGGGAATCGAACCCACGACCTCTTGCGTAGCAGTCGGATACACTCCCACCGCGCCACAGAGGCAGTCCAAATTAAAGATTAGTTGGAACTAGCTCATTGTGTTCATTCTGTCAGTTGTTTAGTAATTTTAAAATTCCAGGCACATACAACCATATGATGATATCACTAAGTCAAGTCAACGTGACAGCCGACATTAAATTCGCGGAGATCCTCACTCTGGATGGTAGGACCCTGTTCGAAGTGCCGCTAACCAAAGTGAACGATGCCAACAAAGTGTATATGGCCGAGCCTTTTATACCGCCTGATGACTTCTTTTATGTAGCTGTGAGTATCCTATTATTAACTACATTTTAAAATTATAAGTACCAAGTAAGGGAGCCCTCCATTAATTATGTGTGGCGTTTAGGGAGGAGGAGTCGAGCCGAATTTCGCCAAATCTCACATGGGGGAGACGACACGTAATACTTAGGAGTGATTGAGTGAAATAATTTGCACCTGCTGTCGCGCGATCTACTTGGGCGGTATTAGGTGAAATTATTTGCACCCCCCCTCCTATCGCGCGATCTACTTGGGCGGTATTAGGTGAAATTATTTGCACCCCCCACCTGTCGCGCGATCTACTTGGGCGGTATTAGGTGAAATTATTTGCACCCATCCCCCTCCGTCGCGCTAGGTACTTACGGTGAATGGCTAGATTAGTTGTCATGCAACATATTTATACGTCACAAATGTACACCAAAATGTCACGCTAGTGACCCAAATATACACTACAAATACATACATTACAACATTTATATGTAATTTTAACAAATTAAAACGATATCCTAGACAATATTGTAAAATATCATACGGTAAAATAAGTTTTTCTGCCCATACTGCATCCGTTGGCTCTGTACACCCGCATGTAGTAATGACGTTTATTCTTTATTATAATAGTTTTTATGAGTGACACACTACAAACTGTCAGTGATATAGACAATTTGGAGATAGCGCGTAGTATCGAATGTGATCCCTCTGAACTCCCTAAACATATCTGTGTAAACAAATCTGACCTAACCATCATATCACAAAACATAAGAAGCATAACCTGTAACTTTGACAGTTTTACGTTGCTGCTGTCCACACTTTCTTTCGAGGCAGACGTCATCATTTTAACAGAATGTAGACTGAACTCTAATAAACCAATTCCGAAACTTATTAATTATCATTCTTATATCACCAGACGTCAGTTGAACTAAAATGATGGGGTAGTAGTCTATGTAAAGAGTACATTAAACCACAAAGTCAATGAAATAACTCTATCCCAAGCATCTTGCCTTCAGCTAGAGGTGCTTAATAATATCATTCTATGTATCTACCGATCTCCTTCTAACACTAATACTGAAAGTTTTCTGAGCTCTCTCGAAACACATCTAGATATTTTAACATCTTATAAAAACATAATTATAGCGGGTGATATAAACATTAATATTTTAACAAAGGCAACCGAACTATCCTCTGAACATAAAAATCGAGTAAACTACCTCAATATGCTATCACTACACGGTATATTGCCGGGGCATACACTGCCCACAAGAGAAAGAAACTGCCTGGATCATTTTATGCTTAAAATTAATAAAAAGCGGGTATCAGCATGCATAGGTATCCTAACTACTTCTATTACTGATCACTATACAACACTATTAGTCATGTATAAGGAAAAATATAATATGCAATCTACTTACAATAAAAACACTACTAATATCATTGATTTTGAACAGGCTCTTAAACACATTCAAGAGAGAAATATTAACAAACTACTATTTTGTGATGATCCGCATTTGCTATGTGATCTGTTATTACAGGAACTTATTGATTCTGTTAGAACTAACACAATCACTGTAAAAATACCTTGCAGCAAACGGATTATTAAACCCTGGATCACCAAAGGCGTGTTACGCTGTATACGTAACCGTAATAAACTACAACAAAAACTACGTAGGGATCAACATAATGAAATATTAAAAATTACTTATATTAGGTATAGAAACCATTGTAATAATTTGATAAAAAAATTAAAAAGGAAATATGAAAGGGAACTACTATCTAAATCAGTTAATAACAATAAATTACTTTGGAAAAACATAAAAGCCATAACTTATACAAATAACACAAAATGTTACAACACAGAATTACTAAACCTAAAGTGTTCCCCTAATGAATCAGTTAAATTTATAAATAAATATTTTGCCGATATAGGTAAAGAGTTAGCCCATAAAATTCAACCTAGCTCTAACTTTGATCCTTATCGTTTTAATAAAAGCTCAACACAAATAAACTCCTTCGTACTTCTTGACACCGATAATGATGAGGTAAAAAGTATACTATTTAGTCTAAAAACCGATAGTGCTCCTGGATGGGACAATGTCTCCACAAAATTTTTAAAATGCGTAAGCAATGAAGTCGTTCCTATTATAACACATCTCGTTAATCTTTGCTTTAGGAAAGGAGTCTTCCCGGTGCCATTAAAGCAGTCAATTATCACTCCAGTACACAAGGGTGGGGATAGAGACGATATCAATAATTATAGGCCAATATCGGTGTTGACAGCAATATCTAAAATTATAGAAAAAGTAATAAATATAAGGCTATTAAATTATCTCAGCACATTTAAAATACTGTCAGATTCACAATTAGGATTCAGACGCGGCATATCTACCGAGGATGCAGTTACTGCTCTTAGTTCCTTAATAACCAAAAAAATTGATAATGGTAAAAAATGCTTAACAGTCTTTCTAGATCTTAAGAAGGCATTTGATACCGTCTCTACCTCTATCCTTGTGAAAAAGTTGGAAAACGCTGGAATAAGGGATACTGCACTTAAACTTTTGAAAGACTATCTCTCAAATATGAAGCAAAGGGTCAAAGTAGGTAATTACACTAGTGATGACGCAGATGTATCATTTGGTGTACCCCAAGGAAGCGTACTTGGTCCAACCCTCTTTTTATTATATATCAACGACCTCTATAAGATAAACATGAATAACACAAAAGTTTTCTCGTACGCCGATGATACAGCTGTTGTTTTCTATGGACATTCTTGGCAGGACGTTAAAGCTAGTGCTGAAGCTGGTATGTCATACATAGCTAATTATCTGAAATATAATCTTCTGACCCTCAACCCTACTAAAACTAATTATATTTGTTTCGGTATAGATAAACGTTCTATACCAAAAGATGACCTTAATATTGTAATACACACATGCAATGATGCTGAAACTGGAAAATGTCTGTGTCCATCAATCAGTAGGGTTTCAGAGACGAAGTACTTAGGCGTCGTAGTTGACGAGAGACTATCTTGGTATCCACACTTGGAGCAAGTTACTAATAGGGTTCGTAAATTAAGCTGGATCTTTAAGACGCTTAGACACGTGGTTCCAAGAAACTGAAAAAGATGCTCCAATCACAAATTTATGTAAACTGTTTATTAGACGCAATAAAACATTATTATTATTATTATTATTATGCGAGCGATTCGCACTTGATCAGTGTTAACAAAATGTCAAATCTCACGTGAGATTAGGAAGGGGGGGAGGTCTAGCTAAATCTTACGATATCTCACGTAATATATAGTCGGGATAATTTTAAGAAAATTATAAAATTGGAGAAGGTTATACCATCCGATATCCACGCGGGCGAAGCTATTGGCGAAAACTAGTAGTTTATAGTCTGGATTGACACGTAGGGCAGGACTTTTTAAGCCGCGAGCTATTGCTAGTAAGCTCTGAACTACGAAGGTGAAATTTTCAACATATGTTCATTATCATTAAGACACCTTAATAATCCAGATCAACGGGCGCGATCAATACAACCAGGAGCTGAGGCGAATGGGCGCTACTGCAATACAGCCGAAGTTACCAGGTACCATATATTCAATATATTGTATAGTTATGTATGTAGGTATATATGTATGTATGTATTTTTGTAAGTATGTATAGTATTGTATAGTTATATTGTTTTATTTGTGTATTATGTAAGAATAATAAGGAAGTTCTTATTTTACAATTAGGTTACTGCACCTTTCCCACATTCCATTTCTACATCACCCTAAGGTAGACTGGCAGAGAATGCTTTTAGCATTAAGTCCACCTTTGTACAACTTTGTGCATAAAGTTTTAAATAAATAAATAAATATATTGTGTGTATATCTTGTTTAGATTTGAGCGAGGGTGGCCGTATGAGACATTTGCAACTAAGTATTCGAACTAATATGTTAACGTGTAGCACTAACGTGGGCACGAGGAAGTGCTTCGAGCTAAGTAAAGACCGTTGTAGTCCAAATTACTTTAATTAACGCTGACTGCTACAACACTCACTATAACAACTCTAACATCTTGTACACACGATTATAAATAGCGACAAGTTAACCGGAGACGTGCTTTCGCTTCGACCGTTCGATTCAGACTGACTGTCTCACTCTCGGCATCTCAAAACGAAAACACCAAAGAAAAGTCACGTCATCTGCCAATACACTTGCTACTTAATCGAAACAGATGTTACGTTAACAAAAATCAAGTAGCGATCTCTCTTTCTCCAACGGGTATAATAGTGGTGAGATCAAGAACGACTAATACCACTATTCTTGATCTAGTATTAATTATAATTTATTATTAAGACATCCAATTTAATATTTTTTATTGGCTGTTATGTTAATCCATACTAATATTATAAATGGGAAAGTAACTCTGTCTGTCTGTCTGTCAAACCGGTAAACCGATTTAGATGAAATTTGATATGGAGATAGTTTGAGTCCCGGGGAAGGACATAGGATATTTTTCATCGCGATAACCGAAGTCCACGCGGGCGGAGCCGCGGGCGAAAGCTAGTTTATTAAAAATTGTACACCTTACGGGAAAGCATAAGGCCCCTAACATAATTGTATAAAAACAACAAAAAACGAATCCTTATTCTAATGGTACTTATTCTTTTCTTTACAGAAGTGCCCTACTTGACAGTACCACGACAGGTGAGTGACAAAAAGTTAGATTGCATTGTTGCTCCGCTTCTATTAGTCGTAGTATGATGTTATATAGCCTATAACCTTCCTCGATAAATGGGCTATTAAACACACATATTTTTTCAATTTGAACCAGTAGTTCCTGAGATCATCGCTTCAAACAAACAAACAAACTCTTCAGCTTTACAGTATAAGTAGGATTGCTATCAGTGCGATAACTTTTTTTTTTTATTTTCAAAGGTGGAGGCACATTCTCACTCGCGGGTAGTTTTAACCTGTAACGCGGAGAGTTTGGTCCCGTTGAGTGGGATGTGGACGAAGGACTCTACCAAGATTCAGGAAATGACGACTAGCTTGTGAGTACACACAATTTCATCTTTGTTCGACGGGCTGTTTTGTGGCTCATGTTATCATTAAGTTGAGTAAAAGTCTCGCTGTCGCAAATATAAAAAACTGGGTATGTGCATGTCAGGCCACGCACAGTGTATGGTTCCATAGCTACCCACTATAATAATACGTATAAGAAGTGAGGTTTTTTCTATCGTTTGGTTTCATACTAATAACAACGTTATATATAAGAAATTTTCAATGGAAATTGTACGAAATTTCCATCACATCATCACATCTCCAAAAACAATCTCTAGGGATCTCTAAATCGAAAAATGAAATTCACTCAATACATTACATTTAATTTTAAAAGACCTATCTAACGTTATCCCACACAATAGGGTAGGTAAGAAAAAAAAATTACATTCCCACTTTACATGTAGGGCAGGTACCGTAATTTTTTTTCATGATTTTATTTACTACTTTCACAAAATTACAACTTTCTAGTACTAACAGTCTCTGAGCTAAGCTGCGGATGGACGGATGGATGGACATAGCGAAAATTCCACCAGGGTGATTTATTTCTTTATACATTATCGTACATTAAATTATATTTCATTCATATTTTTCTATATTCATTAAATCTTTATTTTTACATACTTAAGTCCCATTTATAACAACCAAGACGCTAATAAAGCCACAGATTTCTTCATACAGTAGTAGTGTGCGTCCTTTAGTAATGTGCGTTATCTCAATGAATAAATAAGTTTTTATTTTTATTTATTTTATTTTTCTTTGTAACTTATAATAGAAAAAAAATGTTGAAGCCATGGATAACACCCGGTTTCCTTAAATGTTGAGAAACAGAGACAATCTCTATAAAAAACTTGAAAAAGAGCCCAACAACAATATACACTGGCACTCTTTAAAAAAAAAAGTTAAGATAAATTTTGATAAACTTCAATTATTGAATGCTCAGGGTAGCAGTAAAACGTTATGGCAAACCATTAGATAAATTATCTTCTCTGTAAAGCCTAAGGAGTCTTCACGTGAATTATTGAGTGCAGGTGACCCACAGAAAGCAATCAATCAAGTTAACAACTTTTTTGCGAAAAAATCATTGCCAATATGTCTTATGACTCACCTAAGTGCACAAAGTCCGTCCCTCACTCTTTTGTACTCTTTCCCATTGATTTCCAAGAAATTGGCGGTGTAATAGGCTATCTTAAAAGCAATTGTGCTGTTGAATTGGATATGATTACTTCCAATATTCTAAAAATGTATAAGGAGTTATTGACTGAACCTATAACTCACTTATGTAACATAGCGCTTTCTTCTGGAGTCTTTCCAGATGTTCTGAGAGTATCTCGAATACATCCAATTCACAAGAATAATGACAGGGATTGTGTCAATAACTATCGCCCCATTGCTATTTTGCCAAGATTATCCAAAATGATCGAATGATTAATAAATAAAAAGCTGATAAACCATGTTGAAACCAACAAAGTTACCAGCGTCGGTCCATAGATGGGGAGCCGTTTTCGAAAATTGTCACACCCCATCGTACCTCGGAGAGCACGTTAAGCCGTCAATCCTGCGCCCAATCTCTCCTGTCGTGGCGGATTTCTGTGCCATTACGCTATGAGATTAAGGGGATAGTGACACGATAATATCTCCTACGTAGTTGGCTAGTCTCGACAACCGTAACCGACATTGGTTAGGAGAACATTATTGTTTTCAGACAAACCACATCAATTGACTACGTGATAGAGGACATGAGCGAGGAGCATGTGGGCACGTACCGTTGTATAGCGCAGAACACGGCGGGGATAAGCAAGGCTATTACACAGCTAAGTATTATAGGTAATGTACCACAGGCCCACTGATCATTTTTTTGCGTCCCGTGTCAGTTTGGAAAACTGCTTGATAATGCGGCCCGCGAGCGTGTTAAAAACGTAAAACGCACGCACACGTGGCCGCAGTTTTAAAAGTTATCTAGGCCTATAAATTCACGCCACATATTTACACCTTAATTGAAGACAAAAGATTACAAATATCTGGCAAAAGAAGTTATTATAATAAATATTCTTGTATTATAATAGTACTTTTTTTCTTTAAGATTTTTAGTTGTGATTAAGATTAGGTTTTGCGGTCCACTTAGCCTACGATCTTCATGTTTTGGCCCACCAGTGACTTTGAGTATGACATGGCTGCTTTAGATTCCCAACAGTAATTAAAGTAAGGAAGTTCTTATTTTACAATTAGGTTACTGCACCTACACATTCCATTTCTACATCACCCTAAGGTAGACTGGCAGAGAATGCTTTTAGCATTAAGTCCACCTTTGTACAACTTTGTGCATAAAGTTTTAAATAAATAAATAATTAAATAAAGGTGTTAGGTCTAAGCCATAAGCCCTCTTGGTGGGTACCACCACAGTGTCAGTTATTTTGCCGTAAAATAATAATGTTGACGACACACCAACACTTTGTTTCGGCTGAAGTCCACTGTAGCAAGTGTTTGTCTAAAATTCACCCCCTGAGAGAATAAAACGGGGTTCCAAAGTTTGTATAAAGAAACAAGATCCCTGCGGGTAGAGCCGCGGGCGAAAGCTAGTAGAAATATTTTTATTAAACGAATGCTCATAACGATGACCAACATTTCAGTTGACCCTCCGCAAGTGACAATCACCCCGCAGAACATGACGGTGCGAATAGGCGACAGTGTAACCATCACCTGTACAGTATACAGCGAAGCTTTGCTCTTGGAAAATAGATTTATTTTCACTGGACCACGCAGTCATTATGGTAATTATCAACTATTTGAAAGTATTAATTATCAATTATTTGAAAGGTCTAGTAAAAGGTAAAGTAGTACTTATCAATTATTTGAAAGGTCTAGTAAAAGGTAAAGCAGTACTTATCAATTATTTGAAAGGTCTAGTAAAAGGTAAAGCAGTACTTATCAATTATTTGAAAGGTCTAGTAAAAGGTAAAGCAGTACTTATCAATTATTTGAAAGGTCTAGTAAAAGGTAAAGCAGTACTTTAAAAGGTAAAGCAGTACTTATCAATTATTTGAAAGGTCTAGTAAAAGGTAAAGCAGTACTTATCAATTATTTGAAAGGTCTAGTAAAAGGTAAAGCAGTACTTATCAATTATTTGAAAGGTCTAGTAAAAGGTAAAGCAGTACTTATCAATTATTTGAAAGGTCTAGTAAAAGGTAAAGCAGTACTTATCAATTATTTGAAAGGTCTAGTAAAAGGTAAAGCAGTACTTATCAATTATTTGAAAGGTCTAGTAAAAGGTAAAGCAGTACTTATCAATTATTTGAAAGGTCTAGTAAAAGGTAAAGCAGTACTTATCAATTATTTGAAAGGTCTAGTAAAAGGTAAAGCAGTACTTATCAATTATTTGAAAGGTCTAGTAAAAGGTAAAGCAGTACTTATCAATTATTTGAAATGTCTAGTAAAAGGTAAAGTAGAACTTATCAAATGTCAAATTTTAGCATAAGTATTGTATATTCCGTGCTGAAAAATACGATTGCATTTGTAGACGGTCGATGCAGAATATTATTCGACCACTTACATGAAGTGTTCAAGGGTATTAGGAAGTGAAGAAACACGCAGGACAGTATAGAAGTATATTAATTAACATTGAAGTTGCAGAGCGGAATGTATGCATTTAAATAAAATCATCGTATTTATACTATATTACAGCTAATACTAATAAAGGTTCGCGCCTGGTACTTTTTATATATAGGCGACGACGTTAGAACAATAGGCGCGCGGCGACTGGTGCGCGCGCGCAGGTGAAGGCGGAGTCAACTCGCCGTCATACCAATTGCGTGCCGTCGGCCATCTTGGAGGCGGAGTCAAGTTTGCGTTGAACCAATGGGCGTGTAGTCGGACATCTTGGAGGTGTATACTAGTGCACTAATCCTTTACACGCGCCAGACATCGTATGATCTGCGATAAGGGTGGCGTGATCCTATGGAGCGTTTAGATGGGCGAGTCTACTTGCATACTCGCTACACTACTCCCCCGGTGAGACCGTGACTACGGGCGATAGTAATCTGGAAATCTAACTGTTCGCCCACTCCTGGTTATTTTGACAGGGTTCTGGTCTTCTACGACGGGCGGCTGCAGGGTCTTCTCTGAGGTCTCTTTGACGACATACGCAGGTTTCAAGCGGTCTATTGAGATCCTTTGTGGCTTTCCATGGATGTTGACGTCAAAGGTCTTTTGGTCACGGTGCAGTACCTCATGAGGACCTGAGTATGGTGCTTGAAGCGGTCTTCTTACAGGGCCCTGACGAACGAAGACATGTGTTGTCGTCGCCAGGTCTTTTGGCACATAAAAATTTCTGTTCTCGCTCCCATGCCAAGAAGTTGGAAGCGGCTTCAGTTTGCTAACATGGGCTCGTAGTCTTGAAGCGAAGGAAGTCATGTCCAACTGGTCATCAGGAACAGGTGAAAAGAACTGTCCAGGTAAACGGAGTGGTTCACCGTAAACAAGTTCTGCTGCGGACGTTTGAAGATCCTCCTTCCAGGCGTTGCGGATTCCGAGGAGAACCCAAGGTAAGACCTCGACCCAGTTACTGGATGCATGGCAGGTAATTGCAGACTTGAGCTGTCGATGCATTCTCTCTACGAGGCCATTGGCTGCTGGATGGTATGATGTGGTGGTGTGATGGTTGGCACTGATCAATGTAGCTAGCTCCTTGAATGTATGTGACAGGAATTGACTGCCGCGGTCAGTGGTGATATCTTCTGGACAGCCAAAGCGTGATATCCATTCACGAATGAGAGCAGTTGCGCAGGTCTCGGCTGTCATGTCCTGGAGAGGAATAGCCTCAGGCCAACGAGTAAAGCGGTCGACTATCGTGAGGCAATATTTTTGTCCAGAACATAGAGGTAAGGGGCCAATGAGGTCCAAGTGGATGTGCTGGAACCGTGCTGATGGGGTCTTGAAAGTAGCTAATGGTGCTTTGGTGTGCTTGTTTATTTTAGACCGTTGACACTGTAGACATTCCCTTGCCCATTGTCTGCAGTCGCGTCTGATTCCTGGCCAAACGAATCTTTCGGTAATCAGTTTAACCGTAGCTTTTGCTCCTGGATGGCTCAAGTTGTGTAGGGTATCGAACACTTGTTTGCGGAACGATGGTGTGACATATGGACGCGGACTTGAAGTGGAGACATCGCAGTATATCTGATGGTTTGTTTTCCCAGTAGTCATTTTCTCTAGTTTCAGAGCTGTACTGGATGTTAATAGTAGCTGTAGTTCGGGGTCTGTATTCTGTGCCTTGGCTAGCGACTCATAATTCAGTGGCACAAATATTTCGTCGACGCGCGAAAGAGCATCAGCCACGACGTTATCGGATCCTGCGACATATCTGATGTCTGTTGTAAATTGGCTTATGAAGTCGAAGTATCGGAACTGCCGAGGTGAACAGTTCTCGCGATTGCCGGCGAAGGCAAACGTGAGAGGCTTGTGATCCGTCATGACCGTAAATGTCCGTGCCTCAATCATAAAGCGGAAGTATTTGATTGCTTCATAGATGGCTAATAGTTCACGGTCATAAGGGCTGTACTTCTTCTGGCTTGGACTAAGCTTCCTCGAGAAGAAAGCAAGTGGTTTCCATTCGCCATCTTGGTGTTGTTGCAGTACAGCTCCAATAGCTGAGTCTGAAGCGTCGGTATGTATAGCTAAATCAGCTCGAGGATCAGGATGGACTAGCAGTGTTGCTTGCGAAAGACTTTTCTTGCACTGGCTGAAGACTTCTAGCAAAGATGGTGTCATTGTAATAGCCTGTGAGCCTTTCTTCTTCGGACCAGCGAGCAACTCGTTAAGTGGAGCTTGCAATGCGGCTGTATCTGGCAATAGTCGCCGGTAAAAGTTCAACATGCCGAGAAAACGTCTGAGTTCCTTGATGGTCTTTGGAGCTGGAAACTCTTGGACAGCCTGTACTTTTGTGTCCAAAGGCTGTATTCCAGTAGCGGATACTTTGAACCCGAGAAAATCCACTTCGGATTGGCCAAAAACACACTTGTTTGTGTTTATTAAAACGCCGTATTCTGCTAGTCTTCTGAACAGTATGGTGAGGTGTTCCTGGTGAAGGCTGCTTTCTGGACTGAACAAGAGCACATCGTCGAGGTATCCAAAACAGAAGTCCAATCCTCGCAGAACCTCGTCCATGAAGCGTTGAAAAGTTTGAGCTGCGTTACGAAGTCCGAACGTCATGAACGGGAATTCGTAGAGTCCAAATGGTGTTGTGATGGCTGTTTTGGATATGTCTCCTTCGAAGACTGGAATCTGATGGTAGGCCTTAATCAGGTCTATTTTTGAGAAGACTGTACTGCCCGCTAACTGATGAGTAAAGTCTTGTAAGTGCTTTATCGGGTAGCGGTCGGGTATTGTGCGTGAATTCAGTGTCCTGTAGTCACCGCACGGACGCCAGCCATCATTTTTCTTGCGTACTAGGTGTAGCGGCGAAGACCAGGGGCTATCAGATGTACGGGTGGTTCCGTTCTTCATCATCTCCTCAAATTCCTGTCTTGCAATTTTCAGGCGCTCGGGATCCAAGCGACGTGGACGACTGGATACTGGTGGGCCTGGTGTTGTGTGGATATAATGTACCGTTGAGTGCTTGACAGGGGCAGGATTACCAGCAGGACGGGTAATATCAGGATACTGCCTTAGTAAGCGATGGTAAATGGTATCACCGGTGGTTGTACGGATTGAAGATATAGCTTCTGTTGGAGTTTGATTAGGTGCGGCTACTGCTATTGAGGTGACGCCATCTACTAAGCGCTGGCTTCGACAATCGACTAAGAGGTTGTAATAGCCTAAAAAGTCGACGCCTATGATGGGTTTTGACACGTCAGCCACGATGAAACGCCATGTGAAGGCTCGCCGAAGTCCAAAGTCCAATGTTAGTGGCAGGTCACCGTATGTGGATATGACTGTTCCATTCGCTGCGAACAGCTCATATTTTGTTCTAGTGCGGGGCTCTCGAACAGCGGATCGCGGGAATACACACAGGTCCGAACCCGTATCTATAAGATATTGTATCTTGGTTTTGCGGTCCGTCATGAACAGGCGACTCGTTACTCCTAGGCAGTCGTTTGCCGCCACTAATGGCTGCCTGTGAAGTTTTCCGCTTTCTTAAAGGTACATGGTTGCGTACATTTTCGCGCTTGTTCGCCAAATCGGAAGTGGTACCAGCAGTAGGGGTGGTCGTTTGGACGAGAACGTGAACGGGACCGGTATCGGGAATTGCTTCTTGCTCTGGAACGCGAGTGGGATCGTCTGTGCAGGTTCACGCTCATGGCTTCCATTTTTCGGCTGAGTTCAGCCACTGCTCGTGTCAATGCCTCGACGGTTTTGTCAGTGCTAGTGGCAAGTTGTGATGTACTAGCTACTTGACCGGTTACTGGCATGGTTACTGGTATGGTAACTGGTACGACGTCATGAACGCGGTCTGCCAACTCTGCTAGGTCCTCCAATGGCATCTTCGCCTGTTGCGCTGCGATGCAGGTCTGCAGGTGTGTAGGTAAGCGACTGGCCCAAATGGTTCTGATGAAGTCAGTCGGGACGTTTATTCCAGCCAAATGTTGCAGGTGCCGAAGAAACTGTGTCGGCTTTCTGTCTCCCATCTCTTCATGCATAAGCAGCTGCTTAATTTTGCGCTCCTGAGAAGCTGAAAGACGACGTATCAGCTCAGCCTTCAGGGTCTCGTACTTGGCAGAAGTAGGGGGGGTAACCACTAGGTCGCGAATCTCTGCAGCGTGTTGTGATTCCAGCTGTGCCAGCACGTAGTAAAACTTCGTGGTATCTGCGGTGATGTTGGATAGCACGAACTGTCCTTCCAATTGGGCGAACCATAGTTCTGGATCATTGGGGTTGAAAGGAGGTGATCTCACTCCAACGCGAAACGTCTCGCCGAGCTGGACTCGTTCTTCGGGGATATTCTGGACTTGTTCCTCTTGATTTTCCATTCTCGAACGTCAGGGGTCACCAGTGTAGACGGTCGATGCAGAATATTATTCGACCACTTACATGAAGTGTTCAAGGGTATTAGGAAGTGAAGAAACACGCAGGACAGTATAGAAGTATATTAATTAACATTGAAGTTGCAGAGCGGAATGTATGCATTTAAATAAAATCGTCGTATTTATACTATATTACAGCTAATACTAATAAAGGTTCGCGCCTGGTACTTTTTATATATAGGCGACGACGTTAGAACAATAGGCGCGCGGCGACTGGTGCGCGCGCGCAGGTGAAGGCGGAGTCAACTCGCCGTCATACCAATTGCGTGCCGTCGGCCATCTTGGAGGCGGAGTCAAGTTTGCGTTGAACCAATGGGCGTGTAGTCGGACATCTTGGAGGTGTATACTAGTGCACTAATCCTTTACACGCGCCAGACATCGTATGATCTGCGATAAGGGTGGCGTGATCCTATGGAGCGTTTAGATGGGCGAGTCTACTTGCATACTCGCTACACATTATTATGGCATAGTTACATAACTCAATTTGTTTTTCTTTTGAAATTTAAGAATACCATTCAGATCTTTGATCCTTGATTTTTACCACAACTTTCTTATGCACTGTATGTGTATACGTGCACCTCTACGCATACACATGTGTTTGAGCCTTAAATTCAAAACTACGGCTTTTTATGCCCATATTGTGGAAGTGTTCCTCCGTCAGGCTGGTGGATATAAAGAACCTAGTTAGTTAGTTTTAATTGGGCGTATAAAAAAACCGCAGTTAGCTTACTTGGTACAAAATATGTGTATGTACAAAAATGTAGTTCTCGCAGTTTCCAACGTTAACAAATCGTCAAGCATGATCATCTCGCCTGGTTGGAGGAATCTTTCTATATGTTTCAGAAATGTAACACCTTGAAATAATATGAATGATTAATAAAATCACCTTTCTATAACCTTTTACAGTCACAGACATAGACAAAGAGCCGAATATAGAAGCAACTTACACTTACAGCAAAACCGTACAAGTTAGTGAAGATGATGCAGGGATGTACTCGTGCGTGGCTGTTAACAGAGGTAGGAGCTGTTAATATAGTTTGAAATGTTTAATTTTATTTAGTGCTTTCATCATCAAGATAATTGGGTATAGGAAATAGCATTTGCAAAAATATTCTGGAAAACAATCTTTCTCTACAATTTTACGTTGTCATGAATTTATAAACAATAAAACAAACCAATGTTTCATGTAGTTTCAATAAACAATATGATTTGGCCATACAAAAGAATGACGTCACTGTTTTGTATTTCATATAAATTAGTACGAGGCGCATCGTTTTGACGTTTCTTAAAAAGATACTGATTTGACTTGACAGTCATCTACCCTATTGTGTCTTTAGTGTAAAGCGACCAGGTAAACTCATTTTTGTCAAAAGTGTATTTATATCTAACTAGCTGGCCCGCGCAACTTCGTCTGCGTAAATTTTCCCTTTTTTCTTTTTCTTCCTTTTTTTTTACAACATTTTTCATTGCTGCTCCGCTCCTATTGGTCGTAGCGTGATGTTATAACCTATAGCCTTCCTCGATAAATGGGCTTTCCAACAATAAAATATTTTTTCAGTGCAGCCCAGTAGTTCCTGAGATTATCGCATTCAAACAAACAAACAAACTCTTAGGGGGATGAAAAATAGATGTTGTCCGATTCTCAGACCTACCCAATATGCACACAAAATTTCATCAAAATCGGTCAAGCCGTTTCGGAGGAGTATGGCAACGAAAACTGTGACACGAGAATTTTATATATTAGATAAGTCCATTTTTGTCAAAAATGGTATGTAATTTTTTTCAATAAACCCACTCTATCGTTTGGTGTAAACAGATCAATGTTATCTCTAAAAATAAAGAACATATATTTTGAAGTCATTCAAATTATATGAGCAATTTTGAAGCACGTTGAACGTATTTTGCACCTCTTGTGAAGTTCCAGTTTTTAGGGTTATACACTTTTTCACTAGAGGCACTGAATTGAGTACTAGTAGAAGTATTGTAAGAGCCTGAGTTAGTCCCTAGTCTTCGTTTGGAAGCGTCCCCTACCACCCAATATCTCAAAATTAATTATATTATTTGTTTTAGGGGGCACAATGAAACAATCAACAAAAATATCCCTTCAGTTAGACCCAACAGCTCAAATATTAGGTCCGCACACACTAACCAAGCTCATCAACTCGGACTTCCAACTGGTCTGCGAGGTAGAAAACGCCCAAGTGGTCGTGTGGCATGACCCTAGCAACACTGAGGTGAAGAGAGTGGAAGTACACGGGTCTTATAATGATGTACTCGATGTTAAGAATGTGACTAGTGATGGTGTATGGACTTGTTCGGCTTTGGGAGATGTTAATAATCGTAAGTATGTAGATCTAAATCAAGACCACAATACAAATATTTACTTCAAATAAAAAAAAAAATATCCGTTTACATTTTTCGAAAATACATTTTTTTAATTTTTTTTTGTTATTTTGTGGGACAAGAAGAGGGGTTTGGTTCTGCCGAAATCCCATAATTTTAGGTTGAGGGCTTCGCCTTGCCGAGGAACCCAAGATTTTTGAGTATTGGCTCCTCGAGGGTATGTTTTATCAAGGAAATGATACTCGACAGGTCTCAAGTGCTTATGGAGCTCCTTTACTTCAATCTGGAATCAAATCAAATGGAAACACTGCACACCACGGTGTGCAGTGTTTCCATTCCATTTATAGATGAACGAAACAAGGGGAAATATTCAAATGAGTTCATCATCAGCCTATCGCAGTCCACTGCTGGACATAGGCCTCTCTAATTGCACGCCACTTTGTTCTATCCTCGGCTTCTCACATCCAGCTCCTGCCAGCCGTTTTGCGTAATAAATTTCAACTTAATCGATTCAATAGATTGGGACCGTTAGTCTATTCCGTTTTTTTTTTTTTTTTTTTTTTTTTTTTTTTTAAAGACGACACCCGCTGTAGGGTACAAGCCCTGTGTCGCGGGGGACTTTACAAACATACAAGTCACGGACACAAAGTACACCCAGACTCGGAACAACAATTTGTGGTTCACACAAAGTGGTGTCCCGTGTGGGAATCGAACCCACGACCTCATGCGTAGCAGTCGGATACACTCCCACCGCGCCACAGATCGGTAAATCGTTATAGGTTTGGTAGAGGTTTTATGTTTGCCTGTGACCATAAGCCCCATCTCGTTTTTATTAAGTCACTCAAAAATTAAAAATATTCACATTCCAGGTTCAGACTCGGTAACAGTGAACATATTAATAAAACCAGTGGTCAGTATAATAGGTGATAAGAACATGACGGTACTGAACGGCACTGTTGTCGAGGTGAGCTGCCGAGTGGTGGCCAAGCCGGCGCCCAGGATACTATGGCACAGGGAGACGGAGACATTCTTGAATAATACTGTGAGTTTTATTTTCCTTTCTCTGCTGTAATACAATTATTTTCCCGTAATAGAAAATGGATGATTCTACCACTTGGTCTAAGTAATTCCATTCGCCAGTTCCATGAATGACTATGAAACGACTGGGAGAAAAATATTCGATCGTTTCATATTGCGGGCCAACAAACGTTTAAAAAAAGGACCGTATAGAAATCCCACCCATCTGTTTGGCCGCTTAGATGGCACACGCTCTATTTGCGTCTAGGCGTTAAAAAAGAAAACCATAGCTAAAATGGAAGCAGAATGTTGGAGACAGCTTCAGACAGGGAGACCTTTGCTCGCTGCTGGGCAGTAAGTACGGGTTAAATAAAAAATAAACAACGTACAATGTACTTAGTACAATAACAGTGTATTCTAACAATGTGTTTCAGACTATCTGACCCATACAACTTCGTTTGCGTCATTTTCTCCCGTTTTTGAAACATTTTTCATTGATGCTCTGCTCCTTTTGGACGTAGCGTGATGTTATAGCCCATGACATCCACAGATAACGTGGTTTTCTATTGGTAAAAGAATTTTCAAAATTGGTTCAGTAGATCCAGAGATTACCCACTACATTATCACATGCTCACAACATCACAAACTCACAAACTTTACCTCTATAAAATATAAATTTCAGATAACAGAAATCCAGCCAACGATATACAAAAGCGTATTGACGTTGGATTCAAGTGCAGAACCAATCAATGGCACCTACTTCTGTTTCGGAGAGAACTCTGAAGGCATCCACCAGGACAGCGTCATTGTTGACGTCAGGAGGAAGATGACCGTGGTTGAAGGATTCACTGGTACGTATTTGATGTGCAATTTGCTTGTAGATATACCCACAGTGTTATTGGTGACTCGACGTATTTCTTGCAGGACGGCACCAAATATATCATGTTGTATTTTTTAAGCTATTGCATAGCTTTTATCGCGGGCTTTGAGCGCGGCGACCGAATCCAGAAATTCCGTAACGTAAATAAAACCTAACACACCCCACTCCGCCTACCTTGTAGCTCGGCCGAGCGTTCGCTTAACGTATATGTATATTGTACGACTGTACGAAGCTCGCACGGATCGAGGCGAGCTGCTCCGAAATGTAATGAGAAAAAAGAAAAAAAAATACTGCATAAATAAAAAAATAATAAACAATTATAATTGCATAAGTTGATAAAAAATGCTATGCTAGCTTTACAGCGGCAGTCACCGAGTGCTACACTTTTTTTTTTTAAATGAGCTTCAAATGTTTCAATTTTTCAGAAAATAATAAAGTAATTTATATGAAAATCTACTGAATTAAGGACGTTTGTAGAACATTAATGCCTTAATTTGCTTGCATTTGAACCCTACTATGACGTCCTCCAAGTACCTAATTCGCCGAGTTACCAATAACCATGTACCGGCGGTTCCAGAATATTGTTTTTGGTTCAGACCTGGCTTTCACATAATCATTGTGTATTTTCACATGTTGAATGAGGAATTGACGACGGAATCTTTTCCTTCAATGAGAGGATAAATAGACGACCATTGTATTAAGCCTTTAGTCCCTTTGAGCCATATATCGAACAAAAACTTTTAGCCTCTAATGTTAATTCAGTTGATATTTGACCACCCACATTACTATCCAACACCTGGGAATCAGCTATGGTGAAAAGTACCTGTCTATTCTTGCAAAGTCTTTTAAGAATATAAAATAAGGAGTGGGCACCATTACCTTTTTAAATCTATTTTTCAGACCAATCAGTCCAACTATACTATCAAATTGAACTACCGTGTATAATAGACTCATATCCGGTGGGGGCCATACACTGGTACCATAACGGCACTTCACTAGTGCCGAACGAGAACGTGGTACTATCTGAGGACAGCACTAAGGTGTACTTGACGAGAGTAGACTTCAATGACCTCGGGGAGTACAAGTGTGAAGTGGAGAATGAGTATGAGAAGGTAGAAGTTAAGGGAGTGGTTGCAGTAGAAGGATTGGGTAAGATATTTCTTTATAGGTAAACTTATTGGTCTAGTGGCTAATGACCCTGACTGCTGAGCTGCTGGTCGTGGGCTCGATCCCTGCCCAGGATGAAACTTTGTGCGATGAGCACGATGGTTTATTTTGTGTCTGGATGTTATTTATCCATAATATGTTGTATTTAGAAATATTTATGAATGTTTATCAGTTGTCTGGTTTCTATAGTACAAGATATTATTATTATTATTTACTAGATGTTGTTTTATCATCATTATCAAACTATTGGTCCACTGCTGGACAAGGTCAAGGAATCAAAACTCTATTAATACAATATGTAATTGCATTTGAAAGAAAAAATGTAAGTTCAGACCCAGTAATCGAACCACAGACTTCCGATCGCTTTACCGGAGCGCGAAAGCCGAACCACCTATCCCGACCTATGTCACCTTAAATTTATGGAATGGTTTTTAAGAATTATTACGGCACTGAGGTCGTTTTTACACGTTCCTGTTTAATCCGGTCCAGGGTGTTATTACTTATATTCTTCTTAAAACTTCTATGGTAATTTCGATGAATACAGCCTACCCCGCGTATTAACTTAAAAAAAACAGTTGTGTTCCTCATGAAAAGTCGGTATAATTTATATACGGGTACTCGCGAGCCCAATGTAATTTTTTTTGAAAATAAGTAAAAATCCAACTCGATTGGTACCTAAACCATTGAGGTATTTTCACGCATTAGCGTACAAGCCCTGTGTCGCGGGGGACTTACAAACATACAAGTTACGGACACAAAGTACACCCAGACTCGGAACAACAATTTGTGGTTCGACTCCCACACGGGACACCACTTTGGTGTCCCGTGTGGGAGTCGAACCCTGACTGCTACGCAAGAGGTCGTGCGTAACAGTCAGACACACACCCACCGCGCCACAGAGGCAGTCAAACTATTACTACCTACATAATTATTTCGATGACTTCTCGTTGTAAACCCATATATCGATTAATAAATAATGATTTACATTTTCTATCAGAAACTAACTCAGTTGAATATTTCAGCCCTACCGACGCTATCCAAAGATCCGGCAAGTCTCGCTGCGATTGAGGGGCGGTCCACAATAATCACATGTAGGTGAGATTATGTATCGCAGACATCATTATTATCTATACTAGCTTTCGCCCAACTATCCTATGTCCTTCCCCGGGACTCAAACTATCTCCATAACAAATTTCATCTAAATCGGTTTAGCTGTTTGAGCGTGAAAGCTTAACAGACAGACAGAGTTACTTTCACATTTATAATATTAGTATGGATTCATATCACTCTTGTGGTCTCTTCACAGTTCTTAGTGATTCCAGCTGCTTGTTACCACGATAACAAAATGATTGTAATAGTTTCGAAGATTCTACAATTAAAGTAGGAGTACCAGTTGCTTGGTTAAACTGTGAGGGTGGGTCCATACCACATATACTTACGGCGCGCAAACTGTAACATATACAACAGTCTTTACAATCCTATTGTCTACACGGCACGGTTAATTCACAAGAAAACATACAAATAAGCGCCGGCTTTCGTGACAACTTCAAATGTTATTCATTCAAACTTGACGTCCACACGTTCTATTACGTAAATATCTCTACAGCTTAGAGGACACAACAGGATTGAAAAAAGACCTAATGTCTCCCTAGCGGGGATATTAAGGTCCTTGTTAACTATGTTTTTTTTTCGTTTTCGCGGCAAGCCCACGCGAACTGGCGCATGCGCGGTGCGCTCAAAGATGTCCACACGCATACGCGATTCATTTCTTAGCCCATCATCATCATCATCAGCCTATCGCAGTCCACTGCTGGACATAGGCCTCTCCAATAGCACGCCACTTTGTTCTATCTTCGTAATTTCTTAGCGCAGCTCTCTATTGACCATTATGTCAAGATCTTGACAGATAGAAGAGCGAGCTTGCCGCTAAAACGAAAAAAAAGATAGTGAATAAGGCCCAGGGGAAACCACAGTCCGAGATCAAATAGCCGCGACCTTAAGTTGATGTCATGTGGAAACGCACCTTTAGGCTATTTCAGCTGACAAATCTTTGTTATACGTAGCTGCAAACTGAAAGTTCCATATTTTCCTATTTTTAGATTATTGCAAGGCTATCCAGAACCGACAATATCTTGGCAATACAAAAGCATCGATTCTTCTCACTTCAATTCTCTCCCCGAAGACGTCATCACGAACACTGACAATACTGAACTGTCCATATCAAATGTGAGTGAGAAACACGGAGGGGTCTACCGCTGTTTAGCGCTAAATCTGATTGGTCAAGATGTGTATGACGGGACTTTACTTGTCCAATGTAAGTTGACTTTTGACTTTTAATCAATTTATCTAGAGGGGACAAAACACGTGCGACCCACGAAAATATACGTATATAATGAAAGCATTGAATCACGGTCTAAGATTTTTTCGTTTCCATTTAAAAAAACCATTTTATATTTAACTTTTTTTAATAATCGCACTTCCAGACCCACCCAAACTTCTGAAAGTCACAGAAGAGAATGATAATCCGCTACAAGTAAAGTTAGGAGACAAAGTAAAGTTATCATGTGAGTCGAGCGGAGTTCCTGCGCCTGTTACTGTATGGACGAAACATGGACAACCGATTGTATTTACTGAACATTTGTAAGTATAGATAAAACTCTCTCTCTCTCTCTCTCTCTCTCTCTGACCTCTTGCATGTGATGGAAGTATTAACGAAGCTGTTGTTACAATTCCTAGATCTGTGACTTCCTCAAGTGAACTACAGATAGAAGCGAGGTCAGAGCTCGACTCAGGCACGTACACGTGTGACGTCACCAACACTGCAGGAACTGTCAGTAGGACCTTCACTGTCAATGTATATGGTAATATATTTATTTTCTATCAAAAAATGATGTACTTTGAAAGGACTTGTAATTCAAGGATTCAATTAGTTATTTGTATTTCATATTTCAGATCCGCCAAGTATCAAAGTCACGGCAGATAGCGATAAACCTTTACAAGTAAAGTTAGGAGACAAAGTAAAGTTATCATGTGAGTCGAGCGGAGTTCCTGCGCCCGTTACTGTGTGGACGAAACATGGACGACCGCTTGTGTTTACTGAACATTTGTAAGTATAGATAAGACTCTCTCTCTGATCTCTTGCATGTGATCGAAGTATTACCGAAGCTGTTATTATTACTCCCAGATCTATACCGTCCACAAGTGAGCTACAGATAGAAGCGAGATCCGCGCTCGACTCAGGAACGTACACGTGTGACGTCACCAACACTGCAGGAACTGTCAGTAGGACCTTCACTGTCAATGTTTATGGTATGATGAACACACTTATGACTGATGATGATATCTCTCTTGTATCTCATCATTGACCATTGACGTATAGACCTGGACCGTGCCATCCCTTTCAATTAAAACGTAAATATTGACTGCAAAGCGAGAAAGAGAGAAAAAAAATCGTGCTGCCTTTTACAGGTATTGTACACAAACTAGCACTATCTCTTTCTTGAGAGTGGAATTTTGTAAGATTATGGCGCAGTCCTGGTCCCTACGTCAATGTCATTGACTAACCTTTCAGTATTAACTAGTTATACCGTACCGTAGATGTTGGATATTGCATTAAAAAGCCTTTCTTCCTCAAGCCGCAAGCTACTTCCATACAAATTTCATAAAAATTGTCTTAGTATACTGACGGCGGATCCAGGCGGCGCTTAAGACACTTGCCCCACTGCCGGTAAGTAGAGACCAACTATTCTCTCCCTTAAGAAACGTACAATAGATATAGATCTCGTGTAAACCAAAGGGATACTGTATAGGGCGAGTTCTCGCCAGTATGCGGCTGTGCGAACAATCTGCGATCAACTATTAATATATGTACCTCATTTGTTTCAACGGGAGCTACATCTATTGTACGTTTCTTAAGCGAGAAAATAGTTAATAGTTACTCGCTTTCTCGCCGTTGGTGGCACACGGGCCTAAACTCCCCAAAAGTATCTGAGTCCTTCCATGTGTGTCCTTCCTTGATAAAACATACCCTCAGCGGTGCTTGAAACCTTCCTCCACCTCTTAAACAAATCTTGGATCCGCCACTAGCCCAAGTAAAAGATCAGCGTCTAAACAAACAAACTCTATTATATTAGACTAGATTACTTTTTGACTTTATAGATCCGCCAAATTTCGTCAAAGTGGAAGAAGGTATCGAGGAACCGCTACAAGTAAAATTAGGAGACAAAGTAAAGTTATCATGTGAAGCGAGCGGAATTCCTGCGCCTGTTACTGTGTGGACGAAACATGGACAACCGATTGTATTTACGGAGCAATTGTAAGTATATTTCGGAGAATTATTAAAGCGCTAATAGATTTCCGTTGACCTAACATCTGTTTTGATGAAATAACAAGTCTATTGACTCTCTTAAACATGGATTCCGCAAGATGACGTGACTTTCGTTTGATATTTGCATTTGAAGTGCCGGTAGTGGGGCAGTGAGTCTAATTCAGCAGTCGCTACTTTATAGTCATCTGTGCAAAGTGTTAGTGTGGTTGTAGTGTCAGTGATGCAGTGGCATTTGTGTAATCAAAATGATTAGAACGATGGACTGTGACGGACTTTACCTTGCTCGAGGTATCCGCATACCATTGTGATCGATTACCATAATGTCAATTCCAATATTGAGCCGCTAATAGCTCATAAGGCCACCTTGACGCTTCGACATATATATCTCTCTCTCCCTCCCTCTCACCCCCTCTCTCACTCTCTCTCTTACCCGTTGAACTATCTCTCTCTTATTCAAATATAAGACTTAATGCAGACGTCCGGTTTCCTGGTTTTTTAATCAGGAATTCAGATTTAGAAACCTGAATGTTCAACAACGTGCACACGTTCTTATTTTTTCCGTGCAGAAAAAAACCTAACCTAAACCGGACGTATGCTTTACTCTCACGGAATTTCTGATCAGGAAACTGAACGTCTGCGGCCAGTCTTAGTGATACTCTTGTTACTAATTCTTATCAGATCAGTAACGTCCACAAGTGAGCTACTGATAGAAGCGAAGTCAGAGCTCGACTCAGGAACGTACACGTGTGACGTCACCAACACTGCCGGAATTGTCAGTAGAACCTTCGCTGTCAATGTATATGGTATGTTGAACAAACTTTATTTTGTCTGAAATACACCATTGTCTAACATTTTAAAATACTGGTTTTTTTCTTATCTGGCTTTCCAGATCCCCCAAAGCTCGTCAATGTAACAGAAGACAGTGTTAAGCCGCTACAGGTAAAGTTAGGAAACAAAGTAAAGTTATCATGTGAAGCGAGCGGAGTTCCTCCGCCTGTTATTGTGTGGAACAAACATGGACAACCAGTGGTATTTACGGAACAAATGTAAGCATACCATGTCTGCCTTCTGCCTTATTTATATCTCTTTCTAATTTTCTCACTTTTTTGTTTTAAATTATCTTTTATCATGTACTTATGTACCTCATTACATGTTTTGGATCTCTAGATATGGAGATGTGAGAAGTCGTCGCATTTCTTTTTCACTTTTTGGTACAATTCCAGATATGTAACAAATTCAAGTGAACTACAGATAGAAGCGAAGTCAGAGCTCGACTCAGGAACGTACACGTGTGACGTCACCAACATAGCTGGAACTGTCAGTAGGAACTTTACTCTCACTGTGTATGGTATGATTTTATATTTAATATTAATACGAGAAATTTATCGGCTATTTAGATGTGCACGTGCGGTTGTTCTTACGCGTGTGTGTGTAATATCTCTCTTTCTCTCTCTCTCTCTCTCTCTCTCTCTCTCTCTCTCTCTGTGTGTGTGTGTGTGTGGGTGTGAGTGTGTGTGTGTGGTATGTGTACGGTACGACACGGCCGTGTATTTAAACCTGATGAACCAGAAAATAAAGTTCATAATTAACATTAATAATGTAAGAGCATGACTCCCGCACAAAGCGCTCGCGCTGTTGAACAACATTTTTACTTTCCCCAGAGCCACCAACAATGTCATCAACGTCAGACCCTCTCCAAGAAGTACTAGAAGGTCAGCTGGTGGAACTGCCGTGTACTGCACAAGGGCTACCTGCACCTAATATAGCGTGGACGAAAAATGGCCAACCGATAAATAACGAGAAAATAGCTGATGGATATGGATTGAGGTATCTATACTTAATAATGATAATAGCCTTTATTGCTGTATTAACAGTTTGCAATTATTACCTATGACTATAAATTTACCTAATCTATACTTAAGCTAGAATCGACAACCGGTGGTATTTGGACATAGGCCTCGTCCAAGAGTGTCCACTCCTCTCTTGATCTTGCCTTACGCAGACATGCGGCCATATGTTCGACATATGTCGTCTTCCCATCATCTTTTTGTTTGCCTACCTCGTTTTCTTTTACTGCTTCTAGGTAGCCATTTCGTCACTTTTTTGGTCCATTTATCCTTGTTGTCTTTTAAAATGTGTCCCGTCCATTTCCATTTTAATCGTTGACTAGAAACAACAGCATTCCTAAACTTGGTTTTATTTTTTATTTCTTTTAACTTTTTATAACTTTACAGTTATCTCTTAATTTTAAGCCAGACACATCAAGTTTATAATTTTGAAACCGTAGAGATTTTGTAGAAACCTATGTGCAGCAGTGGATCGATACAGGCTACTGCATATTAATATTCAAACAACTGCGTTTCAAATTTCAATTCCCTTTAAACCCTTTCACTATAACGGAATAATTATGATAATTCCTTTCACTATATCGACTGTGGCGCAGTGGGAGTGTATCCGACTGCTACGCAAGAGGTCGTGGGTTCGATCCCCACCCAGGATAAAACTTTGTGTGATGAGCATGATGGTTTATTCTGTGTCTGGGTGTTATTTATCTATAATATGTATGTATTTAGAAATATATAAGTATGTTTATCAGTTGTCTGCTTTCCATAGTACAAACTCTGCTTAGTTTGGGATCAGATGGCGTTGTGTGAGTTGTCCCAAGATATTATTATTATTATATTATTATGATAAAGTCAGGTCTTGTAATATTAATTTTCATATTTATTTTACAGATTCGTGAGCAAACTGACAGATTCCGGAGAATACAACTGCACAGTTAGAAATATGCATGGCAACGCTTCTGTTTCATACACATTAAATGTTTGGGGTAAATATTTATTTTTATTGAAAATGACTTCATCATATTTATTACATTTTTTCTTTAGAGATTTTAGTTCTTTCATTCTCGTTTTTTTTTAAATATATATCTTGGGACAACTCACGCAACGTCATCTGATTCCAAACTAAGCAGAGCTTGTACTATGGCAACCAGACAACTGATAAACATACTTATATATTTCTAAATACATACATATTATAGATAAATAACACCCAGACACAGAATAAACCATCATGCTCATCACACAAAGTTTTATCCTGGGTGGGGATCGAACCCACGACCTCCGACTTAGCTATCAGGATCACTAACCACTAGACCAACAGGCCAGTTTTTATACCCTGTCGCAAGAAACAGTGTTACAGAACATCCCTCGTGTTATAAGTTTAATGTGTATCTGTGGCATAGACATAGAGAATGGACTGCGCCATAGCCTCACAAATTTAACCACTATAAATCTCATTTCCCCAGTAATGACACTTGCTACAGTGTCCTTCAGCCGAAACGCAGTGATGCGTTAACACCACTATTTCACGAAAGACTAACTGACACCGTTGTGGTACCGACCAAGATGGCTTATAGCTTAGACCTGCCACTCGTACTAAATCAGGATAGCTCTGGGCTTTGTTGGATTCAAACAGGGGTCGATGAACCTTGTCAGGGGTTTTTAATGTGTTCTCATTAGCTTGTTTATCTTTCAGATCCTCCAAAACTTATCAATGGGACAACTTATGTTGGTAATCCGCTACAAGTAAAGTTAGGAGACAAAGTAAAGTTATCATGTGAGTCGAGCGGAGTTCCTGCGCCTGTTACTGTGTGGACGAAACATGGACAACCGCTTGTAGTTTCTGAACATTTGTAAGTATAGATAAGAATCCCCACCTCTCCCCCCCTCTCTCTCTTTTTTCTCTCACGCGTTTATCAATCTTTGTATTTTTAATCTCTTGCATTTGTCGATCACTTGTTTACACAGAGAACATGTATAATACATTCTTAGTCTTTATTTCTATGTCTTATTTTTCATGTTTATTTGTATCTTTTATCTGCATTTATTGTGTGTTATAACTGTTATAATTTTTTGTCTAAAGGTGTTATCATATTTGTCGCCGGTATCTTATCATAACTAAGCCGGTTAGAAAAAGTTTTTTTGTCTTTGTAATAAAAGAGCTAAAAATACATCGTCCGTTACGTTTTGGTTCGGATGACGGGACTCGATGACTCGATGTCCGTACTTTATGCGAGAAATATAGTGACATCAGTACAAGCTGATTCCCTGTCATTAACTCCGATCACTTCTCCTATTCTTGCGGGGCTTTGTCTCTCTCTTTGGACATTATTCTATTCCTTCTCACTACATTCTGTCTAAGATTTATAGTGCCTATTTCTAACTTGCTTGGCTTTTTGGCTTACCAAAATTTTAAATAAATATAGCGGTTTTACTATCCTCAGATCTCTAACGAATGCAAGTGAGCTACAGATAGAAGCGAAATCAGCTCTCAACTCAGGCACGTACACGTGTGACGTCACCAACACTGCAGGAACTGTCAGTAGGAACTTTACTGTCACTGTTTATGGTATGTTGAACAAACTTTATTTTGTCCATACTAAAATAAATGAATAATAGAAATGTGAGTCGCACATTACTAGAAAGCCTGTTAACTCCTACTGCTTGTTAACCCCTACTGCTTGTTATCCATACTGCTTCTTATTCCCTACTGCTTGTTAACCGCTACTGCTTGTTAACACCTACTGCCTGTTAACAGCTACTTCTTGTTAACCCCTATTGCTTGTTAACCCCTATTGCTTGTTAATCCCTACGGCTTGTTAACCCCTACTGCCTGTTAACAGCTACTGCTTGTTAACCCCTACTGCCTGTTAACAGCTACTGCTTGTTAACCCCTATTGCTTGTTAACCCCTATTGCTTGTTAACCCCTGTTGCTTGTTATTCCCTACTGCTTGTTAACCCCTACTGCTTGTTAAGCCACTGACTTCTAAAAGTACTAGCACGCTGGACAGGGTACCCCGTACAAAGTGACAGTGACAGCAATTAATTACGTCGTAACGATTGACCGTCCTGTGAACTTTATTGTTGTTATCCTTGGTTACACGTCCAAATGGAAGTCTTGTTGTCGGCGGTAGGCCGTCTAGCGTGCTAGTACTACAGAGTTCAGTCCCTACAGCTAAGCTAAATTGATTGTGTTAAGTGTCGGTAGGATGAGGGGTGGGACTTGAACCCTCGACCTCTCGAGGGCAAATCTGGTGTATTAACCATTAAACCACCCACGACATAAATCAACTGTGATAGGATATTTGGGTAAAGATTTCTATTTACCTTTGTAGATCCTCCAAAACTACTTAATGTTACTGAGGACAATGACAAGCCGCTACAAGTAAAGTTAGGAGACAAAGTAAAGTTATCATGTGAGTCGAGCGGAGTTCCTGCGCCTGTTACTGTATGGACGAAACATGGACAACCGATTGTATTTACTAAACATTTGTAAGTATAGATAAGACTCTCTCTCTCTGATCTCTTGCGTGTGATCGAAGTATTACCGAAGCTGTTATTATTACTCCCAGATCTTTACCGTCCACAAGTGAGCTACAGATAGAAGCGAGGTCAGAGCTCGACTCAGGAACGTACACGTGTGACGTCACCAACACTGCAGGAACTGTCAGTAGGACCTTCACTGTCAATGTATACGGTAATATATTTATTTTCTATCAAAAATGATGTACTTTGAAAGGACTTGTAATTCAAGGATTCAATTAGTTATTTGTATTTCATATTTCAGATCCGCCAAGTATCAAAGTCACGGCAGATAGCGATAAACCTTTACAAGTAAAGTTAGGAGACAAAGTAAAGTTATCATGTGAGTCGAGCGGAGTTCCTCCGCCTGTTACTGTGTGGACGAAACATGGACAACCGCTTGTATTTACTGAACATTTGTAAGTATTTAATAACTTTTTTTTTATCTCTACGTGCCTGATAAGCCCAGAAATACAATGTGACTATGAATAGGAAGGTGTGGTCTTACATAATAAAGGATCGTTAAACTAACAATATACTGAGTGCTCGTTCCTACTTGTATCCAATTCTTAAGTAATTAATTTAAGAGATTATCATATCATATCAACCTGTAGAATGTCCCACTTCTGACCGTGGGTCTCCACAGTAAAACCTACTTATCATAGATCCTGGGGTAATTTCCACAATCGCCACGCTTGGCGATCGCAGTAAGGCCTAAAAGTACGCAGAGGACGCTGCTGCCTTCTCCGGTGTGAATACCTTAGTCGCCTTGACGACACCCACGGGAAGAGATGGGGTGGTACTATTCTAAAGTCGGTACCACACCGCAATTTAAGAGTTATCAAGTCAAAAATTTTTAATTATAAATCTCAATTTCAATTAAAAATTTTGCAACAGGGTTGATGTGAGCACATGCACCTAATTTGGCAAAAAGAAAGAAATTTGATCACATCTTTCTCAGTAACACATATTATTAATGCTCTTAAGTTTAATTAAAAATTATAAATGATTACGTATTAACATTTAAACTTTCGCGTTGCATGATTATAAGTATTTATTATACGGGAATTAACGCGCATTGTTGTCCGCTTGTGACCACGGCGTGTGCAACCTGGTCGAAACGTCAAGCAATTTTAAGGTAAACAATGCGCGTTAATTCCCGTATAATAAATAGTTATGATTACGTATTCTTTTCTTGGTGAAAATGTAGGTAGAAAAGTAGTTACTTATAAGACTTTTACATCCTCACCGGGAAGAGAATACGTAATCATTAATAACTTTAAACTCTCTCTCTCTCTCTCTCTCTCTAATTTATGTATAATGCACAGATATCTAACGCCTTCAAATGAGCTGGAGATAAAAGCGAGGTCCGCACAGGACTCGGGCACGTACAAGTGTGACGTCACAAGCAATGTCGGATCAACAAATAAAAACTTCACTGTCACCGTTTATGGTTAGTATTTATGTACACTTTATTTCAAAAGATTAGGCTCCATGACTGTCAAGTAACTTTATTTTAAACGAGGTTTTGCTCGCGGATCACCCACGTACTGGTCGAAAAGCGTACCTACTTAGACGTAGGGTAGAATATTTAAAAAAAAGTGTGTCTATGGTCAAAAGAGGAACACATTGCCTCAATTTTATGTTTCTATTTTCAGTAATTTAACCTCTTTGAAGCTTGTAGTTTTAGCAACCTATGTTTATTTATTTTCCTTTCAACAATTTATAATTAATTATTATTATTATTACTATTATTATTATTACTCATTCTCTTATGCCATTTATGAAAATGAACTCTGATTTACATGCGAGTTTTTTAGTTTTATCTTAAAACGAGCAGCTAAAATACAAATGTTGAAGTTTATAGCTTCTATTCAACCGTCACTCGTACAAAATTTCTACCGTCATTTCACCCACTCAGCTACAAGTTCTTGAGTTTCCCCAGAGCCACCAACAATATCATCAACGTCAGACCCTCACCAAGAAGTACTAGAAGGTCAGCTGGTGGAACTGCCGTGTACTGCACAAGGGCTACCTGCACCTAATATAGAATGGACTCAGAATGGCGAGAAAATTAACAACGGGAAATATATTGATGAGAATGGACTGAGGTATGAACACGAAACTTTTAATATTTTTAACAATTGGGACTGTCTTTAACTAAAATACTTCATTATCTGCCGCACACAGAGTATTTTTGATTATAAATGTTGATAAACTTTCGTGATTTGTACACATTATTAAAATATATATATTACGGGTCTTAATCGCGTGAATAATTTAAGGTAAAATACCTTGTTTATTGCCCGACGTTTCGACCGTATTGCAACGGCCGTGGTCACGGGAAGACTGTGAAGTCTTCCCGTGACCACGGCCGTTGCAATACGGTCGAATCGTCGGGCAATTACGTCGGGCAATAAACAAGGTATTTAACCTTAAATTATTCACGCGATTAAGACCCGTAAGATATATATTTTAATATTTTAAGAATATTTTTGATTAGTTTAAAAAAAAGTCAAACTAAAAAAGATCTATTACCTACGTTCTGTTTTTTTAAGTTCTATCGGCGAAACATAGACGAACCGTTCTGTCGGCGAATCGTTCGTCGTTGAAAGGTTCTGACGACGAAACGTTCATGTGAATCGTTTTGTTGGTAAATCATTCTTCGACTAAACGAATGTCAGAGAACCATGATACAATCAACATTTTTTTTAGGTTTATGTTTATTTTCAGGTTCGTTGCAAACCTTACAGACTTTGGTGAGTTTTACTGCACAGCAACAAATATCTACGGCAACAGTTCCTTTACCTACACGTTGCATGTTTGGGGTAAGTAATATTAATAATGGGTTCTCTCAATCTCAACACACTTGTAATCTAAATGTGTATAAAATATTTAGGCACGTGCTATGTTTTGGTTCTCATATTTGCGTTACTAACACAAAATTCACGATATATTTACAGTGAAATATTGTACAATTTCAGTGCCACCACACATAATACCCCTTCGAGAGCGAACCAAGGAGGTATTGCTGGGTTTCAACGTGACCCTACAGTGTGACGTCATCGGGTTTCCATTACCAAGTGTTCAGTGGACATTTAATGATCAACTGCTTACGGCAAATACGACAGATGTGAGGTAAGATAACATTGTAAATAACTGTTTGGAGGCAAGATGGCCGTACCCAGGATCATTTTCCACTTTTTAGGTGGGGTTTCGTTTCGATTCAACATCGGCCAAGTGCGAGTCGCTCCCACGACTGCAGTAGATGGTTTACATAGTGAATTGACTAGGTTTCAGCTTTTTCGATTTTTTTTTAATTTCCCCCAACCCCGTTCGTCTATATACTACGATACTATTACATATTTAATGCTAACTGGGCCCGCGACTTCGTCCGCGTAAAATTACGATGCTTTTCTCTCTCCATAGACTTTAGCGTGATGATAAAGCAAGTTACTTTTTACATCCTAGCTAACTGACAGTGATAGTCCCGGCAAAATACATTCAGCCGTTTCGGAGATTAACCGGAACAAACAGATAGACACAAAAAAGGTGTTATAAGTACTATAATATTATACTTTTATATGCATTTAGTAAAAAAAAAAATATTTACACTTTTTTTTTAAAAAAGACGATTCCCGCAGTAGTGTACAAGCCCTGTGTCGCGGGGAACTTTACAAACATACAAGTCACGGACACAAAGTACACCCAAACTCAGAACAACAATTTGTGGATTACACAAAGTGGTGTCCCGTGTGGGAATCGAACCCACGACCTCTTGTGTAGCAGTCGGACACACTCCTACCGCGCCACAGAGGCAGTCTAAACATTATCCAATTTTATTTATTTGTATAGATGTATAGATTTAAGCTTGCCTGAGTTGTTAACTCTATAGCCCTCTTTTCACGTGCTAGAGCTTATTTAGAGCTCGCACAGTACAGTTAATACAGTAAATAGTCAATGTTGTATGTTCATCTTTGTTGCAGTTTCAACGACATAGGTAACATATACGTAACCAATGCGAGTTTCAACCATGAGGGAGTGTACACTTGTGTAGCTGGAAACTTCGGAGGGACTGATGAACAGTCCATATATGTTAAAATTATTGGTAAGAAGTTATTTGGTTACATTTTTAACTTTTTACAAAAGTGACAAATCCACTAAAGACAGGAAGATCCACTGTATAACTTATTTGCCGTTCTTCTTCCTAATCGTTCTCCTATTGCTGAGGATCGTGATACGTTATTAAGACCGACCGTACAACTATATATATATCTCAGTAAACAGACTCCCCGGTCGTGACTATGAGGGTGAGCGAATAGAGAGTGCACTTCTGTCTGCGCATACACTTGTGCACTATAATATATTTTACGTAGGCTCTAAAGAGATTGGCGGTTGATCGGTTAGGAAACCATTATCTCTCTCTCTATCTATACTAATACTATAAACTGAAGAGTTTGTTTGTTTGTTTGAACGCGGTAATCTCAGGATCTACGGATCCGAATTGAAAAATTCTTTCACTGTTGGATAGTGCATTTATCGAGGAAGGCTATAGGCTATATATAATATCACGCTACGACCAATAGGAGCAGAGCAGCAATGAAAAGTGTTGCAAAAACGGGGAAAATTGACGTATACGAAGTTGCGCGGGACAGCTAGTATTAAATATACCCCGCGAAACGTTGTTTGTACCCCAATGCTGGAATTTTCTTTAAAATAAAATAGACGTGTCACGTCTGTTCTTTTCTTTTAAATTTGCTTCTTATCTACAGTTATATAAATCTGTATGTAGCTATGATTATATGCTATTATTTATAGGTCTTATTAAATCTTTACAGATCCACCAAAGATAATAGAGGACAATTACACAGGCGCATATATTGCTACGGACATAGATACAGTTTTAAGTGTTTCGTGTCGCGCCACAGGCAAACCTAAACCTTATTTCATGTGGATTAAGGACGAGTTTTACTTAAATAATGGTAAGTTATACGTGTAGGTAAAGAAAACCCACGAATTACTTAATTGTGGGACCCTATTGCTATGGGACAAGGAATCAGAGCGGAGACAGAATATAACAATACGCATTAACTAACAAATATACAATCATAAACACAATATTCAAGAAAAACATTTAAAAAATTATGAACTTGTACTACACTGGACATGAAACATAAAACTTAACTACTAACAGCACATTTCTACCGAGAGGATTTCTACGGTACGACTGCAAAAAAATATAAAAAGTAGAGCAAATTTCTACGAAACTCGAGTCGATCTCATCGACTCGATCGATCGATTCACTTTGTCCCCGCATAGGTACCTCGGTCGCAGCCTGGGCTCTTAAAGTTAGTTTCTCTGTCTGTTTTTGTAGAGTGCGAGCTGAGGGACGCAGCGTGAACTTAAAGTCATTGAGAAAACTTCGACGAATGTACACGAACGGGTGACACAGAGTAAATTGCGCGACACAGACACGGGATGCGCGCAGTTTTAACCACTGTGCGAATAGGCTGCACAAAAGTACAATAACAGATAGAGAAACTAACTTTAAGAGCCCAGGCTGCCACCAAGGTACCTACGCGGGGACATTAAAAACATTATACGTGTTTAAAAAAATCGTGTTGCAGCGCGTTTGATGGGTCCAGCCATTGCCTCGGGCGCCGGTAGCCTAATCGCGCAGTTGCGCGCCACCCGTGCAATTTACTGTGTCGCTCGTTCGTGTACATTCGTCGAAGTTTTCTCAATAACTTTTAAGTTCACGCTGCGTCCCTCAGCTCGCGCAGCGATATCTAAGTTAATGTTGCGGTCCTCTGACTCGTGCAGGGAATTTTAAGACCGCGCTGCTGCCCTCTGACCATATATTGGAATTACAAATCAACATCCTCATTTATGTTGATTACGACGTACGACGATGTTGACGCATCGACAAAAAACGAAAATTAAAAATATTAAAAAGCACTTTATACCGACCTATTGAGGTTCATATTTATATACATATCGTCGATACGAACAGCTTTCCCAATTACTTGAGTGACAAGCGCAAAGGAGTGTGAGCATCATGAGCGACAAGGTCAAATATATCTCGGAGTGCCAGGGTGGCCGTATGGAATATTAGCTAAGTATTCGAATTAAGCGATCACAATGTGGTATGCAGATACCTCGAGCAAAGTAAAGTCCGGCTATATTTCTAATCATTTCGGTTACATATATAGTTGCTACAGCAACACTCCCACTATAACAAAGCGGCAACGCTTACACACACACGACTTTAATTGGCGACAAGACCACTAGAGAGGTGCTCTCGCTTCGTTCGATTAAGACTGACGACCCTACTCTCGGCCTTTCAAAACGTAAACGTCAAAAGAATGTCAAGCCACCCAACGGCGGCCATGTTTAAGTCAATACACTTGCTATTTAATCAAAAAGGTGAACGCAACTCAATTAGCGATCTCCTTTCTCCGACATATATAAACGCAACAAAGGGTTTGTACTCACCATAACAGTCCGTAAATGTTCATACCAATATAGACTTAATGGCTATTGCAACATTTACAACAAATAAAGTGCAACAGTTAGTTACATAATAAACTGTAATGTTGTAACTAACATTACACTTTATTGTAACAAACTATTTATCTACTATGGGTCTCTTTTAATAGTGTAGATACTTTTAAGATAAAAATATTTTGAATTCCTTAATATTTTTAGTGGTCACGGTAGAACTTATAGTTCGTTAATACATTGCAGATCCCCGTTACTCCATAGATTTGGACGGAACATTGCACATAAAGTCCCCCACTGAAGACATGAGCGGCAACTACACTTGCGTCGCGAGGAACACTGTAGGACAAGCCAACAAGACTGTGCCCGTTGAGATATATTGTAAGTGCTTATTTATTTTGTTTTCTTTCTTTCTTTCTTTCTTTCTTTCTTTCTTTCTTTCTTTCTTTCTTTCTTTCTTTCTTTCTTTCTTATTTGCTATACAATTTTGCCCTCCCCTTTCCCACCAAATTATCATTATATGAACATATGGTATATTCATTGTTAGGTATGAGCTATTTTTTGTGCACTTAACACATCTACAGGATGACTTTTATTTCAGTCGACAAACTTTAAGTGCTAAACCCGCGTGTAGTCAATCAAAGTAATAAAAAATATATTTTTCTGTAGGTACTTGTACAGAGTGTAACAGAAAGGTGTGGTCAAATTTCAGCAGCGGATAGGGTATGTTATAAGTATTACACCTACCATGGTGCCATAGCTGGTTGCATTATTGTGACTTAGCTATAGCATATTATTTTTGTCAAAATTCAGTAGTGAAAGGCGTAATAAGAATTACCTTGGTACAAAATTCGATTGAATTATTATGGCATAGAACTTTTTAAGGTCTTTTTCACTCATAAATAAACGAATGAAACAATAATATTTTTTTTAGGGTACTTCGATTTTGATAAAATTTGGTATGTGCACTCAGTTTAAGTTTGTCTAGGCTTAACCCTTGAATATGACCACACCTTTCTGTTACACCTTGAATACATAATTTTTGAGATTTACACCGCATGCGCAGGTTTGTTGTTTAGTTATTATACGCTTGGCACAGGTAATTAATCGTTGAAATCTTCAGTGTCTTTGTTAACTCAATGAATTTGTTTACATTTTTATCGATATACCAAATCTTTATTTTGACATATTTATGTGGCTATATTTGAATGTAAAACGATTGTTTTACAGGTACTGAATCTCCCCTATCAATTTGTCGTCTGATTTCAAAGTCACCCAGTATAAGTAGGTGTAATTTAGAGATTTTCTTCCGGATATGTATATTACTTTATACATTTATAGAAATGGAAAGTGGAGAATAGTCCGTGTTAGGCTGACCCTGTGAATTTCGTACCATATAAAATTGAATGTATTGGCAATTCTAATACAAAATTAACAATTTAGATTTTTTCTTTAATTGGTCTTCCCTATTTTTAAAACAAATTTCAATTTTCCAGCGCTACCAAGTTACATCTTATCAGAGGAGTCCCTCGCTACAGTGACAGTGTTAGAAGGCAGTGAGGCAGACATCGAGTGTCCAGTGCGCGCCACCTCGCACTCACTCAAATGGTATAAGGTTCGATATTATTATTGCTTTTACTTGATAATTACTACTAGCCATGTATTATATACGTAAACGCAACACTTTAAATCATCAAACTTCTAAGATTAATGAAAAAAAAACTAGTCTAGTAAATAGTCCAGATAGGTGGTTTAATTCCGGCCCCGGTTTGGCATATGGAACTCTTGGGATCGATTCCTGAGTCTGGACTTAAAAAAATTGTATCTTCAAAAAATGCAATTATTGTATTAATAAAATAAAGAAAATGTTTTATTTCAGAATGCCAAGCTAATCTCAACAGGTAACCTCCACATACACAATATAACTCGAGCTGATGCAGCCTCATATTCGTGCGTGGCGACCAACGCGGTCGGTTCGGCTCATTCTAGAGTACAAGTTGTGGTGGAGTGGGCTCCACGGTTTGTTACAGAAGAGGATGGAGATGTAGAGAGAGTGAGAGGAAATGATTGCTACTTTCATTGTGATGTTGATGCGAAACCAGGCGCTAAGGTAACGTTTTATTACCTACTCATCAGCTAAGGGCAACCCGCGCGTGGGATTTAATAAAACCTTTAAAATGTTGTATGCATTCCTAAATATTATGAAAATTGAAACACGAATTAGTACCAATGATTTCTACCTGGTAATGTCCGACATTATAAAACGGATTTATTAGAAATTTGTATTACATAATACTTTCATTAAAGAACATAATGTAAATGGAGACCACACCTCACTTGAAGTAAAATATTTGACCATGAAAGCTATTTTTGAAATTCTTTCTACGACGTCACCCACGAAGAGATTGATTTTGTGGGAACGGATAAATTCGATCGTGGTCACGGGTCGACGATCGGCGTCGCAGTACAGACATCACGCCTCAGTGTAAAGACGTAGTAAGTGTAGTGTGTAGAAGTACCGACAGTAAAATTTATCAGAACTATCAAGACCAGGCGAGGGTAGTTGAAAAACCTCGCGGCTCACGGATACATTGCTAAGCTGCCATCAGTCTACCCGTGACCGGTGCAATTCGATCGAAACGTCGGGTAAATAAAAGATTCGTAACTTGAAATGTTTCACGCGATTAAATCCCGATAATATTCTAATATGAATGGATAAAATTCCAGCTTTCAAGAAAATGTTTAATTTATGTGCCGCATTTATGTCTCTACCTTTATACTACAAATGAGTACTCAGACTTAAATCCTTTGACAATTCGCAGGTTATGTTATGAAGACTCTGTATACCTACGCCATATTTGTCTTTCAGACAAGATGGGTGTACAACTCCAAACCACTGGTGTTCGAAGACAAGAGCCAGTTGAAGCTGTTCGACGTACAAGTGCACAACGCGGGCACGTACAAGTGTATCGTTAGCAACGAGCACGGAACTGTGGTGAAGGAGTTTAAACTGAACGTGCTAGGTGAGTGGCTAGAAATACTTTTTTTAGGAACCCTTATATGACCACTTTGTTGTCCGTCCGTCTGTCTGGCTGTCAAGACCCTTTATTTCGGGAACGCGTGGAGATATCAAGTTGAAATTTTTTTTTGGGGCATCCACCCTCCGTCGTGCTTGCGACTCACTCTTGGTCGGTGTCGAGCGAAATAAAAAGCTAAATGCACCCCTCCCCCGTTGTAAGCATTGTTGGATCCGCACTACCATTTGCCTATCCTGCCCCCCTCCCCCCCAGAATCAAATCCTGGATCCGCCCCTGTCTACAGTCCCTTGAAGCTGTGAAAGAATCAAACTGCGAGCATACGTATATATGTACCTATACATTTGTACGGATCATTCTCCAATAGTTTTAACATTGAGTCAACGAATACAATACAAAGAGAGCAATCTGACGCTAGTAAACAAGTACACGGACTGGTCTAACTTTACTAAATACTTAGAAAATACTATAGAATTAAGAGTACCACTTAAAAATACTGATCAACTTGACTTAGAACTTCAGAAATTTACTTCTAACATACAACAAGCTGCTTGGAATAGTACACATTATAGACCAAGACAGGTAAATAAATTTGCGTATCCATTAGAAATTAGGAATATGATCGCACAGAAGCGTAAGCAGAGAAAAAGATGGCACCAAACCAGGTCTCCGGAAGATAAAAGAGTACTTAATAACCTGACTAAAAATCTTAAGAGGAAGATAATGCACTACAATGCCATACGCACTAGTAATTACCTCAGCCAAGTAACAAGTTGCCACAAGACTGATTACTCACTGTGGAAAGCTACTAAAAGTATGAAGAGACCAATAGTACAGATTCCTCCAATACGGGGAGAAAATGGAACTTGGGCCGTAAATAACGAACAGAAAGCGTCGAGATTTGCTCGGCATTTGGAAAGTATTTTTCAACCGCATGTTGGAAACTATTTAGTAGAAACTAGAAGACGAATGTGGACTAGAGACAGCGTTGAAATAAAACTCGTAACGCCTAGAGAAGTTTCAAAAGAGATCATTTCAAATATTAGTACAAAAAAAGCTCCCGGGTATGATTTGATTACAGGAGAAATCTTACGACAACTACCCCGCAAAGCTATTGTGAAAATCACCACGTTGATAAATGCTTCTTTTCGACTAAAGTATGTCCCTAACCTCTGGAAAATAGCAGAAGTCATTATGATAGCAAAACCTGGGAAACCCCCTCAAGAATCATCATCATATAGGCCGATTTCTTTACTACCCGTAATGTCAAAACTATTCGAAAAGTTGTTGTTAAAACGTCTAAAACCCATAATAGAAAATAGACAGCTAATTCCTAACCATCAGTTTGGCTTCAGAGAAAAGCACTCTACAATCGATCAGGTACATCGAATTACAAACATAATTGAGAAAGCTCTAGAAGAAAAAAAGGTTTGTTCCATTGTCTTTCTCGATGTGGCACAAGCTTTTGATAAAGTCTGGCATGAAGGCTTGGTATATAAACTGAAAACAATGTTACCAGATCAATTTGCTACTATCCTAGAATCTTACATTTCTAGTAGAGCATTTCGAATACGACAAGAGGATGTTTGTACTAAAACTATAGAAATAAAAGCTGGAATTCCACAAGGCAGTGTTCTAGGTCCGGTCCTGTACCTTTTATACACCTGTGATATTCCAGAGCTCGAAAATAATGCTATTGCAACCTTTGCTGACGATACAGCCACTGTTACAGTACAATATCTTTGTGCTGTATCTACAATCTACATCACAATCTTATGTTCCTTATCGCACGTTCAGTATCTATTAAATGTTTCTACTATCTGTTATCAACACGAAGTCGTTAGTATATAAGATGCACCTTTGGATAATTATAACCAGACTATACTACATCTTTTGTCTCATTTATACCTAATCATATACTGCCAAGAAGTTTGGCAAATTGGTGACCCCGACGAACGAATACGCAGCAAGAAACATGGCACAATCACCGTGCAAGGCGAACATAAATCAGCAAGGAACACTTGAAGTAGCTGCTGGCACCTCGGTTTTATCCCGCATTCCGGAATTTTGGAAAGACCAACCAAGATTATGGTTCACGCAACTAGAAGCCATATTAGCACCACAGAAGCAAGGAGACGAATACAAATACTGTACAGTAATAGCAAAGTTATCCAAGGAAGAAATACTACAAGTTAGTGACCTAATCACTTCACCACCGACTACAGATAAATACAAAAACATCAAGGAACGTTTAATTGATTGTTACGAAGAAACAGAACAGCGACAGTTTCAAAAATTAATATCAGAGACAGAACTCGGTGATCAAAAACCTTCGCAGTTATTACGTCAAATGCGAGTCCTCGGGAGAGGAAAAATCAGTGACGAAACAATTAAACTACTATGGTTCAGGCTTTTACCAACATCAGTTACTACGGTTCTAGCAGTTACGGAAGACATGGAAATTGACAAACTGAGCCAAATTGCAGACAAAATAATAATGAATTCAAAAGTAACCGAAATATCAGCTGTTAGCAACGACACTTCAAACGACAACAATACAGCATGCATTTTAGCCCAGCTAGCAAAATTACAGATAGATATTGACGCAATTCAGCAAGGTCAATATGGCTATCGACCCAACACGCACAATCATTTCAAGAAACGTCAACAATTCCCGATTATGAGGCCGAGAACAAACTATAGAGGAGCAAATCGATTTTGTTACTACCACGAAAGATTCGGAAAATATGCAAAGAACTGCATTAAACCATGCGGTTGGAAACCAATGACTTACGTACGAAACCAGGGAAACGAATAAGAGCACAGACAACGGCGAAACTCTGTGCAATCCACCCATCCAATCGCCGCACCATTACCGACCGAAAAAGTGGTATGAAGTTTTTGATTGACACGGGCGCAAATATTTCAGTCATTAGCAAGCAACAGAGACATTCAATTTTACAAAATGAACAATACACACTATACGCTGCAAATGGGACTAAAATTAGGACTTACGGCGAGAAGACGCTTACCTTGAATTTAGGACTACAACGATGTTATAAATGGAATTTTGTAATCGCCGATGTTACACAACCAATAATTGGAGCAGATTTTCTAGAGCACTATAAACTATTAGTCGACATAGCAGGTCGCAAACTTATCGACAAAGTTACAGAGCTGACAACGCATGTAACTTCGGAAAAAGCGACACAACAAACAATTCGTACTATCGCAGTGGGAACGAATCCACGTATTACGCAACTTTTAAACAAATACGAAGACATCACGAAAGGGTCCTCTCTCCGCAATGCGCCCAAACATAAGATTGAACATCACATTATCACTACAGGACCACCCGTCGCAGCTCGGGCAAGACCATTACCTCCAGAAAAATACGACATAGCCAAAAAGGAATTTCAAAATATGATAGAACTCGGAATTTGCCGACCGTCAGATAGCCCATGGGCAAGCCCATTACATATGGTAAAAAAGAAAAATGGCGAATGGAGACCGTGCGGAGACTATCGAATGCTCAATAGCACGACAGTACCGGACAAATACCCACTACCAAGATTAACTGACTTTACATACATATTAGAAAATAAGAAGATACTAAGCAAGATAGATATACGTAAAGCATACCATTGTATTCCTGTTAAAGATATAGAAAAAACAGCCATCATCACACCTTTTGGACTTTTTGAGTACTTAAGAATGCCTTTCGGATTACGCAATGCGGCACAAACATTTCAACGATTCATGGATTCCTTATTTAGAGATTTAAACTTCGTATTTATATTTGTAGACGACTGTCTCATCGCATCGGACAACGAAGATTTGCATTATCAGCATTTAGAAACGGTTTTCAAACGTTTACACGAGAATGGAAATAACCATTAATCTCGAAAAATGCGAATTTCTCAGAAGTGAAATAGATTTCTTAGGTTATCATATAACGAGCCAAGGAATACACCCTACCGAAGAAAATTACAAAGCAATCATGGAATTTCCCAAACCGAAAACAATTCAAGAATTAAGAAGATTTTTGGGCATGGTCAATTTCTACAGAAGTAATATTCCACGCGCAGCGGAAAATCAAAGAATTTTAAACGAATATCTACATGGTTCAAAAAAGAACGATAATTCACCTGTTCCTTGGACAACGGAAGCAGACAAAGCTTACGAAAAATGCAAGGAAAGCATGAAAAACGCAGTGTTAACAGCGCATCCTTCCCGCAACGCATCACTAGCGCTCATGACCGACGCTAGTGCTACTTGCGTTGGTGGAGTTTTACAACAAAAATCCGGACGCAATTGGGAACCATTAGGATTTTTTTCACAAAAATTGAGTGAAACTCAACAAAAATATTCTACGTTTGACAGAGAGCTGTTAGGAATATACATGGCCGTCAAACATTTTCACAGATTAATCGAGGGAAGAGAATTTACAATATTTACGGATCACCGACCTTTGACATACGCATTCTCCCAAAAACCATCATCAAACGATACACCGCGACGGGTCCGGCAGTTATGATTTCATTTCACAATACAGTACCAACATTCAACACATAAGCGGACGTGACAATATTACCGCCGATGCCTTATCTCGAATAGAGGAAATATACGTGCCATCACCTATCGATTACGCTGAATTGGAAAAATGTCAATCAACAGATAATGAACTAAGTAAATTACATGACAATAAAAGATTAAAATTCAAAAACATTACGCTTCCGGGTTCCACAATAAACATCACCTGCGACACGTCTACTGGAAAAAGCCGCCCCTACTTACCAAAGCATTTTCGCAAACAAATTTTCGATACCATTCATGGTATGAGCCATCCAGGAAAAAGAACTACGAGAAAAATGATAACCCAAAGGTATTTATGGCCGTATATGAACAAAGATATCAATAATTGGTGTAGATCATGCATAGCCTGCCAAAAATCAAAAATACAACGACATACGATATCACCTCCTGGTACATTTATGACAGCGCAACGTTTTGAACATTTACATATTGACATCGTCGGACCACTTCCGATTTCACAAGGGAAGAGATATTTAATCACAATCATAGATCGTTGTACGTCATGGCCCGAAATATTTCCGGTAGAAGATATAACTGCAGAAACAGTAGCCAAGACACTTTTCGAAGGATGGATTACTCGTTTTGGATGTCCATTGCGCATTACTACGGATCAAGGCCGACAGTTTGAATCAAGAATATTTGAGTCACTCTCACAATTTTTGGGAATACATAAAATTAGGACAACACCTTATCATCCACAATCCAATGGAATGATAGAGAGATTTCATAGAACTTTAAAGGCGGCGTTAATGACAAGAGAATCCAACGAAAAATGTTTAAAAGAAATTCCAACAGTTTTACTCGGGTTGTGGAGTAGCTTGCGAGAAGACACAGGTTATAGTTCAGCAGAGATGACATATGGAACGCCAATACGACTCCCTGGAGGATTTTTTGAGTCATCAGCAGCACAGTTATCAACGTACGAAGAGTTTGTAAAACAAATTCAAAAGGACATCACACAAATGACATCAATTCCGAAAATAAAAAAACACAATCAAGCTATATTTGTGCATCCCGAACTCAAAGAATGCTCACACGTATTTGTTCGGTGTGATAGAATTAAGAAAGCCCTGACACCGCCGTATGAAGGACCCTACCCAGTAATTAGTAAAACAGATAAAACATTTTGCATTAGAATTAGGGATAAAGAGACAGTGATATCAATTGATAGATTGAAACCAGCTTTCATGATCAATGACGAATCAAACTACGTGCCAGATTCAAAGGATTGCGACAGGCATTCACACACGTACACTACACGATCGGGACGTAAAGTAAAGCCAGTAGTACGTCTATAAAAAATCGCTGATATAAGCAAGCTATTCGTATATATATTAACATAGATCTTAACATATACCATTAATTCACAACTACTCGTAACAACAAGACATCTAAAATGGGAAATCAAAGTTCTAAGGACCAGATAACATACAATACGGACAATTGCCTCAATCAAAACGAAGCGGACCAACTCCGTAACCTGATCCAGGAGGACTTACGGTGGACAAGAAATGTTGCAATGGGACAGATTATTTTAACAATCGGCGTGATCCTAATTTACGGCATAATGAAAACACTGGACAGAAGAATGAAGAGTTTAACGGAAAAAAATAATAAACACTCGTGCAACAGCTAAGTCAAAATTACAGACGTCAGCAAATCACACCACAACAGGCGTCATCAAATTCCACCGCGTACAATAGCATTATTATTTATATACATCAGCAAATAACTAGTAAGGTCTAGGTCAAATTTATATTGTAAACACTATTACCATAATTTTTTTTAAAGGGGGGTGTACTGTTACAGTACAATATCTTTGTGCTGTATCTACAATCTACATCACAATCTTATGTTCCTTATCGCACGTTCAGTATCTATTAAATGTTTCTACTATCTGTTATCAACACGAAGTCGTTAGTATATAAGATGCACCTTTGGATAATTATTATAACCAGACTATACTACATCTTTTGTCTCATTTATACCTAATCATATACTGCCAAGAAGTTTGGCAAAGCCATCATAGCAGTAGGTAATACCCACAACGAATCAGTAGAAAAGGTTCAAGTAGCCATCAACCAAGTCTTAGAGTGGACGACAAAATGGAGAATAAAACTTAATGAGAGTAAGTCCGTTCACGTTGACTTCACAAATAAAAAAGGTCAATACTGCCCGGTGCTTATAAATGGCCAACCAATACCCTACTCGAACACAGCTAAGTATCTCGGTATGACGCTTGACGCAAAGTTACGCTGGAAAGCACATGTCAAGAAAAAAAGAGAAGAGCTATCCCTACGCTACCAGAAGATGTACTGGCTACTGGGAAGACACTCTTCCCTCTCAGAATACAACAAAGTCCTGCTATATAAACAGGTGTTAATGCCAGTATGGACTTATGGTATACAGCTTTGGGGCTGTACCGCTCAGAGCAATCGTCAAATAATACAAAGATTCCAGAACAAAGTGCTCAAGGATATTGTCAACGCCCCTTGGTACATAAGAAACTGTGATCTCCACCGGGACCTTAAAATGGATGACATAGAGACAGTTATACAAAAAATAGCTGAAGCACATCAAAGCAGGCTTCAACAACACGTGAACGTCGAGGCAATCCAGCTCCTTGATACCACTGAGTTAAAAAGAAGATTGAAACGGCTGAAGCCGTTTGAATTAGTGTAGTGTAACAGTGACATATTAAATGTAGTGTAAGTGCAACATAAAAGAACACATGAACAAAGTGACTTCACATAAGTAATAGAGACAATAAGATAAGTGTTATTGGACACATTCTTAGATTTAAGTCCTTATAGCAATTTAGGTCATAATTAAATTACTCATTAGTCTTTAGGCTAGATTGTAATCTATATAAAGTATTGTAATAGATACTTTATTATAAAAAAAAAAAAATTGTACGGAACCCTCTCTCTCTCTCTCTCAAAAACAGAGTTCTATTTACTTAACTAGCGGCGCGCCCCGGCTTCTCACGGAGTTTCTCTCTCTATCTGTACAGATAATATGCATGTATTATACATTATTCATATAAAATAAACCATACCGAATGAATTATCTAAATGATAGTGAAAAACGCATCAATATCCATTGCCATAGTTTAGTGATCTAAGCGTACTGATATCGACAGCTACTTTATTTTATACTTGCTATATAAAGAAGATAACAACATTGCCTTTAAACTTAATATCCAATGATGATCTAACTTAATTTAAGAGGTTTAAATTAATTTTATATTCAACATTACTCATTTTTCAAAATACACAAAAAAAGATGGAAACAAGATCTCCTACATCATTTAGGCTCCTAGACTGCCTCTGTGGCGCGGTAGGACTGTATCCGACTGCTACGCAAGAGGTCGTGGGTTCGATCCCCATCCAGGATAAAACTTTGTGTGATGAGGACGATGGTTTATTCTGTGTCTGGGTGTTATTTATCTATAATATGTATGTATTTAGAAATATATAAGTATGTTTATCAGTTGTCTGGTTTCCATAGTACAAGCTCTGGTTAGTTTGGGATCACATAGCGTTGTGTGAGTTGTCCCAAGATTATTATTTTTTATTATCATGCAGTCGGAGGCATTAATGGATGTCGGTAAACTTAACGTGCCTCCGACTGTATGGTTTTATATTATGTAGGAGATCTTGTTTCCATCTTTTTCATGCAGGCGGATTATATTGATTTTTTGATTTATTCTTTTATTTAATACTTTTTAATAGTTGTAGGATATTGTACAGTGCAAGCAATGTACAGAATTCGGTCATAGCTTTGTCAGCACTTTACCTGCGTCGCCCGGCCTTACATTCAGTGCAATTACATCATTCATACTGTTTACTTGTACTCACTATTATATCAAACAATAAATAACATTTCAATCTTCCAATCAGTTCTATCATTCAATAATCTCAAGTTGTGTGGGCAACAAACCATACATCTTTATGGTCCTTCGAGCAAAACAGAATCAGATACAGTGGTATACTACGTAACTTCTGTGTTTGTTACTGAACGTGCGACCAGTGGAGTGGAAACTAAACGTCTACTTGGATCGACTGCAACAGCTGAATACTTAGCGGTAAGTGTGTTGTTATTCTTTTTGCGGTAGCGAATCGGTTTGGCTGGCCTCCCACAAGCGGGTCTCACCAGTTGAATTGAGAAGGCGTACATATCGTTGAGAGTCTAATAAAGCACTATCTGCCAAGTAGCAGTGTATCACACACATCAATCAATCAAACATCAACCAATCAAACATCAACCAATCATTAAATCAATCATTATGAGCGCCAACATGGAGAACCTTTTTCAAAACCAAAACCAAATCATAGCAGGTATGGAACAACAACTGACAAACTTCAAGAAGGATTCATCAGATCGTAAGACGCTACCTTACATCAAAAAACGTATCCAAACATTGGATTCCTACTGGGCTGAGTTTCAGTCCAATCATTTGCAATTATGTGAGTTTGAAGATCGTGACTGTAGTTACTTTTCAGACAACATTTATCAAAAGACCATGTCGTTCTACAGTCAAGCAAGAGAAACGATATCACGATATTTGACCCCTATTGATCCTCAAATGACAGGTCTATCAACTAGCAAACAATCAGTTCAAGTATCTCAGGATCAAGCATTAGAGGATCATTCGACATTGCCAGTTGACCCGGGTCAAGGAACCAGCAAGACGGTTTCTAAAGGAAGCGCCAGCAAATTGGAAGAGATGCTGCGTAAGCAAAAGAGCAATTTCAAAGCATTATCTCGTACAATCGCAGATGTGAACCTTGAAACCCTTTCAGAAAAATGGGAACTGAAAGACCTTCTGGTAGCAATTCAATCGCGATGGTCCATTATCGACAGCTTACACTGGGAGATCGATAGCGAGTTGTACGATGAAGATGAGGAGTATGAAAGATCATATACCAAATACGAGCGGCTATATAAAAATTTGAAGAGGTCTATCAATACGAAGATGGGCTCAATAGCACATCGCGAGAGCAGTACACCACAAATAGACATCCCTACTTTCAGTGGAAATTACAACAAATGGACATCATTCAGAGACCTGTTCATTGAAACCATCCACAACTGCAAGTCTATGTCTAGTGCGCAGAAAATGCAGTTTTTAAAAGGAAAACTGAAAGGAGAGGCTGAGACAATTGTGAAGCATTTAGACATCAGCTCAGAAAACTACCAACCATGCTGGGACATCCTTAGCCATCGGTATAGTAATGTCAAACGCATATTCAACTCGCATGTGGACGTTTTATTATCTATACCGACAATACATACTCCATCCGATACAAATATCAAGAACATATTCGATACTGCCAACGAATGTGTCAATGCCTTGAAGAAAATTAGCACGTCGCCGTGGGAACCGCTGATAGTACACATTTTAGCTCAGAAACTGGACGATCAAACAAACACAGAATATTGCCAGTCCCTAGCTAAACCTAAAGAACTACCTAAAATGGAAGATTTTCTAATTTTTTTAGAAAATAAATACACTGCCCTGGAATCATCCCGGATTAAGAAATCCTTACAAAAACCAACAACATCAAGCTCTAAGAAAGATTTTGACCATTCCAACAAACAAATCAAAACATCATACAATTACAATAAAAATGATTTCAAACAACCATTCATACGCAACTCAGCAATAAAAAGTTTCACAACAAGAATGCAAAACTGCCCACTCTGCAATGACAATCACGGACTGTATCATTGCAAGGCGTTTTTAGAATCTAGGCCAGAAGCAAAACGCGACACAGTACAAAGGTTGAATCTTTGTAAAAACTGTCTGGTCGATCACAAAGACAAACGATGTTATTCTGCATCAAAATGTCGTGTATGCAATGGCACTCATAACACCTTGCTTCATGATGCTTTCCAGAGTTCAACACCGTCTACGTCACGCGAAAACAAGTCTCGGAATAATGTCTCCCATATCGCAAAAGAAAATATTGCCGAAGTTTTACTCGCTACTGCTCTCGTCCGAGTCAAGGGAGCCAACGGAGTGTGTCACACAATGAGAGCGCTCGTAGATCAAGGCTCTCAAGCATCCCTTATAACAGAAAATGCGGTACAAATACTTTGTTTGCCACGACAGGCATGCAGAGGTGTCATATTTGGCGTCGGATCGAACCAAACAAATTGTAAGGGCGTAGTCAATATTGTTGCGTCATCAATTTATTCAGAATTTGAATTTCACACGGAGGTAGTGATAATGAATACTCTTATCAACAATTTACCCAATCAGACGTTCCTAAAACCATCGTGGCCATATCTACAGAACATTCAGCTGGCTGATCCGGAATTCCACTTGAGTCGACCCATTGACTTATTACTGGGGGCGGACGTGTTTGCACAAATTTTAATGGGCGGAATCATCAAAGAAAATGAAACCCTACCAATAGCGCAAAAAACACACCTCGGTTGGATATTAAGCGGCAATGTCAAATCATACCATTGCAATGTCGTGATGAATAATATCGAGGACATACAAAGATTTTGGAACATCGAGGACATTGCAGATGAAAACGTTGATATGTCTGCAGAGGATCTTCAATGCATTCAACAGTACAATACCGAAACAATTAGACAAGAGGACGGGAGATACGTCGTCAGATTGCCATTGAAGCCAGACATTAACGAAAAGTTGGGAGAATCGAGGAAGAAAGCTACGGCTCAATTTTATCAATTAGAAAAGAGATTATTGCGAAACCCGGAAATTGGCGAAAATTATAAATCTTTTATTGACGAATACATCAAACTAGGTCACATGCGCCCGTGCACTTACAGAAAACAGCAAGATTGCATACTACCGCACTTGTGTGTTTTAAGGCCTGAGTCAACAACAACCTCGCTACGCGTGGTATTTAACGCATCAGCGAAAACATCGACAGGTTACAGTCTAAATGACTTAATGTACAGTGGCCCAAATTTACAACAAGATTTATTCACTCTTATTTTGAGATGGAGACAATTTAGATACGTGATCACAGCCGACATTGAAAAAATGTTTCGGCAGATTTTCTGTCATGAAAAAGACTTACCATATCAGAAAATTATTTGGCGTTCATCACCCAATAAACAGTTATCCGAATATGAACTAAGAACGATTACTTACGGTGTCAAAGCAGCCCCATTTCTAGCTATGATGACCTTAAGGCGATTAGCAGAAGATGAACGCTCGACGTATCCCGTTGCGTCAGCAGTCCTCGAACAATGCTTCTTTATGGATGATTTGTTGGCGGGACAACACAGTCTCAAAGAAACAAAGCAACTCAAGTCGGATCTCATTAACCTTTTGAAGTCTGGAGGTTTCAACTTGCGAAAATGGTCATCGAATAAACACGATATACTGGGTGACGTCACGACAACCGCTGAACAAGCATATGAATTCAAACACCAAAAATCAACCAAAACATTGGGATTACGTTGGCATCCATTTGACGACCTGTTCAAGTTTCAAAACAAGGTCGAAACGACATCGAAACGAGCCACTAAGAGGTCATTACTATCAGACATTTCAAAAATATTTGACCCTCTAGGTTGGCTATCACCCGTTTCTATCAAACTGAAACTTCTGTTTCAATGCGTTTGGTCGCTGAATCTTCAATGGGACGACCTAGTTCCAAATCATGTCAATGAAGAGTGGCAAAAGATCAAGATTGATCTACCAAAAATTGAGCAAATTACAGTACCCAGGTGGATACAAACCCACAGAAATGCCGAAATTGAATTACATGGATTCTGTGACGCATCAACTAAGGCTTACGCTTGCGTAATATATTGCAGGATTATCAGACAATACAATCAGGATCAACTACCACCTGTGATTATAGCAGGCAAAGCAAAAGTTGTGCCTCTCAATAAAACAATATCTTTACCGAGATTGGAGCTGAGTGCGGCACTTCTATTATCAAAACTCACCAAAGTTGTACAGAACTGTCTATCAAGCTATCAAATCAAAGCATACGGTTGGTCAGATTCAACAGCTGTTCTAGGCTGGATTCAGGGAGATCCAAGCCGCTGGCGTCCATTTGTATCCAATAGGGTCAAACAGATCGTCGAAATTGTACCAATCAGTAATTGGCACTACGTGAAATCGGCTGACAACCCAGCCGACTGTGCGAGTCGGGGATCTTCGGCAGAGGAGCTCAAACAGCATCCATTGTGGTGGCATGGACCAACATGGCTAGCATCATTCGATAGAAACAGGCGCAAAAATCTGAAAACTATTTACACTACAAATGAAGAAAGTAAGATTGCGAAACAAGCTTGTACTACTCAACAAAATGATTGCATTGCATTAAAATTATTGCAGAAATTTAGCGACTTTAATCGTGCCACACGTGTACTTGCTTGGACTTTGCGAGCTATTTCACGAAGTCAACAAAAACCAAAGTACTTAACAATTGACGAATTGAAAAAGGCTAAACACATTTTGATCAAACAAGTACAATTATCGGAATTCACAGAAGATATTATCAACCTACAAAAACAAATCAACACAAAAAGCAAGTTACTGAATTTGAACCCTTTCCTGGATCAAGAAGGTTTATTGAGAGTTGGCGGGAGACTTCGAAACCCAAACATCAATCAAAATATGAAATACCCTCTTATCATACCCAACAATAGTCACCTCAGTGATTTATTAATTGATCAAGGTCATCAAATGACATATCACGGTGGAGCACGACTCACTCAAATTTTTTTGCGGCAACAATATTGGATCTTGGGAGGAAATCGAGCTGTAAAGAAACGCCTTCGAAATTGTCTTAAGTGCAGGCGACACGACCCAATCAAACAAGAACAATTGATGGGAGATCTACCACAAGCACGTACCAATCCAACTCGTCCTTTTTATCACGTTGGAGTCGATTTTACTGGATTTGTCGACATCAAAACTAATAAAGGGCGAGGAGTCAAGACCACGAAAGGTTATATAGCGGTATTTGTGTGCATGGCCACGAAGGCAGTGCACCTTGAACTGGTATCAGATCTGACTTCTTCATCATTCCTATCTGCATTACGAAGGATGGCCGCACGTAGAGGTACACCAGGTCACATTTACAGCGACAATGGCACAAATTTTGTGGGAGCAAGCAGAATTTTAGAATCAGAATATCTTGATCTTCAATCAATTTTGGACGTTGAATTTCACAGCGCTATCACTGACATGAACATCTCGTGGCATTTTAACGCTCCATCTTGGCCAAGTGCTGGTGGACTTTGGGAAGCAGCCGTGAAAAGCTTAAAATACCACATCAAAAGAGTAGTCGGCGACCAGAAATTGACGTATGAAGAGTACTCAACGGTACTAACTCAATTGGAAGCCTGTTTGAATAGCAGACCTTTGTGCGCACTTACTGAAGATCCCGAAGATTTAGATTGCCTCACGCCGTCTCATTTCTTAGCAAGCGGTCCCACTCTCACCTTGATCGAGACAGAAAGAGACTTACGAACAAGATGGCAACTCACCCAAAAAATCTTCGATGACATCTGGAAAAGGTGGCGAGCTGAGTATCTAACCCAACTATCAACTCGCAGCAAATGGCGTTTACCACAAGCAAATTTGAAAATCGATGATATCGTTATCATCCATGACATTAATTTGCCTGCAGGGAAGTGGGCTTTAGGCAGAATCATAGAGTTACACCCTGGCAAAGATGGATACATTCGGGTAGTAACTGTACGTACAAAAAATGGTACAATCAAAAGGCCAATTTCAAGAATATCGTTGCTGCCGATTACAGAATATAATACAAGAAAGAAAGAGGCCGAAAGTCAACATCAAACAAATCTTAATCGCAAACCATTAAAACAATCGTCATCAAAATTATGCAACTTTATTTATGCGCTTCTATTAGCATTCCTGATATTCGTTCCCGAGGTACGGTGCGATTACAAAATATCAAATCTTAGCGAAACCCGAAGCATCTATTTCGACAAAATTGCGAACATGAGATTAGAACGCGACGAATGGAAGCTCATTGTTTACTGCGATATGACTCCATATTGGCAAGGAATAGATCTACTCAACAAATATGTCAAACACCTTGATAACAGATGTGAATCGGATCATATACCACAATGTGACGTAGTCCGATTACAATTACGTCAGAGCTACAATGAACTTGAACATTACAACACCATTTTACTTGGTCAGCAAAGTGACGTACGCCGATTACGTCGCGGACTTATCAATGGCATAGGCTACGTTGCCCACGGTTTATTTGGTATCTTGGACGATGACTTTGCACAAAAGTATGAAGAAGATATTAGGCTTATCAAGGAGAATCAGAAGCACCTTGCCACGCTGTGGAAAAATCAAACCTCGATCGTAGAAGCAGAGCTAAATGTCATCAAAAGGGTGGAGGAGACTTTGGAAAAACAACACAAAATGATTCACCAGTACATGATTAACTGTACTTTGAAAGTTAATCAAATTGGTGAGCAGCTGCAAAAAACAGATAGCAAAAGCGAGTTCACATTATCTGCTCTAATCGCAAACAATATCATGAGGAGCCTAAAAGACATTCAAGAGACATTGGTGGATACGGTGGCTGATATATTTTACGAAAAGTTTAATTTTCACCTGCTGACACCTGCGCAACTGAGGGATGAACTGAATATTATAACAGGACAACTGGCTAGGGACTTAACCTTGCCATTAAACAATATTCAGACAGACTTAACCAAATTATATCACCTATTGAAAGTGAAAGCAAGAGCGACCAAACAAAACCTGATTTTTGAAATAAGAATACCTCTTGTCAGTAGAGAAGACTATGAGTTGTACCATCTCATAGAAATTCCTCAAAAAATTGGCGAAAACCTGGTTACCCTAAAGCCGATATCACCTCACATAGCCATAAACATACGCAAAGATTTATACATACCGATGTCCATTAACGACTTACAGACATGTGTCCCCTACGACTCAAACGATTTTATATGTACATTGAAAGGGGCCGTTTATCAGATGACGTCCGATAACAGCCTGTGTATAAAAGACAATTCATCAAACGAGTGTCGAGCAGAAAAGGTGGGCTGCACAGACAAATGGACGGAGCTAAATACACTAAACACGTATTTATATTATTGTTGCGGACAATGCCCCGTGCGGATCATATGCGACGATCAAGTTACGTCCGTACGACTCAGCAAGGTTGGCATCATTTCATTAAGTGATGGTTGCGTCATCAAAGGCTCAAAGTTCACTATTTATTCACATCGGCGGCAGACTAATACTATCAGCACCAAACTTGACATCGTAAAAGGAGACATCCCGGCGATCAACAACATTCTAAACCTAACAATGGCACCTGTACACTCAAATGATTCGGTGGAGGCCAACGGCCGACAGAAGGATTTAGAAGCAATTCATACTTCTATCCAAAACATGAAAGCCAACGAAGCAAGTGTTCTAGCAGACCGAGTATCATATCACGATATTCATCACTACGTCGTTATTTACGTACTGGTAGCAATCGTCGCACTCGGCAGTATCATTTACATATGGCAACGCCTGCGAGTCCGTTACCAACGCGAACCTCGACATGAACCCGAACCATCAAGACTACAGGGTCCTGAGCAATCGATGCCATCGACACCCAGTGTGCATTACGTCACCAACGAAACACAACCTACGAGCACCATCCAACACCACTGCACCACAAACATTGTGGACAGGGCGTCGTCACCGAACATTCGAAGAAAATATAATTCCGATTAATTTTATAATTTCATAGTCTATTGCATTATATAAAATTAGTATTAAGTTAGTTTTCATTATAATAGTTCATGATTCATCTCATTGCAGCATCCCTTCATCTCGGGCCCCGGAGCATGTACAGTGCAAGCAATGTACAGAATTCGGTCATAGCTTTGTCAGCACTTTACCTGCGTCGCCCGGCCTTACATTCAGTGCAATTACATCATTCATACTGTTTACTTGTACTCACTATTATATCAAACAATAAATAACATTTCAATCTTCCAATCAGTTCTATCATTCAATAATCTCAAGTTGTGTGGGCAACAAACCATACAGATATAACAACTAACTTTTATCATAGCGATTGCCAAGTATTGAACATTGAAAAAATAATGGTTGCCAACTAACTTTTTTATTATTACAGTCATAATCATGATATACCTTTTTGAAACGCTTACGACGAGCCCTTTGATTTGATACCCATATTGCAGTATTCGAAACAGCTTTTTTTTCACACTTCTTCTTTATTTTGACACCTCACAGTCCCCATGTTTCTAAGAACACTGGCCAATCAAGGCTAATCTAACGACGTATTAATTGTATAAAATCAAGATACGCGCGAAAAACAACCCTTCCTTACAGTCGGGTAAAAACTGTTAATCACCAACAAGATTTAATCTTTTTCGCTATACAGATTGTGCGTTGAGCGAGGTATTGGATATAGTTGTTCTTCTATAGAACCAATCGAAGAAAATTAAATTAATAAACCAATAGAATTAGTAGGTGTGCATTGCTTCGCGTATTCCAGCGTTGTAATGTCACACGAAAGATGAATTCGTTCGTGCGTTTCTGGTAGAAACTGACTATCCTTAATCTGATCTGATCTGAATCTGATTATCCTTTCAGAGCCCCCTTTTATATCAGACTTTGACATGATGGACGTTCAGCTGAAGGAAGGTGACAACGCTACCCTTGAGTGCAATGCTCACGGAACACCGACACCCACCGTTACGTGGACTTACAAGTTGGTATCGCTTCTGAAGGGTGTAATAGCCCTTTTCATTTTAAAAAACATCATATAGTAGTAGCTTTTTGAATAAGTTATGTCACTGAAGTTCTTCTCTTCTGGCTGGAGATTAGATTTTTTATGATTTTTATTAAGTTTCTTAGAGGGTTTATATTCACAAGTGGACCAGTTAGGCGCCGCTGTTGTCTCGACAATAATATCGGGTCGAGACCCGATATTATTTCAGATAATTATATGGAGATGCACAAGAGATGCGTACAAGATGTTTTAACGTATTGTATTTTAAAATTTATATTTTAAATCTGCCTTCCATTTTATGTGGTCACTAATTTGATATCAGACTTTGAGTCATTTGAGATTTTTATGTGATTTTTATCTTATACTATAGTAACTCAAACTGGCACGTCAAGAAGACATCTCTATCTGCGGTGAACATATCAACCAAGTACGAGGGTCTATTCCGCTGCGAGGCAACGAACAGTGCGGGTGTGACGCACATAGTGTACCGCGTGACCGTCGTGTCGTCACCGAGAGTGACGGAGGTAGTGGCGTTTGTGGGCGGTGAGGGGACCAGCGTCGAGGGTACTGCTGGAGTTGTGGTGAGTTGTAGTTTCTTCAACTGAGACATAGGCCTCTCCTAATATACGCCACAACACCTGGTCCTTCGCCACACGAACCCAGCACCATACCAGCGGCGTTTGTTGGATCCTCGATCCATCTGGCTGAGTCGGCCTGCTGAGAAACTGAAAATAATACTAGCTATATTTTTTTTAAATTGAATTAATTATTGAAAATTGCAGTAGGTTATATTTCTTTTTGTAAACGTCGATTTTTATTAATATAACAACAACAACAACAAAGCTTCATCTGTACCTTTGGAAAGAAGTTCCATAAGTGTGATTTGGGATTAAATGTAACGTTACATTATACATTGCCCAATGCGTGAAGAACTTCGGTCCTGAAGACTTCGGTATTTTCCAGCAAGGTTCGAACATAAGGATAGCATGCAAGGCGTCCGGGAACCCGGTCCCGGACATACAGTGGGTGAGACAGGGCCGGGCGCTGAGCGAGAACCGGGACGATATCGACTACGCCGACTTGACTCTCAGTGGCGTTGAGACTAGCCAGAAAGGGCTATATACTTGTGTGGCTAGTAATGAAGGTGGAACTGATAGCAGGAGGATCAAGTTAGATGTATTTGGTAAGTAGATGTACGAGTATAAAAAATATGATAAATAGATATCCTAGCTTGGACTCTGGCGTTTATGTACGAATCAGGTTCTGTGTAGCTGAAATTAAATCCTAATAGAGGACTTATAAACTTTATTTTACTTTCTATCTTTAGATTCAGAGGTTGACATTTTAACGTGACTATACCTACAATGTAAGCGAATCGAGGCGAATGTGCGCAGACGCCGACAAATATATGAAACTGTGTGCGGGGCTCATTACCCCGTAATGCGCAGAGTGTGTGCAATGCTGTGCTTTGATATTAGTAAAATAAACTTTTTTATTCAGGAATGCCAGATCTTATTATGAAAGCCGGGCAAGAGCATGTCGTACCATGCTCAGTGTAGGGTACTGCAGCCGTTATTAAAAATAAATGCACTAAATACGAAAAAAATGATTTGAATAATTGCACCAGCAGAAGAGCATTACTACAAGACACCTTTTCACCAATATTTATTGTGTAGTTTTTGAGTAAAATGCCTGTGACATACTTACGGCCAGCAGACCTAAGACTCCTAAACAACGTTATTACACCATGACATATAGATGGGTGATGGCCCATCGTGCCTGTGATCACCTTAGACCGCTGGCCGTGTTCCTAGTCTTTCTTCAATCGTATAGAAATTTCAGTCCTGTCGGACTTTAAGGGTGAGGGAATGGAGAGAGTACTGGTGTCGACGCACATACTAGTGCTTTATAGCTATACTAGCTGACCCGCGCAACTTAGTCTGCGTAAATTTTCCCTTTTTTCTTTTTTCTTCCTTTTGTTTTTTTACAACATTTTTCATTGCTGCTCCGCTCCTATTGGTCGTAGCGTGATGTTATAACCTATAACCTTCCTAGATAAATGAGCTATACAACAATAAAATATTTTTTCAATGCGGCTCAGTAGTTCCTGAGATTATCGCGTTCAAACAAACAAACAAACTCTTAAGGGTATAAAAAATAGATAGTAGCCGATTCTCAGGCTTACTGAATATGCATAAAAAATTTCATGAGAAGCCAAGAAAAATTTCGGAGGAGTATGGGAACGAACATTGTGACACGAGAATTTTATATATTAGATATAAGATCTGCGTATTAGCTAGTCTCTCGTCTTGACCGAAACCACAAACTTTTCAGAACCCCCAAAAATCTTCCAAACCCTACTCGAAACGAACAACTCTTCAGAGACGAACATCGAAGTGATATCAGGCCAGTCTTTCTACCTGCACTGCCATCCATTCGGGAATCCTATGCCAGAACTGTACTGGTTTAAGAACGACGTGCCTCTCAAACTGTTTGATGACTCTATGGTGTCAACTGAATTTGGCGAGGTTATAGAGGTGAAAGAAGCCAATGAAGAACAGAACGGAAACTACACTTGCGTCGCCAGAAATAAAGTGGGGAATATCAGTTTGAGTTATCTGGTTGATGTTTTAGGTGAGTTTACAAAAATGAATTCAGATATAAACCGCTAACGTTGGGACATAAAAGCTTGTCGCGAGATTTTCTTTATGCTGTGCGTACAAAATGCAGTGTACTTAGTACTGTCGATCATTAACCTTAAGTAGAGTCAACTTGCTAAGTCTTAATAACGACCTCTTTTCTGTCGTATAAATATTCTTACAAATAAATCATTAACGAATACAACTCGTCACTTTATTTCAGTACCACCACCGTCTCCTAAGGAGAGTACAAAGAACATAACAGTAAAGCTGGGCAAACAGTTGGTACTGCGGTGTGAGCCGGCGGGCACGCGGCCCACCGCCATGTGGATCAAACATCCCTACACTGAGATCACTTCTGACTCGCGAATATCATTGACTGATGATAGTTTTACTTTGGTGAGTTTGTTTTTCCTTTTTGTATCTTTTTGATACTGGCTTTCGTTTGCATACGCAGGATAATTTTTAGGGGGGGGGGGGGGGAATGTTTTCGCAATTTCGGGAGAAGGGGTTTGGGTGGTAGGTACAATTAACTAAAAACCGGACAAGAGCATGTCGGACCATGCTCAGTGTAGAGTTCCGTAGTTATTGCTGTATGAAAAAAAACAATTTGAATAATTGCACCAGCGGAAGACCGTGTGTTCATGGCACTTACGCCCTTTTAGTTCGCCCCGATTCAAAAGAAGGACGGGGGAACACTACATATGCGACTTTCGCAGCGATTATTTCCAAAAATATTAACTTAATCAAAACAGTTTATTAGAAACCTTAAAACCTGTTTTAAAAATACCTGTCGACTTATGTGCCACCCGGTGATGTTAACTGAAAAAAACAGCTTCTGTTACAGGTATGAAGTGCCCCCCCCCCCCCCCCTAAAAATATTTGTTTTTATTATTTTCAAATTATCCAACAAACTAATAGCTATTAAACTAAGTAGCGCCTACTACAAGACACCTTTTCACCAAATTTCATCAATATTTATCCTGCAGTCATTAAATAAAATGCCTGTGACATACAGACGGACAGACAGACAGACGGACATGTCGAAACTATAACAGTTCCGTTTTAGGCTTTATGTATTTTGGTTACGGAACCCAAAAATCGACCACATGTATACAGTGTGCCTATGTTTTTGCAATTTGGGGGGTGGGTTGAACTCCAAATTCCCCTGGGTACCCATTCATCTTTTCATCTCTAGTTATTCAAATCACCACCCCTTGCACAGCATTGTAATGAAGTTCCCATCAAAATGGGTCGAAGATTACCCATTTGATAGAAATTTCGTTATTTAAATAGACAGGCAAATATATTAGAAAACCGTTGTTTTCATGTTACTGTGGAGGGCAAAGCGTTGCGTCCTTTCAACACAAACACAAAGGTCCAGAATTCTCCGACCAGACGAGGTGACACAGTGTCTAACACATATGCATATACATCCATACAAGTCACCAACGTTAACATTGTGTCCCTGAATTCTATGGATGTATATCTAGCAACTATGAGAACTTCAATATCGCGATTCAGGATTCGAACTGATGAACTTACGAGTATATGTGAGTGCCGCGGCCGCCACATTACCAAGCACACACTTCAATTTTATTTATTTGTAACAGAAAGATGTAGTAAGATTTCATCATCACCGGAGAGCGCATATTATCAGTATTTCACCGGCCTTGATGCCAAATAGGTAAAAGGCGTAAGGCATAAGTATTATACCTCTCCTTGTGCAAAATTCGATTCAATTATTATGGCATATAACTTTTTCATTGATAAATAATGGAACGAAAAAATGATAAACGAAATTTTTGGGGTACTCCGATTTTGTGCATTCAGTACCATGGGTACATAACGACAATAAGAACAGATACAGTTCACTTATATTGAGATTTACCACACCTTTCTGCCACACGTTGTATAATCTTGATATTTTTCAGACAATAAACAAAACGTTAGTATCAGACAGCGGCAAGTACTCCTGCATCCTATTAAACAGAGTTGGTACCACAGAGGTGACGTTCGACGTGACAGTACATAAGCGGCCGTCCATTTCTGGCAATGTTGGCGCCAACTTTGTGGAGGGACATGTCGTGCCGTTGAGACGCAGCATTGTACTGAAGTGTGAGGCCGATGGACATCCGATACCTGATCTTACTTGGCTGAAGGTAACTTGACTCTTAACTCAAACTTAGGCATAGAATCGTTTCAATTTAGAATCAAATTTGAACCCCCAACTTTTTTTTTTTTTTATGTGGGATTGTGGGTCGCATATTACTAGCAATCTTGTTAACCCCTCCAGCTAAGCTAAATTGCTTATGCTTGGAGTGAGTTCACGTCGGTAGTATAATGGGTAGGATTTGAACCCACGATCTCTCGATTGCGAGCCCAATGCCTTAGTCTAAGTTTGTATATGCTAAAGTACCTGGTGCTGCCGAAAGTGGATCTAGTCTTGCCCAAGACATAGTTAAACATACAAACTATATAATGACACATGTCCTCCTTTCCCCTTGGCCCTGGTCGTATACGGTAAAATCTCAATGTAGCGGGAGACTTCACAAACATTAATTTCAGGGACACAAAGTATTTTCAAATTCGGAAATACAAACACACAAAATGGTGTCCCACCGAGACAGTCGAATTGTCTTGACCAGAGACATTATTGTTCGACAGGACACCCAGGAGCTAAGTTCAAGTGCGACGAACATCCACCGCGTGCTCGGCAACAGCCTTCTGGCGATATGGGGCGCGACCGTGAGGGACGCGGGACAGTACATCTGTATGGCAGAGAACCAGGCTGGCTTCGCGCACAGGAGATACAACGTCGCTGTACAAGGTATTAACTAGGTTTCACCCAAGATATGAGGCTTCTATACGGTGTTTGATGAATGAATAATAATAAAAATTATAACTTAGGAAGTGCAACTGACCAACCCTGTGCCAGCGACATATACAGAACCACAACTTACCAAACCTTTTTTTTTTGTTGATGTGGCGGTTTTGATGTGGCCAGTCGGTCCTGCCACCGGGCCATGATTGCCCGGTGGGCCTCACCGCGCCAAGCGCGAAGCTCCTCGGGCAGGGGCACCGAACCCCCTGCCCGAACAGCCACCGCCCGCCAATACACTTCGGCGAGCACTTCCGCCTCCAAATCCCACGGAGCCGGCTAATGCGCACGCCGCCTCTGCAGACACCGTGCGGTATCCCCGTATGGCCCTGACCGCCATGGTCCGCTGGGGTCTCCCTAAGCGAACCCTATTCTGGGCGGTCAGGGACGCCGCCCACACGAGTGCGCCGTAGAGAGCCATTGACCGCACCACCCCCGTGTACAACCGTCTACTAGAGGCACTAGGCCCGCCTCAACTGACCGACATACACAGAACCACAACTGACCAACTCCGTGCCAGCGACATACACAGAACCACAACTGACCGATCCCGTGCCAGCGACATACACAAAACCACAACTGACCAACTCCGTGCCAGCGACATACACGTACCCACAACTGATCAACCCTTTTTTTTTTTTTTGTTTTTTTGATCTGGCGGGAAAAAATCCTTACGAACACCCCCACCGTCCGGGGAAGACGGTGGAGGTAGTGTGGGGTTTGCACCTACTAAAAAACCCGCCGTGTATCTCCCGCCACCTTCGCGAACGGGCCGCCGGAATTTGTTATATCGTCGGCGGCCCGCCCAGTGGCAATGCCCGGAAGCGATGTTATTGCATTCCGGGCATTTCACACCTACGCGGCACCTGGATACACACAGGGTGCCGCGCCTCCACGGAAGGCCGCGGGCGGGGCACATTACCCCGTACTAGGCCCGCAGCCCCACCTAAGGTGGCATCAGGCGCAGATATGCGCGCCGACGCCGCCCGGTTCGCCGGCGACGGAGCGGATCCGCGACGGAGCGGATCCGCCAGGGAGCTCTCTTCCCTGACGCGCTCCGCCGCCTCCTTCTGCGAGATGACGTCCTCGCAGAAGGATGCGACCGCATTCCACGACCCCTCGCCCCGGACCATGGACAGAACCACGGCCGGCAACGAGAGGTCACTTCCGACCACTGCGGTGAGAACTCGACGCTGCCCCTCCCAAGCTGGACAATGCTGGAGGGTGTGTTGCGCCGAGTCCTCACCGCAGTCGCAGTGGTGGCAGCCAGGACTCGGTTCCCTCCTAGCGACCGTGTGCAGGTACTTCCCAAAGCACCCGTGCCCGGAAAGGACCTGCACCAGCCGGAAGGAAAGGGTCCCATGCTGCCGCCCCGCCCACTCCTCCAGGACCGGCTGGAGCGCCTCCACGGTTCGGACACCTGCCCGTGGAGTCTCCAGTCGGTCCTGCCACCGGGCCATGATTGCCCGGTGGGCCTCACCGCGCCAAGCGTGAAGCTCCTCGGGCAGGGGCACCGAACCCCCGGCCCGAACAGCCACCGCCCGCCGATACACTTCGGCGAGCACTTCCGCCTCCAAATCCCACGGGGGTGTGCCGGCCAATGCGCACGCCGCCTCTGCAGACACCGTGCGGTATCCGCGTATGGCCCTGACCACCATGGTCCGCTGGGGTCTCCCTAAGCGGACCCTATTCTGGGCGGTCAGGGACGCCGCCCACACGGGTGCGCCGTAGAGAGCCATTGACCGCACCACCCCCGTGTACAACCGTCTACTCGAGGCACTAGGCCCGCCCAGGTTCGGCAACAGCCTCCCCAGTGCGGACGCAGTAGCCTCGAGCTTAGGCGCCAAAATGCGGAAGTGCTCGTCGAAGAGCCACCGCCCGACAACTGATCAACCCTGTGCCAGCGACATACACAGAACCACAACTGACCGATCCCGTGCCAGCGACATACACAGAACCACAACTGACCGATCCCGTGCCAGCGACATACACAGAACCACAACTGACCGATCCCGTGCCAGCGACATACACAGAACCACAACTGACCAACTCCGTGCCAGCGACATACACGTACCCACAACTGATCAACCCTGTGCCAGCGACATACACAGAACCACAACTGACCGATCCCGTGCCAGCGACATACACATAACCACAACTGACCAACTCCGTGCCAGCGACATACACGTACCCACAACTGATCAACCCTGTGCCAGCGACATACACAGAACCACAACTGACCGATCCCGTGCCAGCGACATACACAGAACCACAACTGACCGATCCCGTGCCAGCGACATACACAGAACCACAACTGACCAACTCCGTGCCAGCGACATACACGTACCCCACAACTGATCAACCCTGTGCCAGCGACATACACAGAACCACAACTGACCGATCCCGTGCCAGCGACATACACAGAACCACAACTGACCAACTCCGTGCCAGCGACATACACGTACCCACAACTGATCAACCCTGTGCCAGTGACATACACAGAACCACAACTGACCGATCCCGTGCCAGCGACATACACAGAACCACAACTGACCAACTCCGTGCCAGCGACATACACGTACCCACAACTGATCAACCCTGTGCCAGTGACATACACAGAACCACAACTGACCGATCCCGTGCCAGCGACATACACAGAACCACAACTGACCAACCCCGTGCCAGCGACAATTTGTAAGAACGACTCTCATTTAGTTCTTTGAACGTTTGGGCCTCTGGGTACTTGGCACTATTCAGGGCACGTCTAACGCAAGCTACGCCTCTAATCTCCAATGTCCAATCTCTGCTATGTTCCAGTGCCTGCAAAATGGAGCGGTTGGTCACCGTGGTCGTACTGCAACGTGACGTGCGGCACCGGCTACCAGACGAGGACCCGTGTCTGCCACTACGTCGACGACTATAACAATACTTACGGTACGCTTATTTTTATCATCTCATCATCTTCCTGCTTTTATCCCAATTACTATAGCATATATTTCATAGATGGCGCTACATATTTTTTTTACGGACGTAATCTGTCTTTTTTCAGCAACAAACACATAAATTGTAGAAAATATCGAATACTTTTTAATAGGGTAGATGAATGTCAAGTCAAATCAGTATCTTTTTAAGAAACGTCAAAACGATGCGCCTCGTACTAATTTATATGAAATACAAAACAATGACGTCATTCTTTTGTATGGCCAAATCATGTAGTTTCAATGTTTGTTTTGATGTTTATAAATTCATGACAACGTAAAATTGTAGAGAAACATTGTTTTTCAGAATATTTTTGCAAATGCTATTTCCTGTATAGTGTAAAATATTGATTGTTATTGTAGTCATCTACCCAATTGTAATGTAATATGGTTTTTCATTTCTACAGTTTTATTATAATAGATTTGAAATAATGTTAAAATCACAATTCATTCATCACTCTTTTATCGCAGTGAATACCTACATAGTATCTTACTTAAGATAACCAAAGTAAATAAGGTACGGCGAAAAAAAACTATAACCAGGCGCGGATGGCCAGGAGGTGGGGCAATAGGGGCAATTGCCCACCCCAGACTTCAACATTTTCAAGAGTTCAGCATAAGTCAAAATACTTTAACAAAGTGCCCCTCCCCCCCAAATCATGATCCTTTATCCGCGCCTGACTATAACATTAAGAAAAACACACACAAAAATCAAAACACCTCGGAGATAAGGTTTTGTAAAGGTTATCAAAAAATGTGTATATTTTGGAATACATTTTGAATGTTATTTAATAGTGGGTATTAATTGTAAATTCGTTTTTAATTCCTAATGTTTATGTTCCAAATTCAAATAAATCTATACTAATATTATAAAGCTGAAGAGTTTGTTTGTTTGAACGCGGTAATCTTGAATGTGAATGAATTATTTTACTGTTCGATAGCCCATTTATCGAGGAAGGCTATAGGCTATATAATATCACGCTACGGCCAATAGGTGTGGAGCATCAATGAGAAACGTTGCGTAACGGGGAAATTTACGAAGACGAAGTTGCGCGGGACAGCTATTTTTTTATAAATTTCGTATTTTGTTCTACGGAGTCTGTTTTATCGTGTGCATAGTATAAAAAAAAAACAATACGCGTCAAAGGAAATAAAAAACCTTGGAAACAGTTTATTTAATAACTTGTATTTCGGTTCTATGCTACAATCAAATCTATGTTCATACAAAAAAAAACGTTGTGGAATGTTTTTCCATTCTTCTTGAATTGCATGTTGCAGCTGGCTAAGAGTCTCTGGACCACGATCTCTTGCTCAAATTCGTTTTCGAACTCTTTTTAAATCATCCCAAAGATTTTCTATGGGATTTATGTCAGCGCTTCTTGCTGACCATTCTGCAAAGATACCAACTTCTGTAAGATAATCTCGTTCTATGACCGCAATGTGAGCCCTAGCTTTATCGTACATGAATACGAATTCATCGCCAATAAAATGTGAATAGGGGATCACATTTGACATTGTTCGACATAACAATGAGAGTTTATTGTAGGCAGATGATGTCCAGATATGGACGGATATATCGTGGTGCTAATTCCTCCCCATACTGTCCACGAACCGCCGTCATAGCTCGCCTTTTAATGCAGCAATATGCATAGCTATCTCATTTTCGCCTGTCCAGCTTGTTTCTTCCGTCATTACCATACAGCATAATTTTACACTCATTCGAAAAGAGAACGTTGCTCCACTGTAGGTATGACCAACTTATGTGTTCACGTCTAAAATTAAGGCGCGATCTTCGATGCTCTGCTGTTAATGTCGGACCATTTTCTGGCTTGTGCGGTACCAGTCCACGTTCCTTCAACCTTCTTCTAATCGTAGAGTCACTTATAGCACAGATAATATAATACTATACTAGTACTTATAGTTACACTTCGTACAATACGGAGCTGTTGCTGCAGTTGAAAAGCATTAAGACGTCGATTTCGCAGATATATCGATCTATTCCGAACCGATGATATATCGATATATCTATTTCTTCCGAACCGATGATACATCGATCTATTCCGAACCGATACCACTTTTTAAAATAATTTAATTGAATGTACGAATGAATACCAACAACTTAAATTTGGTACAGTCAGCTCAGTCAAACTTAATCACACCCCCGCAAAATGATGTACCTACTTTTAAGAAAACGTACAATAATTCTGATGAGTGTAGGATATTTATTTTGAAACTCAAAAAAAATAAATTTGGGCACCTCGGTATGGATTGAGTTTAATATATTTTACTTAGTACTAAGTTTTACTTTTGGTGAGCTATTTAAATTGTAGCTCTAAAAAATACAGTCGAATTGAGAACCTCCTCCTTTTTTTTAGTCGGTTGATTAATCCATTCATCTCAACTGCTGAGACTAGAATTAATATACGCATTCGACGGGAACCGTTGGAGATTGTTAGATATATATTCCCTCGGACTAAGATGGCACAAGCGCTTTGTGGTTCAGGTATAAGAAGCGTACCATCGTGGTTCAAGAGAAACACTACATTCTACTTTAGATTTCCCCGCCTAACTTCATATTGCGATTTTCACCGTCTCGACCTGTTGCTATTGATAGATAACTGTAAGATTGACGAGTTTTATAAGTGAGAATGTCTCGCCTCGTAATGTGGGTCGCACTACAACTTTACTCCTTCACTGCCTGATGTCGCTCTAAGGTACCTACTGGTAAAATGTGGTGTTACAATCTCTGTGTTCTTGTTAAACTTACCTCTTTGTATAAACCTACATAGTAAAAATTAGAAAATGTTTACTTTGACATTTAATTACAAAATTGACATTAGCGACAATTGACAGCAACATAGCGATTGATGTGCCAATTTGGTGCCAATGTGCATTCCGATTTCTAGACATTTAAAATAATCTTTCAAACGGATTTTTACCTATTGTTTTTACTACTTTAAGATTAGGTACAATTTCTGATCTCAAATTCAACTAAGAACTTATACAAAATGCCTCTAATCGATATAACTAATCCCGACATCATAAAGTTTCTCGTTGAAAACTATGAAAAGACATCCCGTCTTCGAATGAAATGGAACAGTCTCTATGGAGAAAAGTTGAAGCATGCGGCAACTTTACAACGTGAAGAGAAAGGATACTTTGAAACAGATGTACTAAACGCAGCGATGAAAGCTGGGATGCCAACAATAACGAGAGATTTCATATCTGGAGCACGAAATAGAAGACTGAGACCTATACGCGATACTAAACACGTTCCAGGAGTTGCTGATATGATAAAAGGACATTCTATTATAGGTATTGGTCTTGGTGATGGTAAAAAAGACCCCAGATTGGCGAGGCCTGATACTGATACCAGTATAGATCCATTAATGCGGCCAGTCAGCCGAGAGCAAACGAAAATTATTTACAAGGGCATACCCAATTTCGGACGTGCTATGTATATCAAAGCTAGAAATAAAATGGCACCTGAGGATAAGTACTACTTCAGCCAATGCAGTAGTTGGGATTATGGTTGGAGAATGAAAGATAGTTTCTTCGGTAAAACAGCGCCCAAGTACGGTCGCGTATGTCGGTTGAGTCGGGATGGTAAGAGCCGCAGCGGTCCCCAGCCCGATCCTAGTCACTACAAAAGTGCCGACATCGTTTCTACCCAAAAATGTACTGCAGTATGAGTTTTTGTTACGTGTTCAAGTTTATTATCGGCTGTTTTTCATAATCTATCTATAGATGGATTTGGCTACTGGTATAATCTCTAGTAGCCAAATCGATCTTTAGATAGAATATTGAACGGCCGTAAGATGATAGGTAAGTATAGTTTAGTGACGTTTTTGAATAATCTCCAGAATAAAACCTTTTCGAGGGCTTTAATAATGGTACCGGTGACTACTAACAATACCTAAATATATGAAAGGCACTCGCTTATAGATTACGTTTTGTGTACTCGTTTGTGAGCTGTTATTAGTGGCTCAGTATATTGAGTTCATGTTGCTTCGAATTAATTAGGCTAAACTGAGTATCTGCCTACGGTCAGTTTAGCCTAACTTCCTATGCCTGCTGGTACATACAGTGAACGTAAATTTACTATACTTTGTATATTATTTTGCTGTAATTGATTGATATTGTTTTATTAACTAGTATTTAAACACTAGATTTTGTTTTAGAAGAATGATTCTTTATAATTTTGTTAAAATAACTTTAATTTACTTCTATATATTATTATGTAATAAAGATTACCTATGATTCTTGCTTGTTTTTAAGTCTAGTATTTGTGAATGACTTACTACTAAAAAAACTAAGAACCCAAATGAATTTAGTTCAGAATAACAACTTTTTCAAAATGACTAATTCACGTGTCGTCGCGTAGGTACATGTGCATTTGGATTGAGTGATCTTTTTTTAATTTCGTGACGAAATTTTATTGTACATTTAATCAATAAAATAAAGTTTTAAAAACTATAACCTGACTACGACATAATACCTATCGTGAACTAAAAAGTATGAAATAAAATAATATTCTTGGCCGATATTTGTATCCAGCCAGTATTAAATAGTCATATAAAGAAAATAGCCGTGGTCACATAGTATCTTTGATCTGCTCATCTTTTACCGATTGCCATGCGACCATATTTTTAGTTTATTTAAGAATAAAGTGTTGTAGGGTACCATACCTACGATTTTAACTTTTAATGATTTTTTTTCGACTCTACATATTTTATTGTTATATGCTGCGACGCATGTTTTATTTACTTTTATACGAGATTTTGTGCACAAACGTAAGTTTACGTTACAGTGACAATATCAGTGGTTGCCCTGTTTTAAGCAAGTACAGTGTAAGTAGGTACTATACGTATTTATTCACACTCCTAAAATTATATTATTTTAGGTCAATCATCAGTTATATAAATAATACAGAAATAATTGTTTTTAATACTATAATCCAACTGTCTACTATTTTTTTTTTAAGATAACTTTCAATGTATATTTATACGTAGGTCGCGGGCTCGAATCCTACCATTCCTACCCATTATTATTTCCACTACCGACGTGAACCCACTCCTAACACAAGCCGTTAACAGGATTGTTAGTAATGTGTGACCACAATCCACATTGCTAGGCACAATTTATATATAACATTTCAAAATCATTGAAAATCGTGGAAACCGACCTAATTCTTGGCTATTAGCGCCAAGAATTGGGTTTCCACGATTTTCCCTAAAATATATTTAAAGTTTACTGATAACTTCGCATTGAAAGTATGTTACGTATTAAAGTAGGGACAAGATAATAGGTCACTTTTGACAGATGTCAGTTTTATATTCATAGTGAGGTGACCTGCTTAAAAACATCGATTAAATGAATGAATCGAATGAATCGATACAGACTTGAAACATATGTGAATTTTAAAAATGATCATGCGAATCCCTGTCCCATTATTATTTTTTCTTTCATAAATTAAAGGTGCAAAATAAGACAAGTACCTACGTAATTTAACAAAAAAATTGCTTTTATTCACTTGAACTATCGGAACTGCTATCTTCATCACTGCTGTCAGCACTCAGAGATATTATTAATTCATTTTCAATAATATTGTCTATTCTCACATCTCGTTCAAAATCTTGTAAAATTATTTTCTTTGTCTTCTCCACGACTTTTCGCCAGTCTTCTGTAGTGACTTCTGCACATGCAGTTTGTAGCAGAGTCATCATTTTAGCAGTACTGAAGGGTGGTTCAGTATTGTTCCGCGCTGCATGACCCTTTATTTGTGCCCAAATAAGCTCGATGGCGTTATACTGGCAATGGTAGGGAGGCAATCGAATAACTTCGTGTCCATGCTCTAGGGCTAGTTCATCGATTACATAGCGGAGCTTGGACGGCTTAGTTGCTTTTACCAGATTTAACAACTCAACTTTTAATAAAGTTGGACTTGCCTCCACACCATTTCTTACCAGCCACGAGACAATTTCTTGCTTTTTATTTGCTTGAGTTGGTGGTTTATCAACTTGTACAGAATGATACGGAGCATTGTCCATTATAATTTTCGATGGGTTTTCTAAGCTGACTAGCAGCTTCTCAAACCACTCTTTAAAAACATCAAAGTTCATTTCCTCATGGTAATCTGTTGTAGTTTTAGAGGCGAATGCGAGGAGGCAGTCTGGAATAAAACCTTGAGAAGCTGATCCCGCGTGACATATAATAAGTCGGGCTCCTTTTCCCGATGGAACTTTTGAGGTGGAGGCCGCTGTATCATCGGTCCATGTCCGCGCAACCGTATGGTTCGCATTCAACCATGTTTCGTCAATAAACACGACATTGTCCCAATCCGTAATTTTATTTACCTGACGTAAGAATGTTATTCTCTTCAAAATAATATCGTAGCGTTCTAGCAGGATTTTCCGCTTGTCGGATTTTTAAATCTAAAGCCAATCGATTTCAAAACCTTTGATAGAGACGATTTGCCTCCAAAAAATAAGCCTGCGCCTTTTAACGAACTCAATAGCTTTTCCCGTGTAGGATATTCTTTTCTCGAGTAATATCCATAAATGTGGTTGCGAATTGCAGCAGCATCAAAATTATCAACGTCAACAATTTTCTTGTCCCTCTTTCGTTTTTTCGGTGTACGTAAAGTATTATCTTCTGAGCCTGATGGTCCGTATTTCTCTTTCAGAATTTGAGTTACTGTCTTCTTCCCTATTCCCAATGCTTCGGCAACGCGTTCTCTCGGTGGTTTCAATGGTAAAAGAGGCCCATCGTTAACTGATTCACGTCCAAAATAATTGTACAATTTCAGCACTAGTTCGCGAGATTGACTGTTTAGAGTTTTCCCTCGTTTCGACATAGTAAGACTGTAATGTTTTTCTTGTTTAATAATCGTTAAGCAATCGGAGTCCAATTTATAGCCAGGTAAACGTAGTCAGTAAGATCAGTTCAATGAAAAAGCCGGATCAGAAGAAAATAACAGAGAGCACACCAAAAACGCACAGTCACTTCGCACAACAACAAAAGACTGCGTCATCATCATGTTATGGCGACATGACATGCGTCATCGACAGGCACTGGTGTTGCCAGCAACATCCACCTAAATTGCACCCAACATCAATGACCTTTCTATTTAGTTATTTTTTTGTATTTTCATAGTTAGTTAAAAGAATAATAAATATGTATAATTAGGTTTTATTATAATCACAACGTGGTTATAAATTTATGGTGATTTTTCTTCACAAGTAATCATTGCATTCGATTCAACTTACAATCCTATCAGCTTTCGATTTTTAGAGTAACATCCCTAGTGTTTAAAAAGAAAAAGGGTTGACTGACGCAACATTGTAACGACGTTCAGTTCTTTAGATCAGAAATTGTTTATTATGTTTAGAATGGTTTATTAGTGAAAGCAAATCGTAAAATTACTCGTATCGGTCATTATTACAATAAATATGTAAACGTAATTGAAAAAAGTTAAGCAATTGTGCAGTTCTTATTTTATGCCCGCCGTTACAAGGTTACGTTGTTGAATTTTGATGAAATGTCAAAAGTGACCTATTATCTTGTCCCTACTTTATATTATATAATTTCAATATTAACTTGTGTAATAGGTACTAATTTAACAAAGACGATTTGATGATTTAAAAGTAAGTAAGTTAAAAATGTGACAAATGAAAAAAATGTGTTTAATTATTCAGATTCAGTCAATATACTGGAAATATATAATTTCCTCATTATAAGGGCATAATGTCTGAAGCTGGTATACATTTTATTTTTTGAGCTTGACGAGCAGTGCGGCCAACATTGACAAGTCAAGGGACACTTAATGATGAACGCACTATATTATCCATCGAACTGTCAGTTATACAGGCAAAATAAATCCCAATCTACGTATACTTAGGCCTGACACTGCAGGCTTCATCGGTTACGAATTTACGATGCACAATAAGATGGATTTCGCGTTTCGAATACATTAGAATGGACTCCTGAAATGTTATGATATACCTATGCTATTTTATTCTCCTAATAGTTTTAGGAACCGGTGTTGGTGATGGTGATGGTGGTGGTGGTAGTAGTATTGGTGATGATGGTGGTGGTAATGGTGGTGGTGGTGATAGTGATGGTGGTAGTGGTGATGATGGTGCTGGTTACCATCACTACCACCACCATCAGCACCACTACCAACACTATCACCACCACTATCATCATCACCATCACCACTACTACCACCATCACCATCACCAACACCGGTTGTAGTTTCCATATTTTTGTTTGTTTGTCCTTATTAAGTTTAGCTAGAGGATTAACAAGATTACTAGTAGTATGGGCTTAGTCCCCTTTACAGAATGTCGCTTGCTCGCGAAATGTCCCTATTGCAGAATGTCTCTTTCGCAAAATGTCTCTATCGCAGAATGTATTTTTCGCGAAATGTCTATTTCGCAAAATGTCTCTCTGTAACTACAATTCTTTAAAGACCACATTCCTAGTTGTTTTAAAATATTCTGATTAGTTAATATTTCTATGTTTCAGATAATTCTTCGAACTCCGAGAAAATAGTATTAGACGAGACTGCGTGTAAAGGTCCCAGGGAAGACAAATTAAAGTGTCAGATGCATCCGTGTGACGTAAGTAATGTGACCTGAAGCGTAACCTGCCCAGGAATATATTGGGAAGGAAGTCAGTTCAAGTCAATGGGAGGGGAAAGATTCACTGACCCATGAATAAATCTGGATGAAACACGGGAACAAGTTGCCGTTTTTTTCGAGTGATTAAATTCTAAGGCAGGTCGTGTAGTGTCTCTGTTACAGTGGGATGGGGCGTTTGTTTGAACTTCCAAATCCCTCTTTCCCTGAGTTTTCCATATAGCGCTGGAATTTTACCTGATCGATTTCAAATGTGTACCTACAACACTTTGCGAGTTTATATTTGTGTAGATGACTACAAGAACAATCAATCCACCTAATTAGGAAATAACTTTTTTCTAAAAAACAATGGTTTTGTTCAGAATTTAACGTGGTCAGGAATTTATAAACATCAAACAAACATTAAAATTAAATGATTTGACCATACGAAATAGACATCAGTGATTTGTATTTCATATAAATTGTACAGTTTTGATGTTTCTTAAAAATATACTTCTTTGACTTGACAGTCGTGTATCCTATTTATAAGTCATGTTTTTATTTTTTTAATGTAAGTTAATGTTGTACAGTTAGGTGAGGGTACACCAAGTTGGTCCCGCTGGTCCCGATGGTCCGAGTGTTCCAGCTCGTGCGGGGCCGGCACACAGGCGCGGACCAGGCGCTGTAGGACCAGGACCAACAAGTGCCAGGGCGACAATGTAGAGGTAGGTTCACCATATAGAGGTCAATTGGTCCGAGTGTTCCAGCTCGTGCGGGGCCGGCACACAGGCGCGGACCAGGCGCTGTAGGACCAGGACCAACAAGTGCCAGGGCGACAATGTAGAGGTAGGTTCACCATATAGAGGTCAATTGGTCCGAGTGTTCCAGCTCGTGCGGGGCCGGCACACAGTCGCGGACCAGGCGCTGTAGGACCAGGACCAACAAGTGCGTGGGCGACAATGTGGAGGTAGGTCCACAATATAGAGGTCAATTGGTCCGAGTGTTCCAGCTCGTGCGGGGCCGGCACACAGTTGCGGACCAGGCGCTGTAGGACCAGGACCAACAAGTGCCAGGGCGACAATGTAGAGGTAGGTTCACCATATAGAGGTCAATTGGTCCGAGTGTTCCAGCTCGTGCGGGGCCGGCACACAGGCGCGGACCAGGCGCTGTAGGACCAGGACCAACAAGTGCCAGGGCGACAATGTAGAGGTAGGTTCACCATATAGAGGTCAATTGGTCCGAGTGTTCCAGCTCGTGCGGGGCCGGCACACAGTCGCGGACCAGGCGCTGTAGGACCAGGACCAACAAGTGCGTGGGCAACAATGTGGAGGTAGGTCCACAATATAGAGGTCAATTGGTCCGAGTGTTCCAGCTCGTGCGGGGCCGGCACACAGGCGCGGACCAGGCGCAGTAGGACCAGGACCAACAAGTGCGTGGGCGACAATTTGGAGGTAGGTCTACCATATAGAGGTCAATTGGTCCGAGTGTTCCAGCTCGTGCGGGGCCGGCACACAGGCGCGGACCAGGCGCAGTAGGACCAGGACCAACAAGTGCGTGGGCGACAATGTGGAGGTAGGTCTACCATATAGAGGTCAATTGGTCCGAGTGTTCCAGCTCGTGCGGGGCCGGCACACAGGCGCGGACCAGGCGCAGTAGGACCAGGACCAACAAGTGCGTGGGCGACAATGTGGAGGTAGGTCTACCATATAGAGGTCAATTGGTCCGAGTGTTCCAGCTCGTGCGGGGCCGGCACACAGTGGCCAACATGGTGTGTAGGCCCGGACAAAAAAATCACTGATGATAACAAAAATCGACCAAGCGCGAGGGGTACTCGAGCACCGAGGGTTGCCTACATGTGCAACTATTCCTGTTGCACATGTACGGAACCCTGGGTGAAGTATCATTTGCTGTCTAACAATCAATACAGTTTTAGGCGAAACAAATCAATAAATGACTTAATTATTAAATTGACAAATTACGTAATCAATTGCGTGATGTTTCGTTTTTGTTTTGTCTAACTGTTCAAACAATTGGGTAGTTGACTACAATAAAAGGAAATTATTTTATACTAATCAGGTAATAGTAGATCTTAAAAGGACCTGAAAATAAGTGTTCTTTTACAATTTAACATGTTTATTTAATTTTAAAGCATAAAAACTAATACTAAAAGTAATGATTTGACGATAGAAATCCATAAACATTTCTATAGAGCTTGTCGTTTTGACATTTCATAGAAAGAGACTGATTTGATTTGACAGTCAACATCTATATTAGACAAAAAAAACCGGGAATGAGCATGTCAAACCATGCTCAGTGTAGGGTTCCGCAGCCTGGAATAATTGCATCAGCAGAAGAAAGTATGTCCATGGCACTTTTGTTGAGAAACACCTTTTCACTAAATTTCATAAATATTCATTGAGTAGTCTATGAGTAAAATACTTGTGACATACAGACAGACAGACAAACAGACGGACATGACGAAACTATAAGGGTTCCGTTTTTGCCATTTTGGCTACGGAACCCTAAAAACAAAAAGTGTTATCGATCTTTCTGGATTTAAGAAAGGCATTTGATTCAGTTCCCATTCCCGTCCTTGTCGCTTAATTGGAGCAACGAGGAATTCGTGATCTGCCACTCAAATTGATCAATGATTACCTTAGTAACAGAACACAGGCCGTTACGGTAAAACAATTTACAAGTGGCGAACTTCCTTTCGGAATTCCACAAGGTAGCGTTATTTCATGAGTTGTGCGATCTATGTCTCGAGAGTGACTTAATTACTGCCTTCGCAGACGGCACCTTTCTTACGTTCTCGGTTGTGACTTGGGATGAGGCTTTTAGGACAGCCCAGAAAGGTCTGAACAGAGTTGTGAACTGGCTAAGCAGACACCTACTTACCTTAAAAGCAGAAAAAACGAAAGTCCTTACTTTTGCTCTTCGGGATTCCACAAAACCTGCGGATACTCTCAAACTCACTGCACACTCTTGCAAATCACTGGATTCAGTAGGCCGTTTCTGCCCCACAGTGGAACGTACTCATACTGTAAAATATCTAGGAATCATCTTGGACGACAGGACGACAACTTTACAGCACATAGAGTCACTAACCAAGCGAGTCAAAAAAATGATTTTTATTTTCAAATACCTTCGGCACGTAGCTGGTACACAAACTGTCAAGAAAGCCTATTTAGCCCTATGTCAGTCTATAGTTATATATAATATATTAGACGGGGCGCCTAAAACTTCAATGCTGAAATTAGAAAGTGCCCAAAGTACAGCACCATTTAAATGTCTATTTGTACCTACCCGTTATAACTTCAATTTATTGTGAACAAGTTTGTGAAATTGAAATAAATTGAAACTGAAATGAACGAGTAAACTGTTCCTAAGTTAACTAACCCTTTCTTAGGGTAAGTAACTCTTTCTTAGGGATCTTATAATATTTACAATCATTATACTATTTATTTTTAAATTTACAGATTAAAAAATGTACGGGTCTTCCTCCTTGCAACCAGAACGCGGATACAGCCGACAATGACGTTTTTGATAGCAGTGAAGAAATTAGTGACAGTGTAAGTTTGTCCGTTTTTATAGTGACGTTGCCTTAGGAGCGGAGCGGATCGTTAATTGACAAACTATAGTTCTCAGAGTAATTTTGGGTATTACTTTTTGTAATTTTTGAAGTCAAAGTCGAATCTGGCCTCACGTCATATGATTTTTGTGGCAATCGTCATTTACCTCGTACCTAAGGAACATGAACGGCTCTGTGAGTTTTATTGCAATTGCAATTTTGGGTACGATTTCGAGCACTATAATTGGTCAATTGACAGTACGTTCCGCACCACTCCGCTCCGCTCCGCGTCAGTGAAAACGCACCCTTAACCTCGCAGATCTCTTTAGACATTGGTTTAATAGCTGCATCACTTGTGTTTCAATACGAGGGCTCAAATTGTTTCATTCTCATAGTAATACATATTGGTAACGTCTACAGAACCCATACATCCCAGAATTGACGTTCGAGTCTCAGCCAGAGGTCGTCAACTCGCTCTACTCGCCGGATGTTGAAGAGTTTTATAGCACATCAGGTAACATAGAACATAGGCACATAAATGTCATATTTTTCTTTGACAAAAGTGTACTTTTGTTAAAGGAAAATATTTTATTTTTATTTAAGTATTTAAAGTAACAAGTAGAATAGGACCCGTCCGTTGGTCAAGATTGACAGAAATAATACTACGTTACCAACTTTCTTTTATCATGGTGAAGTCTAAAAAAGTCGAAAAATCAGAGACAAACAAACTCTTCAGCATATAATATTAGTATAGATTACCTACTGCTACATTACTCGTACTACTGATTGTACATCGATTATCAATCAATCATTTATTTGCCTCACATTTGCCTATATCACACTAATATTATAAAAGCGAAAGTTTGTGAGTATGTGAGTGTGTATGTTTGTTACTTCTTCACGTCTAAACGGTTGGAGCGATTTTAATAAAATTTGGTATGGTGTTAGTTGACACCCTGGATTAAAACATAGGTTAATAAACCGCGAGTAACACCGCGGGGCACAGCTAGTCGATATATAAAAAGTATGCATGTTCAGGTTCCCCGGCCGCCACGGTGTTCTACGACGTGAATGTGACGCGCAACCTGGACGGCAGCGAGCGCGGCCCGTGCGACCCTGGGTACAGGCACAATGTGACTGCTGGCACTTGTGATGGTATGTGAATTTGGTTTAGTTGTAGTTTTATACCGTTAAAACAAATGACGTTTTACATATAGATGTCATAGCATAGACTATAACATTATGTCAAGTAAAATAGGCGCAATTTAGGTTACCGAACACGCATTTAAATAGAAAAATATTTATTAAGCTATTGCATAGCTTTTATCGCGGGCTTTGAGCGCGGCGACCGAATCAAGAAATTCCGTAACGAAAATAAAACCTAACACCCCCCACTCCGCCTACCATGTAGCACGGCCGAGCGTTCGCTTAACGTATATGGTACGACTGTACGAAGTTATTTTTTATTCGGACAGTTATACAAAACAGTTATTAATTTATTCTTTGTTGATTAAGCATTTTTGTCTATGACGCATGTGTTGGTTTAAAATGCTTGGTTGCGTTTACTGACAGAGCTATTATAAGTGTTTTGGAGTTCCTTAACTCTCGTGGTGACGGCAGCGATTGCAATATAGTTCCCTCTTTCACTCTCACGTAAAAGACTATCTAAGCGTCTCTCTCAAACTTAGGCATCTGTCCCACCAACGACGATGAGCAAGAAGCGAGAAGCGATTTATCGCTCAAGAAACGTACAACAGATATATTTTGTAGATGCCGTCCGTATAATCAAAAGAGATGCAGAATAGAGCGAGTAGGTACTCGCCGGCAGTGGGAACACTCAGCGATCAACTATTAATATCTGTATATTTTTGGTTTACACGGGATCTACATAAGTATGTACGTGTCTTGAGAGATAAAATCGCTACTCGCTACTCTTTTTCTCGCCGTTGGTCGGACAGGTGCCTAAGTGCATTAAGGCAAGGTTACGAACTTATTCTTGCTAAAACAGAATGCGGTAAAACGCGTCTATATGTAAAACGTCATTGGTTAAAACAGCATTATAATACTAAAAGTTCCCCGCGCGGCTCCGACCGCGTGGATGTCGGTATCGCGATCTCCATACCAAATTTTAGTGGTTTAAGCGTTAAAACGGAACACACAGACAAACATACTTAGGTTCTTTCACATTTTATGAAATTGTATATTTATCTTTAACTTTCTACTGGTGTATCCAGAGATGGTGCTAAGGGGTCGCCCCTTCTGGATTGTTCAAGGAGGTCAAGCTTTCCCCATCTGATTCTGACTATTTCCAGTATAATATTTTTGTACCAGACTCAATTTACCTACTTTTGATATTTTTTGCTTTTATCATATTTTGTTCTACTAATAAATACTAGCTGAGTCAAGCCACTGCCCGCTGTGACTTTTTGGGTTAGAAACCTTCGCGGGCGTCCCCAGAACATCCTACCAAATTTTTTATCAATTAGGCCAAACATACAAACAATATATTTTTTTATTTATACAGAAAGGTGTGGTCATATTCAAGGGTTAGTATGTGCCCATGATACTAAGTGCGCATACCTAATTTTATCAACATCGGAGTACCCTAAAAAAATATTTATATTTTTTTTATTTATGAATGAAAAAGTTATTAATTAAAAAAAGTATGACTAAAAAAGTTCTATGCTAAAATAATCCAATCGAATTTTTTACCAGGGGAGGTATAGTTCTTATGCCATGTGCCTTTTACAACAAAATGTTGACAAAAAGCTATGTAATAATAATGCAACCAGCTATGGCACCATTGTAGGTGCAATACTAATAACATACCCTATCCGCTGCTGAAATTTGACCACACCTTTCTGTTACATCCTGTATAGACTAGAGGATTACTTTTTTAATGTTTTTGACGCCTAAAACCATTTTTCTAATAAGACCTTTTGGTTTACGACACATCGGTTAGTGGCTCGGTGGTTTCAGTGTGTAACGAACATGTGTTTTATATTTAGGAAATTTGTGTTGTTTCCAGACGTGGACGAGTGCTCGATAGAGTCCAACGCGTGTCACCTGACGCAGGTGTGCGTGAACACGGCGGGCGCGTACCGCTGCGCGTGCGAGCCGGGCTACCTGTCGCTCGCGCCCGGACAGAGGTGTCTCGGTCAGTGCACGATATGGCGGGATATATTACGATCTCTTCTTTCTCTTTGTATTCGACTGTCTGATAAAACTGCCTCGGTGGTGCGGTGGTAGTGTGTATGACTGTTGCCCAAGAGGTCGTCGGGTTCGATTCCCACACGATTCTCTCAGATTCCATGGAATTACAATGTGGAATTTATATGGCGTAAAGAGTAAGTAAAAATCATTATTTCACCGTATTGGGAAAACCGTACGGTGAAATTTTCGATAAAACATTTAAATTCAAAAGTACTTTAATCACTTAGGTTACAGAATGCAACTCTTATAAACGTCAGACAAAATTTGGAATAGAATAATAACTCATGGCCACGCAGCCAACACTATGAAACTCACGTAAACAGTAACCATAGTACGTAAAGGGGGTATAATCACGTTTTAAATGAATAGCCTTCTATGGCGTGAATGGGAGCATCAACTTACAAAAATTACAGAAGAGAATAAAGGCAACATGCGATTCGATTATTGTAAGAAAAACAAAACAAATATTTATTTAATGAATGGTTCATTTATACAAATATTTATGAATCATTCGAAGATGATAATGACAAGGCTGATCAGTCACCTCAAGTAGCACCCGTTCACGAGTATGACGCATGGTTCAGCCATCGTTCCCTTCGCCATATTGGAGGGGAGGAAGACCGAAGACTTGATTGTGTTTAAGTTACTTTTGATATTTTTTGCTTTTATTATATTTTGTTCTACCAATAAATACTAGCTGAGTCAGGCCACGGCCCGCTGTGGCTTTTTGGGTAAGAAACGTACGCGGCCCTCAAAAGGTTCCATTATAAATATAAAAAAAACACGTCTCCACTTATAACTAAGTGCAGACGTGTTTTTTTAATATTTATATATTTGCTACAAAGATGCAGCATTCATATTCCACGTAGCGTTTGACACTTACGAATACGTATATTTAAAGTGACGTTACATTGTATAGCACTAACTAATGCGCTTATTCACTACACTGAATCAGGGACCCTAAATCCTTAAAAAGATCCGTATAATAAGAGTTAGGGCGCTAATTCTCTAACAATTTTTCAAGGCCTCGATTTAGGGCCCTGATTCAGGGTAGTGTAATAGCCATATAAGATACCCATTGTTGTTGTGCAGATATAAACGAGTGCGAGATGGACACGGACGCGTGCGAGTTCGCGTGCGTGAACACGGCGGGCGGGTACGTGTGCGCGTGTCCCAAACATCTGCGGCTACATGTGGACAGGCATCATTGTGTCACACGTGAGTCTTTACCTTTGTATGAAAGAGACGGAATGAACTTGGTGGGACATGAATACCTACTACTATAATACTATAACACTAGCAGATTCAGGGGCAGGACTAGGGGGCTGAAGCCCCATTAAAAACATCTGAATTCATGCTTTTAAGCATATGTGTAACTACTACTAATAGTGAGTCAACTCGGAGGGAGTCAAAACTATTTTGACGTGATAACGTCTTATAAAACGATGACCGAGTGCACTCACGAAAAAGTGTCACATTATTGATTTGCTAAGCAACGGTCACGTTATTGATTGGTTGCTAAGCAAAGCGAATGGCGATATGTCATCAATCTTTTCTTATGACGTTATAACGTAAAATTATGGTTTGTAAACCGACTTTACAGACAACCATGTTTTTTTAATAATTGTTAACCGATTTTGACATTGGTAGCCCTCGCCTCAGTCATGCAAGCGACTCTCACACTTGACCAGTTTTGAGTCAAATATGAAATCTACGTGACATTAGTACTAGTATAGTATTATATTATCTGTGACATTGGGAGGGGAGGGAGTTAAGCCTAATCTAACGATATTTCACCAAAAGGGAATCGAATATCGAATAAAAACTATCCTATATCCTTCCCCGGGTCTTAAGCTACATCCGTACCTAATTTCATCTAAATCGGTTCAGTGGTTTAAGCGTGAAAAGGTAACAGACGAGGGTTACTTTCACATTTATATTTTTTTACACAAAACAAAAAAAGTATTTTAAAGTCAGTGTTAGGTATGTTTGTTCTCTTGTGTGTGGTAAATGTGTACTAAAATAAATATTATTTATTTTTTCAGCATCGTTGTACCGACGGCCGTACGCAGAAATAGAGTCGGAGTACATAAGTACCACTGTACATTTTCCTGCTAGGTATACTAAGGGTAATAGAAATAAATAGCAATATCTTATTGGTTGAAATGTTGACTTAAATACTTAGTAAAATTTTATATACACAATAAATTTATTAGAAAGATTTTTTTTTAATTCCACATTACTAGCAATTTTGGTAACCCCTCGAGCTAAGCTCGAAGGCGTGTGTTAGGAGTGGGTTGTGTGGGTCATCAGTACTTTAATGGGTAGAATTCGAACACGATTGTGAGACCAATGCCTTAGGCATTAGGCTACCGCCGCTTCTAATAAAGAAAAAAGGAAGTTTAGAACCAGGAATCGAGCCTGAGACATCTGATATGAAGCCAATCTAGGATTACTTCGAGGCAAAAACTTGATAATAACGCTCTTCGCCTTTGGAGAATATGCTTATGTTTCTTTTTCTTTCACCCAATACCGCCATTGTGAGTACCTCGCGTGACGGATCAGAATAATAATATCTTGGGACAACTCACAACGCTATCAGATCCCAGACTAATATTTTTAAATACATACGTTTGTGCTCATCACACAAAGTTTTATCCTGGGTGGAGATCGAACCCACGACCTGCGGCTTAGCAGTCAGGGTCACTAACCACTATACCAACAGGTAAGAATTTAGCACCTCATTCAACATAGCAGTTTGTACCATTTCAATATGTTATTTGGCGCCCGGTGGCACGCCCCCCCTCCCCTCCCCCACTAGATCCGGATAGGGATTACATTTCTCTGGTGGCCGTTTAGTAAGATGTTCCTTTATTTTATTACCTTTGATATACTTATTAAAAAAAACTCTCCTCTATAGTTTATGACTTGTCGCTCGACACCAACACAAGCTACTTGATGCCACTACCAACGACATCTAGCGAACAAACCTTATTCATAAATACGTAGGTATAACAGTAAAATAACTAACGAATGTTTTGTCTTCTTCAAGCTATTTTGAAACTAAAACGAATAACCAAGACAAACCAATCAATCGTTAAAATGCTGTTGTTATCGTGTTATGAATGGTATATTCTGTCAATATACCTAAGCATTCAAAATTCTTTATGCACTTAGGATACAAAACAACTCTTGTGATAAGTCGGGATTCTATTCATGTAATGCCAAGACCGCAAACAATAGGTAAATCCGGGGAAAAGAACCTGTCAATAAAAAACTCGCGGCCACTCTTTTCAAATTACCAAGTTTAAAATGTTTGAATGTTTATAAACTTGATAAGGTGCTGCCACTAATATACTATACACCATGTTAAAGGACTGATGCAAATTATAGTATTAAAAATTTGAAACATGAGATAAACCAAAATCAGCCTTAGTGGGTACAACTTAGTAGGAGCATCTACTTATACCAAATAAATAACTTCCTTTTGATATTAAATCTCATATCAAGAGGAAGAAAAGAATGGCCTATAATCGTCACGCAGAATCTTTACTTACAAAAGTCTAATCATGCACACCTGGGCGATGTTTGGTAAAACGAAGTGTATCCCTACCCCTCGTTGTAAACATCCGGTACTCACTGCCATACATAGTATTTATGGCAGTGAGTACATACAGTATGAGTTCATCAACTTTCACGAATTTTAGTAGTAATTGATTTTTTTTTGTACCTACAGTTGCAGTCGAAATTAAATAGTTTTTTTTATAGATAACTAGCAATGTGGGATTGAGTCTCACATTACTAGCAATCTTGTTAACCCCTCCAGCTAAGCTCAAAGGCTTGTGTTAGGAGTGGGTTCACGTCGGTAGTATAATGGGTAGGATTCGAACCCGCGACCTCACGATTGCGAGATCGAGCCATTAGGCTACCGCCGCTATCGATAGATGTTAATATTTTGTGTTTTTCTTATTCTTATAATTTCATAACCTAGTCTATTAATACCTACACCTTTGGCAAAAAGCTAACCCGCAACTTACGTACAACAACAATACTTACCTAACTACTCTTTAATTCGAAATAAAAATTGTAAATCAAGTTGAAATGATTCGACGATTAGTTTAAATTAAAGTTCCTCAGCAGCGTCAAGCAAGCCCAACCCTTCCCAAACAATATCCTGAAACCGTCACTGATACTTCATCAGCAAGAAAAAAAGGAAGAACATCAAATCCTGTTCACACTTGGTGCCCCCACTGCAGGTGAACAAGATTTAAAAAAGTGGGAGTAGGTACAGAAAAAAAATAAGAAAGGGAAAATTATCATAATAAATGAAAAATACTTATTGTGATATTTTTTATTTGTCACTCTAAATAATTATTTCAATATCCATAAATATGTGAATTTTATAACTTTTATATTTTATACACATTTCTATTGAACGTGGCGAGATATATTTAAAGTGTTATTCTTCACACATAAATATCTATTCATTTTTAATGTAAAACCCTGTTGGTAATAATATTGATATTTATTTTTTATACCAATGACAAAATAACTTGCCGGTTAGAATGTCAAGACTGTTTTGGCCCAGTTCAAACCTGTCGAGGGACGGCGAAAAGACTGAGAAGATAACAGTCTCCTAAACTAAACCCTTGTGTGTACAACATAACCCCCCCCCCCCCCTCCCCATCCGAATAACGCGGCATAAGACGTGGGTTTTCTGTTGTTTCTGTTTCATACTAACAACGTTATACCTACTTTATAATTATTTTCAATAGAATTTGTACGAACATTTTATTTCATAATTGATCAGCTGTTACTCGTTAACTTGTAAAGCCTACATAACTGTGATAATTTTACTGTGATTTTACATACCCAACATTAATAGGTGAGAAAAAAAATCACATCACCACTTTACATTAGGGAAGGTACCCTAAAAAATGATTTTCAAGATTATATTCTTTCACTATGGCATAAGTAATATATTCTTTACTTTTTTTTTTTTACTTTTACACTATGCGAAACTATAAGGGTTCCAATTTGCCATTTTGAACCCTAAAAATGGCATGTTTGACAGCATCTGTATACCGCATGCGGTAGTTTACTTTTGGCATGGAGGTTTCAGCTGTATGGAATACCGATTGAGATGATTAAATTATTATATTCTCAGTGTCATTTGCCGAGCCTCGCCAGGTCTACGCTGAACTACCAATAACTTAATTTTTCTTTTATAAGTTTATTTTAATAGACTCAATCCTATCATTCGTTCGTTGATTGCACGTGTGACGTGACCTACCTGATAAATATATTTTTAAATATTTAATACTTATGTTAAACAACATCTACATTTTAATATGGTCACGGACGCCTAAATTGAGCCAGCCTGGTTTTTATATATATATTAAAATTAGGTATCCATAGAACTTTCGGCGGTTAACGCCGTATTAACTGTAGGTTCGCGTCCCGCGGGTCCCGCCCGTGTTATTTTTTTTTCCTTCATACATTCGAATAATTTTTACCTTTTAATCACAAAACAAAAAATATTGAATTTCACTTAGTGACTGGTACAGTTCTGGTAGGTACTCGCCAAAATATTGGGATATTATTTTCTTTAATGATAACAATTGATGCCTCTGTGGCGCGGTGGGAGTGTATCCGACTGCTACGCAAGAGGTCGTGGGTTCGATCCCCACCCAGGATAAAACTTTGTGTGATGAGCACGATGGTTTATTCTGTGTCTGGGTGTTATTTATCTATAATATGTATGTATTTAGAAATATATAAGTATGTTTATCAGTTGTCTGGTTTCCATAGTACAAGCTCTGCTTAGTTTGGGATCAGATAGCGTTGTGTGAGTTGTCCCAAGATATTTATATTTATATTTATAATTAAAATTATATAAAGGACATTGGGCGTTTACTATGGAAAAAATCCCCACGGGGGATAATTTTTTTTAACATAAATGTATGGAATGACGTTTGTACACCGTAATTTATTGAAATTCGGATAGATAATAAATGTGTTTAAATATATGAATAAATCAAATAAGTGTCAATAAAAAAAATATATAGTCTATAAAAATAAAAAACCCGGCTGCACAAAAAAGACGGAGACAAGATCCCCTACATAATTAAATAATTTCATGCAGTCGGAGGCATTAATGAATTTCGATGAACTTAGTAAAGTGCCAGGATTAGGCTTTTGAAAATAGGGTAGGGACTTTCCTTAACGGGGTGTGAGAAATTGATCACTACAAAAGAAACAAAGCAGTACTAAACCACATTTATAATGTGGTACACTAACTGTCAATATTAAAGATTGGTATTTTTATAATATGTACCTATTCGATAGTGTAAAGGTATTCCTTATAAGGATAAAATAAGCGCTTGAAAATTCTGATTACTGACATGTAAATGCGAAATGCATCTTAAAATCTCTAGCTAGGTTCACCTGAACCGCAACTGTTGTGGCAAGGGAATTGAAATTATGATGAGACTAAGTTTTAAACAGTTTTGCTTGCCAGGCTGCGTACCGCGTATGAATCGAGCATCATAATCTATGACGATAATACGAGTATCATCCAAGAAAAGCAGCTGGCGTGAGGTCATTTTCGTTTCTAGCCTATGAAAGATAGTTTATCATCTTACTACTTAAGGGGAGGGGGATTAGGAGTTGAACGCCCCCTTCCTGTAAAATTATAAACAGTCGATTCCCCCCCCCCCCCTCCCCCGAAAAATATTTTGGGTACGTACGCTCAGGACACATTTATGTTATCATAGCGATTGGACGTAATTATGATGATATTTTGTAAAGTGCGAGATTAACTGCTAAAACCTTATTTTCTCAGCCTTACAGACTGTACAGCAATAAAGTAGACAATGGTATCTATCAACTGGGTTATATTTCGTTTGTGTCCACAATTGTCTTATTAGCAGGGCACAAAAGTTCCCAATGTCATTTAAAAAAAACGTAGCATGGCTCTATTTAGGTGCCCGTAAATATAGGTTCATAAGATATATTCATTCCGTGTATGACAATAAGTTCTACAAGTGTAGTCTATTAGGTGGCGATAGGTGGGAGTCGTTCGTTGCCTATGATCTTCTTTATAGGTCCTCGCTTGGGGTCCAGCACTCGCTCGTCGTTCTTTCTGGCGATATTTCTGAAACGTCACATCGTTAGCACGAGTGAGAAAAAAATTGTCATCATAATGGAATACATAGTAAACACTAATATTATAAAGGCGAAAGTTTGTGAGTATGTAAGTGTGTATGTTTGTTACTTCTTCACGTCTAAACGGTTGGAGCGATTTTCATAAAATTTGGTATGGAGTTAGCTGACACCCTGGATTAACACATAGGCTAATAAACCGCGGGTAACACCGCAGGGCACAGTTAGTAGTTAAGGAAAAAGGAAAACTGAACAAGACGATTTATCTTCAAAACGACTTAATGGATTTTCATGAAAAGCTAAGACCACCATGAACGGCTTTTAGAACTAGTAGTTCGGATCAGCACTTGTTAATGAAGCCGAACATATATTGTAGTTATTGTTTTTAAACTATCGCGATTTTTATACATATTACATATATTTCGGGACTTAATCGCGTGAATTATTTAAAGGTACTAACCTTTTATTTATCCGACGTTTCGATCGAATTGCACCGATCGTGATCACTTACCTTCAAATAATTCACGCGATTAAGTCCCGAAATATAACTAATATGTGTTGTACCTAGTTGCTTCGGACCGGCTTTGTTCGGTTCGGCAAGTTTCTACTGCCGCCTATGTGTGTAGCCTCCCTAAGACGAAGTCATCACGTTTGAACATGTCTTAAATAACCATACAGGTAGGTATCTAAGAAACACTGTGCTAGATTAGTAGAGCCAAGATATAATGGCGAATTTTCAACACCTGATAATTTCGGCAGGACCAAGGGAAAATGGGATCATCGACTCAAGAATAGCTAAGAACTGCCGCCCTACCAGCTACACACTTTATAGATACTTACTGCCAATAACCGCCATTCTTCTGAAGTCGCATTATATTATTCTGGCAGATCATTAGCTCGTTCTGCAAGTAAGTCCTTTGGTCGTGCACTCTTACAAACAGCTGGAATGAATACATTGAAACCATTAATGACAATAAGATATTTACTGCCAATGTCTGGTGCAGCGGTCTTTTCAACGATGAGGGTCAGATCCTCGCACAGAACACCACTTATGTAATTCACAAATTTAATTAAAGAGGAAAAATTCGTCTCAGGCGGGACTTGAACCCGCGACCTTAGGGGTACCTACCGGCCGGAAGCCTTTTACCAGACATGTCTGCCAAAGTCGAATTTAGCCTCCTCAAGATACTTACGATTGTATATATAAAGTTTGTATAAAAATGCTTTCAAAATGGCAAAAATTCATAAATTGTTGTTTCGAATTGGAGTAAGTTCTGTATATTACCTACTATTAAATTGGAACCCATACTAATATTATAAATGTGGAAGTAACTCTGTCTGTCTGTCTGTCTGTTACGCTTTGACGCTCAAACAGCTAAACCGATTTAGATGAAATGGTATGGAGATAGTTTGAGTCCCGGGCAGGGACATATGATAGTTTTTATCGCGATAACCGACATCCACGCGGGCGGAGCCGCGAGCGAAAGCTAGTACTATAATAATACAAATGTTAATGTTGTCTTGAGACAATTCACACACGGGCATCTTAAGTTGAACTGCCATTTCACTTGATATAGGCTTTGTAGCGGATACCTACATCATAACTATCTGTGTAACAAATTACAACCCTATTCATTCAGGAATGTGAGGTGTGTATTCATATATTAATCAATCAAAGTTTCCTTTTATGCCTTGATGTCTAGTCCTCTTGATGCTCTTCATGTCCGCGTCACATGAGAGGGCTATAGAGAGTGATGGGCACGTATAATACAATCCTAAAGAAGCTAAAGATTTCTTTGTTTTATCCACGAACCACTTGAAAACAATAGAATAAAATTTAGTACCTACAGTGCTCATTTAAAATCACGCGGACAAAACCAGGAGAAACATTATTTGTAAGTTTGTCTGTAATTGGTAATGTATTTTTTTATTAACGTTAATAAGTTTAACTTAAATAATATTTAACTTACTTCTTAGCTGTGATAGTTTTCCTTTTAATTTCACTATATATAGGTACCTACTACTACCGTATTTTTTCAACCATTTAACTGGCAGCGGGGGGTGGGACACTTGACTGACTCTGAGAAATATTTGCACTTTAATCTTACTCTTAATATTTCACAAACGGATTCCTAAATCTAAAAAGGTCTTCCCAACCCCCAAACGTTTTTAAAAGACCTATCTAACGATACCTCACATGATGGGGTAGGTGAGAAAAAAAAATCACATCTTCTCTTTACATAGATATAGGGGAGGTAAACTTTGTCGGCGTAAGTAATATGTGTATCCATACAAAATTACAGCCTTCTAGCACTAACAGTCTCTGAGCAAAGCTACGGACGAACGGACGGACATGGCGAAACTATACGGGTTCTGTTTTAAAAACCAACTTATTTCTATCTAACACAACTATTCCATATGGAGGCTAGGGAGCATGCCGCGCAGCTCGCGGACTTGGCACCGTGCCCACCTCGCATATCATTCCGTAACGGCATATTCATTTTTTTCATTCAGCCTGTTTAACACTACCGCCTGCGGTAGAGAAAATCGAGTTTTCGCAAATATTGCATTATTTTAGAACAAATTTAATTGCCATAAAAAAGGTAATAGTGGGTCAACTTTAAAAATAGGCATTTGCTGTCGCGGATTTTTTTTAGAACTTTTCAAGAGGAACAAATCATACATTATTTTTTCTGTTGCTTCGCAGCGCACGCAACGAAAGCTCCGAAAATGAATTATTTTTCCTTGTTGTTGCAACATTTTTCATTGCTGCTCCGCTCCTATTGATCATAACGTGATGTTATATAGCTTAGGCACAGATGATATAATACTCTTAGGCTAGCTAGGAAGGCTTAGGCCTTCCTCGATAAATGGGCCAGCCAACACAATTTTTTTTTTAAATTCGAACCAGTCTCTCTTTCATCTCTTCATTCACTTAGGTAAATTTCTAAGTTTACGGCACAGTATAGATAAAGTATATATTTTTACTGTGTTTACGGGGAATATTCTTATTAATATAAGCACAAGTACACACATCAAAAGTGTCTAGGGATCAAGCATTTTTATGCGGATTTCTTGAGATTGAGATGTGGCTTTGTAATAAATTTATGATTTTATAAATTTATATGGATCCTTTTTGGTGCATTTCATAATTTGAATCAGGAACTGTGAATCAAATTCGAGTAAAAGATGAAAATCAGCTGTCAATATTTTCCCTATAAAAACATATAACGCATTGAAGACATTATTAGTGCTACTGTTTCCCTACTACTGATTAAAACCAACGTTATTATGGAGCGGCGACGTCATTTAAGCAGGGAAGAAATGCTCAGAGCCGTGGGAATGATAGAAGCTGGTTCCCGGCAACGTACTGTGGCTTTAGCTCTGAATACAAGTCAGAGTGTTATCAGTCGACTTTGGACACGTTACCGAAGCACTGGTACCGTGGCTGAGCGCCATGGAGGACGGTATCGCTGCACCACACGGAGACAAGACCGATACATTCAAATCTTAACTCGAAGAGGTCCAACAATAACCGCCATGATGTTAGCCGTGAGGCTTCATCACTCTTCAGGGAACTTAATTAGCGACCAAACAGTCAGAAACCGCTTGCATGAAGTGAACCTTCATTCCCGAAGACCGCTACGGGTACCACCTATAGCAATGCACAATCGTAGGATTCGATATCAATGGGCTCTTGAACACAGAAATTGGGCAGAAGAACAATGGCGTTTCGTGTGCTTTTCTGATGAGTCTCGTTTTGGTATGAGACCGGATACAAGACGTATACGACACTGGAGAACCCCTGGACGCCAACAGCGATTAAAATCCTGCCAGGAAGTCCATCCTTATAGTGGTGGAACCATCATGGTATGGGCGGGTATTTGGATCGGCGGAAGAACTGAGTTGATTTGGATCAGAGGCAACCTCAACGCTCAAATTTATGCTGAGACGATTGTATCAGACGTCATCGTTCCTCTACAAGTGCAAATCGGTCCCTTATTTCAGTTAATGCATGATAATGCACGACCGCACACCGCAAGAGTTGTAAGACAGACTCTCGCCGCAGCTAACATCAATGTCCTGCCCTGGCCTGCTCAGTCGCCAGACTTGAACCCGATTGAGCATGCATGGGATATGCTACAGAGAAGAGCTCTGCCGAATATGGAGGGTATCCAGTCGCAAGAAGACCTTTTTTTGTTGTTGCAACGAACATGGGCGGCCATTCCACAGCGTGATTTGGATGAACTCATTTTGAGTATGCCAAACCGATGTTCTTGTGTTGTTAGTGTTCGCGGTAGAAACACGGATTATTAATTGTTTAAGTTACCCAATAAAATTTTAAAGAAAACTGTTATTTCAGTCTTTTTTTCGAACTTTAATGTTAGTGGTTCAAATGTCAAAAATCCCTTTATTAGGAAAATGGCAAATTTCTTTATTAATGCAAAGGTGACTTGGTTTATCGTTACTGTGACAAACGAAAACACTTTATTTGATGAATCCTTAAAGAAATAAAAAAAAAAAATCAATCAGGAGAAAAGTTATTGCAAAAATATATGTTGATCCCTAGACACTTTTGATGTGTGTAGTTCGAACCCCTGCGCGATTTTCTGAAACGAGTGGATTAAATAGATGTTGCTTGCTCTGCACCACCTCATTTTTGATTGAAACTTCGTTTTCATTGAATTAGAGTAGGCCTCCAGTAGATTCAGAGATTATTGTCAGCTTTAGTTTAAATTATAGTACAGATAATTGGGTGAAAATTGAATCAATTGAATTGCCCAAAGGGTCTTGACTGACGTTTTTACGGTTGGAGTTACTGTGGTTGATACAACATTGCATTCCCTTCTCCACTACTTGGCCATGACGCCATTACGAATGAGCTTTAATCTATACTAATAATATAAAGCTGAAGAGTTTGTTTGTTTGAACTCGATAATCTCAGGAAGTATCGGTTCGAATTGAAAAAATATTTAACTGTTGGATTGTCCATTTATCGAGGAAGGTCTATAGCCTATGAAACATCACGCTACGACCAATAGGAACAGAACAGCAATGAAAAATGTAGCAAAATCGGGAATAATTGACGCATACGAAGTTGCGCGGGTCAGCTTGTACTTTGTATTAGGTTTATAATCTCACCTTAGATTCAGAATCCAAGCGCCATTCCTTGCTGCGCAAAGTGCTGATCAGATCAGTTTTGAGACGTTCAAACCTTTTCACGGTACGAAGTAGTTCAGCCTGTAAACATATATTCGTCGAATAAAGTAAGTAATTTAAAAAATATTAAACATAACTAGCAATGTAGGATTGAGTCCCACGTTACTACTAGCAATCTTGTTAACCCCAAAGCTTAAAGGCTTGTGTTATGAGTGGGTTCACGTCGGTAGTACCTATAATGGGTAGGATTCGAACCCGCGTCTTCACGATTGAAAAACTACTTATTGCTTTGTAATAAATACTTACAGGGGTGAGTATATCCAGATTAATGTTGAGATCGTCATGCTTCAGTTTGCAATCTGGAACACCAAAAGTCGTCTGATTAAGACTATATACCTGTATACCCTTCGGCGTTGATACTGCTTTGGTCTCGTAATGGAATTGAAACCAGATACCCCGTCAAAGTAAAGAACTAGCGATCAAAAATTTTCTGCGCTTCTCGATCGCTTCACTTCGTAGGCGTTCGCTCGATTTAAAGTCGACCAAATGACTTAACAGGTTTTAGGCCGCATTTAAAGTCGTAGAAAATCATCGCATGAAAATATTCTCGATGCAGATCCATTTTTAAATGAGACACGAGACATGATAATTTAATTAAGCTCTCGAGAAAATGTGGAGGGAAATGTGGAAACAATGGTATTTTATTTATACTGTAATTAAAACTTTTTTTCGCAAAACTTTCTGAGTGGCCTGGTATCTACTGTGCTTTCCTCCTATGCTGTATGGCATGTACCCAGGTAAATCTAATAGGATAAGTGTGTAGGTACTTGGTAAGTCGATGACATATCTAATAATTTATCTAATTATTAGATATGTCATCGACTTACCAAGTGTTGCAATTAAATAGACAATTAAAATTATGTGCAAAATTATAGCAAGACAACTTACCTGGGCCACAAATCTTAGCAGCTCTGATCCTGTCTTTCAGAGCCGGCAGTTGTTCACGCAACGTCTCGATAGTGTCCAAGTACACTTTGTGTCTTGCGCTCTCTTTCATCAGATCATCGTCATGGTCCCAAGAATAGTCGCTCTTTCGTAGTTCGTCGTGAATAGACGCAATTTGCTTTTCCAACTCGCCATTTTGCCAGGCTGCTGTATCCCTGTAAATTTAAGTTGTACCTAGCTACTATCATGTTTTTTTTTTAATTAAAGCTTTGGTATTGTCATTGTCAAGAAAACCAAACGCCAGCTTCCAGCAGAGCTTCCAGAACAATAACTTTAATTGAAGTGGGTAAGATATTGATAGCACAGTTCCAGGACATGCATACAATACAAATAAAGTCAATTAAAAGCTTTAAAAACTGGTTTCGATTCTTGACAGCGCCTGATTGTAAAACTATCGCAACGTATTTTGTAGCTAGTAGGTATTGTGAGCCGCAGTAACAAACTTAGAAGTCTGCTTTTAAAAGAGATCTTTATTATAATAACGAGCTCTTTTAAAAGGGGTATTTACAAGTAAACAATTAGTAGCTTATTAACTATAAGAATGCGACCATTATTTTAAATGTTCGATTAAGGTTAAATGTTACAAGCGCCAGTTGTTATTTGCTTAGCACATTATTTTTTTATACAACACTTAATAGTATTTTTATTTTGTTTCATTTAATTAATTCGAATTGGATGACTAAATTGAATATCGTATGGCCGTAATACCTACCCTATTGTACTAGACAAGACAACCTTGACCCATTAAAAAGAGCTTGGCGTAAATAAGGTATTATTATTACCACTTATTACAATTTCCAGAATGTCAATCTCATATTAAATATTTACAGAAGGTAAATAATTTACGATTTTTTAAATTAATTACGTAACATTTAAGTCGGCAAGTTATATACTATGATACCTTAGATGCATTTTGGTCTACGAATAAATGGGGCCCTTAATATAACTACTAACCTGCAGGTTCTTTCGTGGTCCAATTCTCCTTTTAAGGCATCAATTTCAATGTTGTCGTTCATTGTGATGGTTAAATTAGTAAGTTTAAAAAATATTGACTGTAGTAATTGAACACTGTGGTGAATACAGCGATGTCCTTGAGTTTAGGCTCGATTGATTTTACAAGTCGATGGCAACCAGCTCCAGGAAGTAGTAGACCTTAGAAACTGTTTATTTGCATTTGATTTACATAAAATTGCAATGCCATATAAACAGGAGTGCTAAATAGGTATGTGATACTGATAATGTAGGTCAGGTCAAACCATCGACGTTCTTTCGATTATACACGATTTCTAAGTTTTTAAAAGGGAGCCATTCATTAATTACGTAAGGGTCCAGAGGGGAGGTTAATATTGTAAATATATTTAGTAATAGCATTTTTATTTTGTATTATTATAGTAATTAGCAAGAAATGTCTATAAAAAATACTATAATATTCAGTAAAGTTTTAATTTTATTCATTTATTTATATTATAATGAATTCTCATTATGAAATAAATTATTAAAATTATTTTAAGATTTTGTTTTGTAATAGTGTTAATTTATACTTTCTGTTAGTATTTACTGTGTTTGATGCAAAGCTATGTGTGGGTTCGAGAAATCTTATATTTTCTTAAATAGGGGTAGGGACGGTCAAAAATTGCTAAAATCATCCTTACGTACTTAATGAATGGCCCTAGGAATTACATCAAAATTAAAATATGAAACCGACTAAAAAGTATAAATAGTACATTATAGATTTTTATATTAAAATGTTTCGCGTTATCATTTAGATAATATTTTACTAATGACTAGAAAATAAATATTGAACAGTGAAAATAAAATGAATCGTATTTTAATATGATTATGCAGTGGTTTCTAAACGTGATGACATGTCCAAAGATCAAAACAAATGAACATGTCAAATGTCAGATTCAAATTTTGAATTATATCGTCGTATTCGCAAGTGCTAACCGAAACAAAAGTTAACTATCTTAATAAAGATATTACTTTAAATATTAAAATGAGTTTGTTAAGTGCTGTCTTACAGGAAGTTGAAAAAGTGAGTACAGAAGAGGTAAAAAAACATCGAGATCAAGTCTTACCGTTAGTTAAAGATTTAACTGAACGAGTTCAACTCTTGTCCTGGGCATTACAACAGAATATTATTGATACGTACGTTAATTTTACCATTACAAAGAGTCTGGAACAGCTAAATTATAATAATCGAAAAGCTAATATACTTAGCGATCATTTAAATTGTGTTGAAGATATAAAAAATGTGCAAGAAAACTTTAAAATAAATGATGACGAATTTCGTAACCATTGCGATAAGATGCACAATTCGTTACGTATTTTCAAAGACCTATGCACTATTGTTGACGGTAAACGTGTTCTAGAGAAAGCAAATCATGAATATGGTCGATATAATTACAGCCAAGCGATGCTAGCCGTAAAACAATTGATAAACGATTTAAAGAATTTGAAATTCGAAGGTAAAATGGTGAAAGCTTTAAGTAGCATCAATGCACAGGCGGAAAATCAACTTGCGTTGTATACGGCGCAGTTGAGTGTTGAATGGGAGGACATTTTCACATGGTCGGAGAAAAAAGGCCTAAAATTCTTGACATATTCATTGTCCGTGCAACAAAGTGATCCAGTGTTGCTGCAGAAAATATTATTAACATTGCACGTTACTGATAGAATGCATGCTGAACTTGGTTTATTCTCAAACTACTTCATAAATAAATTACTTCACAATGTAATCAGGTATAACTGTGATATTTTCACTGAAGATCATATTGGGGCTATTGTATTTAACATAAAGATTAATTTACATGACTCTGAGAAACCTAATTACCAAACAATATTCAATAATTTGACAGCTATATTTGAATTTCTGCATTCTACATTGGGTTCACAATTCCAAGGAGAAAAATCCTTCATAGAAATATTTGCTGAAACAATACAACAAAAGTTTTTCAATAAAATTATAGAGGATTGTATACGTATGAACTTACCATCTTGTGATGCAAGCTACCAAAATTACAAGAACATTGTGATGGAGCTGGATTGTTTTAATAAGTTTTTGATTGAACTAAAATTTGTGAAGCCTGAAGAATCTCCTTTAAACAAGTACATTGATGACACTGAATGTGTCTTGTACAATAAAAAATGTGATAAACTTTTGTCTGATATCCGCAACTTGCTAAACGAAAGCCTTTCTTATGGTATTATTGTTGTTGGCTCTATACCAAATAAGGAAAATGAATCAATCCTCGATGCTACAGACAACAGTGCATTATGGAATATAAATAAGCCATTATTTCTTCCAAAATGCATGATTTCACAGAATGTAAAAGCAATTATCACATTGATTGTTGAGCACTTAGAGGAGAGTGCAAAATTACCAGAGAAATACAGTAAGCAACTGATTGGGTATATAAAAGACATTGCTGTTATGTACCAGAGCTTGGTGCCTAAGAAATTCAAAATTAACTTAGAATGCTGTCCCTCAGATATTGGTAAGATTTTTTCCATAATACACATTGATATAAAATTACTGTCTTTATTATGAGGCTTAGTACATTTATGCTTTGCCCTATTTTAATACAGTTTTCACTAACATTTAGAGTAGGGATTCCTCAAGGGGTCTATATCTGTTTCCCACACAGGTGCAGGACCGGTCTTGTGGCGACCTATGTTCAGCAGTGGACATCTTTCGGCTGAAACAATGACTATAAGATCTTACAGAATTGCTTTCGAATTTCCAATAATATTATACTTAAATTTAAAAACTACATGGCCAAGTATCATTTGATTTTCCAATAACTTTCCATTTTTTTTAATTACAGCTTTATTTTTCAACAACTGTTTCTACCTAGCACACAGTCTGCTAGGACCTCCTTGGTGCAACTCATTGCCGAAGAACCTAGCTGACCAGTTGAATATAGTGCTACTGGAATGTATACAGGACCTGAGGGTATTGGGTCTTGAGAAGATCTCACTATATTTGCAGAGCCAGAAGAGTAGTATCATGCAGAGTATTGAAGCTGATGGTAATTTGTTTGTTCCTTAACTTATTACTATTTCAATTAACTGTACACAAATTCGTGATTTTTACTTACTGTGAAGTTTAAGCACCCCAATAAAATTTTGGAATGTAAATAAAAAAATAAATTATAAACAAAAAAAAACTCACCTGCACAAAAAAGATGGGGATTTTGTTTCCATCTTTTTCGTGCAGTCGGGTTTTTTACTTAATTATACAATTATGTAGTCGGAGGCACTTTACTAAGTTCATTGAGATTCATTAATGCCTCCAACTGCATGAAATTGTATAATTATGTAGGGGATCTTGTTTCCATCTTTTTTGTGCATGCGGGTTTTTTTGTTTTTATTTTTTTATTTAATACTTTTTAGTAGTTGTAGGATGTAACCGATGTAGCAACTTACTTTTATCGCAGCTATTGTAAAGTATTGAAAATTGAAAAAACAATGGTTGCTAATTAACGTTTTTAGTATAACAGTCATAACCATGTTATACCTTTTTGAAATGCTTAAGATGAGCTCTTTAATTTGATACCCATATTACAGTATTCGAAACAACTTTTTTTTTCACACCTCTTTATTTTGACATCTCATAGCCGTCATGTTTGTTTTTTAAAAACGTCACCTATCTAAGAACACTTGGGCGATTAAGACGAATCCAACGACGTGTGAATTGTATAAATCCGTTCAGTGGATTGTGAGATATCAGGTAATAAAGAATATTACATACATACATACATACAAGATACGCGCGACCCAACATAACATAACCCTTCTTTACAGTCGGGTAATTAAAATGGTTACAATATTTTTTGTAAGAAATCATGGGCTATTAACAATTATTTTTTTACAAGGTCTTTACATTTTTTTACTTATAGCGTAGGTAGTTAACATGTTTATCATACTTATGAGTTGCAGTTTTTAAATATTTTTTTCTTGTAACTTTCATACCTACTTTTAAAAAGAATTAAGTACAGTATGTTCAATGTTTCAAAATATTCATTCCAGTTAATTTAATCTTCTTCTTCATTGTTTCCTCATTGCTGAGGGTCAATGTTATAAACATGCATATATAATACATAATTATAATATGATGTCTTGGTACAACTCACACAACACTTTCTAATCCCAAACTAAGCAGAGCTTGTACTATGGAAACCAGACAAGTGATAAAAATACTTACATATTTCTAAATATATACATATTATAGATAAATAACACCCAGACACAGAATAAACCATCATACTCATCACACAAAGGTTTATCTTGGGTGGGGATCGAACCCACAACCACTAGCAGTCAGGGTCACTAACCACTAGACCAACAGGCCAGTCAATATATAACTGATATTAATGTATGTCCTTAATGTAATAAACATACATAAACATAACTAATATTTTTATTTAAAAAAATGATGTTACCCGCCTGGTAATAAATTATTCCAATTTTTATTGTTTCAGACTGCTTACACAGGCAAATACACAATTTGTTTCAAAAATGTAAATAGCAAAACATGCGATATATTTTTTCTAATAACTTGTGTTTGTGTTACGATTTCGTAACTCCATACTTCCGACGTATAACACTGAAACAACAATTTGAAACACATCATAACACATCATTTTTTTGTAGGTGAAAAGTATTTCATAAATTCTAACATGATGGCTATTTTAATATTACGTTTAGTAGGTACTCTGGATTGGTCAACAAAGCTAACTTAATTTCTTTTTTTTTATGAATTTGGGAATTTTAAATAAATACTAAATTATTTTTTGTAAAAAAAATCTACTCGTACTGGAATTTGCGTAACAAGGTACACGGTAGATGGGGTGGCTTTCTTAAAATCGTAACATATGAAGGACATTTGACAAATCCAAACGTTACTTGCTTAGCAGTGTTAAATGGAGGGTACAGGGGAAGGAAGAATGTTAATTCTTCAGGACTATACCCCTATGTCATTGGGTTCATGACAAATTTGATAATTTTTTAAGCTTAACGCCTCATATTTACTTCCAGGATCATCATGGGCCCACGACTCTTACGAGCACTTCGACTGCGCTATCAACAATGCTATATCTTTACTTAAGAACCTCAAGAGTTCTTGGTACAATGTGCTGCCTCAGCGCATGTATGAGATGTCGGTGTGTACGCTCATACAAGTGCTATGTCAGGCGATGTTGGAACGAGTGCTGGTTGATAGCAAGCCAGTGAGCGAAGAACTGATATATATGCTGGCTATGCGAGTGGAGCAAACTGTAACTGATGTGCTGATGTTGTTTGAGGTAGGTTATAATAAAGGTTCTATGTTTTGGTTGCGGCGGCGAATCTCAATAGAGAATCCCAACAACACAGAAGATTGAAGTAATTTTTATAGGCATTTCTTGCCAATTACTTTACAAATACAATAATTGCATTTTTGAAAGATAGAAAAATTTGAAGTCCAGATCCAGGAATCGAACCCGAGACTTCCGGGGCCAGAAGCGAACCGCCTATCTGGACTATGTTACTAGACCTCAAATTTATAGTGTACAAGTGTGTTTAGGGATTAAGCGCAGGACCAACGGATTAATGTGCTCTCTAATGTACAGAATCCGACGATTTTTTTCGTAACCGGTCACCCATCTATGAACACGGTGTATCGATTGGTGAGTGGTAATGCTGCTTAATCTCGCATAGATATTTCGATCTGCTCGGTCAGTCACGGACCCCTTGAATATACAATAATAAATATGTATAGTATAGCGGTTGTATCAAACACGGAACGTGTCAAAATGTACCGTGTGTGCGTGATTCATGGTTGCAAAGTTCCCCGCAGCTTGTTACAAAGTGAAGAATGGCCTATTTAGAGCGTACACATGTGCATAAGCTATAAATGTGTGTGCAATGTGTATTGCAAATTATGTGATGTTGGTGCATAATATATCAAATTCGAAATCTTGGACTTCCCCAAATACGTAGGTACTTTCAAACATACACAACATGAAGTTGTTATGTGGCGTAGCGTGGGTATTCGCTGCTCGGGGCCGACCGGCAATTCGCCGCTCCCTCCGCCTTATTTGTATTATTTGTTTAGTTTAAAACAAATATTTTATAATTTTTTAATATTTTATTAAACGGACCCAATACATATCCTACAATTGATTTAAAGTCAAGATAAAACTACCACTGGTTCGGAAGGACCATACATACTACACACCCCACCCAGGATAAAACTTTGTGTGATGAGCACGATGGTTTATTATGTGTCTGGGTGTTATTTATCTTATTGTAGATAAATAACACTTGTATTTAGAAATATATAAGTATGCTTATCGGTTGTCTGGTTTCCATAGTACATACAAGATCTGCTTATAGCGTTGTATGAGTTGTCCCAAGATATTATCATTATCTTTTAAAATATCAGAATGTTTACAAGGCATAACTTAATTAACTTGAACACTAGGTTTATACACATATAAATAATAATAACTACATTATACATAGTACACGTCATTTAACAACCTTTACAGAGGTATTGTTTAAAAGTATAACTAGAGTAAAGCGCTTAACTTAATTAAAAAAAGTAACAGGTTATTTTTGGCGTTGGAAAGGAATAAGGAGTCAACGCCCCGAAACGCAAACTGCGCTAAGGAAAATAAAGATAGATAAGTAGAGCAAAAATGGGATACCATAGTCAAAAGGGCAATAAATTACAGCTAAGAGTGAAATGCGTTCTTCCAGGCAAACCTTGGTCGAGGTTTACAGCGACAAAAAATGCCTTGGGTAAGCAGTAAGGGGGAGAGTGACAGCGCAATGCTCATCCAGAAGCCCTATGTTGGCGCCGCGGGCCTCGATTTTCTGCGGGCTACAGAACTATACAGGTAGTGCTTGCTACCCCCGATACACCAGCGAAATCGGTCGTAGTCGTTACTGTCCCAAATGTCCAGGTGCTTGTTGACTCCAAGAATTTCACTTGTAATATCGCGTGCACCACCATGGCAATAAAAAAAAGTAATCAGCGTTTACTTCGAAGGCAGCACCCTGTCCTGTCACCTAGTCCTGGCACAACACGGCCTGCAGGTGGCGAACGAGGGAGCTATGCCGACTTTTTATGCGGTAGGTAGAACATTTTCAAGTAAAGTCGACATAACAACCGCAATAATGGATGGAAGGTCGATACAGACGGCGTGGGGCTTTGGGATCACCGGACCATCCGGTTCTAGAAATGGAATCAGCGCTCCTGTTCCAGAAAACCTTCAAAGAAATCCTATAGAACAGAAATGGACTTAGCGCCGACCTCAATACATCCAGCGCCAACTGGTCCCTTTTCCAGAAAACTTTCAAAGAAGGCCTATACACAAAGAGCTTACTACAGAAATCATTGAACAGTCCCACAGTGGTGATCAAGGCGTCTGAAAGGTCCGTTCCAAAGCTCCCTCAAAGCAAGAAACAAAGGAAGAATGCGTGGTGGAGCGAGGAGCTGGAGATTGCGAAACGGAGGGCCATCGCACTAAAGCGGAGGATCAGCCGAGCAAACCCGGCTAGGAGACCACACGTCATCAAAAAGTACTGCCGAGCCAGAGAGGACTATAAGTTAAAGATTCAGACCAACATCACCCTAAGCTGGAAACACTTCTGCACTAGTCAGGAAAACGAGGCGATGCGTCTACCGCATGAAAAGGGCGCAAAGCCCTGCACTAGTCAGGAAAACGAGGCGATGCGTCTACCGCGTGGAAAGGGCGCAAAGCCCTGCACTAGTCAGGAAAACGAGGCGATGCGTCTATCGCGTGAAAAGGGCGCAAAGCCCTGCACTAGTCAGGAAAACGAGGCGATGCGTCTACCGCGTGAAAAGGGCGCAAAGCCGGGCTTGGAGGACTAAAGGCAGCCGAGGCATACCGGACAGACTCTCGCGCCCGAGGAATCTGCCAGACTTCTCGCAAAAACCTTCTACTCTCCAGACGACTCGCTCACCGATTCGCATCACCATGAAAAGGCCAGGAAGGAGATGGGCGGGCAGCCCTTGATGATAGAGGGGATATTATTGAACCGCCTTTCACAGTAGAAGAACTTAATATGGTTGCCGCTAAGATATTAAGATCCCGAAGAAAGCCCATGGGGAGGATGGACTTACGTCGGACATTTGCTAGGGAGCTCATCTAGCTAGGACAGTCACTGTGAGATACCTGGACCTACACCATGATATAATATATCCAGAGAAACCACCAAAAGATGCGTCCAAGGGTCGATCGGCGGACCTCTACTCTGGAATGTGCAGCTGGACTCAATCCTATGAGGGGCCAAGAACCAGGAAGCGCACATCCAGGCATTCGCTGACGACATTGTCATTACAGCGACGGCTAAGGACACAGTGGCATTAGAGAGAAGTGTCAACTAAGCCCTGGAGTTGGTGACTGATTGGGGCCGCCGTAACAAAATGAGATTTGCCCTTTCCAAGACGGAGGCAATGTTGATAATCAGGAGGCTCAAGTACGACCCGCCTTGCTTTGAGCTCCTAGAGACCCAGTTAGAGCTGAGCGACGAAATAAAACTTCTGGGTAACACCATCGACCGCTACATAAACTTCAACAAAAACCTATACTCTGTTCGTTTTGGACTTAGAAAGAATGTCAACAAACCACTGCCATCACTTGATGACAGCTCAACAATTGGTTTTTGAGAACTTGATAGGTGGGGATTACTGACCTCTATACTACTGGTATGCTGGACTGGCTACCGCGTGCAAAGTGACAGCAATTTGCTGTTGCCGAGGCAGATAAAATTGCTAACTGAAGGCCTACACGGACGGAAGGGATTGAGAGCAAATTAGGTGCAGCGGTTGCCTTATGGAAGAATAACTGGAGTATAGAATAACTGTCACTCTCTCTCACTCCGATTTGAAATACTTTTCATTTTTTAAAAATTTATTAAATCGTGGCGCTTGCAACCGCCCTTTTTTGTACCGACCCGGGGGCATGCCCATGCTCTAGTGGTTGTTACCGCTAACTAATGCCTAACGGAGTACCCTAGTAAACGCTATGTTTAACTATCCACTAACAAATCATTTAGGCTTTGTAAAAGTGACACCATGCTGAACGATTAACGAGCTCTTTTATCTAAAAACTTATGTGAAAGCACTACCAAGTAGCACATTTGAGCTTACAGTAGAAGCCTAGCATATAGAAGACAAAAAAAAAAGAATTTAGGTAGGTAGGTGACATAGAGCAAATATTGGGTCCAATTAATAATCTGAGGTCCTCACCAAAAACCATGCACTTCTTAAGCACTCATGTCAGCTCAATCTCTTACTAAATAGGATTGGATAGGACTCAATCTCTTTCTAAATAAGGGCCACTTCTTTAAAAAGAGATTGAGTTCTCGTGAGTATGTCTTCTGTGTACAAGTTACTAGTCCTTACCATCAAGTTGTCTATTACAGGAACCGATCCAGTTCGAATCAAGAATCAACATATGGTCCAAGTTCACCAAACTGCCACTATTACTAAAGGCACAACTTCTAGAGATCTCCGACTTGTGGAATAAGAACAAGGAACAATTTCAAGGTTACAGCTGCGAAGAAGTGAGACAGATCGTTAAGATGAGGTTCCCTGATGATAAATATAGGCTTAAAATATTAAAAGAAATACAATGATGTTTTTACAAGCTTTTATTTTACTTGCCCTGTGTGTATTTTGAGTTAGTTTGTAGATTTGTGTGGGTCAAATCTTGGAATCTAGATTAGTACCACTTTGTGACGTTCGATTAGGCTCAAGGTTAGGTACACTAATGTATCTTTGATATTAGACCTGGTCTGATGATGGAGTCGAAAGGTGGCCATAGGAACTCCTAAACTAAAACAAAAAACCTAACAAGTTTGGGCTCATTTGATTCGTCTTGACAAGTCCGATTCTAGATTATTTGTGGGGCCTGATGTAGAACCGGAAGGTGGAACGGTGGTACTCAACAGTCACGTCTTTACCTGTGATTCCCCCCACCACGGGGTGGTGTTTGAGCTTGTTAGATTCGTCTTGACAAGTCGCTCTTACAGCTCTTACACTTGTACAGTATACGGGGTCTGGAGATGGGGCCAGTAGGTGGTCGGTACTCAGTAGTCACAATCAATCAGTATCTATCGAGTCAATATGGTTGAATAAAATATTAAATACAAATAAACAGACTCATAAACATGTCATTTGTAGGGTATAATTAGAATGTAACAAATTGATGGGTTAGTTTTAATAAAAAAAAAATATTTTCTTTCTTTTATAAGGTTGTAGGTGTAAAAAATAATGTTTTTTTTAATTAAACTTTTTATTATTTTTCATTTTATTTACATAGCTTTTATGTGAGGTGCGTTGGACTGCCTCGGTGGTGTAACACTGGGTGTGAGTTCGATGCTCTCATGCGAAAGAACTTGTCATTTAAGTTGGTACCCATGAGAGGCAAAACCGATAATGAAAGAATTAATTTAAAAAAGATATCTACACAGTTATTTATTCCGATTTGTAAAAGCTCGTAATGAAGTATTCGATTTTATTTCAATCTTTGATATTTAAGCGAAGAAATGTAAATAAAACAGTTACATAATCGATCGACTAGTCGGTGACTATTGCTGCCTACAAAATAAATATGATGGGATAGTCAGGTGGTCAGCACATCTCTAGTTTATATCAAAATTAATACGTAGGTAGGTACCTACATTCAAAATGTTGTTCGCACTTGGTAGATCGACCACCCGTATAAATCTGAGTAGTCAAACTAATCAGTACCTACCACAGGCATTGCATCTTTGACTGCTTCGGAGGCGCAGTGGAAGTTGCAATTGGTGTGCCAAAAGCTTTAGGCTCAACTCCCACACGGGACGTCACTTTGTGTGATTCACAAATTGTTGTTCCGAATGTGGGTTTACTTGACGTGGTTTCTATCTTAGGTACCTACCTACCTTATTACCTGGCCGAAGGGTGTCGCGTACCGACGTTTTCGTGGAAGGTTACGTGACACCACGCAGCGAAACACGACGCCGCTGTCTCAATCCCAGTGTCGTGTATAATTTTAATTATGTATTAGTTTATTGTTATTATGTTACGTATTTGTGTAATTGTAGTTTAAATTATGTATTAGTTTATTAAGTTTTTTTTTTTTTTTTTATGTACCTATGTATTTGTATGATATGGGCCTTAGTAGCCTGAAATAAATGGTTATTATTATTATTATATCCCCCGCGACACATTGTTTGTGCCCTAGTGCAGGACTAGTCTAAAGAATGACTTATTCAATTATCTACACTTTATTTTTCCGGTTGGGCAATTGATTATGTTAATATATTACGCTATAAAGAATCTCTATATCGTAATGCATTAGCAGAAATACATAATTAATCCAACTCTTATATTACCGCCGTGTTATATACATATCTCGTATTACCTATGCGCTTATTAGTTATTCAGTCAGTTATCTACTCCTTTGAATATTAAATAGACAAGTAAGTTATTTAATAAGAATCATGGCATCATGTAAGTTAACTAACACCAGCTTTTGCACGCAAATTACACCGCGAATCTCGGTCATCGCCGGAGCGAATGAACGTTAGGTAGTTACATTTCATTTCATTAAATTTATTCAACGGTTCCGTTGAAGAAAAGAACATAAGGACGGTTTTCTTATAAGGATGACGTAGCTTCCTACTTCTAGCTTCTTGGGGTAATTGCGTTTACTTGTATACCTACCTTGGATCTAATATACTAAACGCACTAGCGTTTGATGTATATAATCATCTATAGTTACAGGTACTGCTACCTAAGTCGTTTAATATTTGGAAATGTTCAAATTGATGACGATTTAGCACAAATAGATATCTACTTATCTTTTATCGTATAAGAAGTCACGAAAATTTAAATTATAATAAGATAGACACTGCAGAATAACAAACCATAGTTTATTTAATAAATTTTGGATCTTTATTGAATAGAAACATTCCTTTTATATAGTTACTATATATACTACTAGCTGTCCCGCGCAACATTGTATGCGTAAATTTTCCCCGTTTTTGCAACATTTCTCGTCGCTACTCCGCTCCTTTTAGTCGTAGCGTGATGTTATATCTATAGCCTATAGCCTTCCTCGATAAATGGGCTATCCAACAAAAAAATATTTTTTTAATCGGACCAGTAGTTCCTGAGATTACCGCGTTTAAACAAACAAACAAACTCTTCCGCTTTATAATATTCGTATAGATGTAGCTGACTGTAGGAAGGTAGGTAAATACTATTACCTACCTACAAAGAGTAGGTGTAGGTACCTACATCATACGTATTTGTAGAGTAAGTTATCGCAAAAAAATTACAAATAACTTAAAAAACTAGGTAGTGTAAAAATTACTTTTCATGTGTACCTATGTACTTAGGTATTTAATAATACCTACATGAACATTATATGTTATTTTTACACTAGTTTAGGGTAGAGCTGTCATATAAAGTGACAAGCAATAGATAGCACCATATCCTATACCTATCTGTCTACTGCAGGTACACATGCCTAACTACCAACAATTATACATATCAGTAGGTACAGTTTGTCCAGTGTGTCCCAGACTCTCAGCAGTGATCCACGCAGTAACTCCTCGTAATTGCCACTCAAGTCCAACAGCGCACCAGTGACAGCGATTTGTCAATGAAATTGAAAATACTATAAGGGTTCTGTTTAGCCATTTTGGCTATGGAATCCTAAAAATTTGGTATTGTTCTTTTTAACCGACAATGAAGCAGGTTCTCAATTCGGATGTTAACTTATTTTATGTATATTCGGGCATAACTCCGCCATATACAGAATGTCCCAAAACTATGCCACACAGGGGAAAAGTACCATAAGTATTGTAAATAAAACATTTTACTGAAAGAACTGCACTGAACTGCATTCAAAGATTTTTAAATTCATAATTAATGTATATTAATTTTAAATACAAGTCCCTGTCGCGTTTTTTTAATTTCTTATTTTGTTCGAAAGAGTTTTATTCCGAAATAGTTCCATATAAATTTCGTAAAGCTTCGGAGGCAAACAACGAATCTCCTCCATAAATAACAGCAAATCACCTGTGATTGAAGTCAGGTTAGATGATTTTTTGTAAAAAAAAGTTCATGATTATTATTTTAATTAGACACAAAGCGATCGTGCGTGAAGGACATGTAGGTATGTACTGTTGGTATATGTGGAAAAGGTAAATAACACCTCCTAACATATTAGCGTGTTCTATTTACATGATTACATAAATGCATATTTGTATTAGTGCGTGCGGAAGAGCGGAAGCAGGAAAAAAAGATGTTTCATGAAACCGACCATCCTACATGTTGGATAACAAGTTTACAGGGCGCTTTTAACGAATTGTATCTTACGTCGGCTCTTAATCATTTGTACCTACTCACTGCAAACATTAATTGCCGAAACAACGTACATATGTGAGTTTTTAGCACCACCAATATTTGTAATTAATAATTTCCTGTTCGTAATGTAACTGCCAACTTTGTTACCTACTTACCTACATAATATATCGTACCTACTTAGTGTACGCAGTTCTTTTATTTCATGCATTTACGTAAACTGTTAAAAATAGTTTACGTTGAAGCTCCACCTGACATTGACCTCCGTGCTCTGGGCACGCTAGGATGGAGCCTCGATTTTGACCACATCACCTTGGTAGATACTTAGAAGTTAGAACACAGCCTTTTTCGGTTTCAATTTCCTTTTGAATTCTATACTAGTACTATAGAAAACATCTTATGATAGTTGAGAAAACCATGAGTCATGTGTAGGTACGAGAAACCAGTCCACAAATTGATAGGGGACATTCAGTATGTAGCTACCTGCTTGTAATAGATACGTTTTAAAAAATGTGTAAGTGCGTAAGTACTTAATCATAATGTAAACAAGGCATTATTTACATTATTGTCGCTAGACCACAAAATCTATTTTTAAGAAATTTAAATAATTTATTTTTTGAGAATTGGTATAAAACATATAAACTGAAAATATTAACGTATAATACTTAAACAAATTAATAAATAACCAAATTACATTTTACGACATTTTTTTTATTGCCTTGACTATACGTGGGTTTATTCCTGAAATACTCGTATGTCGACTGAATTTTATGTCACCTGTATAATAAATAGGAATAATTATCTTCTTGGAACAACTTCACACTGCGATCTGATACCAAACTAGGCAGACCCTGTATACTGGCACCCTGACTACCGATAAACATATATTTCCATATACCTACCTATATACCATGAGGTAACTAGAGAACGACTTTACCGATTACATTCATTATTTATTTTTTTAGTTTTCTAATACTCTGTAGAAGTTTCTTACTTATGAAAATATTAATAACGGGACGGTACGAAGTTCGATGAGACAGCTAGTTATATATAAATTACAACCAGACACAGAATATGCAATCGTGCTCGTCACTCCAAGAATTACCCTAAATGGGAATCGAACCCCACCTGTGGCTTAGCTGTTAGAGTCACTAACCATTACACCAACAGGCTAGTCATCATTTCTGTAAACAAATAGTGTTACTATAAGAGAAAAGCTTTCACTGAGCAAGGAGCAGAAATGTAGATACATACATATCTACATAAAGCCACAAAGGGCAGGCGGTTCATAACAGGTCAATAGGAATCAAACCTGTTCGCGATATTATAGTAACTCGACTTGTACCTGTATCTAGCCACTATTTTCTCAACTCTCATTCTTATTTAAAATATGTTCCAGTATGTACCTAAAGCCTAGTAAGGACTGAAATGAATAAGTACAGAAAAATATTGGCATTGTAGAGAAAGTAATCGTCCTGAAACTCAGCGACCCATTACGCTAATGCTATATAAGTGAGTGACGCTTCCTCACATGTATCACTACGTTTCTGTCTGCAATTGGCCGCAAGCGCCTCAATATGCAACACTTATCGGTAGGTACATAAATCAATAACAACCAACCCGATTGGTTGAAGAGTTTTTTTTTAATTGGGTTGTTATTTTAGCGGGAAAGTGTAGTGTTAAATAATAAATTGTTAAATAATTTTAAAAAAGTGCGCGTAAATCAAAGTGAACAGTTATTATGTGATTTGTGCTTCAAGTGTACCTACCTAATATAGTGATATGATTGTCTAGTGTTATTTATATTTACTCGTGGTTCCCCTAATTTTATCGTATTACCATTCATGCTTCCGTTATTATTCAATATTTCACTATGGTTCGCGGTCCCATTTGCTGTGGAGCGTCAAGTAATATAGAAACGTACCCTTACCCCCAGTAAGGGTATCTCTGAAACTCTTCCCAAACCAAAATTTTGGGTTCGTCAGAGGGGTTACACTCTCCCCAAACTAATATTTGGGTTCCTTAGTAGAGGTCAAACTTTTTTTTAACTAAGTACGAAACGAAGAAACGAGCAGGTCGTGTGCCTAATGGTAAGCGTCATGCTAGCCCATAACAATATACAGTGACACTAAAAGATCTGAATGTCATGACATTGGCAAAGTTTATAAGTCTCATTAATAATGATAATTTGCCCAGTAACTTTAACATCACTATTACACGGAAGATTAACTGACACTATTGTGGGAGGTACCCACCAAGACGACCTATGGCTTAAACCTAGCACCGCCGCCGCGACGATGATACAAACTCCCCCTAAACAAAATCTTGGGTTCTTCAGTGGGGTCAAACTTTTTTTTGTGGGGTTGAGCTCTCCCAAAACCAATATTTTGGGTTCCTCGGTGGGGTGGAATAGGTGTCCCAGAATCTCATGAAACGAGATTTAAAAGAAAATTGAGATTTTTCTAAGGATTGCCCTATAAAAATCACTAGTTTTTTTTTAATTAATATTGATTAACTGACAGTGACAGTACGATTATATTCATACTTTTTCTTTGAAACGTGTATTCTTAAATTTACATAATAAAAAAGTTTGTTGTAGATATTTTATTTTTTATTATTCAATGGGAAAACTGATACTGATATTCACGCGGCTGGAGCTACTGTAAAAAATATTAACTTTGTTCGACCATCGATTATACATAGTTCTATTAAAGCAGAAATAGATTATACCATTATATATAATTAAACTAATTCAATGAAAAATACAACTATCAAGACTTGTTAGTCCTAGTAGGTCTAGGACCTAAGTACTTACCTTAACCTTGTGTTTCCACCTCTTAATGAAAATTTCGTAATTTTTTCATCAGATTCTGGTACTATATCAAGCCTTCCCAACTAAAATTCTGGTTCCTTCACTACTATTAGCTTGTCTTGAGTAGATACGAGGTACCTAGTCCACGGGGTACGGTACCTACGGTTAGTCTCGTGCAAACTCTTACCCATACAGATTTTGCGATTGATGCTTAAACATAAAGTTTAGAGGATGAAATCACTTTCAAGTAATATAGATGCAGATAGCAATGCCTTTCTGGAATTTAAACAAAGTATATAGTTTTTTTTTATTACGGTTGCGTTGGTTTAGGCACTTTTTGCTAATAATAACATTGCATAGCTAAGTATTCCTCAAAAACAGGAAATAAACGACATCGAATAAAAATGTTAAGCTACAACATTCTTAGAATTCTGAATGTGGTCTTTCTATTTTAGCTACTCGTGATTATACATTGACGTATCTTGCGTATGTAGGAGGCTATCTATGGTAATCCGTAGAAATTGATCCACTACCTACATAAGTAGATATTGCAATATAATTAAGAAGTACGAGTAAATTGATGGTAAGACGTTTGTAGAGTGACCGACCTACTTTAGTACTGTAACTAATAAGTTTTTAAAGGGCATTGTCCATGCAGATAGAGATACCTACAATATGTAACAAAGAGCCGTGGTCAAATCTAAGTGGCGTTTACCTACATACTTACATATACATGATAATACACACTCATAAATATCAAATGCTACGTACGTCTTCTTCTTTGCCTTTATCCCATTATTTGGGGTCGGCTCTCCTCGTCCTCATGCGCCAGGACCGTCTCTCTAAGTCATTAGAAATTCTACGTAGGTAATAAAGGAAATTTAGACGTACTCTCAAGTTTAACGACATTTACGTTGCTCGTGTGTTTAAAATATCGATACATACATGCCTCTCTTGTTAAGTAGGTACTCATTCGATAAAATATAATGCTTTATAAAGATACTAGCTACCCGCTCCGGCTTCGCACGGGTATACAATATATGGATGTTACGAGTATTATACAAACCTATTAAAAAAAACCTCATCAAAATCCGTTGCGTAGTTTTAAAGATTCAAACATACATAGGGATATAGGGACAGAGAAAGCGACTTTGTTTTATACTATGTAGTGATGCCGTGAAAAGATCAATCGCATATGGCAGCTATCGGCCCGTTGCATTGAAATTTGACCACATCTTTTAGTATTATAAAATTATGTAGGCGGCTACATTGCCTACTCAACTACCTACTTATCTGTGTGTTTAGAGGGAGGGAACAACGAGAATTTTCTTAAGTAACTTAAATAGAATAACTCAAGTGGGAAAGCAATTAATTTGTTCTTAATTAGTATTTCCAACCCGTAAGTGGAAGCATTAGATAAACTAACTTCCGTTCATACAACATGTAACTTCCCAGAAACCTATTAATCGAAGATACTAAATTATGTAGTTGTTACACATTATTAACGTACCTACGTAACATCAATCAAACAATGTTCTCAGTGTTTTATTCCTACCCCTACAATTTTATTGTAGACAACACAGTTTATTACCTTAAATAGAAGAATACGGAAAAATTGATTGCATGAAAGCATTGCGCACGCACCGACAATGTTGATAGTAAAAACTGGAAAAAAATGCTGCTATTAGCTGCTAATATGTTTCTACCTAATTCGTTTTTTATTTACTTTTTTTTTGTTATACTAAACCTGAACACATTTTGATTAACTACTAAACGTTTATGAGCTGCTACTTCCAAAAAACACGCAGAACCGATTAGGTAGTTGGAAATATTCAAAACTCAATTTTTGGTCGATAATCCGCGGACGCGGATGTCCCGTCCCGTACCTGTAGCGCTGTACTTAGAAATATAGCGCTTCAGACATGGGACAGTAGTGTAACTTATAGCCAGACTATAATATTATATTATTTCTTTAGCGTTCCCTCATTATACTTTTTTTCTTTTCAGACGGGATTCCTGATCATTTCGTTAGTAATCGTCGTCAATCAAGGAAGTGGCGTAAGGGCACAAGATGACGAGCCGCTTGCATTAGAATCGCAGAATAGAGTTATTACTATTATACATAACCCAAAGTACGTACAGTCAACGCCACCCAGTAACCAATCATTGACGACACCTGACTTGACTACTCACAAACCTGAACTGAAACCGCCAAGTAAACCGCCTTTCATCCCAGTGAAACCGAACCACTATGTTGATATTCCTCGACCACACCATGGACAGATACACAAACTGCCGCCACCAAGAATCTATCCCAAACCACCTATGAAGCTGCAATATTCACCTAACTCCATCTACAAGTTCCCCAGAGTAATCCCGTTACCGACACACCACAGAACATATTATATAAAAAAGACACGACCGTTACTATACGCCGCTTCAACTGGAACACCAATACAAGCCCAAAGTTTTAATAAAAGCCCAAAGTTCAGTCTGCCCCAAGTGATCAATGGTATACGGACTGAGATAGTCAAGCCGCCGAAATCCTATAATAAGACATCATCAACGACCACAACTACTCCTGCGACCACGAGTACTACGACCACCCAAAAAGCTCTGAGGACGAAACGAATATGGCCCAAAAGATTTCTAAAAGTGAACTCGACTTTACACAACACGACATTGACAAATGACAATACGACTATAACTAACACCACTGACGAGACTGATCGCGCCCCTTCAGAGAGTCACCGCCGAGTTACCTATGTTTATAGAAATTCCACGAGCAGGACCACAACAGTCCAAACTCCGACGACGCGAGTCTACCGCCCCGTCACCAGAAAGGTTAAAGTAAAATCTACTACACCTTTACCATCGATCAATTTTACTATACCCGAACGTAATGACTGGGTGCCCATTCAGCCCTCACATTATGCTAATTTAAAGAGATCCCCACCAGCCGCTCAAACAATTAGTAAACGGTCAGACGTTTTTCCCGATCCTAAGCAACCGATGTATTTGCAATCTTTTGGATTAGTTCCATTGCGAAAACCCCCACCAACTCCTGAATCCGATGTGGACAGAAAACATACGATTTACATCAAAAGGCAACCACAATTGAAATCGCCTTCTTCTGGTTACAGTGGGCGGCCGGGGCGCACACCAATGCACACGCACTTCATATATGGTGACTCAGAGGCCCAGGGGAGCCACCATCATCACCGAAAGAATCCCCGCTTCGCCACCAAAGTTAAACATCATCATCACCATCATCATCACAGATATGTTAAAACAGTTGAAAAACCAGTAAAAGTTCCTTACAAAGTCGAGGTCCCAAAGCCCTACCCTGTTCAAGTTGAAAAAAAAGTACCAGTGCCTGTAGAAAAGATAAAGGTGGTGGAAAAACCAGTTCCTTATCCAGTAACTGTTGAAAAGAAAGTACCATATCCAATAGGAATCAAAATACCACATCCTGTACCTGTAAAAGTTGTAGAGAAAGAGTATGTCCCGAAGCCATATCCGGTAGTTCAACATGTGCCAGTATTGAAGCATGTTCATGTGAAAGTGCCACAACCCGTGCCGGTACACGTGGAGAAAAGGGTGCCCTATCCGGTAGAAGTTAAAGTTCCTGTACCGGTAGATAGGCCCGTCCCAGTAGCTGTACCGGTTGAAAAGCAAGTGCCGTATCCTGTGCCCGTCAGAGTTCTTGTCCCGCAGCCGTACCCCGTCGAAACTAAGGTGCCTTATCCTGTAGAAGTTAAAGTTAAAGAGCCAGTGGAGGTTATAAGGCACATACCAATAAAAGTGCCGTATCCTCAACCGTATGCAGTAAAAGTACCCCATCCTGTCCCTGTGCGAGTAGAGAAACGAGTACCATATCCAGTTGAAGTCGAAAAGAGGGTGCCGTTTCCTGTGGAAGTGCGTGTTCCACACAAAGTAGAAGTTGAAAAAAGAGTGCCCGTTTACATTCCTAGGCCTTACCCTGTGGAAAAGAAGGTAAGAGTGCCGGTACCTTATCCGGTCAAAGTACCGTATCCCGTGAGGGTGCCTGTAAAAGTGCCTGTAAAGGTGAAAGTGCCTGTCGAAGTGCCAGTGTACGTCCATCATCCTGTTCAGCTCCAGGTGTACGCGGAGGATCATTACTCGCCGTCCCCGAGCTCGAACTACGACGAATATGACAATTATGGTTCAAGTACACAGCACTCAGTCACAGTGCACGGGCAAACCGGCTACAATGGATTCCGATCTCGTTCTGACGATGCCGAAACAACGACAGTGTTCACACCCACAACAACGACACCATCCAGTTAATCAATAGACTCTGTAAATAATCAAGTAAGTACGCATATATTAGTTCTTAATTTATGTGTTTCTCCCCGTTGTAATGTTGTATGTACCTTAATATTGTAAGTTATTGTGGTGTGAGTGTTCGATGCTACCTTATAAGTCGTCTATTGAGTAAATGAATGGTGCTGTGATATCAAATGTGTTGTCATTTACTTTTTCACATAGTTGGAACTCGAAACGTTAGAAAGCTTTTGTTGATCTGACTATTCCTTGCTTGTTTCTAGTGTCCAATGTAGCCAAATTGGCATTTAATTCACAAAATGCGACTTTCAAGTTGCTGAGGTCTGCCTCAGCAACTCGGAAGTCGCATGCCATGCCAAAATATCACTAAAACATTATTTCAAGGACTTCAAATAGAGACACAGATTCATACGGATCCTAATCAATGCATGACAGATGGGATCGATGCGTTCTGGTTAAAAAAAATTATATCATTCCACTATTGGATTCTCAACGCCACGCGACCTGGTCTTTCGCGTTCCAATACGAGTCCATCTCCGTGGCCGATGTGTTACCTTAATTGTCCGAAATGTAGTGTATTGTAAGATATACTAGTGTATGTTGACAATCACCTAGAGTTTTGGTGAATGTCTAAATTTTTTTTTTTATTGATACGTATTGTTTTGGTCAATGTTGATTACGAGAAAATTAATGGGCCGAATTATGATATCTAGATTGATATCAAAACGTAATGTACCTCGTAAAGTAGGTTCAAAACCGTTCAAGCATTTGACCACAAATCAAATAGAGACAAAAATGGATTCAGTTATGTTAGGTTAGAACTGAGCAGCAGCCAAGTGCCAGAAACATCAAATTGTTTATTGAATCAAAAAATATAGACAACCATTACGAAAATATGTAAATATCACGGTCGTCGGTATGTCGTCGTCGTCGGTGACAAACGTGAAAGCTTGCTCACACTGTATCGCGATGTCGTCGACAGAAGCTTTGTGTAATTTAGGAATAACATAAATTAAATTACTAGAATATAATTACTATAAAAATTATAAAATAATATTATAGCACAATTATTATTATATTTATTTAATAATAAGTATTTAATTTTTATTAAAATAATATTTATAAATATACTTAAAATATTAAATTTGAATTCTGTTAGCAGTTCATGCAAATAGGTTCGGAAATCACTCATTTTTTTTAACACTAGCGTTGTGCATGCATCCACCGGCTGGGGAAACAAAATAGCAGCCCGCGGCTCCCAGTGCTGCCACAGCAAGATTTCAAACCGGTTGGATGGCCGACGATTTTGCACGGCGGTTTTAAAGTACGCGTAGGTACTTACGGTGACAAACAAGCGAAAAAGGTCGTCGAGCCATAAGTAGATACGCGTATTTGCTCGTACGTCTATCACCCCTTTTAAGATTCATAAATTTCAGGGATTCACAGTAACATATGCATCAAAATCGAATTAAAAAAATAATTATTAAAAATATACACTTATAGTGCGATGGCGCCGGCGCGAGTGGATCAATCAAGTGCAATAATAAACGCACGAGGCGTGGCTAAGCTAGCGCAAAATTACATACTCTTGAATGTCAGTCACCTTACACGAGTAGTACGACTTCATTAGTAGGTACGTGAACTGAGCTCATAAATTGATATCACGATTTCTCGTCGACCGACAACCATATTTTACCTTTATTTCGGTTCATTACAATGTGGTTTTGGTCGGGATCTTCGTTACTCCAATGGGCACAGTTTTGAACCATAATCTTGCTTCAGAGAAAGTCCAAACATTTGTGATAACTGATAACTTGATAAGTCATTGCGTTATTTGCTTTTCTATGTACTTAGGTTACTTAGTGTGGTTGCTAGGTGTACTTAGGTTAGGTAATAAGTAAATACATTTTAAAGTCAGCATTTTTGGTCTGAAATTTTGGTGTAGTGCGTTATAAAATAAATTTAAAGAACCATTTTGTCGTAATTTTCGGGATTTTTACACATATCTATACTAATCTATACTAATATTTGACTGCCTCTGTGGCGCGGTGGGAGTGTATCCGACTGCTACGCAAGAGGTCGTGGGTTCGATCCCCACCCAGGATAAAACTTTGTGTGATGAGCACGATGGTTTATTCTGTGTCTGGGTGTTATTTATCTATAATATGTATGTATTTAGAAATATATAAGTATGTTTATCAGTTGTCTGGTTGCCATAGTACAAGCTCTGCTTAGTTTGGGATCAGACGACGTTGTGTGAGTTGTCCCAAGATATTGTTATTATTATATTATATTATATTATAATATTATAAAGCTGTGTTTGTTTGAACGCGGTAATCTTACGAACTACTGATCCGAATTTTAAAAAATCTTGTTGGATAGCCCATTTATCTAGGAAGGCTATAGGCTATATAACATCACGCAACGGCCAATACGTTTATTACGTAGACGATTTGCGCGGGACAGCTAGTTAGATATATATCTGTTCTAATAAATAATTAAAATTATGAAGACCAGGCGAGGGTGGTTGAAAAACACAGACACATCGCTAAGCTGCATCAATCGACCCGTGACCACGATCGGTGCAATTCGATCAAAACGTCGGGTAAATAAAAGGTAAAGATAAAAATTTGTTTCGGGTCCGTAGCCAAAATGGCAAAAACGGAATCCATATAGTTTCCTTATGTCCGTCCGTCTGTTTGTTTGTCTGTCCGTCCTGGCATTTTACTCAAAGACTACACAATGAATATTGATGAAATTTGATGAAAAGGTGTATTAGTTCGATAGCTAAATTTTATTATTTATGAAAATAAAATAAATATTTTTAGAGGCACATGTAACACAAGCAGATTTTTTTTTCAGCAAACATTAACGTGGCACCCCATCCGACAGATCTTTTAAAAATATTGTAAGGTTTGTAATGTTTTTTTTTATTAAAGTGAATATTTTTGGAAATAATCGTGAATAAAAAATTGTGTGCCCTCCCCCCCCCCCTTATCTTTTGAACTGTGTGACCAAAAAATATGAAAAAATCACAAAGGTAGCGCTTAATAAATACTTTCAACTAAAATTATTTTCGACATGATCGGATATACCGCCATTAAGTTATTGCCGAAAAACGGCGTTTCTTAACAAAAGGGCGTAAGTGCCATTAACATACGCTCTTCTGTGGGTGCAATTACTCAGATTTTTTCAAATGTAATGCATTTATTTCTAATAACGGCTGCGGAACCCTACACTGAGCCCTACTCTACTCTTGCCCGGCTTTTTAGAAATTGGTTTGAATACGTTTTTAAGAATGAGCACGCACGCACGTAAGTAGGTATGTAAGTAATTAGTGTATCATCGCAATTTGTCAAACATCGTCAGTTTTTTTTCTCGGTCCCAAACGTACATATCCATTGATTTTGGAGTTATCCAAATATAAATCAATAAATGCGTTTCGGACCGAACTATTTAATAAAGAATAGCAAAAATAACAATGGAATAAATCCTATTTGTTGTAGCTACTATACCTAGTAGTTAGACAAAATATAGGGATATTGATTGACTTGATTTTGACGTCGTCGATAACTTATTTATCCATTACAAATATTTTTACTACATATTGTTATTTTATAATTATTCCAATGTTAGTTTAGCAATACCTACCTCTACAATTACATAAAATTAAAACAGTGTTAATTATAGAAGATTTACCGCGGAATAGGAAGCGCTGACTGATCGAAAGTGAAGTTTCACAGTTGACTTGGCAGTAAAAACAAAAGCGTCGATCATACACACATGGTTCTTTGAAATTAACGTGGTATTACATAACGATAACATTTTACATTCTCGCGATAGAAAAAATTTACTTGTCAATCATTTTTAAACATAGCTTTCATACCTACTATCAGTGTGGGACACGCAGGCACATTGGCCCCTGGCAGTAGCTAGTAGTAATGGTGTAGGTACGTCTACATAACTAACTATTGAACGAGAAGCAGGGGAAGGCGCGAGTTGCTGGGTTGGCTCTAGCATTTTTTCTGGTGATGCTAGATCGTATCACCTAATAAGAGAGAAAGCGTATCTCAAGAAGAAAGCGGAGAAAGAAATAAAAGCGAAGTCAACCTAGATCGACGATCGATGATCAGCCGCGCGAATTTTAGAGGGCAGTAGACTAACAACAGAATCATCTTGCATTTTGGACGCCTCAGTGTAGTAGAAGCCACAGAGCACACACCTACTCTACGAGGTCGTGCCGTACACTTCGCCCGTCCTAATCCTATTATACCTGGTCCTATTAGTCATTTTACCTTAGCTGAAGCAAGGTGGACTAGCATAAGTTCACCAAAGGTTAAATTCCTGTTAAAAAAATACACAGGATATGCTAATTACCTTACATTGCTTATCTAGGTATTTGTCAAATTGTACGGTTTAGATTCTAAATCATAAATTAGGGGGATTACACAATTTACTTTGCTATTATATGCATAACAAAATATAGAATAAATATATAATTATCTTGGGTGAGGCAACGCACACAGCCCTTTGATCCCAAAATATGGCAGAGCCTTTATTATGGCATCCACCTCACTGATAAACTTACACTTCTTTCTTATGTATTTTATAAATGAAAGTGTCGTCTCGTTCATTCACTGATCAAGCCCAGCACAAACCCTCGGACTAGGAGAGCTTACATTTTATATAGAGGTTTCTATTGTGATGTAGACATTAGATAGGAAAGGGTGGTAGAAACCTCGAGCTCCCAGGAACAAATTTAACGCGAGCAAAGCTGCTGGCTTAAGCTAGTAACTGAACAAATACATACCTACATAAATATATTATAGATAAATTACACCCAGAAGTGGAAATGTAAATCTTTTCCTTAAAATTTCCTTGTGCGGTAGTGGTACCTAACTACTATTATACTGTATGGCAAACGTCGCATGTTAACTTTCGGAAGTAAACTATGTGGAACAAACAGTAATAATAATTTATTTATCGATAAAATGCAAATAAGATGGCGTGTTGATTTCTGCTGATAGTAGTTGAATACAACAAGTGTGTAACTTTTATAAATCGGCACAGACTACAATAATACTTCATCAGGTATTGGTGACGATTAAACCCTAGTGGCCATTTGCGGAACTAACGATGTAAGACAGACGTTCCTTTATTTTATTCCCTCTGTGTTTATCTGCTTACCTTAGTTCCGCGACTTGCCGTCAGGGAATCTACTCGTCGCCACCGTCAGTGGACAAATGGTTTCTATGCGCCATTAGTTTGGTCGGAATCAGTACAAAGTACAACAGTTACAACATAAGCCAATATAACCGATATCTTTACAATAATATTGAGTCTGAGCGAGCACTACAGGGATCAATCATAGCCTCAATTTTTAAAATACTACAAATATAATAGTACAAAATATCTCACCCCAAATAAAAGCATTGATCCGTTTTGAAGAGACTATGATTAAGTACACCTTCGTGTAATGAGCTACAGCATCAATCTTAATAATGCAAAATTAACATCTAAGTGAAGTTGCAGTTGGTTGATGATAAATCATGATGACAAAATCGAGTTTCCATCAAGACAAATATACAATTTTCAATTTCTACAGGTAAATATAATTAAATAAAATAGAATATCATGTAACAAAATGTTTTATTGCTTATAAATATTATTTTATATTTTTTTCATATTTATATGCATTTTATTGCATGCAGAGGTGCATGCAATAAAATGCATAGTTAAAAATACGTAATATGATTTCTATTAAGTAATTTAAACTAAATGTATTTTTACATTATTACCTTAAAAACAGTCACCTTATTAGACTACTTGACTTTGATGAATTGCCACTCTAGCTCATAAACTCCAACAGATGTCTGGTTCTTCTCATCATAGTCCACCCATTCCTTCTCGGATAAGTCTACATCTTCAAATGTTTTGCCTATAACAAGTATTATAACTATTGATGAACAATATCCATTAGTATCTGGGAACAGCCTAAAGGTTTGATGACTGTTGCAAAAAAAAAATGTCGAAACATAGATTTTATATGGAAATCTTATACAAATAGCATGATAAATTTTAGTTTTTTTTTTTTTGTTACTTAGGAAACTAACCCGTTTTTTGGGTCTGTTTGTATTTGACAGTTAAGTAATTGGTAAATAAGTCAATGCTCATCTTTTATTGGAATCAAATGTGTTATTTTACATGTCAAATAACATATTTGATTCCAATAAAAGATGAGCATTGACTAGTATTCAATTGATAGATGAGTATATCCCTAAACTGTTATCTGAGAAAAAAACTGGTACTGCTGCCCAGGCTAAGGACTAACAGCCTAACATGCTATCCACACAGAGGTGTTGTGACATTTATCAAATCGGTCACCCATCCATAGATTGGCAATGATAACATTACCTAACCTAACAGATCTGTGAATAACAGAAACCTTAACATTATATTATAAAGAGGATAGTAGTCAGCTATTTAATGGCAACAACTCTATAAATTCTTTTTGGTTGAGGTCTACATTTACAGGAGCACTGCCAACGTCACAGTAATCCAGAAACCCGTACTATAGTTAAAATATGTTTTTTTATAATTTAACACACTTACCATTATCTTCAGCAACAGCTACCCAGCCAGACTTAGGTTCAAAGTCAACAGGCTCAATCCCTCGGCAGTCAAATATTACTATTGTTTTAAATTTATTTTCATCATTGCTAGTAAACTCTCCTGAAAATACAGTAATAGTTAAGTAGCAAAGTTAACTGCCTCTGTGGCGCGGTGAGAGTGTATCCGACTGCTATGCAAAGAAATTGTGGGTTTGAGTTTTATCCTGGGTGTTATTTAACTATAATATAGTTAAATAACACCCAGGATATACAACTATAATATAGTTAAATAACACCGTAACATATGTATTTAGAAAAATATAAGTATGTTTATCAGTTGTCTGGTTGCCATAGTACAAGCTCTGCTTAGTTTGGGATCAGATAGCGTTGTGTGAGCTGTCCTAAGATATTAACTATTATTATTAACAGAAACAAATAAACACATCATATGGTTTGTCTAGAACAGCTATAAATTGTATAATACTGTTGTTTTTGAGGATTGATAATAATGACTTACATAAACAGTCTTGTCTCGTATTTTGACTACTATTGAGTATTGTATGCCACTGACATTATATTACAATGCTATACTGTGAATATCATTGAATAACATCAATATTTTTTATAGTATAAACTTTTAATAAGTAAGTATTTTATACAGTTAAAACAACAAGCTAATTGTTGTTTTAACATAGTATAAAATGTTAGTTCAAGATACAGAACAATTGAACCAAGCTGATAATATTTATTTTTAGCCATATTTTATCGATAATACCGGCCATTATTATGTACATATTAGATTAAAAATAAGTTGCTTTCAATATAGTTTACACTTAGTTCATCAGAATTGTGCCACCGATTTTAAACAGTTGGGCATTATTATTATGGAATTCTTGAAAGAATTCCTTATTGATAGTGAAAACTTTCTTGAAAGAAGGTTTCTATTTATAAAAAAAATGAAAACCGTACGAAACTGCGACCGATCGCGAGATGTAAAAAGGTTACGTACCGTTAGAACCTTCGATAACATCGATGCTATTCTCCCTCGAACACAATTTACACTTAATTAATAGGTTAGTTTCTGACCTATTGTGCTTTTGTGGTACTTTTTCAGATTCTGTGAGGTCGTGAAACTTTTCAGTCACCTCTCCGCAGCTTCCACACTTCAATTTCAAGAACCACGGGTAATGTGGATGGTTGGTATATAACTTTTCTATGCATTCTAATGTCGCTTTGATTTGTAAAGCGATTTTAACCATTGTGAAATACCTAGTATTTTTTTTTTTGAAATTCTGAAGTGTAATCTGGAATTCTACAAATCGCAACAACAGTACATGACATAGGTACTACAAAAACACCGACTTGTCAGAATTGACATTGACAGTCAAATTCAAAAGTCAAAACAGGGTTGCCAGTTGTCAACTCGTAATTTTTATCCCATTTATTAAAATCAAAGACCTCTAAAAATGTTCACAAGAAACTTGAAAAAATCTCACATGTAGAAAAACAGCCAAGCCGAAAATTTTGTAATGTACATCTATATGAGAGGCCGTCATTTCTCTTCAAATTTAAATAGAGAGCGGTGCGAAGGGCTTTAGATTTATAAGGAGTAAAATTAATTTTAACTCAACAACGGCCAAGGTGTAGACACGCTCACACGACTTTTGATATGATAGTGTTATACTAAAATGTAAACTGGGACATTACCACACAAAGTCCCCCTGGCTACGGCACTGGACGACCTTCAGGTGTCACGAGAACTTGATACATGCGCGGATACAAGAGGGGTCCAAAAAAAGTCTGGCAGGGGCAATTGCCCCCACCCACTCTTTTTTTTGGGGGGGGGGGGGGGATTTGAGAATAACACTAAGTTATTATCATCAAAATATTGTCTAAACTAGAACTTTCAGCGCTGCCGTATAGCTAGGTTAGAGAATGTAAAACATACCTTGACGGTATCGACGACCTTTTTTAGCATTGCACCATTTATAGCTATATCTCTTTGTTGGACAAAACGTATAAAACGACTACTAAAGTTTGTCTGTCATAGTTTTTTAATGAGCGTTTATGTTCCGAGGCTTAGAAAACTGGATAAAAATATCTAAATTTGCTGCACAAAATCAAACAATGAAACTGTTTTTAATCAGATATAATTTATTTATTTTATTAATGAGTCCTGATAATAAACAGTTTTATTTAATATAATTGTAACTTGTAATAAGCAAAGAAAACAATCATATTTTTTAATTTGCTGGAGAGGATAATTAATATAATATAAAATATATTGCTAAACATCTGTTCAGTCTAGCTGTATGATAATGGCACAATCTTGATACTATTGCCTTGTGTGTCTGTGTTGAGGGTTAGACCCATCTCCTGCAATACTTCGTTATCCACTGGACCTTGTAGGGTCATTTTTGATATAACCTCCTGTGAAACAAATTTTTAATTTAATAACAAGTATTACAAATGATTGCGCAGTTTAAGTCGTCCCTATCCCGTAAACTACATATGGGCCCTCTGCAAAAATATCATCATCAAACTTTTGACACCATATATCTTATCCATTTTGGAGCTTTGTGAAGCGAGTTTTGTAGCTGACTATCCATATAGTTATACGCACCGGCATGAGTTTACATCCAATAATGTACGGTAATAAAATGCCGCGCTTATCTTAATTCTAAGCCCAACGGACTAATAATGTTTACGCATATACTATGCGTTTCAAATGAGTTAATAACTGTCATGATGACATTTCGATTGCATTACGACTGCAACTTCATTGTATAACAATAAAATGTAAGGTCAGCAATAAAATGATTCGAAAAAAGGTGTCATTAGTATTTACACATAAGTACTCAGTACTCTAATGGACTATACATAAGCACTGTATTTTACTATTTATTATTATAGATACGTTTTAGTTAAAAAAAACACAAAAGTGTAGAATATTCTTATATTTTGCTCATTTACTTATTTCTGTTTGGTGTTTATTAAATATTAAAGAATACTAACAATATTATTGTAAAGAAAAATGTTAGGTACATTGTTCAAAGAAAATAAATATTACGTCCGTTCCATTACCATACGAATACGTACTTTACCCGGCTTGGGAGTTTTTGTTGCTAACAGTACAATTTTGACAAGTACAGAGTAAAATTGTCGCGTTCGTGATTATCTTCTCATTTGAAAGGCATAGTACCTTGTGCCGGTACCGGTGGCGGAGGGTCCTTAGAATACCATTCTTTTCGGTTTCCCTTCAAATTGTATTTTGTTAATATTTTACGTACAAAAACCGTCACTATTAACATACATTTTTGTATCGGGTTACCGGTCAGGAAAATTTTAACCCTTCGCATCTGGCCGGTAGGTACCTATACCATACCTACTAGGTACTTTCAAACTTATCTAAAAATCTTCATTATGATTATAAATATTTGATCAGTTATTCATTCGGCTGACAAATCAATTCAATAGGTTACTATTATCAGCTTCATTTTCAATACGAAAATGCATATTTTGGGGCGCCAGTCGTCAAATATCGCGTTTATCAATAGGCTTTTATATTTCTTGAAGCGTCACACTACCTACGTAGGGTATAGTAAAATTGGCCTAGCGATTTAGAAACAAATTTAAACACAAAACCGCACTTACGGCCGATCTCAATAACTCACAGTTTAACTCTAGAAGCTACCAAAGATTAAATTTAACATTTACTTCTACCGTTACCGTCGTTTCAATAACAAAGTTTACGTAAAGTTAAGTTAGGTTAACGATAGATAAAGTCTCCGTGATCGTTTCACCAGACGTTTTATTTTTGCACGCACAAAAATAATCTTGTATTTAAGTTAATCAAAAAAAATATTGTTTTTAATACAACGTATTGCATTAGTTACATTATGTCTATTTTTGTTATATATCTTTATAATCATACTAAAAAATCTATATTTATTGTATTCAGTAATATTAGACAGTTGAAAAAATGAAAACAATTAACGGCACTGGTTGAGTACCTACAGCGCGCGCATGCGTAACAATCTTTACGCATGCGCGCGCATCGTCGAGGCGCGTATTCATAATAATAAAGAATAATTGTAGTAGATACATGTTTAACTTTTGTAAGTTTATTAAATATACAGCATTCATATATAAGCTATGACTTATAAAAAATATGGAAAGGGCTATGCTCGGAGTTTCTCTTAGGGACAAAATCAGAAATGAGGTGATTCGGCAGAGAACCAAAGTTATTGACATAGCCTACCGGATTAGCAAGCTGAAGTGGCAGTGGGCTGTCCATTTTAGCCGAAGAACCGACAACCGTTGGGATAAACACACAACGTAGTGTAGGACGCCCTCAGGCCAGGTGGAGTGATGATCTACGCAAAATAGCTGGCAAAAGCTGGATGCGAAAAGCCGAGGATAGAACAAAGTGGCGTGCAATTGGAGAGGGCTATGTCCAGCAGTGGACTGCGATAGGCTGATGATAATGATAAAAAATAAAAAACCGATTCCTGAAGATTTGGCTAAAATGTACGCGATTTATCTGTTCGACTGCAAACATTTACAAAGATTTATTATAAATTGATGTATGATAATGACTCTCATCGGATTTTGATATGTGTGCAAGATTTTCAATTATTCAGTCGGCTTGAAGTGGGTGAAAACTGAACTGAACTATTCTGTAGTTTATAGATTAATGTGTGTTTAATTTGTTAATTAGGTGATTTTAATTTCTTTTTTAACTTGCTAATAATGCGCTTATTATGACTACACTGAATCAGGGACCCTAAATCCTTAAAAAGAGAGGTGTATAACTTTAGGTTCCTAATTAATCTAATTCGTTTTCAAGGCTAAAACCTTTGATTTAGGACCCTGATGTAAGTTTCTGGGTACTAAGACGACGATTTCATCGCAGTACCTAACCTACAACGATAGAAAGTGACATAACGTTCAGCTAATAAATGTGTTCTTGATTTTTCTTGTCTCGTTTTCTTGATTTTTGTATGTCTTTTGAAGGTTGTATTAGCAATTCGAGCAAATGCTAAAAAATAAATCAGTTTTTCATCTTGTAACATTGGTTTACTGATTGTTTGACGTCGATTTCAACCTTAAAACGTTTTAAAGTAAGCTGTCAAAAGCGTTATTGAAACGCTCTTTGTTATTTTTTTATGAAGATTGTTAAGTACCCGAGTTAACGGCGAGTCCTCGCAAAGGTAGTTTAAAATCAAAGGTAGGATTTCTTATCAACCGACGGTTAATTTTGCCACTAGAGTTAGCCATTTTAACAAATAGTTATTGGTAGTTACGTTATTGAGACCGGCCGTTAGCCTCTTGATTGGGCCATTATAATTGTACACTATAAACTATACTAGATGTTGTTGTTATACTTTACCTGATTTTCCGGACAGTTCTCGCATAAATTCCGCACAGCGAATATAACCCATTGCATTATTACTGTTTTTGTTATAAAGAAAGTATTGTGTAAATAAATAATTGCAGTTTTTATACAACTACTGCTGTTATTTTTTTAATAATCTATCTATCGAGGGATTTAGCTACTAGAAATAGAATTTAAACATATCAGATATGTCAAATATATATGTATAGTAGCCAAATCAATCGATAGATATACAATATTGAAAACGGCCGTAAGGTGACAGCGATTAGAGGTTGGCGGTAAGTATCTCGACTTTTGCCAAGAACATCAGAATCCACAAATGAGTATGTACTTTATGTACTTTTCCTTGATAAACTAGAAAACAAAATCTTAGGTTTCTCAGAGAGCCAAGGCTCACCCAACACAATGATATTGTGGTATTTTGTAAGGGAGATTTCCTTATTATTTTTTTTTATACTACGACGGTGGCAAACAGGCATACGGCCCGCCTGATGGTGCGCGGTTACTATTACGGTACGCGATTAGAGACGTTACTGAATACATATTTGGTAAAAGGATACAAGGATTGCGAGCGTCGATGTTGCAGCAATCCAGTAGTACTGGGATCACTTCTAATTCTCGGATCTGAAATGTAATAAATTGTGTTATTTTTGTGTCAATTATCTTAAATTTACCTCCAAGACGGAGAAACTAACAAAGAGATGGGAGGCACCGAACATCATTAAAAAAATAGGTGCATTAGTAATTTAAATTTCTGCAGTGACTCGCAGTCCTTATTGTTTTTTGTCCCAATTTTCTCTCTTTGTCTTCTCTCCTTATATCAATATTTAATAAAAATCGGCCAAGTATGTACAGAGGTTGTCCAAAACAAAAAAGAAACTCTGGGTGCGTTTCCACTCACACAATTGACGCGGGGTGGGGCGGAGGTCAATTGACCAATCACAGTGCTCGAAATCGTAGACAAGATTATTTCGAGCACTGTCATTTGTGTCAGTGGAAGGGCATCCTTACGCCCGTAGCACACGTTCGCTGCGAAACCGCTGCATGAATTTCGCTGCGATCAAGAGTAGCGGAACTGAGTCAGGTAAGTTGAAGCATTCATTTTCTCTGGATTTCTCTCCACGCCTGCATTTTTTTTTCATATTATTTTTACAGTCTGGATTATTTAATAAAATAGGATAGGTCTATTTCTGACCTCTTGAATTAATTTTTCTGTAAAATCGACGTCCATTTTAAGAAAAAATGTAGTTTCGCTTTTTATTTTTGTCGACTTCCACAAATACGCGCGAAAACAACGCGGCACCGTAACATAATGGCGCCCGGAGCGCGGCAGTGTGGCGCGCGTCGGAGCAGACCGACGAAAATGCGCGGGGAAACAGATAGAATTATACAGTTGGATTAACGTAACTCGGTCGGAGTGAAGTTAGGTTCATATCACTTTCGCGCATGTCATAGAGATGCGACCCTAAAATTACTTACAAAAAGGATTAATTGGGTTTAATCGATTAAAAAATATTTTTAATCGATTAAACCCAATTAATCCTTCAATTTTTCAATACCAATTCAACAATATAAAAATACTATTTATACGAGTTCATAAAAGTTTAAATTTAGAACAGTTACAGTAAATATTTAAGAAAGTTTCAAAAACAATTTCTTTACAAAAATAATCACAAAAAACACGAGTTAGTAAGAATAATTATGACAATGTAATGCGTAATCGCATCTCTAATTCTCTTGGTTTAGTTACCGCCCCTGCCCCCCGCTTCCTGTCACCATTTACTTGCAAAAAATGCATCTGCGCAACCACTTGTCGCCAACTTCAAACCGGCCGAGTTACGTTGATACAATTGTAGTAAAATCTATGCGTTAGAAGTAGAGCAGGTAGTTTCGGTAGTGTTCCGCTTCTCCTAGACGGTCAAGACATGGCGAAATTACTGCGGTTCCGCTGTTATGATTTCGAAGCGGAGCTGGAGATGTGCTAAGGGCATTAGTACTATAACATAAAAAGCACTGACCTCTAGTACTAGCGTGCTGGACTGGCTACTCCGTACAAAATGCAGCTATTTCTTGTGCCGAATCGAACGAGTGTTTTTTACACATAAGACATTATGGTCGCCGTACCAAGAGTACAGATTAGGCGTACAACATGTCAAAATACTACTATACGGGTTAGTGATAGAGTCACTACAAAAAAGAGATATTTACCATTTTCTTATTCTCTTGGCTCTTCCAGCAGAGGTTGGCGAGTGTTCTGACCAGGGCGGCCTTGAACCCGAAGGCAACGTGACGTTCTACGGTTTCCACGCTGGTCACCGCCTTCTTAGGAGTCGTCATGTCGATAGCACCCAGTCTGTCCATACATTTTACATTGGGATTATTGACTGATCTGTTGGTCTAGTGATTAGTGATCGCGGAGATCGTGGGTTTGATATTTGACGATAAAACTTTATGTGATGAGCACAATGGTTTATTCTGTGTGTGGGTGTTATTTATCTATACTAATATTATAAAGAGGTAGTTTGTGATGTTGTAGGGGGTAATCTCTAAAATCTACTGAGCCGATTTTGAAAATTCTTTTACCAATAGACTTTATATAGTGGTGCGTTAGTGAAAAGAACAGGTGTTAAATATGACAAACTTAACTTTGCCGTTGGAAAACTATTATCCCCATACATCAACATAGGCCGCAGTTAGTTTACCAACCGCAAATAAAATTGTTACTAAAAACGACTTTTATAATGCAACGAGTATGGCTTTTACTTGTGCTAAGTACCATGTAGCTTGTAGTATAAGCCATAATCGTTGCATCACAAAAAATATTTTTTTATTACAAATTTATTTGCGGTAGGTGAATTAATCGCGGCCTATGTTGATGTATTGGGGATAACAGTTTTCCAACGGCAAAATTAAGTTTGAAATATTTAACACCTGTTGTTTTCACTAACGTACCACTATATACAGTTGTCGTATGCATAAAATTGGGCGTCTCGTCAAAACGAAGCTACTATGGCAATTCCAGCTTGATATGTATCATTTTATAATTTGTTCTAGGGAACCCGTACTATTCGTTAATATACTTTAAAATAAAGAAGATATTTTTAGAAAAAAGAAGTACGAGTTTTTTTTGATGGAAATAATTGTATACAATGTGTAACAGAAAGTGTGGTCATATTCAAGATACTGAGTCATTTTATCAAAATCGGAGTACTCTAAAACAATAAATGTTAGATGTGTGTTAGAAATGAATGTCTTCATTTATTGCAAAACTGTACATACATATGGGTGTTATAAAATAGATTGTATAGAATCGACAGTTACCCGTTTCGGGTATTGCAATTTTTATTCTACTTAGGACAAAGAAACAAACAATTATATAAACAAGACAAAACATAAAAAACACACTAATAATCTGGTTTAAAAAAAATCCTGAGGGTGTAAAACGCATTATCTATTAGTCATCTTTTCAAAGTACTTTTAAAGATGTTACCATTTTTTTTATTTCTACAGGAATATGGTTAAATACACGTATATCAGATATTTTCATTCGTTTATTTATGAATGAAAGAGCTATTAAAAAAAGTATGACTTAAATAGTTCAATGCCATAATAATCCAATCAAATTTTGCACCAGGAATAATACTTATGCCATACGACTTTCGCTACTGAAATTTGACAAAAATAATATACCTATGTAATAACTGGCAATGACACTATGGTAGGTGCAATACTGACAACATACAGCGGATAGTATGAATGAAATTTGACCACACCTTTTTGTTACACATTGTATAATTAGATTAATTAGTTATTGTCTAATTTCCACTTACCTCGTTTTCTGCCCTTCAGGCGAGTCAATATGCACTGACGGCACTTTATGGACGTTAATCTCTACCGTATTGCTCTTAACTGTTAACCCTTCCTCAAGGGACTTCCCTTCCGTCACAGGCTCCTGCTTCTTATCAACATTAGTACCATCTCGTTCGTTCTTCGACGATATACCAAGTATCTTCTGCAATTGCTCACTTAGGTCGAAATCCGTGGAAAGATTTTGACTTTTTTTCACCTCCTTTGGCGTATCGGGGGACTGTTTTTGGGACTCCGTTTCTGGCAGACTCTCAGCTAGTGGAGGAGATATTTCACTCGGAGACGCCTTGACTTCCGACTTTAGTTCTTCTTTTGAAATGTGAATTTCCGTTGGCGGATCGTTGGGAGAACTTTCCTGGGATTCGGTTCGGCTTGTTGGCTGTAAATCGAGGCGAGGTTGCAAGCCCACCGGGATTACTTCGGCTATTGTGTTCATACTACCATTCGGTGACGTCGAATCTATGATTAAAGGAGGTTCAGTATCATCGCCTATATCTATTTTATGTTCCAAACTGATCCTTCTTGTTGTCAAAGAGATACGTTCATCGCATTTCGGTACCGAACTGCTCCTTTTATATGCAACTTTGGATAAGTCTGAGTCTATTTTGACGGAGTTACTTCTTCCGTTTTTGTCCATAGGTGTGGATTCGGATCTTAAAGGCATAGTTTCGATAGAATCTATTTTATCCGTGTAGTTGGGAATGTCGTTACATTCGAAGTACTGTTCACTGCTTTCTGATTCAGTGCACTCCGATGTCGTTTCGTTGCACGAAAGCATGTTGTCCGCCGAATCGTTCTTTGTTAGAGGAACTGTAAATATTTAATGTAAAGAATATTATAGTATACGTTTCTATTCCTCTTTTAGTTTTATTTGGCGGGAAAAATGTCTACCGCATACCCCCAGCGACTGCCCGGGCGTTGTGTGGTATCAGCCCCCGTACCTACGCGCCGCCTTCGAGGACAAGCCGGAATTTGCTATACCGCCCGCGGCAAGACCACAGTTGTAATGTCTAGTAGTAGCTCTCAAACAGGTCGACGGATTTACATTCGGCTTTTTTTAGAAATCTTATTATCTAAGATGGTTCCTAGCTATCTTTGTAATAATAAAACTGTTTAATCGTTTTTAGGATAATCAGGATTTTTTAAAAGATTCGTTATTTCATTAACTTTTGAGGTGCAGACAGTAGGTATACGGGACCACAGATAATATAATACTATACTAGTAACGGGATATTGTTTTCAAACAAAATATTAGATACAGTAAGTATTTAATATTTAGTTTGAAAACAATAGTTTAAGTATTAATAAAAATATGATCGAATATACTTGGGGACAATCCACACAACGCTACCTGATCCCCGATCTAAGCAGAGCTTGTACTATGGAAATCAGACAACTAATAAACATACTTATATATTACATACATATTATAGATAGATAACACCCAGACAGAGAATAAACCATCGTGCTCATCACACAAAGTTTTATCCTGGGTGACTATTGTAACCAAGACCTTGCCGCTTACGGCCGGGCTCAATAATCTATCTATCGAAGGATTCGGCTACTAGAGCTATATATTTGACATAAGCTCCATACAAAATGTCCGAATTCTACCAATAATATCCATCGATAGATAGATTATTGAGACCGGCCGGCCTCAATCAGGGTCACTATCCTAGACCAACAGCCCAAAGTTAGGTCGTCTGTCAGCAATTTAAAAATAATTATAACTAACAAAATAAATTAATACTAAAATGAAAAATGAGAAAGTGTGTGTCTTTAAGTAACATCAAATTGTTTTATTATTTAGTTTGCGTGTATAGCGTGCTGTATTGTCGTAAAATTAAACTGAAACTTATATTGCGTGTTAAAGTAAACATAGTTTTATGAGAATACTTAAGCAAGTTGTAAAAACTTTAGCTTGTCTAGGAACACTGGTTAGGACCAGAATCTACTGGAACTTGGATGGTGGGTGCTTAACGCCCCTTTTACTGGAGGCGGTGGTGGTCAAATCAGGAAATAGACCTCCTACTATCGTAGTCATAACAAACAGTTGTCAAGTCCGGAAATAGTCAATAGATCTAGGAGAGAAAAGATAAATAAATGGACACCAACTATCAAAAGACACAGCCCCACTGGCTTGACGGATTTCGACATGTGAGGTGTTGTTGGATTCGTCTCAATGGCGGAGATTTTATGAAGCGGCGGTAGCGGTTATCGGTCTCGCAATCGTGAGGTCGCGGGTTCGAATCCTACCCATTATACTACCGTGAACCCACTCCTAACACAAGCCTTTGAGCTTAGCTGGAGGGGTTAACAAGATTGCTAGTAATGTGGGACTCAATCCCACATTGCTAGTTAACTTTAAAAAAAAAAAAAAGATACATCCAGACTAATAATTATCATTTCGATACCCTAATTTGCAAACCTAATAACTCCACTTTTTCACCAAAATGACATTTTGATACCGGCAGAAACTAGATTTTTTGCTCTATTTTTTGAAATACTAATAACTCCAGGATTCCCAACTGTATTGGTGTAAAAAGCCATTTGAAAATCAAACAACTCCGCGTGAAACGAAATGCATCGATTTTGACAAAATAATCAAATATCTCCCGCGCAGTCGGCCATTTTGTATGGCGTTACAGGAGCGAACGCTTGCTCCCGAAGATTTATTTTCAAAACAATTGGTTAAAGTGTGTTTTATTACCGTTTGAAGCTTAAAAACAGAAGAACATATATTAAGGTAAGTGTATTTATGCTTTAAACAGTCTTGTAACATTATTTTGACATGGTTTTTGGAAAATTTGCACGGGGATTGCAGTTATTTGATTTGACTTATGGTTATTTTGGTATGATGCTTGGAGTTGATCTGTTTATCGCAAGATTTTTGTGGTACTGTGGGCCTAATAATTTAATTTTTACTATTTACATTGTACAATCATGTGCAGAGTGTCAGTTGTAAGAATGTTAGTGTGTGTGTGTGTGTATACGAGACTTCAATATTACTAGTACTTACTTGCCCTTTCGTGAGCGTCGTTAATTGTACATGATGATGACAGGATTATACTTTTGACAGTGGTCACTTAAGTAAAGGGTATAAAGTTGCTATTGCAATGTCAAGCCAAATATAAGGAAAAAAACGCAACCTTTTTTTTTTAAATATGGCTCCACACGATTAGTGTATTTAGCCAGTGTCAAATAAAAGATTTTTGATTTTTTTCTTCAAGGATTGCAAACAAATCGCTTTTTATAAATCCATTCGCCCAGGAAAAATGAAAGGGGATCCAAAGGTATACATTTTTTACCTTCAATTTGCAAGCTTTGTTTTAACTTATCATGACTTAAGACCTTCTTTCTTGGTAAGTGATTATTTACAGGAAGGCTTTCTAAAATCAAGTGTTTTTTTACAGGATACTGATCTGAGAGCTCTGCAGTACAGACCTAATGGAGATGTAATGTATAAGCTGCGGTTTGGCGAGGAGTGGAGTATCCTCAATCAAAGAAAAACCCAAGTTGTCGCCGTGAGAGTTGAGGACCTAAAAAACTTATATGACGAAAGAAGAAAAATCACGAAACAAAAAATGTTCTGATCTACAGCAACTTAAGTCATCTATGCCTCGTGTTTACCACGCCTATTACGATGCGTTGCCACACCAGAATTAATTATTTTCGTTCAATTTTATAAAATACAATTTGTTTGTACGATTGTACAGTACTCCAAAAGTAATAATGCGCATAGAAATCTTCGGAAATCTTCGTCATTGTTCGGCAACGGTCGTATTACCCGAGCGTCGAAAGACGATATTTATATAGAGTGGTTAAGAGCAATTTCTCTATGCCTAATTTTATATATTATGTGTTTTGTGCTAAAACAGATTTGATTTACCTGTAACGAAATTTGATTCGATAATTCCATGTAAGTAAATAGCGAAAACGCTACAATCATTGTTGGAGTGATTAGTTTTCAAGTGTCTTACCGAAGTTGGTGTAATTATGGAGGAAAAGGTTTAAATAACATAAGGTTTTATTAGAAGGAGAAAAAAACGTTTTCAAATAGAGGTTTACATAAAATATAATCAAAATCTCAGTTCAAATTTGTTTACAGCACTAATCATTCCAGAAAAATAATACAATTATAAAAAAATTAATCAGAATCGAGGAAGACCTCTATTCCCGACATCGCAGATTCATCAGAAGTTTCATTATGCTCTTGTTCATTTACACTTTCCTCACTGCTATCACCTGTGTAAATAATCAGTTTATCGGAATAACTATCGATTCTTGGCTCAAATTTTCTATATTCATCTTCGCATTGAACCGCATGATCAGAAACTTTTTTCCATTCTTCTGGTCCTATTTTATTGATTTTTTCTAATATAGCATCTTTAACTGACGTCACAGTCATTGCAATATTTCTCTTGGCCACGTGTTGCTTTATTTGGGACCAAATATTTTCAATAGGGTTAAAATCGGGATGATATGGTGGCAATCGTATAATTTTATGCCCATGTTCCTCCATTATACGGTCAATGGCAAATTCTGTGTAATTTTCTTTGTATCTTTGTATAATTTTATACAAATCGGGTTTCAGTTTCTTTGGGTCATGCGGAATGTTGTGTTGTTGTAACCAAGCTGTCATTTGTGGTTTAGATGTGTTTGAGTTTGGTGGTTTCACAGACAGCTTATTATGATATGGGGCGTTGTCTATTACCAACACACTATTAGGAGGCAAGTTGGGAATCAATTGATTGCGTAGCCAAGTTTGATAACGTTCCGCGTTTATTTCTTTATGATAGTCACCTTCTGAGTCGACACATTTATGTAACATTAGAGCCCCTGGGACGAAGCCTTTTTCATTGCCTGCGTGTACAATAATTATTCGCTCTCCTTTGGAAATGGGTTGTTTGATACCTTTTTTGTTGCTATCTTGCCAAGTTTTACCCTTAGTATGTGATGTGTGCACATACGACTCGTCCATAAATACTATGTTTCTACCAGAACTCCTCAGCTGTTGTATTTCTCTGAGATATTTGATCCTTTTTAGGCGTATATCATGTTTTTCCATAAGTAATTGTCTGTTATTATCAGTTTTCAGAAACCTAAACCCCATGTCTTTCAAGATCAACCTTAAAGTCTCGGCACAGCCTTTGAAATTAATAGCTTCGATCAACTTTATTCTTAAATTATTTACAGTTGGGAGTTCTTTCAGCGTCAATTGAAAATTGTATATCATATTACGAATAACACAGTAGTCGAAATCATCAAGTACCAGCCGAAATCTACTTTTAGGTCTTCCTTTTTTCGGTGTAGAAAATTTCTTTGATTGATTATGTTTTTTTTCGTTTAAGATATTACTCAAAGTTCGTCGCGAAATTCCTGTAGCTTTTGTAACACGGTCTTGAATTTTTTTAAAATAACCATCATGGTCTCTGTTGAAAACATTGGCTTCATTTAAGAAATAAAGGTACACATTAAATACCATTTGCCGTGCTTGTGAATTAAGCGGTTTTCCATGTTTAAATTTATCCATTTTGGAAGAATTCGTCTGAAAGAAAATGGCATGGGCAGAGTTAGGTATATATTTTTTATGCATGTTTATCTATTTATTTAATTTAAATAAATCTCATTTTTTAAATGTTTTTCTAGTACTTAATATGTATTTAATGTAGGTATTTTATTTTTTTAATATTAAAAAAACGTGAAATATGTTATTTATTTTCCTTTTTTCAAAATATACTATTTAAATCTGAATAAGCTAATTAATGTTGAAATTATATTTACCAAGAAGGGTGTGTAATAGCAGCTCTATATATTTCCACAAATAGAGAACACGTGCAGTCACTACCAATATATAAAGACGACTGACAGACATTTCGCTGACCGGCGACAGCTGCCGAACGCCCGATTTGTTTTCGATTGTGCACACATGATATTGACTCCTATCTCTTTTAAACAAGGTGCAAAATGCAAATGCCTTGTTTAGGGCTCTTACGATTCCATGATTCGAGTGTTTCCGGGAATACGACAATTAGCGAAGATCTGCATGTGCATTATTAATTTGGGAGTACTGTACTCTGATTATAGTTTAAGATAAAAACTAACAACTCCACTTTTATTTTCAATGATTGCTTAAACCAAATCTAACAACTCCTTTTTTTCACTATAAAACCCTATAGTTAAAAGAAAAATTAGATTTTTAAGTGTTTTTAGGTAAATAAAAAGCGTAATTTCCAAAAGGAATTGTGGTTTTTCTTTATTCGGTTATGTACAATTTATTATGACGTTTTAAGTCCCTCCTGTAAAATTTGCTATATAGGAGTTAATAGGTTTGCAAATTAGGGTATCGATTTATGATTTTGTCCTGCGAAAAGACATGATAGTTTTTGTAATCGACATTTAAAGCAGTTGGGTTTTTTATCTTTATAATAATATATTTATAAAAAGTACTTGTTTATACAGGAATAAGCTAAGACAGAATTGAGGTTGACTACTTACTTTCCCCTGTATTAGCGACTGTAGATACATTTTCATCATTTACAAGTGTTTTCCCAGTGGCTGCATATAATTTGTTGATGGAAGAGAAGAAATTTTGGCTCTCTTTACCAAGTTTGTGTATTGCACGGAGAAGAACTGGAACATAAATAAAATTAATTAGTGTAAGATTAAATAAAAACCGGGCAAGTGCATGTCGGGCCACGCACAATGTAGGGTTCCGTAGTGTGTTTTCGTAAATTATAAATGTGACTCTGTCTATATAACATCACGCTACGATCAATAGGAGTAGAGCAAAATTATGTTGCAAAAACGGGAAAAATGTACACAGATAAAGTTGCGCGGGTCAGCTAGTTAAACGCATGTTATTACGATTTAATAGGTTAAAAAAAAAAATATATCCAATATATTATTTTTTTTAACCTATTAAATCGTGACAGTAGGTTAAGGTCCTGCGGGGGAGGCCCTTGGTCCACCTCTATTGCGATTTTGTTTCCGTTTTGATCCTAACTCATACTTTTGGAAATTAGTTAGTTCAGTATTAAGTCGAAAATTAAATTTATATGCCGTATTGCGTCGTTGTTATGCCGATATATATTGTGCATAAATGAAAATCATATTAGCTATTGTATTGGAAACTTACCTACATGTAGAATCATGATTCATGACTTTAATAACAAATGAAGTATTTTTCTCCCTAAGTAAATAAATAAATTTTAATTTGAAGGAATGGGTGCCTGACGCATGCGAAGAATGGCCTGATGCAGGAGGCTTTTTAGCAGTAGGTATCTCCAGATTGAAAGTATTTTCTTAAAAATGTTTGTGAAAATTGGGGAAATGTGACTCACCCTTGACGGGGTTTTCGCTATTATATAGAGACTTGAATTATAAAGCTAAATTTATGGATTTATGGTTAAAGTTTTAAAAATGCCATTTTGAGTTTTTTTGGCTAGGAAGGGGAAGTTTTACAAATTTCTCCATCCTAGACAAGACATGACCTTGCTTACTAGCAAGCTGGGCGACACAAACAATTCAAATTTCATGCCCAGTACTGGTATCCCAATAGAGTAAGCTTAACCAAGTTACTCGGCCGAGTACTCAACTTTGCAAATTTAAAATTGAGTAAAGTCAGTACTTGGTTGCTCAGTGCATATCTATAAATAATATAAAATTATTTTTTAAATGTGTGTAATACTTACAAGCGCAATTGATAAACAGAGAGTTATCAGACTGTAAACAGTCCATATACGCATCCATACTTGACGCTGTTGCAATGATTTCCAACAGAAACACAACCTCCTGAGGCTCAATATTACTCACATACTTATCAACCGTCTTCAATATACAGTCTGATTTACTTTTAAACTCATGAGCCATGAATTTTACAAAATTCACAGATACGTTAATATCCTGAGACTCTGATGACATGAGTATATTATAAGCTAGGTTCAGAACAAGCATACGGCATTCTGGATCTAATTTTGAATACAATTTCTCTATATAAGCATTCTCAACACCAATTAAATACTCTAAAATTAAATGAGGATACTCAGTGTTGCCATTGCTATACATATATGCTAGAGAATTTAAAAGAGTTACATCATCTTGTAAGACGTTTGGTTGGCCTAATAAAATATTGTAGATGATCATGGCAGCTGCTGATGCAATTTTGTCATTATGATCAACTAGGCTGTTTAGAATGTTAGCATCAAATTTATTCCAAATCATTATTTGATTAAAAGGATTATTGACAACTAAATTTCCTAATGCCTGCATGAGTACAGTCATGCATGATTCAAACTTTTTCTGCAGTTCTTCGTTGATGAAATCACTTGGATGTTGATATTCAGTAGCTAATATAAGCATGGAGTCTAATATAGAGAGTTCTTTAGAGATATATGTTTGCATTTTGGTGCCTGCTGCGGCACAGGAGCGAACAAGACGTAGGCATTGTTCAGCGACCGCCAGAGTACTCCTATTGTACGAAGTTTGCTCAACATCAAGCCTCATAATGTGTAGGACTTCTGCTATTAGCCGTAATGTGTATTCTGATGCTTTTTTCCTGAAATTATATAAAATAAAATGTTGTTTTATTTTTTATTTATTGCAAATTATTATTGTATCTAGGTACCTAGTTACCAAAATAATGAAATGAGTAATGTAAAAAATAATGAATTAATGAAAAAGCTACTGTCCTATCTATTAATTATCTATGATATTGCTTGATATACAAATATCAAATGAAATTAATCCAAGATAGGATCACCAGGTATTGAGTCTGCAAAGTACTTTGCGATGCTTTGATGTAGTGAACTTCAACTAACACCTGTTTTATTTCCATGATAATTAGATAACAATATACCATGAGTGTGACTGTGTGAGTAGAAGATCTGAATAATAATAGACTTATTAGCTATCTGCTTTTTTATAGTTAAAATAATAAAGAACAACACTAAAATTATAATTATTACGAATGTAATTGTAGTTAAAATAAAGAAAAATAGACCAGCGTATATTTTATTTTAACTCACGGTCGTAATCGTCCGGTCTCTGCATCTCTGGAAAGTTGCGCCTCGGCTTTTAACATTTCCTCCACAGCGTCCCATTCTCCCGTCTCCAATTGAAAATTGATTAACTTGGCATCTAATAATATTTCTTCTGCAAACCACACGCTTTTATCTCGAGACATTTTTAACAATTCTAACAAAATAAATTTCTACGCAAGAAATCGTGACATATTTTGACAGATTACAACTGAAATTGACATTGACAGTAACGACTTTTTTTTTTTTGGTTTTTAGACCGGGTTGCTTGGACCTTGATGTCACCACAGCTACGCTAATGACAATAATGACATCTTCAAGCAAAGGGAATCTAAGCAAAGAGCCATAAATTTATTGTTAGACATAAGTTAAAAAGAGATACATTATATGATGATATAGACTTATGATCTAGCTTAAATATCCTAAGCCTGTGGTTTTTATTACCTACATTGACGTATAGACCTGGGACGTGCCATCCCTTACAATTATAAAGTAAATATTGACTGCAAAGTGTGAAAGAGGGAAAAAACACGTGCGGCCGTCTCTTTGAAAAGTTTTGTCCACAAAGTAGCGCGCTGTCTCTTTCTAGATAGTGGTCAATTTTGTTAAGGATAATGCATAGTCCAGGTCTTTAAGTCAATGCATCTAACAAATGTAAAAATTGCCATGTGTAAAGTTTATATTTCAACTATCAAATAAATCATAAATTTCAATTATTTTTCCATTCTTGTTAAACAACAAATAATTGTATTTATTTCAATAAAATTTTAATTTTAATATTATTCAACATCACCTTATATTAAACTAGTCTGGTAGTTATTTTAGAACCTTGTTGTGCACCCGAAAGCGGCGGTGATAGTAGTGAAGTCGTTTGCTCCCGCCCCCGCTTCACCGTCCGGTCGAACGAAGAAACGGCGAGAATGGCATTTGTGCGTGAAATTGTATCAGTTTTTATGTGAAAAACTGCATATTTCTCACAGCAGCAAGTTCACCCTCTGACCTTTAGTTCATTTGTGTAATTAACCTTTACAATGTGTTGAATTATGTGTCGTTTTAAATAGTTTTGTGTCGAAAAATTATTGTGTGACTGGTTTGGGGTGGTATCCCGTGGATTTTGTTTCATTGTGCTGTGCAATAATGGTCAGACTTCCCGCTAACATCGTTGGAATTTAAAACATTCGGTGAGTCATCAGCATTTAGAGTTTTAACATATGGGGTATCGTTATAAATTGCACGAAAATATGCATGTTGATCTAAAAATACCAAGAAAACTGCATTGTAGCAATGTTCTATTCGGTTCGTTTTTGTGGGGCTATTTTTAATTCCACATTAGTTTGATTTCCTGTCTCTTCCGTATAAACATATGAATGCAAACATGTATCTTGAAATTCAAACATTCCTGGGCTAAAATTTCCTAAGATTTTTTTATAGCAAAACTTTTGTCTGATCTGCTAGAAGTCGTCAGACTAACAGATTTACGACAATAACAAAGATAAACAATTTATTTGTTTGCAAGTATAATTCTCCCTCTGTGAATTAATTGCTTATTGCTCTAACAGTAATAAGCAATAAAAATGTTTTCTTGGAATAATAGTGTTATGATCACCATGCACTCATCCTGAACAACACACTAAAGATATATATTTGTAGTTAAAGTCATCTTAGTAAATAATATAGAAGTTACACAAAACAAATGTAGAACATTCAGTTACCTTATCATGCAACAGTGTAGATAACATAATTATTTCTTATCAATGGAACTTTCTTGATATAACAATACATGTTATAAAATTTCTTTTAGTATTCCTTTAGTTTATTCAAATTTAATTATTGAAAAGGAACATACCTAGTTGTGAAATAGCCCTTTAAAGTTAGGTAACTACTATCAATACAGTGCAATATTTTAGTCTCATTTTGATCTTCAAAATTTTATGATTTGTAATAAATAATAATTTATCACTGGAATGAAATTGTATGTTGTTTATCTTGCTACTTCACTTGCTATACAATCTTTAAGTTTTTAATTCAATTCGTTTTGGATAGCAGGTTCTAATTCTACCTACTCTTACTGAGATGAAAATGGGACACTGACATGAAATTTTATTTACTCCTAGATGTGCATTTTATGAAACAAGAGTTTACACTTTTAGGATTATGGGACACCCACCTTTTATTTTATGGAATCATATCAGATGATTATAAAAAAAAAAAGCATTAGAAATATTTTAAAGTTGTTTGAAATTTCTGACCTTGAAAGAAATTATACTAAGCAAGGAACTCAGAATTAAGATTGGGGCACTTGCTTAGCTTGTGTAAGCTTGAAAAATAGAGTAAACAGGTGAATCTTGAGATGGGTTTAGTAGCCGAGGTCGCAAAGTGAGAAGATGAACAAACAATATGACAACCTAAAAATTACCTTAGGTTCCCATTGGCTATGAGTGGCGGCCGATAGAAAACAGTAGAAGTCATTGAAAAAGGCCTACGCCATAAGGATGCAATGATATATTTTATGAATTATTTTAAAATATGTAGCTCAAGCAGTAAGGAAAAAATTGTAAAGGTTTGGAACAAAAGGCTTAATAAATAAATAAATAATAAAAAATATGTGACAGACAGCTGAATGCACCATAACAATATAACCCTGGTGACTTTTCTATGAAATCCCTAGGCTCCCTTATTTAGGAATTGCTGGGGTGCACCATTATTCTTCCCCCATAAATGGGTGGAGGGGGAAGTAGGTTCCGTTTTACTTGTATGTTAGGGTGTATATGTGGCATCTAGTTCCCTAATGGATGGATAGATGGATGTGGATGCTGATTGTTTAAAATAAAAGTCTAGTATAGGATTGTTTGATGAAAATTTGTTTGGTTGTTTTGAAGAAAATTATCTTTATCTTACGGTTTAAAGGCTTTTCACACATCACATAATCTTGTTTTTGTTTTTAAAGCTATTCTGAATAAATGTTTTTTTTTTAAAAATCCATTAAATAAATCAAAACTTACCTATCATGCTAATCAATTTTTTCCTCCATACATTTAATATACATATGTATCATACACTATTATGTATGGTACATATATTAAATGTATGGAGGAAAAAATTGTTTTAGGTGGGATTTAAACTCGCAACCTTAGGGGTACTGGCCCTTAGCCCAGTTACCAACTCCATACAATTAATATGTATGTTTAAAGTATAAAAATGCTTTAAAAATTACTAAAAAGTCAGTTAAAAGTTTTTTCACAATCACTTTTACAATATGAAGACAAATATGTCTACATCCTGAAAATGATTGTGAAAATCTCAACAGGTGTGCAATTTCTTGGAAACATGCCATTGTTGTAAAACAAAAGAAGTAATCAATCTCTGCAAACATGTTGCACTTTTATTGATATATGTTTTAGTCACTTAACAGCAATTTTGGATTGCACTTATAGTTACTAGCATAAGCGTCTTCCAGACGGTTGGAAACAAGCTTTCCCACCAAGGTGACTTAGCTTGTTTCCAACAGTGTATGTATGTAATTTGGTTTCAACAACATCCGTTTACACTGTTGGAAACCAGCAAGGTCACCTTGGTTCGTACGCTTGTTTCCAACCGTCTGGAAGATGCTTTATGCATGTGGTTTCACTCATGCTGGGTTTTTAAAAAGAGATTTTTTTGTATGAAAACAAACAAGCAGCTCCTCATGGTAAGTGATTATCACTGCCCAATGACATGAATTGATTTACCCTCTTAAATATAGTCTTTTGACAATGAATAAATCTTTATTCATTGTTTAATCACATAAGAAATTCAGCCAAATTTCAGTTTTTTAGGTCGAGTGGTATAGGTGGAATGTTGATGAGTGAATTAATGAAAAAGGTTCTCTGTTTAACTCGTATGTATGTTCACGATATTTTCAAAAACTACTGATCCAATTTGGATCGGGGTTTTGCTATTCAACACCATAATTTTCTGGGAAGGTTATTTTTTTTTATATAAGATTTAATATTCCGGATGGAGGAAAATCAATGTTAAATTATAATTACAGCTTATAATTTTTATTAATATTAGGGAGTTCTTCATACAAGCTGAAATCTATATTTTCCTGCTTGCATGAAATTAACTAAACAATTAAGTGCAAATCATTAGGTCTTTTAAAGGAAGATATGCTATAATATGTAATATAACACATGCTGATTAATCTTTGTAACAATTTAATGGATTTAGGACCATCAGTCTTTTAAAAGTAGCCTCTTAAACCTTTATGAGAAAAAATCTCATAACTTTGGATGGGTTTAGATGGAACTAGCGCTCTATTTCTAACCACAAAATTATTAACGATCCTGCTTGCTGGTACAAACCTCAACTTTTCGTTAAGTGTTCAAATTGAACAAATATTTATTTTTATCAGGAGTCACGCGAGAATATACCGAAATTATAAATTAATGTGTTTATTGTTTGCAGTGCCCAACCGGCATGGATGAAGGTCTTCTGAACGATCTACTCGAGTGCTCCGTATGTCTGGAGCGACTCGATACGTCGTCGCGTGTGCTGCCGTGCCAGCACACATTCTGTCTCAAATGTTTGAAGGTGAGGGTAGTATACAGTCGAATAACGCCGCGTTTCCACTATGTCGTGACGATTAATTTATCGTTGGACGACTGTCGTGCTAGCCGGTCTGACAAGTTGTCTTTACTGCAAAATTGTCGTGGACGGCAGTTAATCGTCTCATCTTATATGTGAATACCTCCATTTAAATACAGACCCCACGACGTTCTAAATGACACGATAATCTGGCGTCACGACATAGTGGGAACGCGCCCTCTGATACAGTCGTTTATCAAACCGTCTAGACGGTACAATCATGCGGGGGTTTAGGAGCAACGCAACGCAGGGGAGGGCAGACCCCGCTACACGCACACGGCATGGTCTCAGTGTTCAGGGTTGCCGTATTTTTAGACGTTAGTTAAATTACTACATATCTGTTTTCTTGTGACAACCCTCGTTTTCAGATGCTCGTGTCGGTAATAATTACAACTTCAAAGGCGTAGTCCTGCTGTATGCTTTTTATACTGTGCTACTAGTACTTATATTTTAAAAAAAATAAAGCCCGCATTACAGAACAACTCTTGAGTCGAGCGAAAATCTACAAACATACAAATAACGAACAAAGTACACTCAGATTTGGAACAAATATTTATGCATCGCGCAAAGTTCCCGCACAGAAGTTCTACACACTCCCCGTGTTCTTTTATGAATTTTAGGCCGTCTCCAGTCACCAGACTCAATGCTGAAAATTGCATTGGCCCCAATTTCCTAAATCCACAAATTGAGCGACCGAAAAAGTGAAAGAATAAAATTTTGAAAAACACTTTTTTTGAGGGTTTCTTTTGTGATTTTTTTTTCACATACGCCATCGTGTGGAGTATCATTAGATAGGTATTTTAAAAATGTTTAAGGTTGTGAAGACCATTTTTAGATTTAGGGATCCGTTTGTGAAATATTAGGCTTCAAAGTGCAAATTTTTGTTTGTTGAGAGAGAGAGAGATTGGTTTGGACCAACTCTAGTTCAACGGAAAACAAAGGTTGAAGATTATCGAAGAAAATACCTAGGAAGGCATTTGCTTTGCACGTAATACGCCGTAGCCTCACAACTAGCCTCGCAATGTGTATCAGCCTTAAAGTAAATCAGTTTATGACGACAGAACTAAATACACCGATTCATTGTACCTATCACATAAATAACGTTCTCATTTAAATTATGTATGTCTTATCATATAAATTATGTTTGTTATTTATGGTCTTCTGTCTCTTTCTGCTTCCTTATATTTATTGAAATAATAAGATCTATTGTTATTCATGATAACCTGTTGACAACGAGCGCAGGGCTTTGCCTACAAATTTACGACTTTCTCGCGACCGAATACATAAACACAATTTATAAGACGTTAATTGTCTGTCATGCTGTCACTCTCATTATAAGGCGAATAGCAGCGACAGAAATACTTTTAAGAACGTCTTAATATTAAGTAAGCATCGTTTAAAATGATGATGGGATAGAAGTTCCAACTTGTTGTCATCAAACTACAAATTAAAAAAACCGGACAAGAGCATGTCAGAACATGCTCAGTGTAGGGTTCCGCCGCCTTGAATAATTGCAGAAGCAGAAGAGCCATTACGCCCTTTTGTTGAGGAACGTAGTTTTTCAGCAATAACTCAATAACGGTATATCCGATCATGTCCGAAATAATTTTAGTTTAAAGTGCTTATTAATCGTCACTTTTATGTTTTTTTTTCATATTTTTTGGTCATATGGTTTAAAAGGTAAGGGACACAATTTATGCCTAATTTCGGAGCGATTATTTCTAAAAATATTCACTCAATCAAGAAAGTTTCTTACAAACGTTAATGTTTGCTGAAAAATAATATTTTTCAGTTTCTGTTACATGTATGGAGTGCCCCCCCTAAAAATATTTACTAAGTAGCGGCTACTACAAGACACCTTTTCACTAAATTGTATCAATATTCATTGAGTAGTCTTTGAGTAAAATGCCTGTGACATACGGACAGACAGACAGACGGACATGACGAAACTGTAAGGGTTCCGTTTTTGCCATTTTGACTACGGAACCCTAAAAACGATACGAGATTTCGATTGGACAATTGTGCCTATTGGACAATTGTGCCTATTGGACAATTGTGCAACAAGTAATCATATTATCTCGGCTTTGGTTTGGGGGTAACTTGTCCGTGCTAACAAACACAAGATTTTATTTCGAGAGGATCCTTGGTCTCACAGAAGAACCTATAATTTTTGGTTTAACCTCCTGTTAAACCAAAAATTATAGGTTCTTCTTGAGCCCGTTGAGGAATTTTTGGTTAGGAGGGGTTTGACTTCAAAAATAGTACATATACATACATCATATACATATCAACCCATATGATGTCCCACTGCTGGGCACGGGTCTCCGTACCCTGGGGGTAATTGCCATAATCGCCACGCTTGGCGAGCGGGTTGGCGATCGCATTAAGGCTTTAAAATACACAGAGGACGCTGCTGCCCGCCCTCCGGTGGTAAATCCCTTCGTCGCCTTGACGACACCCACGGGAAGTGATGGGGTGGTACTATTCGTAAGCCGGTACCACACGGCCTCAAAAATAGTACTTAGATTTAATCACGGCAATGCACCAGTGGCGAGGGGTTACAATTTTCCTAATGGAACTCGATAATAGGTGGACACGGTTCTTCGTACATATATTAAGTAGCAACTAGAATTCAAAGGGAAGCCGAAAATAAAGTGTTCTTAGGACTCCCCGCCACTACAAAGCACACACACACACACACTCAGACACTTTTGGCGGGACTAGAGACCCTTAGCCACCACCTCGATCGGCCACTGCAAGTGTGGGCGCAAACACACGGACAGGTAAAAGGAAAGATACTGGACCTGACATTGGTAACGTTTTCTCTGCTTAATCTCACTGATTCGATTTCTCATTCGTTACCGAGTCAAGGACTACTTACACCAATAGATACTATATCATTATACCTACATACTTGCTTTGTTTACAGAACCTTGAACGAAATGAAAATATCAATCTTTCTTCAGTTTTCTTACAAATATTGTGTAATTGATACGTGTTAGACGATATAGTGGAAACATTTTTGTAGTGAGTCGTGTGTGTGTTTGTTACGAATTAGGACAGGGTAATATAAACAACCACTGCTGGTGGGTACAGATATCGAGAGAAGTGTTCCGCGTAATAATAATAATAATATCTTGGGACAACTCACACAACGCAATCTGATCCCAAACTAAGCAGAGCTTGTACTATGGAAACCGGACAACTGATAAACATACTTATATATTTCTAAATATGTACATACATATTATAGATAAATAACACCCAGACACAGAATAAACCATCGTGCTCATCACAAAAAGTTTTATCCTGGGTGGGGATCGAACCCACGATTACCCTTATCGATAGTGTGACTAGGTTTAGAGGTAGAGGCAGATACTACACATATCTATAGCTATGCAATACAATTAAGGTACCTATAAATTGTGGTGAAGATCGCACCAAGATTTTGATGCAGTTTTCATCATAATTCATAGGTACAAGCACTTCACAGTACAATGGGATTTGGCATGGCGAAAAGGCAACGAAATGGCGAGCTAGCAAAAGTTTTAATAACCGAGTAAATCAGTTGCTATTTCCTATGGCGACCGGTCTGTTCTAGGTTTCAAATGTTACGCAGAACTTTTCGAGTGCACCCAGGTATTCGGACACTGTGCAAGCGTAACTTTGTTAAAATCTGTTATTTAGGTACTAAAACTATTAATTGTAGCAATGTTATTCAAAACGTTGATTATGATTTTGCTTTTTTTTTAATTGCAGCTTTTTGGTGTTTGTTTATATGTTTAATAGCTAGCTTCTACGGCTCCGCCCGCGTGTAATCTATACTAATATTATAAAGCGGAAGAGTTTGTTTGTTTGTTTAAATGCGCTAATCTCAGGAACTACTAGTCCGATTTGAAATTTTTTTTTGCTGGATATACCATTTATCGAGGAAGGCTATAGGCTATATAACATCGCGCTACGACTAATAGGAGCGGAGCAGCGACGAGAAATGTTGCAAAAACGGGCAAAAATTACGCACACGAAGTTGCGCGGGACAGCTAACCGCAATATACTCCTTTCCCGAGACTCAAATTATATCACACCAAATTTCATATAGACAGAGTTTTTAATTTTTAATATTGATTTTTATAATATTAGTTTGAATGTCCATGGACCATCTTATATAAACTGACAAAATAATAGACCATCGATCTTTTTGCCTGTCATACATTAAAGTTCTGTTATAAATAAATATATGATTCGTATAAAAACCGATGTATGGAATCGATCAGTAGCATTTATGAATTCGTCAGTATCAGGTATCATAAATGTTACTTGAACGCCGTAGGTCGATTTCACCGTCTGGTTACATATATCGATAACTTGAATACGCCTGGCTATTGGCAATGTGGATTCTAATACTCTATCTAGCCGAGCCGATCAAGGGAGCAGCTAAGTTACCACTGTCTAGTCTAATACATTGATGGGTTTCCTTTTACAAGAAAAGTGTCACCTCTCCGTGTCTTAGAGCTGAGAGAGTACGTTAAGCAGTCTCATGAAGCGCTTGTGTTCTCCTCATAGGAGCGTGAGACTGAGGATGTGTTCCCTAACTCAATGCCCATGAGAATATTTCCTGCATGCGACAAGTCTCTGGCGATTGTAATCGAAATCGATTACAGAACTTTACCTAACGTTTATACAATAACATGTTAAGCTTACATGAGATTACTTCATTCTCGGCTCATTCATGCTCTGCGTGTCACGTCACTTGGTTATTGTCTCTCTCACACCTCGCGCCTTCCGCTCACACATCCTGTATAGACCCTCGTCATAAACACATAACAGTTATTGGCCGTACTAGTTAAGGTCGCGCGCCCATTTAGCTAACAGTTGCACATTTTTCTAGTATGTGCCAAATCTATTTTAGCTTGTCCTTGCTTGCAACGTATCTCGTCGTACCTACTACATGCATAGGAAAATACAGTTCTGGAAATCGTAGGCAGTTTTCAAAATTCAAACATACCCTTACGGACTCCTAAATCGGTCTACTCCATACTAAATTTTGGTCGGAATCGGACCAGTGGTTTAGTGGTCGTAAGTAAGCAGGTTGAGAGACGAGTTAATGTTGCGTTGGCATTTAAAATAATTCCATACATGTATATTAGACATAGAATCATCACGTAGAAATTATAATAAAACCCTGCATAATTGTAGAGAAACCGCGCCCAGCAGGACGACAGTCACTCACTCAATTGTTTACATTTGCTTAATGAGAACGTACCCTTATTTGCATGATTCACTTATTTATGCACTTGTGTGTGTGTGTGTGTATTTAAATACATTAGTGCATGTATACGTCTTTATGTGGTCAAATTTTCACTTTATCAGTATGCTCGTGGTCGTTTATAAAAGGAAACCGTGATTGAATAACATATCAACGTACCGACCAACCACTAAGCCAATTGGGTTGAAATTAGGCACCCAGATAGTTTTTATGACATAGGCATCCGTCATAAAATTATTTTTTCAAAATTATTCTCTTAAGGGGAACCGGGGTTTTAAATGTCAGTTAAAATTATACATACGTGGGCCGAAGCCGTGAGAAATGTGTACCTAGTCTATATCTATACAAATAAGTATAAAAAATTGAAGTGTCCATTTGTACCTAATGTAATATACGTGGTAATTATAAACAAAAACACAGTTTTTAATTTTTTGGTCTGCCTGTTTGTTCCGGCTAATCTCCGAAACGGCTTAACGAATTTTCTCGGGACTTTCACTGTCAGACAGCTCATTATGTTGGAGTAAGTTAGGCTACTTTTATCATCACACTAACGTGTAAAAGGAGTGAGCAGCGCTGGAACTACATACGGGCGAAGTCGCGGGCACAGCTAGTTATAAGTGAAGTTATAGAAGAACTTTGGGTTCTTTTTAAAAAAAAATGCGTGATGAGTGTAAGATTTGATACGATACCATAATCGTTGTTAATATCATGCGGTCCCTGTCTTTTTAAAGGTGAACAGTAGCGACAAAAATACTTTTGAGCGCATTTCAAAATTAAAAATATTTTTTTAGTAGGTATTTATGTGTAGGAATAGTGATTTTATAGGCTTGTATTTATGTATTCGACCACAGCGACTTTCCTTACTTGACTGGCCCATTGCGTCACGAACCCTTTGTTTTGTTGTGGTAATATGTTGGTAGGTACGTATATTTCATACTAAAGTCCTATTATTAGTAGTGACATTTAGTTCATCGAAGAGCTGAGGACGTATTTATATTCTATTCTTGTATCTACAGTTCTCAGAACGGGGGTACTAAGACCTTGAGTGAAGGGGAATAGCGTGCCTATCGCTATATGCCAGGCGCGGGCTTATACCCTAATTATACTTAATTTGCTCTACCTGGGGTTAAAACTGGTATTATGTTGGATATTATTACTATTAAGTATTTTTATTTCTTTAATTGTTAACCGTCGAAACAAATAAAATCGACCAATAAGCAACAAGTAAGTTAGTCGAAACGTTATAACCGATACGACATCGGTTTTACATATTGAATTTTGAAGCGGCGGTAGCCTAATGGCTAAGGCATCGGTCTCGCAATCGTGAGGTCGCGGGTTTGAATACTACCGACGTGAACCCACTCCTAACACAAGCCTTTGAGCTTAGCTGGAGGGGTTAACAAGATTGCTAGTAATGTGGGACTCAATCCCACATTGGTAGTAATCTTTTAACAAAAAAAAAAACATATTGTTTCGACTAACTTACTAAGTTTCGGCTGCCAGTCCATCGAAGCGAAACCAAATATTGTGCGAACTAGCTTTTGTCTTTCACGATAAAGAGCCTTCAAAAGCTTCAACCTTCCGAAAGCGTCAACAGCTACCTCTGTAACAGATTTCATTAATAGATCCAGTAGGAATATTCGAACGCTATTGGGATCACATGTATAACATGGATCTATTAGCAGTTTGTTTACATACCTAAATAGCTGAACTTATTTAACTAGAATTTTCTAAGAAATACTCTCGATATTGATTCAAAGCGAAGTAGGTTACAATTTTCCGTATACCTAAATTTTGTATCTCCGCGGCGGTCGTCGCATAACATAAAAAGTATGTACGGTAATTCTTTTGGGATCGCGTATCCAGTCTGGGTAAAAAATTGCTCGCATTCCTTCCCGAGAAGTAGGGATCCCCTCGGGCAAAGTTTCGTTCTAATCTGTGGTTTAACATGTGATAACGGAAGAAATAAAGAACGTACAAAAATGTTGTGGGAAGGATTTTATTTATGTTGCGAAGGAATTGAAATTATGTTGGTGGAACGCCTTATTATTTAGGTGCAGATAAAAAAAAATTGGGAACGGAAAGTATATGATCGCCTATTTCGGTTTCACGGAAAAACTCGCTGCTTCTCGCCGAAAGCGACTCCATCCCCGCTTAGGTAAGACCTAGTTGCCGGCTGACAAGAAATTAGATACTTGTATGTGGTAGTTTAACCGGGATTTGTTTGACGAAAATACTTTTAATCTGTTTGAAGGAAGAGAGAGATTGGTTCCTTATGATTGACTCTTTTAATCTGCGTTATAAAACACAATGTTTTTTTTCTACATTGAGCGGGTATGATTCCCGGCTCCGTCAAGTGACTTTTACAAAATCTTTGAATGCAGTTATTTTATTTCTAAAAATAAAAGAATGTTTCCTTTCAGTAAAATTCGCTAACTCAGGGGTAGGTACTTTCCCTCCAGGGGTCATTCATTGGTTTGGTCCACCCTGTATAGTGTCCTAGTCAGAGGTGCCTCTTAACGGTGCACAGTATTTTATAAAACCCTAAAATCGGACATGCCCTTTTTGTTGCACAGATCTATAGGATCACGCATTTCAAGTACTAGAATAAAACACCCATGTGCTCATTATAATTAGTTATGAGAAAAAAAACTGGGCAAGAACATGTCGGACCATGCTCAGTATAGGGTTCTGCGGCCTTGAATAATTACATCAGCAGAAGAGCATGGCACTTAAGCCATTTTGTTGAGAAACGCAGTTAGTCGATGACGGTATATCCGATCATGTCTGAAATAATTTTAGTTTAAAGTATTTATTAAGCGCTACCGTTGTGATTTTTTTCATATTTTTTGTCACACGGTTCAAAAGATAAGGGGGGGAGGAGGGGGCACATAATTATGCAACTTTCGGAGCGATTATTTCCAAAAAAAAAAATCACTTAATCATAAAAGTTTAATAAAAACCCCAAAACGTTTTTAAAAAAACCTGTCAAATGATGTACCACACGTTGATATTTGCTCAGCAATGTTTGAAGTGCCCCCCCCAAATTTTGTTTATTATTATTTAGATATTAAACTAAGTAGCGGCTACTACATGACACCTTTCCACCAAATTTCATCAATATTTATTAAGTAGTCTTTGAGTAAAATGGCTGTGACACACGGACGGACGTCAGACAAACGGACATGACGAAACTATAAGGGTTCTGTTTTTGCCATTTTGGCTACGAAACAGTAACAATAAATTAAAAACAAATGGCATAGATTATATTATTGTTCGAAGGATAATCATTGATTTGATAACGAATTACTAGATTCACGATTGTATTAATAACGAAAACAATAAAAATAACCCGTTACTACTCTTACAGAAGATAATCTAGCGACTACTGCGACCTGAGCCAGGTCTACTCTAATTCTACGAAAAACTAAATTAGATGATACATAGTCTGTACCGGTACAGGCTCTGTATTACAAACTTTAAATCAAAGTACTTTTAATTGTAATCAATAATTTCATTAAATACTACTCCCATGTTAAGACAATTGTCTTTAATAAAATGCATTCATCATTTCATACCCCCTTATTCATAACACGTACATTTTGTCTTCTTCTATTCTATTTTATATCGGTGGAGGTTTGTCATTAGTAATACAGTTACATAATAATGTTTGATTTAACATTTTATATTTGTCTGTAAGCCTTCCTAAAAATAAATAAAAAAAATTGAAAACGGATTGTATAACAAAAACAAAAGATTATCAATCCGTTTTCAATTTTATATTTATTTATTTATTAATTTCAACATTAGTAGCAGCATTTCACATAATAAGTGAAATGCTGCTACTAATGTTGAAATTAATTTAAGGGGGATAGTCAGATACGATCTTCAAAGTGATATTCCAATTCATGTAATGATTGCCTTACCTTATCTCTGGTACTATTTAAGACGGAAATGTCTTAGCGCTCAAAGTTAGAGTAATATACAATGTACATACTAAATATTTGCTATTTAAATTCTCTTATCGGCTATGTAAAGAGAATATTAATGTGCACTCCACTACTACACTCTGATTCGCGTCCCTGAACTTAATTATTATTTGTATTTGATGTGAAATTGTAAATCTATACTAATATTATAAAGCTGAAGAGTTTGTTTGTTTGTCTGAAACACGGGAATCTCAGGAACTACGGGTCCGAATTGAAAAAATATTTTTCTGCTGGGTAGCCCATTTATTAAGGAAGGCTATATAACATCACGCTACGGCCAATAGGAGCGGAGCAGTAATGAAAAATGTTGCAAAAACGGGAAAAAATTACGCAAACAAAGTTGCCCGGGTCAGTTAGTTTTAGAAGAACACTTTCACTTTTTCCGGGTGTCTAAAGACCATTACCTACATGGGTTCACAAGTTATGGGTAATTTACCCCCACGGGGGTAAAACAGCTATTCTTTGGGGGTGACGAAGGTAGTACATGTAACACCTCCCGTCGGGCATCGGTGTCGACTTAATTGCAACCCCCTTCGTGCGAGCGAGCCTCACTTTGCTGATTTTAGGGGTAACATGGATTATAAAGTCCTTTAGGAGCACAATGACCACTTCCCAAAATTACCGCTTTGGATTTTTGTAGTCACTTTGTCCTTGATAGAGTTTTTAAAGTAGGTATTCAAAAAAGTTAACCAGATCAAAAAGGTTAGGAACTACTGCTATAGCATAGTCTAGGTTAAGATTTCATTGTTAACTGTTTGAATAAGTCAACATACCCGAGATGATCTCATATAAGAAGTTAGTTGCAAGTACATGTATGTTTTATTATTATAAATATTATAGCTATCTCATATCATGAGTACTTTACACTTACAGTGGAGGAGTGTCCTTTGAATGCCATTGTTTTCGGCTTTATTTTGAACTAGCTGTCCCGCGCAACTTCGTATGCGTAAATTTTCCCCGTTTTTGCAACATTTCACGTCGCTACTCCGCTCCTATTAGTCGTAGCGCAATGTTATATAGCCTATAGCCTTCCTCGATAAATGGGCTAACTAACAGCGAAAGAATTTTTCAATTCGGACCAGTAGTTCCTGAGATTAGAGCGTTTAAACAAACAAACAAACAAACAAAGCAAACAAACAAACTCTTCCGCTTTATAATATTAGTATAGATTGTAGTTACTTAAAATTATAGGTACAAAGAACCGTGTCCAGTATGATATATTAAAGTCCCTCGCGACACAGGTCTGGTGCGGGCATTGTCTCTATTAAAGAAAAAAAAAGAAAAGAAAAATTTAAGGAAGAATGCCCGCGGCTGTGTGCGCGTGGGAGTTTTACGGGATAAAAAGTGGCCCTTGTGCTATTCCAGACTATCTCTGTGCTAAATTTTATGCAGATCAGTTCAGCTGTTCTGGCGTGATGAGTAAAAAAAACGAAAAATGTAATTTAAAAGTTTAAAATTCCCGCCTGCAATGAAGCTTGTTGAATTAAAAAAATAAAAATACCCGCCTGTTAAAAGACTGAAAAAAGGTACTTGTTTCAGTCTTTTAGCAGGCGGGTTATTTTCAATTTTTTTATTTGTTTTTTCATTTACGTAATTTTTTTAGCATTTCTTATACCAAATTATAGTTAATTACAATTTTAAAGTACTCAGTGTCACTCTCACAAATAAGACAAATCTAACGACACCTCTTAAGCTAAAGTCCATTAAGCCGTTAAGGCTTGAGGGTAGGTATGCCAAAGAAATATACATATTACATACATACACTCGAAAAACATAACCCTCCTTCTTGCGTAGTCGGGTAATAAGAACAAACATCCATTCAAACTTTCGCATGTATAGTAAGATTTGATGTCAAAGTTGATATGCTGAAAACACAGCAAAGAGACTTTTACAGGTGACGAGCAGATACCCTAGTGGCAATTCATGGTACTAACTATTATTTCCTAGTAGCAACTATAGCGGACTGACAGTTCACTATTTTTTTTTAATCCAAACAATAAATATAGTAATATCTGTCATAGGTTAGTTCCGCAAACTGCCACTTATTTGTCACCATGTACAGTTATTTTCGCATTTGTATGTATCATAGACTGTATTGTATACATTATATAGTACCTTAAACATTAGTCACATTTCCAAGAAACCCACCCGGTATCAAATAGTACATAACTAAAAATGACTATCGAATCGCGTCCAATAGTAGTTAAGTCCCATTAGATGTATCAGACCGTTTTAAATTGAATCAAACGACCTTATGCCACAATTGAATGTGGCGCCTACACACAAAGGTATAAGGCAACCAGTTACATGCAGTAGACTGCTCAAGTGTACTGAGTCATCACAAGGCATGAAATGACGTCCATGAGGGCAACCTATCCTCACTTTTAAACGAAACACCGACACGGAATTTCCAAACAACGTGGTCCGAAGTGTTCCGAGGTTTCGTATTCGTGAGCAATGTCTAAGTGCGTTGCTCACGACAAAGAATCTCGAAGAACTTTTTTAACAAAGTAGTCCGAGGTGGTCCAAGATTCTGAGTGTTCTAGCGCTGTCGCGTAGCATTCCTTTTGTACTCTTGATGTTCCTTGCCCTTACTCCCGCCCTAGCAAAGGAAGCCCCGGGTAAATCAAATAATTTTTAAGGCTGAAGTAATGGGATATTTCTATTTATGCCTTTCATTTTATTCTTGTGGCTTCTATATTTAGTCCTTTTGATATCAGATATAACATAAAATTACTCTCAAATACATTTTTCTTGCTAGGTTCACTCAAATATATTATTCGGCACGTGTATATAATCAAGTAATCAATAAATCCAAAACAAGATAATGTTATTTAGGATTTTAAAACCTGACACGTGATACAATAAGTTGATTATCTTCATAGCGGCTAAACAGGGATTCCCAGTTCATAGGTGTTTACCCCCGGGGGGTAAAACAGGTATTCTCTGGGGTAATTAGGTTATATAAAATATAAATCCCCCCCCCCCCCCCCCGTAGTGAGAGTTATACTCAGCGCAATGTTAAAATTAATTTGCACCCGTCCCGTCGTTCGAGCGACACAACACATGGCCGATGTTGGGGAAAATTGGTTATAGCCTCGCAATTACTGGGCTAAACGGATTTTCATTAAACAAAGCTAAGATCCATCCCAATTATACTAGCTCTCGGATGAAAACATCGCATCCAAATCCGTTTATCCGTTGCTTTTGATTTTATGAACGTCAGACAAAATTTGGAATAGAATGAGTTTACATGTAATGCCAATTTCTCTAAAGTAAAGCCAGTGAAAAAAGAACTTGGCAATAAAAACTCATGGCCACTTTTTAAAATGCCAATTATTACAATATATTTGTATACTATCACGCATAAACAAATATATTGTAATAATTGGCATTGGTAAAATGTATAATAATAATACATTTTTATGTCATTCCGCAGGATTCCCAGGATAAAACTTTGTGCGATGAGCACGATGGTTTATTCTGTGTCTAACACCCAGACACAGAATAAACCATTGTGCTCATTTATCTATAATATGTATGTATTTATATAAGTATGTTTATCGGTTGTATGGTTTCCATAGTACAAGCTCTGCTTAGTTTGGGATCAGATAGCTTTGTGGTAGTTGTCCCAAGATATTATTATTATTATAAAAACAACTTAAAAAAAATATATATAAATAACATAATAAACAGTCAGCCAGTGTCTTCATAGCCAGTCGTAAGGTGCTGCAACCATTACACAATGAAACTTGCAGGTACAAATAGATATACATACATACACACGATAAACTTAGACACTGTTATTTTTGCATTGGACGGTGTAAATACGATTCAGGTACAATTGAAAGGATAAGCCAACATTTAAAGAATTACCTTTACCACCATTATCCCCACTTTATTCTTGTTTTCGATAGTAGCGTGTTTATAATTTCTTAATTAATTATGAAATAATATTTCCTCCATATTTTTCAATTTGTTAGGTAGTACATGTTAGTTTTTTTCGTAAGTTTATATTAATGCTAACTAACAGCTTTAAGACACGCTAAACAAATACCAATAAAATGTACGGAAAGCGGGAAGTCATTCAAGCCGTATACAGCGGTGACCAGGTTTTATTTTAAACTTTATTGATCGTTGCGTTGCGTGTTGTTAGTTCACTTTCACTGGCGATTGAGTCTGTAATCTTGATGCTTGTGATGTCACTCGGTGTGCGATAAACGCATTCTGTAATATAGTGCAATATTATCTTTTGTTCCACTTTTTTTAATCGGACTTGTGTGTTGGTTCCGTTGGTTTATATTTGTCTAGTCTCCCTTCAAACTTGATTTGTGATAACGTTTTTGGTGGTTATTACTTTAAGGTTCTCCATCTATTAGGCCAGTTTCAGTGAACTTTTTGTGTCCAAGGTAACATCTTCAATTAGGACATACACTTAATTTAAACACATTTTTTTATTTTTTTTTGCTGCACATGTCTCACGGAAGTTTAGTGTGCCAGACCAGTATATTTTTAGAATACTGTAGGAACCTTGAAGGGGGTGTCAAGTTATCAAAAGAAAAAAAAACAAATTAGTACACAGCATAAGATTTTTTAATTTAACTTATTTTGTCGGCAGTAAATAAAATTAAATAATGCTAACGTATTACCTGGCAGTACTACATAATGTTATATTATGAAAGAGTTTGCAACCTTAAAGCATCAGTTTGTTTCCAACAACGTATTTATATTGCTATGATTGAAGGCGACGGGTTCTATGTCTAATAGGTACATGATATATATCGTATAGTTCACGTAACAGATAATCATCAAAGTTACCGTCGACAAGTACGACTATGTACGAGTGAATATTATTATGATAAGATGAGGTTAATAACAATCATGCTAGAAGCTACCAATATCAACCCAATTCTAGACTATTTTCAATTCCAAATAATACGTAGACTTTCGAAATACTTAGAAGTTATAATTTTTATATCAATAGTTCAAACGTTATAAAAACGTTTCGTAAAGTATGGGCAAGGGATTTATTTTCAATGCATCATTAAAGAATATACTTCTCCATCCTAGCCCTTGCTAGACTAGCTAAGAAAACTCGCTCTGAGTAAGTATTTTCGTGAACATCAGACATTTTTTGCAATAGCTTGCTTTATGATCATCTGTGGTGTGTAGAAGCTATGAGAAGATGAGAATTACTTAAAAAAATGTCAATAAATCTCGGTAAATTAAAATAGCTCATAAAATTCCAATGTTTAGACTTCTCCCATAGATCAGTAATTAACGATTCTCAAATTTAAAAATAAACCATGCGTAGCGTTCCACCGTTTAACATGTAGATTGACGTGTCAAAATCTAAATCTATGGAAAGCCTTCACGACGATGGTAATCTTCAAAACAGAATATTATGAATACCTACGTGAATTGTACTTTTAAAATACTTATTAGGTGTATACCTAGTCTAGCCATAAATATTGTTACGAAGAAAAAACATTTTTTTTTATTGCAAATAATATTTATTACTTTTACAGTGTGTTAGTTTAATACATAAATAAAAAACAATTCAAAATATAAAAAGCTTATTCGAAGTGGTCTCCATTGGCTGCAACACAGTCCTTTAAACGTTGAGGCCAGTTATCAATAGAAGCACGCACTCTTTCCATGGGAAAATTCTTCACTGCCAATCGTATGGATTGTTTTAGGGACTCCAAATTATCATGGCGTTTAGAGCAAGCCATACTCTCTAAAACTGACCATAAATCATAATCCAGCGGATTAAGATCGGGACTAGACGACGGCCAGTCTTCAGCTCTGATGAAGTCCGAAACGTTCACTTCCAACCAAGACTGCGTGGACCGAGCTTTATGACCCGGCGCTGAGTCTTGTTGGAAGGACCATACTTGGTTATTGAACATGGTGTTGTTAAGGGGTTTAACTACCTTCTCAAGAATGGTATCTTGATACACTTGTGCCGATGTTTTGATACCTTTTTCAAAAAAATATGGCTCAGTCACTCCTTCATAGCTAACACCCCACCAAACCATCACTGAAGTCGGATAATGCCCACGTTGCACTCTGTCGACTAATTGGGAAGCTTCCTTAGAGCTTTGAGCATAAATACGGTCATTTTGTTTGTTAAAATGTTGCTCAACTGTAAAGATTTTCTCATCCGTAAACAAAATTTTTCTGTGACCTCCCTTTGCGTACCGCTTCAGTAGTTGCTTCGATTTTACCACCCTATTCTTTTTTAAATTATCAGTTAAAAAATGACCAGTGCGTCTCTTATAGGCTGCAAGTCCTAAGTCATCTTTTAAAATGCGTGACATGGTTCTGGGTGCTATCTTCATCTCCCGAGATAAAATCTTTTGCTTTCGGACAGGATTTCTTCGAATTCTTTCCCTTACTGCTTTGACCACCATTTTCGTACGAACACTACGTGGACGGCCAGATCTTTTTCTGTCACAAACAGAGAAGGTCTCATTGTACCTATTAATAGCCCGGTACACAAACATTTGACTAATACCAAGCGTATGGAGAGTTTTAAAAATTACATTCGGCTCCATACCAACTTTGTGTAATGCAATCACAGCGATTCGGTTTTCTTTATCACCCCACTCCATTTTAATATAGCAAAATATTGTACAATGTATTGGCGCCAAAATTAGAAAATACAATGAACAATCGTATAAAAATGACAGATTCCAAATTCAAATGTAATATCTTTCTTATTTTTAATTGTAACAGTATTTATGGCCAGACTAGGTATAATATAAGATTATTATAGAAATTAAAAAGCTTGAAGAAATACGTAATATTTCGAATAAAATCTTGGACTATGGAGCTAGAACTTCCGCGCGTTGCCAGATTAGAATTTTCTAAATTTCTTTATGCATAAAGAAATTCAGAAACATTGACTCCAAATTGAAAAGTTTATTGTGCATTTTCGCCGCTTAGTTGTTGACTTAAAGTAAGTAGGTACAGTCACAATCTCCGTATATAGTCAAGTTAGAAGTACAGAAGATAAGCTTCATACAAACGCAGTCAAGCAAAGCCCACTAAATCTCGGACTACTTTGTTCCGAAGCTGTTCCGAGATTTCATGTGCGTAAACGATGTCAATGTGTCCATTGATCGAAGCGATTAACTCGGTGTTTTGTAACAAAGCGTTCTCTGGTCAATGCATCGAACGTGAAAACACGCTCCATTTCAAAAAATCCGATATAATTATATCAATTTATTATTAATAGACGTTCCAGCACGAGAATAGAAATGTAATCGACCACTAATTGTCCCACTTACGGGAGTACGACAGTAGGTCAGTCATGTAAGCAGTCGTGCCGACTCGCGTCTGACCATTATTGGATTGGCCTCTCTTCTAGTGGCTTCAAAATTATGTCCACTGCACACGAGCCTTTTTTAAGTCTGGCCTCCGGATGCAACGAAAGTTGTGAAAAATTGACTTAAGTTTGATATGTGTTCAATAATATTTTTGGCGCTACTGTTAATCTTACAAGATAACTACTTGACATTCAAACTTGAAAATCCGTTCTGACGTTTTGAAGATAATATTTTTTCGTGTAACGTGTAGTTTTTTTATGTTTTGTAACATTGTCTTGTAACCCCGTTGTAGAAAGAGGGTTGTTTTTAGACTTGTAAGTTTGTCGCGTACCTAACTCTCCCAAAACGTTAAACCAGTTTGAAATTGAATACATTATCCAAAAAAAAAAAAACGAATTTAATCGCTAGATAATATGCAAATTGATGAGTTTCAAGCCAATGACGTTTTACATATAGACGCGTTTTACCGCACGTTTTTCTGCTTTGGCAAGAAAAATGCAAGGTAATTGCTTCAAATGCACTTGGTTCGAGTGAGATGCTTAGATAGTCTTTTACGTGATGTAATGTTATGCTATGACGTGTCTTTAGGTAAAACGTCATTAGTTTCAGCCCTTATTCTGATTTGTGGAGGGTTTTTCTATGTTTCATATTTTGGGGATTGATTTAACATCAAAACAAAACGTTCCCATTTATATTAATTGTAATTATAATAGGTAGTAGGTTAGGGCCCTTTTAAGTTAATCTGTTGAACTATAGCTGTACAGCAGTGGGGAAGGGTTAAAAATTCTCCTGAGGTACTCTATACAAAAATGTATCTTGTTTGACATTGGCCAAAGGTTCTTTGTTTTTGATTTATTATATATAATAAATCAAAAACTCAAAGAAATCAAATTCAGAGGGAAGCCGAAAAATAAGGTTCTTAACACCGAGAATATCGAGATAATCAGTTGCAGCGTTATTGTTGACTAATCTAAAGATTTTTTTCTCGCGGCCAAAAAGCTCTAAGCGCCATGAATTTCGGGGCGCTAACACGGCAAATCAAACAATTTATACACAAGTGGCACATTTTCTTGGCCGAAACGGTTACTTCGCGAAAAAGTTACTCTTTACGTAGCAGGCAGGTAATTATTATGTCAATGGTTCTAAAGACTACTTGCCACTACGTACAGTGAACATCGGGCCTTGTAGGGGTTTGAATTGTTTATTTATATTTGGTGTCAATACCGAAGCGCCGTATTTATTTGTGGACGACTTAGTTTGAGGGTGATGGAGCGACGAGTCTCCGTGAGGGGGAGAAACTAATGCCTTCATTATAGGTTTTAAGATCCGTTTTATAAATGTTTCGGTTAAGATAGAAAAATAGGATGGGAGAAGTAAATAAATGGACCTATTTCGTATTTAAGTTATTTTCTGGTTAGAAAATGGATTCCAACGTAAACTAATATATTTTTATTGCTTCATACAGAGTATCCTACTAATAAATGTTGATAAACTTTCGCGATTTGTACACATTATAAAATTATATATACTACGGGTCTTAATCGCGTAAATAATTTTGGGTAAAATAACCGTGACCACGGCCGTTGCAATATCCTGCTAATATTCATATTAAAATTGTCAAAGTAAAGTAGGTACTTGTTAGGTAGGTGTTTGTTACTCTTTCCACTATAACTATTGAGATTGAAAGGTTTTAATGAAACTTAAGATGGGTCAAGGTCGAAACATCGAGAAAATTGCAGTCTGTTGAGGTTTCGACTGGGATGCATATGGACTGACATTGATACCTTATAATCAAATCTATATTGAAACTCATAATCTAAGATCACGTGTGAAAATGGCGAAAATGTCATTAATATTATATACTACGCGAACCCGAAGAACAACATCATAAATTGCATGGTTAATAGCACCCAGGAGAAGTTTTGGGGGTTGAATTCCCCCGAAATCGTAAAAAGTTGCTACATAGTACACATTTGGTGTTTAGTCGATTGTACCACGAACAGAAATTACGAAAACTCCTCTCGAAAAATGATCCTAGGTACATCCATGGTAGCATGCTTTACTTAAAGGGAAATTTTATTATGCATTATCAAAAGAAAATGATTCGCCTAACTAAAGCCGTCACTATTTCAACCGCAATAAGTCTTCAAGTTTTTTCTGAAATCGTTGTCGGAAAAAGTCGATTCCACTGTGTAGTGTGTCAAACGCATTTGCTCTGGTACAATGAGATTTGATCAAACATCACACCGATATAATCGTCTTTAGTTTAATTTTTTAACTATAGGTTTGTTAATTCCGTGACTAAGAAACGATTTCTTGTCTAAAACCAACAGTTGCCATGAGAATTATTTCGTTCAAAAACTACGTGTTATACATATATCTGCACTCTTACGTACTCTATGTTTATGGTGGTTAATTAAAAAGTTGAATATCCACCGATGAAATTGTCGAATTGGGGGGATTGTAAATCTTTGCCAAGACAAAAATTAACAAATCTTCGACCAGATTTTTGTCCGCGAAAACGTCTATTTTAGCTGGAGTCATTTAGGGAGACTGCGACATAAAGTCGCACCGTATTTTTTATTTTGTGGTTTCTCTCAATTCGAGCGAAAAATAAAGCCAGTGTAAAATCGATACAAGCGTGCCTAGCTAGTATAAAAGATGAAAACTTAAAAGTTTTCATCTTTTATACTTCTATGTTTGGTGACCTTGTAACACGTAAGTGAGAAATGTACGCGACATGTGCCTATGAATTATGATTTGTACGATCATTCATCAATTTGCCATTGTTAATTGCTCAAAATTTAAAACAAGCAATGGGTATTTCACACTTATTTAGTTCCGCTGAATCGATTAGAACTCGATTAACACCAAGCTACAAAGATGTTAATAAACAATTCATCTCAGAACATTTAGAATACTTAGACGCTGCTTACTTAGATCTCGGCTCGATTAATATTTGTAATTCATGTTCATTGTACAACTAATGCATCATTGATGGCTTAGAACCACACAATAGGGGAATTAGGGGATCCTACGACCGAATACTTAAACGTCACACACTTTTGTATAGTACCAATAGAAATACTTTTGAGCTGCACGACTCAAAATAAGTATCGTTTGAGTACTCAGGCGGTCTACTAGGTATTATCATTGTTAACTTATAACAACATTACTGACAGTAGTTCCTGAGATTGTTAGTGCTATTTATCGAGGAAGGCTATAGGCTATATAATATCACGCTACGACCAATAGAAAAAGAAAATCTTGCAAAAACTGGGAAAATGTACGCATACGAAGTTGCGCGGGTCAGTTAGTATTATATAAATAAACATTGTCACTGTGAGAAAATGTTGAAACGCTTTAACGGCCTTTTGGCCAAGGACCTTATTCAAGTAAAGTAGACCATCATGTTATTATTGTATGTATGTTAGTCTGTAAGGTATATATTTCTACGGACGGGCCATTGATACCTGAAATAAACGGATTCCCCTTGAACTATAATCATTATGCTGTACGTTACGCACGGCCTACATTAGGCCAGTAATGTCAATTCAGCTGGTATTCACTTTTGACGTGAAAACAGCAAAGGTGAAATGCGACGGGATTAGTTTATTTGTACCCATACATCTTAAATGTTTGTTATTGGCCGTCTATTCTGGTAAAAGGCTATGTTAAAACCAGTCTTTTAAAAATAAAATAAGCAACGGAGATGATACTTAACAATTGTCAATCACTCCTTAATCGCACGTGTAAAGTTTCCATAAAAATGTCTATCATAATTGCAAGATTACAATTTACAACCTTCACGCTGCAACATTCCGCCGCTATTTTGAGCCCCGGTAATCGATACGTTATAGTGTTTTCATGTAATTTACTCAATCGAGAAGTAAACGATATTATCTTTTATTTGGCTGTGATAGTTGCAAATGTTGGCATATCCTTTCCACCTTGACTCACAAAACTTATGATAATTGATTGATTAGATAGACATATTTGTAGGTGATATGCAAACTTATTTGGTGATATAGCACCAATTTGTCAACATTCATATTTACTCACATTAGAAACACGAAAATAGTAATAAAACATGATTGGATCTTCAGGGACCAAACGACATAGTTATCCGCATATTTCCAAGAAGGGAATCGTTGGAATCGGATATATTGGAAGGATTTCTATGGCTGGAATTGTATTCATCCGTTGAGCTTAGTATAATTTCTTTTTAATTTAAAATAGCACAAGGCCTATCTGATGGTAGGTAGTTAATGTAGCCTATACATACATACTATCAATGCCAGAAGTTACAACGAAAAAAGTTGTTTCTAATAATGTAAATAAGATGTTAAAAACCAAATGCGCGTTTATTTATTACTTATCGATCCAAAGTTTTTGTAATTTAGAACATACTTGTAAAAACTAAATCTAAAACTTGCCTTAGCGGTGGTGTTGCCTCTTTTCTTCTATGATCTAGGCAAGCACTATGCGTTTCAAATGAGTTGATAACTGTCATGATGACATTTTGATTCGCATTACGACTGCAACTTCATTATATGACGTAAGGTCAGCAATAAAATGATTCGTAAAATGGTGTCACTAGTATTACACAGAAGTACCTACCTACTCTAATAAACTATACAAAAGCACTGTATTTTACTATTTATTAGTATAGATATGTTTTAGTTAAAAAATATCAGATCTGATTGAAAGACCACAAAAGTGTAGAATATTCTTATATTTTGGTTATTTACTTATTTTTGTTTGATGTTTATTAAATAATAAAGACTACTAATAATATTATAATAAAGAAAAATGTAGGTACATAGTTCAAAGAAAATAAAAATTACGTTCCGTTCCATTACCATACACATACAGTACTCCAAAAGTAATAATGCGCATAGAAATCTTCGGAAATCTTCGTCATTGTTCGGCAACGGTCGTATTACCCGAGCGTCGAAAGACGATATTTATATAGAGTGGTTAAGAGCAATTTCTCTATGCCTAATTTTATATATTATGTGTTTTGTGCTAAAACAGATTTGATTTACCTGTAACGAAATTTGATTCGATAATTCCATGTAAGTAAATAGCGAAAACGCTACAATCATTGTTGGAGTGATTAGTTTTCAAGTGTCTTACCGAAGTTGGTGTAATTATGGAGGAAAAGGTTTAAATAACATAAGGTTTTATTAGAAGGAGAAAAAAACGTTTTCAAATAGAGGTTTACATAAAATATAATCAAAATCTCAGTTCAAATTTGTTTACAGCACTAATCATTCCAGAAAAATAATACAATTATAAAAAAATTAATCAGAATCGAGGAAGACCTCTATTCCCGACATCGCAGATTCATCAGAAGTTTCATTATGCTCTTGTTCATTTACACTTTCCTCACTGCTATCACCTGTGTAAATAATCAGTTTATCGGAATAACTATCGATTCTTGGCTCAAATTTTCTATATTCATCTTCGCATTGAACCGCATGATCAGAAACTTTTTTCCATTCTTCTGGTCCTATTTTATTGATTTTTTCTAATATAGCATCTTTAACTGACGTCACAGTCATTGCAATATTTCTCTTGGCCACGTGTTGCTTTATTTGGGACCAAATATTTTCAATAGGGTTAAAATCGGGATGATATGGTGGCAATCGTATAATTTTATGCCCATGTTCCTCCATTATACGGTCAATGGCAAATTCTGTGTAATTTTCTTTGTATCTTTGTATAATTTTATACAAATCGGGTTTCAGTTTCTTTGGGTCATGCGGAATGTTGTGTTGTTGTAACCAAGCTGTCATTTGTGGTTTAGATGTGTTTGAGTTTGGTGGTTTCACAGACAGCTTATTATGATATGGGGCGTTGTCTATTACCAACACACTATTAGGAGGCAAGTTGGGAATCAATTGATTGCGTAGCCAAGTTTGATAACGTTCCGCGTTTATTTCTTTATGATAGTCACCTTCTGAGTCGACACATTTATGTAACATTAGAGCCCCTGGGACGAAGCCTTTTTCATTGCCTGCGTGTACAATAATTATTCGCTCTCCTTTGGAAATGGGTTGTTTGATACCTTTTTTGTTGCTATCTTGCCAAGTTTTACCCTTAGTATGTGATGTGTGCACATACGACTCGTCCATAAATACTATGTTTCTACCAGAACTCCTCAGCTGTTGTATTTCTCTGAGATATTTGATCCTTTTTAGGCGTATATCATGTTTTTCCATAAGTAATTGTCTGTTATTATCAGTTTTCAGAAACCTAAACCCCATGTCTTTCAAGATCAACCTTAAAGTCTCGGCACAGCCTTTGAAATTAATAGCTTCGATCAACTTTATTCTTAAATTATTTACAGTTGGGAGTTCTTTCAGCGTCAATTGAAAATTGTATATCATATTACGAATAACACAGTAGTCGAAATCATCAAGTACCAGCCGAAATCTACTTTTAGGTCTTCCTTTTTTCGGTGTAGAAAATTTCTTTGATTGATTATGTTTTTTTTCGTTTAAGATATTACTCAAAGTTCGTCGCGAAATTCCTGTAGCTTTTGTAACACGGTCTTGAATTTTTTTAAAATAACCATCATGGTCTCTGTTGAAAACATTGGCTTCATTTAAGAAATAAAGGTACACATTAAATACCATTTGCCGTGCTTGTGAATTAAGCGGTTTTCCACGTTTAAATTTATCCATTTTGGAAGAATTCGTCTGAAAGAAAATGGCATGGGCAGAGTTAGGTATATATTTTTTATGCATGTTTATCTATTTATTTAATTTAAATAAATCTCATTTTTTAAATGTTTTTCTAGTACTTAATATGTATTTAATGTAGGTATTTTATTTTTTTAATATTAAAAAAACGTGAAATATGTTATTTATTTTCCTTTTTTCAAAATATACTATTTAAATCTGAATAAGCTAATTAATGTTGAAATTATATTTACCAAGAAGGGTGTGTAATAGCAGCTCTATATATTTCCACAAATAGAGAACACGTGCAGTCACTACCAATATATAAAGACGACTGACAGACATTTCGCTGACCGGCGACAGCTGCCGAACGCCCGATTTGTTTTCGATTGTGCACACATGATATTGACTCCTATCTCTTTTAAACAAGGTGCAAAATGCAAATGCCTTGTTTAGGGCTCTTACGATTCCATGATTCGAGTGTTTCCGGGAATACGACAATTAGCGAAGATCTGCATGTGCATTATTAATTTGGGAGTACTGTACGTACTTTACGCGACTTAGGAGCCTTTGTTGCTAGCGGTACAATTTTGACAAGTACAGAGTGAAGTTGTTGCGATCGCGATTGTCTTTAAACTTAGACATCTTGATAAAAAAATCTCAGATAACTTGTCACACGCTATCGACTACTGCATTATAAAGTACTTTTTTTTTACAATTGTATCAATGAGCATTGTTCCTATTATTGTTTTTTCTCCACACAAACCAGTTAATAGCACTGACCTACTGAAACAATCACAAAGGTTACATTGTGATCCTCAAAGTCACATTGATCCACATCGTTTTGGCAACACACCTACGTGTTTCTCGTCTTGCGATTCAGTTGCAAACAGTTTCATTTCATTAGCTAATTGTCTTTGACTGGCGAGTCTGACAACCGCTAATTATGACCCATTTATTTTATTTGTAACTGCTTTTTTCTTTGCTTTATGTCTTGAATTCTGTTAAGTTTTTGTAAATGAAAATTCCTTCTTTAAAGCGTCGCCGTCGTCGTTACATTTCCAAACTTACAAAAAACGCAATGTTTTGTTTTCACCAAGATGCGCAGTGAGCTCTGTAAATAGGTATTTAGGTGAAACTACACAGGATGTAGGTACTTATGAGTGTTTACAGATGGAAAACAGCTTTTCAATGGAAGGTTTGACCATACTATAAACAAAAATATGTTATTAGATAGATGCTAATCCGTTTATTCATATAGATATTTTAATAGCAGTAGGTACATACACTGACGGACTCATAAACTGCATCAAAGTTCAGGTTTACTCTAAAAGGATTTTTTTATAATAAGTATGCAAACTTTTTAGCTTAAATTATATAAATATGGAAAGACTGGCTCTTAATCTTAAAAAAAAATAAATTTAAAAATAGAACTGCGGTAAAACAAATGAATATAGCCGGGAAAAGAAAATTTACTCGTAGTATCAGATTTGCGTGTTATTTATAGCAAAGTTTTAAATTAATTCTCATTGATTTTTTTTGTTTGGTCAATTGAATTATTGTTACCAGCATAATTGTTGGGTTAGTTTTTTAACACATCGAGAGTTTTTGAACCATAATATGGATACTTCGTCCGAACAAGCGGCACAAATTGTAGCATTGGTGCGGGAGGGCTTGGATCAACGAACGATTGGTAGAAATTTAAATTTAAACCAGTCTACGGTTTGTAGAATATACAGAAGGTTTGTAGAGACAGGTTCTTACAGGAGGAGACGTGGTACAGGCAGAACTCGAGCAACCACAGGTCGTGATGACCGATTTATTGTTACAACTTCCCTGCGAAATCGTTTCCTCACGTCAGTTAACATCAAAACCGAGCTTAATGAAGTGCGTGGAAAAAACGTGTGTGCACGAACAATAAGAAGAAGGTTAAAGGAAGCGGCTATCACCCCTTTTAGACCAGCAAATGGTCCAAAGTTGTCTGCAGCTCACAGACAAGCTCGCTTAAGATTTGCGCGTCATCACCTGAATTGGACAGAAGAGCAGTGGGCCTCTGTATTGTTCACGGACGAGTGTAGGACATGTTTATATGGTGCAGATGGTCGCAGAAGAGTCTATCGTCGACGTGGGGAGCGATATGCTCAAAGTTGCATTGAGGAGCGTGTTCCTTTTGGAGGCGGTTCATGTATGGTCTGGGGTGGCATATCGATGAACGGGCGAACAGAACTTGTGTTCATAGACATGGTCCGTCAAAACGGTAATAGAGGGGGTTTGACAGCACATCGCTACATAACAGAGATATTAGAAGATCACGTGGTGCCTTACATGGGATTCATAGGCGAAAATTTTACTTTAATGCAGGATAATGCCCGGCCGCATGCAGCTGCACAAGTTCAACATTATTGCGAAGAGGTTGGGATACGTACAATGAATTGGCCAGCACGCAGCCCGGATCTTAATCCCATCGAGCATGTTTGGGACAATTTAAAAAGAGCTGTATATGCGAGAAACCCTTCGCCTACGACAGTGGCAGCACTAAGAACAGCACTTTCAGAAGAATGGGACAATATTCCGCAAGATCTTTTAAAAACCCTTATAAAATCTATGCGGAACCGATTAGAATCCGTAATAAGGGCACGTGGGGGTAATACACCTTATTAAAACACAAATAAACCCTTGCATAAAGTTTGTGTCTATTGTTAAAACCAATTTTTTAATTAAACAATTTTTCCTTAAACTTCTGTTTTTTCTTCAAAAAAGGTCTTAAGGTCCTTTCCAGTACATAAACTTAAACTTAAAGATATGATCCTACGCTGTTTTAAAGTTCACGAACCAATCTAGAGGTTTCAATTTAAATCTGTATAGAAAGTTTGCATACTTGGTTAAAATATTTATTTCAAAGTCGTCTATTACTTTGATGCAGTTTATAAGTCCGTCAGTGTATTTTAACTAGAAAGTGTTTTGTTTTCTTCTATTGCAGAGTTTCACAAACTTTTAAACATAATGGAACACCCACCAATTACATTTTATTTTATGGAACCCCAAGTTCATGACCGGGGAGCAGGTTTACTAAATTAATTTCCAGTTATGATAATTCTTATTTCATTGGATAGGTAATCCAAATGAAATTGAAACTAAAAAATTGTACACATTATCCAACATGTTCTTTCTACGCAGGCAATCTCGGCTTTTTTTTTTGAAATTTTCAAATAAATATACCTATTTCGTGCAACTCTGCTAACTTTTTTACAGAACCCTCTTTGGGATACCCTGTTCTATTGTATTAGAAATAAAAATAAAAAGCAAAGATGACAGCTATGATAATTATGTATAATATTTTGTTAAGAAAATTTAACCACCTTTATGTAAATATCAAGGAAAAAAATATCAAGCACATCACCGAATGCAAATTTCACTGAGTGACTCCTATGTTTTAGACTATATCTTTGTTTTTATGAGTTGTAATAACATTTATACACTAAAATCTAAAAAATACAATATAAAAAATGCAGTCGAATAGCGAAAGCCCGATCTACATCGGATCACTAGTTTCCGAGAAAATCGCGAACTACATATGGGTCAAATAGAATTACATTTTTTTGAAGAAAAGTTATAATAATGGTGTTATGGTTTAAGGTACTACAAATAAGAGAGTATTTTTAGTTAGATTTCAATTGCTCAAGAATATATATTTCACAACCCTCATGCTTCCGAGGATATTGAAGCCATTTTCTTTTACATTCAGTCGTCCTATTTTAAAACATAATACCAAGTAATTATCATGTGCATACATTATTGACACATGTTACCATTTTCACGACCTACTTCCATTTTAACATACTTAAGTAACGGAATATGAATAAATGCTCAGAAATGAAAACTTTCAGATACCAAATTCCAGTAGGTATTGCCTAAAGGGGGAGTGGGTATATGGAATACATTCATAAACTTCCACTCTTGGATGTAAATATTGATATTTGTATCAACTTTAGAAAACCGCTTCATTCTGAATGAAAGCAATTCAGGATTCTTATTTCCTTTGGAAACGGCTGAAGCACGGCGATCAGATTCAAAGGAAATAGCGAAGTTAAGCAATGCTAAGATCTGATGGGTAACCGTTTTAATAAATGTCACACCCCCTCTGCTTCTCGCCCGATCACCCGCCGGGCGTATCTATTAAAACGATATCGATGATAATCGAAATTGACAGGTTACGCAGGTTACGTTAAATTGAAGTATACCTAAACAAAATTTTTAATATGTTGCGTTTTTTTTTCAGGTGATAGTCGAGTCCCACAAAGAGCTTCGATGTCCAGAATGCAGGATTCTTGTCGAGACGAAGGTGGAGGAGCTACCTCCGAACGTCCTCCTCATGAGGATACTCGAGGGTATGAAAAATTCTGCTCCCAGGAAAATTATCACTGGACAACGTACGTCCAGGAGTGGACATTCACAGGTAAGCTACCAACTAGTAAAAAGATGTCGTATATTTCAGACTAGCTGACCCGTTTAACTTCGTCTTCGTCAATTTTCCCCGTTTTTGCAACATTTTTCATTATTGCTCCGCTCCTATTGGTCGTAGTGTCATGTTATACTATAGCTTAAAACCTATCTCGATAAATGGGTATCACTAAAATATTTTTTCAATTCCAACTAGTAGTTCCCAAGATTATCTAAGCGAGATCAACCCAACATACAAACAAACTCTTCAGCTTTGTAATCTAATTATATACTTTTATACTAATACTAGCTGTCTCGCGCAACTTCGTACCTTTGATATTTGAGTACGAATAGTTTCGTGCTGATCGTAATATTGTCTCGTGTACTGTTGAAGGTGCCACAAGGTGTCCAGCTGGCTGGACGGGACGGTAAGCAGCTGCCTCCCCACGCGAGGGCGTTATTCGATTTCATATCTAAGGAGGCTGGGTAAGTTGCATTATTATCCTAATCTTATACCATGATTACTATTAAGCGCATGACTACAAATTATTTTGAGCAATGAAGATCTCAAGTTCCCAGTTAGGTCCCGGGTTCTTAGGTTAGATCGGGGAACATTGGCAATTTGTTACCTTATTAGAAAAGTGGAATTCTCTGAATAATAAATAGTGAATTAAACACATAAAAAAATAACGGAAAGTGTTTTTGCTTTAAACTTGTAATGATGCGATGCGAGAGGTTTTGTCACCGTTTCTAAATAATACTAAATACATTCTGTGCCTCCTGTGTAAAGTGATACAAGTAAAAAATCGACACTTCACAGGAGAACAAAAACAAGATCATCATATTTTATATCAAGATATCATTATTTTACTCGCACTTTGTAGTGAACAGACGTGCGTTTTATTATTAGCATTAATTTTATACATGTTTATTAAATCAGTGACCTAGATTTCTAAACGCTTGCAAGTTATAGTGGTTGAGTAAATGTTATTATGACAACTGACTAAAACAAATCATGGCTACTATGGAAAGTAGCCCTCGCAGCCCTCCCAGCACACCTCAGTCGCAACAAAAGAAAGACCTCACCCTTGAAGCCTTGAGGACCAGCGATATCAAGAATTGGATGTCAACAATAGAACAATGTCTGAATGAGGTATGCCAAATTGCTGCAGACGGGAAACTGAACTCTGAACAAAAACTGAGAATCAATTCAATTGCGCGGAAGGTCGGAAATGGAGTCTCTCAGATGGCTGTGCACTACCAGTCATTGAAGGAAAAAGCGATTTTGATCCACACTTCACTAGAATCATTAAAGGAAAACCAAGACCTAGCTGAATGCCTTAATGACTTCAAAAAATCTATCAGGGAGACCATGGAAGTAAACAGCAATAAACCAGTGACTCAACAAGGCAAGCCATCCTTTGCGGAAATGGTTAAGACCCATAGCAATGATTTTGTGTGCCCTAAAAATTTGAGCTCAATAGCTATTTACCCTAAAGATGGTCAAAAATCTAGTGACGATACCAAATCTCTAGTCCAAAAAATTATCTGCCCAGAGCAATTGAAATTGCACGTAAGAGGACTACGAAGGACCAAGAACGGTGGTGTTATTATCAGCACTGAAACGAAGGACGACATAGAGAAGCTTCGAAAGTCGACTCAGCTAACCAGTTCCGGACTAAAAATGGAAGAGCCACATAAAAGAAGACCTAGAATCATAGTCATCGGGGTTCCAGTTACTTTACGTGACCAGGAAGTGTTTGACCTCATATTTGACCAAAATCTAGCCGAAAAATTGCCAAACCTAACGCGTGAGTCGTACATGTCCTCTATGAAGTTGAGCCACAAATCAGGAAAAAAGGACGCACCAACATGCAACTTTGTACTGGAAGTGACAGCTAGCATAAGAAAGACCCTTATAAATCAGGATCGTGTCTTCATCAACTGGACGTCTTGCCCAGTTCGGGACTTCACGTTGGTGACCAGATGTTTCAAATGTCAACAATATGGACACGCAGCTCGAACTTGTCGCGAAGCAACCTACACGTGCGGACAGTGCGGTGAACTAGGTCACCAGGTAAATGAGTGCACTAAGAAAACTGACTCACCAAAATGTGCAACATGTGTACGCTTCAAAAAACCGAGCGATCACAAAACAGGTGACTCAGAATGTCCGGCGAAAAAAATTGCTGAATCGAGATATATAAATAGCATAGATTATAACGAGGACACCTAAAAGCGTCATAATGTTACTCAAACATTGTTAATTATTCTAAATTGTATTTTATTTGTTACCTACCTATACATGTTTTACTTGATAAATATTGTTAAAAATTATAGTTTACAACAAGTGCCCTTAACGCCTGTGGCACAGGTTTTACCCTAGTACAGGCACCCTATTATTATCGCTATACATATAAGATTTTTATGAACTAAATATAGTATATACATTTGTAATTATTAAAATTTAATATATTTAACAGTTGTCTGATTGCCATAGTACAGGCTCCGCCTAGTTTGGGATCAGATGACCGTGTGTGTTGTACCAAAATATTATTATTAGATTTTATTATGTATCTGCTGTCTAATTTTATGTATATGTTATTTTTGTCAAAAGTTTTTCGTAATAAATTTATTATTATTATTATTATTATTATTATAAGATTTAAAAATATCGAGTTCGCAATCTAAGTGGGTTAGATTAGATTTTATTGTCTTCTTTTGCAGATGGAAACATAAACTTTGACTGTGCATTTAAAATTTAGTGGTAAATATTATAGTTTTAGAACTTGCAGAAACTGTGAGTTGTGCTCTTTTTAATTTCTAATATATGCTAAAATTACGTGATAAATGATACAAGTACAGTTACATTATGTGACACCTAAGTAATCTAGCCTAGCGAAATATTGTTCAAACAAAATGTAAAAATACCACCCCATCATAATTTTACAATTCAGCAAAATTTGAAAGAATATGCCGAATCGTACCCTAATCAATATTGAGAAAAATCAGTTCTTAGTAATATAATTCTAATTATATCAATGTTAACGATAAATATATTAAAAAATAAAATGTGAAAATTAATATAGTGCTTATATCACGAAGCACGAAAAATACTGTGTGCATCAAATATTGAAAGAGGTTATAACTTGAAGTATCTTCTATATATTCACGTTATTTTTGCAAAAATCCTGCCAGTTATATATCACTTTTCACAAAACTATAGTAGATAAAAGAACGTGCAATTGGTAAAAATCACAAAAAGGGTACAACTCGACTTATATCACTCATCACAGGAGGCACAGTATTAATAATTATGATTAATATGAACATGTTCTGGGAAACTTGAACTAGAAGTCCCTAATGTACCTACGTAATTTGATAACAGTTAGTAGAATATTGTGGGAACGTAAATATATGATACTTCGCTTTGCTTTTAAATTGTCCTCCTAACTAAAAACCGAATTTGAACTAAACTCAAGATCTGAATACGCAAGAGCATAATGATAATGCAGAAGTTTAACACCGCGGTGGTATCCACAAACCAGTTCGACACCTAAATCACGAAAATGAAGTCTACAGTGGAAATCTATGGCCCGCCCGGCACGATCACTTCGCTTGGTCGGAGGGCCCTAACTTTCTGTTGGAGGGACGTAACACCTTGATCTGCACAACCTCGCTGTTTGCCTCGCGAACAATAAATATGATTCTTGGTTCTTAAATTGGTTATTTCTTTACGTTATCTTCGAACGAGACAGTACATGTTTCGCGATTAGATTATTCTTAAGTAGATAATATTATATTATATTTTAAAAGTAGTGATTTTTAAAACAAATATGACGTAATTAAAAAGTTACTGTTTAGATTGTGACTATAACTTCCTATTAAAAATATGACAGCAAGGGACTGACAAAGAGAGGAACAGCGCCATTCAAATGAACTACTAATTTCATAATAGTTTTAAAAACACATTTATTAGGATGTGCCGACTGGCACCAATCTGAATTTAGACATTATTACAGATATTTTAAGTTTATTTCTTGTTTACTTTAATTTATAAACGCGGACGGTGGACGGATTTAAGATATAATAATCATGTAAATAACATAAGCTACATTTATAAAAATATCAACATGGCTGGTGTCAGACGCGGTTAATGTCTAACTCGATTTATTTTTTCTTCAAATTGCGTCAATTTAAAGATCTCATTGAAACAATTCGAAAAAAATAATAAACTGAGAATCGTATTGTCCGTTCTGGCAACTATAATAGGTACGAAGATAGGATGAGTCATGTCCAGTATAAAGTACCTACCTAAACGTAATTTATTGATGATTAAGGATCTGGTAGTGTCGGCCACTGAAGTTCTATTGATATAAATAAGTTGGATGCATTGTCATGACTCACTTATTGCGAATGTCACTGCTACTGTTGTCTTATTCGGCAATAATTAAACGCATGTGTCATGCAATTTAGTTGCAAATATAATTAGTCATTTGTAAAGACCCTTTTTCATAGTGGGACTTTTCAGCGCCGATGTGGAAACCGGTCGTGTTTCCTCTTAATATAAATTTAGGTAATCCGAGAACTGCCTGTTCTTCTTAGAGCTTTAAAAACTAGAACTACGGACGAAGGAGTGACTGGCACAGTCAGTTAGGTACTCCGCCGCACTTACTTGTCCGATCAGAACAAATAAATCTTCTTCTTGAAATCAGTTCCTTTTTCTTGAAAAAGTATGTTGAAGTCCAGTCTAAGAGTACACTGTAAGAATATTAACGCAGGGTAAAGTTATTCGGATATCATTATTAACCAGCGAATTATTTTTTGTCGTTTTTGAGATGATCGATGTATGCGGGGGGGGGGGGGACTACAAACATTTTAAAATTTTGTATAAATAAAAGCCCAGCCCCAAGAGGGTTACGTCTTGTCTTTTAGAATCCGTCCTTTAAAAGTTTTTCACCATATTTGTCCGTCCAAACGCATCTGGCTCACAGGGAAAGTAAAGATTGCCGGAGCTCATCAGACAGATTGACAATGAATAACGCAGCATCCATTTAATATTTATTTACCTACAATGTTTTTGTCGAAACGCTATAAAAAAGAAAAATAAAAACGGCGTCAAAACCTTTTGAGTAGTTTAGATTTAGATCAGGGGTTCTCAAACTACGTTGTTACGTAGTTTTGAACACCCACCCAGTTTTGACCATGACAGAGAGGAAGCGGGGTGCAATCAATATAACAAAGATCTCAGTAGATTCGACCAAATGTCCAGTTATGATAGTTCAAATTGGAATTATCCGACGTGTTTTTTGTTGTTCTTTCTACGCTACGTAAGTAGACCAAGGGACGGCATACGAAACTCTTAATCTAAATGTTTCTGTTTCAGGGACCTGTCATTCAAAAAGGGTGAGACGATATTGCTGCATAAGAAATTGGACCCGTTCTGGTATCAAGGAGAGTGTTCAGGCAGAAGTGGCATGTTCCCCATCACCTATGTACAGGTTTGTATTACCATAAAGAAGCGTAGCCATTTATATTCTTAAAATATTTCCTGGTACTGAGAGACCGCAAGGAATTATTACCACTCAATACCGAGGGTACAGATGGCAACGATCGACGCACACATAGACATCGTTCACAGCAGCGTGAATCCAAGGGGGAGAGGAATGCAACCGGGGGCAATTGCCCCCCACCCTGCAACTCGACTGTAACACCTTTTTTGACGTGATAACGTCTTATAAATCGATGACCGGCTGCACTCACGAAACGGTGTCTAAAAAAAAAGTCACGTTATTAATTGGTTGCTAAGCAACAGCGAATAGCGATTGCAGCGACATGACGTGCGATACAATTGGAACTAACGTTATTGATTGGTTGCTAAGCAACTCGAATTGCGACATGTCATCAATGTTTTTTGATGTCGTTATCACGTAAAATATTATCGTCCGTAGACGAACTTTACAGACAACTATTTTTTGTGAGAATTTGAAAATATTGGCGCTTAATCGGAGTGTTTTGATAGGCAATTGCCTCCCCACTCCGGCGGTGGTTGCTGGTGTGCCGATGTTGAGTCAAATGCAACTACCGTCATCGTCGATCGAAGCACACTGGGTCGGTTGAGAGTTGAATTGTTGCGCCTCCTGAAGAAGGCGAGCCCTAATTCCGTGTCAATGTGTGATATTTATGTGTGCGTGCATCAAAAGCGTTTACTATGTAGCTTGTCTTCTGTACTTTCGGAGTTATGTTATTACCGTCTTTATTTAATTGAGCCACGCCATTACAAACGCGAAATAGTGTAAGAGAAATATATAAATAATCTACTTGAAATTTGTACCTACAGACACGGCTCATATATGTAACAAAAAGAAACACACTATCCCCCAAATACTCAAACGATACCTAATTGAAAAGCGCCGAGCGTGCGTGAAAGTATTTCTGTCTCTATTATCCTACTACAAGTGACAGTGACAACATGAGAGTTACCGCTGAATTAAATCTGTGTGTCTGTGTAGCGTTTGAGTATCCGGCCGTTAGCTTTCTTTACGCATATTCATTGTTTTTTTATTTATTTTTTTACAACCGTTGAAGTTTGCAAGTTGTGTCGCGAGGGACTTTACAAACATACAAGTCACGGACACGAAGTACACTCAGACTTGGAACAACAATTTGTGGATCACACAAAGTGGTGTCCCGTGTGAGAATCGAACCTTGAACGACCTCTTGCGTAGCAGTCGGACACTCCCACTACGACCGCGCCACCGAGGCAGTCAGTCTGATTCAGCGTTAGCTACTTTTTTTGAGATATTTTCCCCTAAGGATTTATTACGCATTATTATAGCCTCAGTCAACAAAAATGTACGCATCACAGTCACAAAAACATTGTTACTTTGTTATCTGACTCGTAAAAGTATGGAAATTGTCAATTATTATGGAAATGCATTACTTAGCAGTTAATGGTGTGTGAAAACTGGGCTTAGCGAAGCGCTCCTTGTATCGCTTGAAGGCGTTGATTGTTGTTTAGCTTGACTGCACTTCGCTGTTTGAGACTGTTACTAAGGCTGTTCATAATAATATCAAAATAGTATAAATATTTAACTATAGCTATTTGTAATGTGATATGACGTCACTTCTGTCAAGAAATATTTATTTCATTAGAATACAAGGTGTAACAGAAAGGTGTGGTCATATTCAAGGGTTGGTATGTGCCTATGTTACTGATAACTTTATCAAAATTGGAGTACCTTAAAAAAATATTTATTATTTTTATATTCGTTTATTTATGAGTGAAAACATTATTAATAAAAAAAAGTATGACTAAAAAGTTCTATGCCATGATAATGCAATCAAATTTTGTATCAGGGGAGGTATAATTCTAATGCCATACGCCTTTCACTACTGAATTTTGACAAAAAGAATATGCTATAACTATGTAATAATAATGCAACCAGCTATGGCACCATGGTAGGTGCAATGCTGACAACATACACTATCCGCTGCTGAAATTTGACTACACCTTTCCGTTACACCCTGTATATTTAACAAGCTAAATTATTACAAAACAATAAACCTGACTGTTTAAAATTAAAAACTGAAATGTTTTTCCGCCAAAAATCGGCCATTTTATTTTTTTCTAATTCTAATGTACCCAGTGTCACTCTCACAACTGAGACGAATCTAACGATACCTCTCTAGCTAAAATCCATCCAGCCATTTAGGCTCTTGAGTATGCCAAAGAAACATACAAACATACATACACACATACTAAACTGCATAAAAAGCGGCGGTAGCCTAATGGCTAAGGCATCGGTCTCGCAATCATGAGGTCGCGGGTTCGAATCCTACCCATTATAATACCGACGTGAACCCACTCCGAACACAAGCCATTGAGCTTAGCTGGAGGGGTTAACAGGATTGCTAGTAATATGGGACCAAAATCCCACATTGCTATGGGCCGACCGCTTAACTCGTATATCGCCTGCGCGGTGAGAAGGGAGCGCGGGGTGATGTTAACGGACAGTTCTGTCCCGCGCACCCCGCTCACCCACCCGTTAACATCACCCCGCGCTCCCTTCTCACCGCGCAGGCGATATACGAGTTAAGCGGTCGGCCTATAGTAGTCTTTAAATAAAAAAAACATACTGTCGAAAAATATAAAAAACATAACTCTAACAGTCGAGTAAAAAACAAATAACGTAAATCGAATTGGATCATGATACATAATATAGGATGATAAAGGATTATGTTGTATGGTTTTTTTTTAAACACGACTCCCGGGACTTTACAAACATACAAGTCACGGAGAGAAAGTACACCCAGACTCGGAACATGGTGGGACAAGTGCCAAAGGCATTTCTATATTTTCGATAATGATGTAGGTTCTCAAATTGTCTAACTTTATAAGACTACTCCCGTCGTAAGGTACAAGCCCTGTGTTGCGGGGGGGGGGGCAAATAAGTACACCCAGACTCGGAACAACAATTTGTGGATCACACAAAGTGGTGTCCCGTGTGAGAATCGAACCCATGACCTCTTGCGTAGCAGTCGGACACAGTCCCACCGCGCCACAGATGCAGTCATCAGTCAAGTTTTGTTCTGTGAGATAATTTGAACGAACTATCAATCGAAATTTTGCAGTATATTCCCAGTCACACGCACTCTCACTGAATATTGTCACTAAAAACAAAATCGATGTATTTTTGTAGGTGGTGATCCCGATGCCTGTGGCCACGCCTTTGTGCAAAGCGCTCTACGACTTCCGAATGTCTGCGCCCGAGGAGGAGGGGTGTCTCGCCTTTGATAAAGGTAACATTTTGTTAACTATCCTATCGGATTATAAACTGATCACGTTTACCAATGAAAGGTCGGTTGCAAATATGGCAAGGTCATTATCTCCCTAAAAGAACGAGCCCTTAAAAACATTTCTGAAACACTTTCATTGGATAAATGACTAACGGCCGGTCTCAATAATCTAACTATTGATGGATTAGCCTACTGGAGTTATATATTTGACATAAGCTTTATACAAAATATGTCAAAATTCTACCTCTAGTAGCCAAATCCATCGATAGTTAGATTATTGAGACCGGCCGTAATCCTTAAACTAGTGAGGATGGATTTATCGTTGGATGGATATTTGTTGTTCTCTCACGCAAGAACTACTAAACGATTTTGATGAAACTTAACTGGCTTTAAAAAGCAAACTAAATTCAGGCGAAGTATTGTGGAAAAGTTAATGCGTTAAGGCGTCGAAATGTCCGTGTTGGTACAAACATGACGAAACGGTTACGGTTCTTGAATGGCCAGGTTTACGAGGCGGAGACCACGGACTGCATACACAATTTCGAAACATACTCATTATTTTATTTTGCGTAGCGTATTGTACAACTGCTTACATAGATTGTAGGTACAGTATTAGGCACCTGACGCACAAACAGGGAGAAAGCGAGTATAGATTTTGTCGCTCAAGAAACGTTCATGGTTATGACCGTCTCTTGAAGATACATATATTAATAGTTGACCTTAGACCGTTCACACCGCGGACACGGACGGGATCTACGTTTCTGAGCGATAAAATCGCTACTCGCTTCTCGTTCATTGCCGACGGTGGGACAGGTGCCTAAGTTTTGTATGTTTGATATATTGGGAGGTAATAAAATACCAAATGTTGAGATTATCTCACATATTATTATCAATAACTCCAATTTATTCATAAATAAGTGTATTTATATACAAATATTCATTAACATCGCAAAAACTCATAAACGCCTTACTGATTCAAATATTTCCTTTGTTTTGTTCACTCTAATATCACATCAAACCATCCTTGATTTAAAAATATTGGGAAAACCGAGGGAACAGCTGAAATATTGATAATTTCTCACTTGTCACTTTGGATTACTTTCCATTTGGAGTGGTACAACCATAATCATCCTCATCAGCCCGTATCGGTCCACTGCTGGACATAGATGACTCCTTATTCAGCTAATATAAGATAAAATAAAATGATAAAGTAACCCGGATCTAAACATAATAATAAGTAGGTCCTACTAAGGGGTCCCACGCCCAGCAGTGGGACATCGTATGCGTTGGTATAAGTATATTAGTTAAATTAACATCATATTACACCTGCCTTCTAAAAATTAGTTTGCTTTAACAGTTTAACATATATTGTGAAATTTCCAGGTGCAATAATAACAGTTCATCGCCGCGTGGACGACAACTGGGCGGAGGGTCGGCTCGACCAGCGCGTCGGGATCTTTCCCATCGCTTTTGTGGAGCTCAATCAGTCCGCGAGACAACTCATGAACAGGTTCGTTAGCCTCAATGCACCCGGTAAACTTATTAGCAATTTTCCACGTTTTTGCAACATTTTTCATTGCTGCTTTGCTCCTATTGGTCGTGGCGTGATGTTATATAGCCAATAGCCTTCCTCGGTAAATGGGCTATCCAAAAGTAAAATATTTTTTTCAGTAGTTCCTGAGATTATCGCGTTTACAAACAAATAAACTCTTCAGCTTTATATTTTTAGTATAGATGAGCTACATAGAAAATATATCACAATTATGTCTCTAATAGCCAAAACCACCAACTTATAGATTACTAGCTGACCCGCGCAACTTCGTCTGCGTAAATTTTCCCTTTTTTCTTTTTCTTCCTTTTTTTTTTACAACATTTTTCATTGCTGCCTATTGGTCGTAGCGTGATGTTATAACCTATAGCCTTCCTCGATAAATGGGCTATCCAACAATAAAATATTTTTTCAGCAGTGCAGTCCAATAGTTCCTGAGATTATCGCATTCAAACAAACAAACAAACTCTTAGGGGTATGATAATAGATAGTAGCCGATTCTCAGGCTTACTGAATATGCATAAAAAATTTCATGAGAATCGGTCAAGCCGTTTCGGAGGAGTATGGGAACGAACCTTGTGACACGAGAATTTTATATATTAGATTGAAAACGGTCATTAAAAGATTTTGATTAAAGATATTTAAGAACGGCTTTCTATGTAAAGAAATCGCATTGTTTCAATTTATTTTGCATTCACAAACAAACTTCAAACATATAACATCTTTATTGTTGCTAAAATGTTAAAATGAGCTAAACTTTTATGTTTATAATAATCTTCTGGCTTCCGAATGTTTTTGTTCAAAATTTTTATCCGTAAGTTTAAAAAACATAGAAACGGAGCATCACCTGTACAATGCTATAGAAAATAATATAATTTGTACATTGTTTCCAGTGCCTCTCTCAACCGACCGGTGCCGCCTTTACCGGAGCACTCGCGACCTTCACATTCTGACCATCGACATCACGCACAGGTATATTATATATAAGGAAATTTTAATAAGAAACTTTTAATTAGTTGTCACGTGATGCGCCAAGCCAATCACGTCGTCTTTTATCGTCGCTACTTTCCTGTCAAAGGCAGATTACTGACACTATAGGGCGAGGTCTCGCCGGCATGTAATATCTATTTTCAATAATATAAGGATTTAATATACGGATCTTCTCCTAGTGTTTCTTGAGCGAGAAAATAGTTGATAGTTGCTCGCTAACTTGCCGTACGTTGTTCGGCAAGTGCCAAAGGCATTTCTATATTTTCGATAATGATGTAGGTTGTCAATGTCAACATCACTGGCCCAACGTTTTTTCTATGACGACCCGGTACACCCGGACTCGGAACAACAATTTGTGGATCACACAAACTGTTGTGTGGGAATCGAACCCACGACCTCTTGCGTAGTAGTCGGACAAACTCTTACCGCGCCACAGAGGTAGTCAATAAATTTTACCCCGTTAAATGATTCAAAGAAAAACTCTAGAGGCCCAACACAATGGTCGTCTCTTATGCTGTTTCTGCTTTAAAGCTTGAAGTTGACGGATTTGTATGATAAATATATAGGCTGCTGAAAACATTACCTTTCCTTTTTGACTTCGCCGTAGTCGGTAAAAAATATTTTTTTCCTATTTCCAGCATCCTCACCGATACCAACAGATGTCAATGTCGACCCCCACCACAGTACAGAGCAACTACCAGAACATGGCCGCCATGAGCCAATCGCACCCCAACTACCACGCGGCGCAGACAATGTTGGCGCAACCCTCGCAAATATTGGTGCCGGTCAACCAACACGCCAACATCACGGCCATATCCCACGGCGGCCTCGTCACCACAACCGCAGTACCGAGAAACATCATGGAACCGACACAAACGAAACACTCCTTAGATCTCATACAATTCACCAACATGCATAACAAATCTCATCAAGGCACCATGGGAATACAGAGTGTTTCGAGAATAAATGAAAACTATGACCGGCTCAGAACGGTGAAATACGATAGTTACAACTCGACGCCGGTACATAAAGTCGACGCTACATATCAGAATGTCAGAACACACGAACATTTCCCAGTGTCCGTTGCCAATTTTAACACGAACAATGTTTCTTCCGACTCCAGTTCCAGTATGAACACTCCCTCAGTAGGAGTCAGTTCTACCACGACTCCTAACACCAGTTCGAATACGAGCACCTGTGAAAGCGCCGAACCGAGCTTGCCCAGCTCCCCAGATAACAACACCGAGCGAAACGCAACCGTAGTCGCTTGCAATACGACTCAGAATCAAACCGAAGAGGAAACGAACAACGACGAGTCGCTCAACACTTCGATGGGAGTGTTGAGTTTGAACGAGAGTTCGACTGCGACTAACACCTCCTTGAATGTCAGTTTGCCCCCGTCAGAGAGTCCAAAATTGAATGCGTCGGGTGCTAGTAATTCATCGCAAAATCAAAATGAGACTCAGGAGGGTGCAAGCAATAGTGAGCCTTCGCGACTTGATGTGCCGTCGTCGAGTAAGAACGTTTTACGTTCAAGTGGGCCGGATTCTTTGTTGAATTTTGGGCTTGGCCTTCAGGCGGCACTGTCGCCATCTCACGGCAAAGACGGAAACTATTTGGTCACAAGAGCGCATCGAGATCATCATCATAGAGAAAAGAGGCACAGCTTGACGCCAGCCACTCATTTGCAAGGACACAACAGCACGCCCAACAGGTAAGCGCATTCATGGTCATGTTAGATGTTTCTGGTTGAATTTTGTTAATGATGGGTATAACTTCATGATTAACATTATATTTTTACCGTTTTAACATTATTAACCAAAAAAAAAATCTTTACTTTGTGTTATTTGTAGTATACTACATCAAGGATATTTTTATATCTTATTCATAAATAGATTGTATATATTGCTGAAGGTAGATAGTAATTATAATTTAGTATTGTAGATAGTCGGTCTCATACATATTACAACTTGGGGGATTTCTTTTGGATAAAGACAAACATTGGACACGTCCCCTCACTCTGCTTTAGAACATGAACACCAGTAGTGTAATTCTACACATTTTCTATTCTAAAGCTGAAATGGATGTGATATTTTTAAGAACAACGTTGCTTAGCAACCATTCATCATTAATATTTTTGTCAATGGTTGCTAAGCAACTTTGTTATCTAACATTTCACACCAATTTCGGCTTTGGTATAGTTGTAATTTGTACCAATTCTTTGTTGTAGGGGTTAATACCTGAATTAAATGATTATTTATTCGCAAGAGATGTGATTTACAAAAGTTAAATTATAATTGGTCATGGTTTGTCCAAGCACATAATCGCACGATTGTTCAGGCACTCACTACTTTGTAAATAAAGATTTAACATCAAAAGTTAACACATTCAATAAGTACAGAAATGAATGTGCGGCTTAGTCTCATAATGTCTTTAACGAACGTGTTCTGTCCCCCCCTCTCCCGCAGACACTCTGCGGAGATAGTGGCAACAAGCCTGCTGGACGCGTGCCCGGGCGCGGGCGGGGGCGGCGCGGGCGCGGGGGGCGGCTCGGTGCGCGCGCGCCGGCGGCGGCGCTCGGGCAGCAGCGAGCGCCCGCTGCCGGCCGACTACGTCGCCATATACCCCTACAAGCCGCAGAAACCGGATGAGCTCGAGCTTAAGAAAGGAGGTATGTATCACACTTCTAAACGAGAATTGGATGCCGAATGTGTGATTAAAAAAGTTGCTTGGCAACCAGTGACCTGATTGATAACGAAGTTGCTTAGAAACCAGTGAATGTTCTATAATGAAGTTGCTTAGCAAACAGTGAATGTTGATACAAACGTTGCTTAGTAACCAGTGATATTGGTTCTTTTTACTTTTTCTAAAACAAATTTATAGTGTTATATACGCAATTGTAGTAGTCCTATTTTAAGGATTCTAAGGAAAAATGTATCATCAATTGTGTGGTATCATATCACATATGAAAAACCGTGCAAAAGCATGTCGGACCATCCTCAGTGTAGAGTTCCGCAGCCGGTATTACAAATAATTAAAAATAAAACACCAGCAGGTGAGCGAATTTTCATGGCGCTTACGCCCTTTTATTGAGAAACGCAGTTTTTCGGCAATAACTCAATGACCGTATATCTGATCATGTCGAAAATTATTTTAGTTTATAGTATTTAGTATTACCGTGATAGTGCACAATTTATGCAATTTTCGGAGCGATTACAATTCAAAAATCAATTCAAACTTCAGAACGACCGCACAAAAATAGATATTTTTATTGTTGTTGTTGGGATGTTGTTATTATTATAAAAATTAAAATGTTAACAAAATGTAAAAATTACTACTGTGTTATACTTAGTAACTTTGCTCCTTTTTATCATCCCGCTAACGTCTGTAGGGAGTGAGCAGCACTGCAATTTCACGCAGGCAAAGTGGGCATAGCTAGTTTATAATTATAATATTTTTTATTATTTATTGAAATAATAAATTTAAATTTAAATACAAGCAAGACACGTTTACATATTTTACTGACGCACCAACACTTGTGTCATTTGTGCATCAGTGTACTTGGTGAGAGTTTGTTTTACGTTTATGCGGTCGAATCGTCGCGTTTGCTCTGATTGATTAAGAGCTTGGGCCAATCGTAGCACACTGTTATACGTTAGTAGCACACAATTAATGTTCTCAAGGCTGCCCTGTTTAATAAGGATGCGGTATTACGAGCTACAGTAGCGGGGCCACCCCATCAACATCCTGAAATGATACCAAGAATAACCAATATGTATGTGATGTAGGTATCTACACAGTGACGGAGCGCTGCCGCGACGGCTGGTACAAGGGCTGCTCGGAGCGCTCGCAGCGCTGCGGCGTGTTCCCCGGGAACTACGTGGCGCCCGCCAACAATGTGCGTCCTAAGCAGGACAAGGTGACTCTACTATTTGTATCTAATTAATAAATAAAAATAAATTGCAAAATATATTACTTGTACACTTATTTTTTTTGTAGTGTTTGTAAAAGTTGTTATACACATGTTCGGGCCGGCATCATTCGGCAAAGACTGGGCGGTAAATGTAGATAAACGTTCGGAAAGGCTTCACTAAGACTGATTTTATTTTATCTCATTGTTACAACTGTTTTTAATAATTTGCCCGGGCGACAACAGCGGGCTGGTATTAATCAGCACCACCCGATCGGCACTTGTTAATGAAGCCGAACATCTGTAGTAATTGCTTCGGACCGGCTTTGTTCGGTTCGGCAAGTAAGTACCGCCGAATCGAATATGCCGAGCCGCTTATGTGTGTAGCCTTCCTAAATCTCAGGACAAGATTTGTGTGGATGAAAAGTTTTAAAAATCATGTGGAAAAATAAACCAGTGAAAAGTCTAAGAAGTGTGTGTAGGGAGAAATAAAAGCTTGTATTAAGTAGGGTGTAGTGGAGTACCTACCCCACTACCTTAAATTAGCAATATATTGCTGGTGTAAACTACGCATATTGAATGTATATTGATGGTTGTCACAAATCTTCAAATTTCTAGTTGTAGAACAAGCTGCTTTATCACTACGCGATGTCTAATGATAACCCTTGAATATGGTTAATTCCATTCCAATATTTACATCGAAATAATAGATGATGATCTTATTAACTTCTAGTATTTATTGCAAGTTTAACGGGCCTGTTGGGCTAGTGGTTAGTAACCCTAACTGCTAAGCCGGAGGTCGTGGGTTCGATCCCCACTTAGGATAAAACTTTGTGATGAGTACAATTTTTAATGAAACTTAGCTAGATCGATTTATCACCAATCCCCAAAAAAAAGAAACGCCCTGCATACTAAATTTCATGAAAATCGTTGAAGCCGTTGACGAGATTTAGATTATATATACAAGAATTGCTCGTTTAAAGGTTTTAGATATAGATAGACAGATAGGTAGATGTATTTAGAAATATAAGTGTGTTTTATCAGTTGTCTGGTTTCCATAGTACAAGTTTTGCTTCGTTTGGGATCAAATAGCGTTGTGTGAGTTGACCCAAGATATAATTAACTTTATTTTACCTTATGTTGTAGTAAATAGGCTAGAACGCAATAAACACATAACACAAACATATAATGACCACAGAGCCCCGCGGCGCCGGCGCCGCCCGCCGCGCCCGACCGCGACCAGCCGCAGTCGCAGCCGCAGTCGCAGTCGCAATCGCAGTCGCAGTCGCAGCCCAGCCGTATGTATACATGCTACATTTGTTATTATTATTCCTTGTATGTGATTTTTAATATACCTATAATAACCTCCTGCTTTTGGCCTCTTTACATTACATCAAATATTATAAATTAACTCTTCACCACCTACTTTTGTCACACAACCATTTACCACACATCTGAGAGGCCTAAACCTCTCAATAAACAAGGATTTTTACTCCAGTAAAATAATTTGTAAGTGGTTAAGGTCATAATTCAAAAAACTAGTGGTATCTGATTAAGGGTTAATATTATAGTGATGTGTTAAGAATCCACGAGCGGCAGTTTATTAGTATATTACAAATCAGATTAGATTATATTTAATTAGATTTTATTTATTTTGATTTGATGATGCTAATTTCTAACTGTGTCTAGTATTTATTGTACACTTTAACTAAACAAAGACTCGGTCTTATGAAATTTATACGTATTTCATATGTATTTACACGATAAATAGATAAAACAGCTTCACTGTGAAAATAATGACAACTCAGTCTGGAATATCATACATCATTTTGTTTCTATAATCCTTAAAGCGTTTTTAAGTATTTCTTCTGTTGGAACTCAGTCCACAGAGTTGCAATATTTACTAAAAATTTTTGAGCATTCATTATGTTCATAAATAAAGCTGTATAAGGGCTGAATAGATTATTAAAAGGTCGACGTAGCGGCCGTGAGAGTCCTAATGTTGCAGACGTCCGAACGCTGCGGTCAATGCGACCATCAGTCCGGTATACAAAAAAAACGAATCATACAAGTGTTTAAGGCTATTTAAGTTACTCAACTTGAGCGAAATATTGAGCAATGTAAGTAGGTGTACTAATTTATAAACCAATTGTTAATTAATATTTCCAGCTCAACCACTGACCTACCCGTGGAACTCTCAAGCACAACCTCAACAAACAACGCCTAGAACTGATAAGGTACTAACAGATTCAGATTTGGTTTATTTTAAACTTTATTACATTTTGTAATTTTTTTTTTTTAACATTTTTATACTGTTCTTCACATGGTATAAAACATAGACTTCGATTTTCTAAGTTACTTTATTAATTTTTGTGTATATTTCATTTGTCATTCAGATATTTTCTTTCGGATGTTTTATAGGTAAAGGTAGAATGTGGAGAACATTCCGTAAGAAACGGGCCACTAGTTTATCTATATATATAAATCAATGTTTGTCTGTATGTCCTCTATGCGTTCCGAAACCATTGATCAGATTGTGATGAAACTTTAGCAGAATGTTTTGGAAAGGCCGGCGAGTGTTCCTGGCTTTAAAAGCCACAGCAAAGCGTGGCCGAATTCAGCTAGTACTAAATATATAAGAAAAGTGATAAAGTGGTTATCGCAATAAGAACGGAACTCATATTTTATAAGATGCTTCTATTTGCTTTAATTTCAATGATACGATTTCGACCTACTTTGTATAAAGATGTGTCAAGCATCTGCAAACACAAGCAATATTATTTTAACGTCTTGTTTTCTATTTAATTAGAACCAGGAATCTAACTCGAGACTTTCGATCGCTTTACCAGAGCGCGAAAGCGACCCATCTATCCAATTTCTTTTGTTTCCTTTCTACACGTGGTAACGAGACAAAACACTATTTGACAGATATATATAATTTTTACCTTACAGCCTAAAGACAAATCAAAATCAGAGAAGTCTTCAATATCGACGGGCGGCATGAGTTTGATGAAGCGATTAGCTGCCATGAAGAAATGCAAATCGCCTCCGCCCGCGGGCTACAGTATGGACAACCCTGTGTTTGAGGACGGGCCTGGCACCTCCCTGATGCTGAACCTCGCTCAGCAACATCATCCTGTGCATGTTAGGTGAGCTCTTATGTCTTTATAGTGCCCTGGTACTTCTGGATATATTAAAAGAAACTGAGATATCAATTATGGGGTTCAAATTTAGCACATATTTAATTATCAATGACTTAGGCATTCCGTTAAGAACGGATTTTTGAAAATTTTACCCTAAAAATGACTTCAAAAACCTTTGAAAAGCTTCAAAAGGAACAACATAAACTGATCTTAACCTTATTTATAATTAAGCATTTTAAATTTGTTTTCATTCTATTTTCAAAATAAAATAGAAGACAAAACATTAAGTATGTATTTAAAAAACTGCTAATAAAGTGCTATGAATAATCTAAAAAGTCTTTAATAACATTAGACTTTAAACCTTAGCGTGATAAACCTAAAGTCCTAATTTGTATCACCCCTTTACATGTGTGCATCGTGTGTCTAACATGTTTGCTGACCCCTTAAAACTCAAACGACACTAAACTTTAAGACGTCATCAAAACTATTTGTCTCCACATTTCACGTTGGAATGAAAGAAACAGCACGAGACTGAAAGACGTCTTAAAATTGAGTAGCGTTTGTGATTTCGCCGTGAATGTTCCAATGTGAGTTTGTTTGTGCTTTAATGTATGTTGTTCTAACAGCACTCATCGTCACTGCATTTGTTCACTTGTGTTTCATAACTGCTAACCCGGTTCCAATGTTTGAACGAGTATACCCCTACGCGCTTAGAAAGGACTAGTAGTGAGAGACAAGTACTAAATTCTTGATTTCTATACATTTGTCCTTGTCGCTCATCACTTCCGCTCCCTCCCCCCGGCGCAAACTGGTACGGTGAGGTGTAGAGAAGATAACAATGTAATTTAAACCTTACTTGTATGACATTCGGTTGAAAATAGTATAACAAAGCTAAACTATAGGGCATAAGGTTGAATGTTCGGTCTTCGTTACGCCTCGCCAGTTTGTGCTGAGCCTTAGTCGTCTTGTATGAAACAGTATTATCTTTGAAAGTTATTCTGTAATACGAAATTTGGTCTTTTCATGAAAAAATAAGATAACGGTCTTAAAGTGTAGTTTTTTTTTATAATTTGTCCAAATATCTGTTGTTAGATTTTTTACTTGCTTGGTCAAAGGGCTTTGCACTGTATATTCATACAAGACAGCTTATACAACAAGTCGCGTTAAAATTGAAGGCTAATTTTTTATGCCTTTATGATAGTTATAATTAAGGTGCTATTTCCATAGATTAGTCTTCAGTGCTTTTAGTATTGTTCCATTTATTAGGGTTCCGTAGCCAAAATGGCACAAACGTGAAAAAATCCACAAACGTTTCAAAAATACTTATTAATATATAATAATTAAAATTATTTTGGACATAATCGGATATACCGTCTTTGAGTTATTGCCGAAAAACTGCGCATCTCAACAAAAGGACGTAAGTGCCTTGAACATACGGTCTTCTGCTGGTGCAATTTTTTACATCGTATTTTTTCATATGTAGTGCATTTATTAGTAATATAACGGCTGCAGAAGCCTACACCGGTGGTCCAACATGCTCTTGCCCGGGTTTTATTAGTAAACAAAAGTAGTTTAGTATCAATATATCCCATTTTATTGAAAATAAAAACCTTAAATTTATTTTTGTTTTTCTCTAGTTAGTAAAAAGCATAGGTAAACTTTTGATGAATAGGATTTATAATTAAAATAGAATGGCCCAACTTCTTACTCATTGTCTGTGTAAATGTTTTCTTCCTCTTAAAAAAAATATTAAGCTAATTTTAAGGAATACAAAGCCTTTCACGTGTCAAATTTGGATCTAGCACCTGTTCGCGTTCGCAAAGGCAAACGATGAATATGGGAAACGTATTGTCGTTAAAACTGGGGTAGCACTGTTGCCGCACAAAATTCATACATACAGGTCAGCTCACAGGTGAACAACAAGTCCACGCACATATAGACACGTTCGCACATACATCGCATCAACGTGCACCGTCTCGGTTATCATTCGACCGACATCTGTATACGTGCGCGTCTATGTGTTGGTGGCCCTATTTTCGCTCTTTGTAGGAAGCCCTTGTTCTGTAACTGTGTTTGGTAGTTGCGGCACAAATTATATATATGTAGATAGCCGGCTTCCTACAACGAGCGAAAACAGGCTCACGCACACATAGACGCGTACATTAACAGATCTCGGTGGAATCGTCAATCAAAACAGCGCACGTTGAGTGCGTCGTAAGTGCCTGTCTATCGCTGGTTTCACAGTTACGCGTCTAAACAACGCCGTCTGGGCGCTTGCGCTTGTAAACGCACTAGGCGTTTACAAGTGTGGTAGTTGCGTTATTTTTTTCTTTACCCTCTGATATTATTCGGTAGGGATTATGACTCGCACATTCTGTGCATCCGCCAGTTTCATATTTATTTTCTTTCAAGTTTCATCTTTGCATCATAAAGTCTGTTTCTCTCGTTCTTATCCAGTTACACGTTAAACGCGGAGCTGTGAAAATAGTGACATGTCAATTTGCCGCCATGTTCACAACTTCGGTAGTTGCGTTTTATAGTAACGCTTTTGTACGTCTCCGCGACGTGACACGTGCGCCGACGGTCGGGGTGCCCGCTATACATAGAACTGTGAAACCGCACTATTTGTGCGTGGATTTTCTGTGGACCATCCGCACGTGTGTATTCTGTGGCGGAGGGTCGGGCGGGTAGGGGTGTGCGCGCGCACGTTGGCCCGGGTTGACAGCGCGTGTGGCGCAGGTCGGGCTCGTGCCCCTCGCAGCTGCTGCGCGCGCTGCCGCCGCGCCACAAGGAGCGCGCGCCGCAGGAACACGTCGTCATGCACAGGTACCCGCACTGCAACTCACCCGAACACACTACACACACTACACTCATCATCAACACGACCACACCACTTACTGAGTCATAGTATTTTGTCACTACAACCGACCTTTAGTCACCTTCCAATATTCACCATCCCGTAACCACGCTCTCCTCTCCTGTCACTACTCACTATCGAATTCCCAAACATCGTCCCGTCACAACTTATATTCCTGCCACTACTCACCCGCCAGTCACCACTCATCATCCTGTCACTACTAACCGTCCTATCACCTCTCACTTACCTGTACCCACTCACTCACACATCACCACTAACCCTTCTGTCACTATATATCCTTCTTTCATGACTCACTCTCCTATCAAACTCACTTCCACTATTTACTTTCCCGTCCTTACTCATCCTATGTCACCACTCACCCTCTCAACTCCCTTGTTGAAGAACGTTATCCTTTTCATTGTAAACTCTAATATAAATTAAACACACTTTCATTAATTCCAATTATGTTGCTGGTTGCATCTATGCGGTTCAAAATCTTCCTATTTCTGATATCAAAGTTCGAAGATTCAGGACCAAATTTATATATACCTATGCATGTATTTTTGTACAATACAAATACATCACTGTATTATAAACACATCACCTACATTATACGTATAAATTGTTGATGCTGATGATAACTGATGATGATGATGATATATATGTTACTTGTGCAACTTCAGGCATGACGCATCGTAATTTGCTTTCTTCACACCATCAACTTCACTTTTACTAATATATTAACTAAATAATGATTTACTAAATATTTAATTCTAAATACTAAACAACTTTATCTAATTTATATTATTAATTTATTATTAACATTTTACGTATCGATTAAATCTATTAATTAAATATGTATTTTACTTCAAGACTTCAGCAACGCAGATAAATATAAATGTATTCACGTACAACATCTTAGTTACTTTTTGTGTGTTTTGTGAAGATACATTAAAACACGTGTAATGTACATATATGACTGTATTTTAATTGAGTTCCAAGAAAAACTTACGTTCTAAAAAAGCAATGTCACTGAACCTCACACTAGGATTCCCTGTGTCGTGAGATTGAGATCTGAGAGAGTGTGTTTCAGAGCATTTAAAGTTTTTTAGTATTTTAAAAGCGATTTTGCTCCCAACATAAACCAAGTGGGTAGTCGCTCCTACGACAGGGTTTCTGCAAATTAATATCAACATTAGCTCCAAATAGAGAGCTCACACGAATCAACATTGGTCCAAGTGACGGAGCAATTCATAATTTATTGGACGCGATAATTATAGGTTCTTTTGTATAGAGACTTTGTTATCACGTTGTGAAATGTTCTTCTACAAAAAGTAACTTCGCTGAAGATGTACAATTACGTGGCCAATAATAGAATAAAAATTTGAACGCGATCGTAATGACATTTCAGGGCGCCGACGGAAAACCCATGGCAGTCTCAACATCGCAAGTCGCAGTCCCTGGACGTGACCGCCTCGAGGAGAGACCGACATCACTCGCAGCCAGTTAAAGAAAGGTGCGGATGAATGTTGCAGTGCCTACTAATCGTAGTTTAAGTCTCTTACAACACCCGGAATGGAGACATGCTTGATATTTATACTATGATCTATAGAATATTAAAAAGCTATTTTTTTTACCACCCCAGAATTAAATGAAAAAAAAAAAAAAAAAAAACAAATCGGCCGTACTATTTTTGAGTTTTTTGCGATGCTTGTTTATTTATTACTTTTTTATTTTTTTAGTGTTCTAAACCCATCTACGTATTATTGCTTTTCTAATGAAACCAATTTGGGGCAGATCGGTTGGATACTTTCAAAATCTATACGGACATAGAAACTGGACTATGAATCATTGTTGACGTCGAGTTTAACCAATGTTTGACACACGTACTATAATAATTGCATTTTTAAAAGATAGAAAAATTTGAAGTCTAGTCCCAGGAATAGTTTCCGTATGCCAAACCGGGGCCGAAATTTAACCACCTATGACTATGTTACTAGACCTCAAATTTTTCTATCCTTTTCTGAACGCGAGTTGGGCCCTCGCTTGCAACATCTAGCCGCTAGTTAAATAAAATTATCACGGCTTTTGTCATTGCTTAGTTACAGAGAGCATTTTAATAAATTGTGAAATCGCAGGCCGAATATTATAGTATTTTTTATAGGCATTGCTTGCCAATTACTTTATTAATACAATAATTGCATTTTTGAAAGATAGTTTATATTAGTAGTACTATAAACGAAATCACTAAAAAACATATTTAGCAAAACTATATTCGGTTTTTTTTGACAGATTCCGCTGCATAGTGCCGTACCCACCGAACTCGGAATACGAGCTAGAGCTCAAAGTGGACGATGTAGTAATAGTGTCGAAGAAGCGCGGCGACGGCTGGTACAAGGGCACGCTGCAGCGCACCGGCCGCACCGGCCTGTTCCCCGCCTCCTTCGTGCAGCCGTGCGCGCCCGACTGACCGCGCACCAACCCTTCGAGCTGAGGGACCTTGTTCTAGCGGTTCGTGACCACTGTACTTTATGTGATCTATATATAAAATTACATTAGTATTCTTTTTTTAATGTTGGTTGTGTTATGTTTCTCGATATGGTGAAAAGGTTGCCTCAAGTTGAGGCCAAATGTGAATCGATGTGCCGTTTCTCTCTCTGGAGATGTTATCGAGATAAGTTTCTAGTGTTATAGAAACTCATGAAAATATGTAGTGACATTTACAGAGAAATAGCGAATGACAGCTATAGACATTGTTATGAAACATGTTGGTTTGTTGAGTTAATCCTATACACGACGATGTATTACGCTCGTAAACAATATGTGACAAGACAGACTTGCCACAATTACAAAAGAAACGTAGTGCAGCATATATAAATATATGAACTAGTAACTTGTGATGTATCGTGACATGCCACAATGTCATATACAAAATGCAATATCGCATATTTCTTGGAAGAATCGTGCTACTTATTACCTACTGCATCTGCGTCCTAAAGAAATGCGAAAAATGTATGGTTCTATATTTCAAAGTAATATACACGAACATATTGTATTGTAGCATAGAACAATGCGAGATGCCACTATATAGCACAACGTTGCCGCACCATAAATATGTCTTTTGAAGTAAAATATGTCAAGTAATTATATTAATATTTCAACCACTCTTAGCGAAGTTTCGTAAAACTAGACCAAAAATCAAACTTACTACATTTTAACTTTTACCACCACCTTTTGAAATAATTTAGATATACGACAAAAAATCATTTTAAGTCATTCATAAATGCTGGACGTTTGTGAATTGATTCAGTCTGATATTTTTTTCAAAGATTTAATTTGTGAGTTCGTGTCAGTTAATTTCAATCACACCGTACATATTTTATATAGATATAATAAGTAATAAAAGGCTTTTATTACATCAGTGGCGTAGCTAAGATGGGCGACATCAGGGGGCGAACGACGGGGTACACTCCAATGCGATATTATAAAATTTAACGAATAGTAAGTGTCATCTTTTATCCCAATCTGAGTGTCACCCTCGATAATGTTTCCCCTTGGGGGGCTGTCACCCACTAGCCCCGCCATTATATTATACTAACTTCAATATTTTGGTCTAGTTTTAATTTGAGTCAACTCTCTTGTGACTGAACCTCACTGCCGACAATGTTTCTGTACATAAGATAATATCTTCCTTGACATTTTTGTGAAAAACTTATTTTTGAATCAAACAATGTGGGCCAAAAAAAGAGTCCATGATAAAATGAAGTATTTTTGTAGTATTAAATAATATATTCGATATAATAGCCGCGAGTACAGCGGTGTGTCATTATTAATTGTCTTAATTACCGCCTATGTATTAGAATAAAATAATAGATGTTTGACATAGGCGTGGATAGACGTAGGAAACGCAAGTATAACGATCAATTGGAATTCAATGAACGCTTGAAATGAAACTAAATTGAAAATGCCGTCATGTCTACTCATTGGCGTTGCGGCATTAGCCGTACACCTATGTAAGTTTGCTATTTATTTTTATTACCAATAAAGGTTTTCGATTCGTCAACTGATGTCTAACAAACCTTAAAGTTGAGCGCTGGTCAACCACGGCCTCGTCTAGCCCCAAATACTTAAAATATATTAAACTTTTCGCTAGTGTTTCTGTCGCTATTATTTACCTTTAAGTCACCATAGTTAACGGCGTCACCAAAGTAACCAGGCGGAGTTAACGGCGGCGGCATCTCAAATCTGAGTGACGTTTGTAAGGGTATTTAATTATTCTGGACAGGTGCTGCGTATTCTATATCTATCTATGTCTTTGACGTATAACAACTATTTAATATGTTATTAAATTCACAAAAAATGTATTAATTTCTTTATTATGATCAATGCGGAACTATATTGTTATTTAACACAATAGTGGTGACGTGTAATTCGTTTTTTTTACGTTCCTGGTTATACTACATATTTGTATCAAAAGCATCATCGTATATTATTTATTTTACAATTAAATATTTCATTTGAATCTAGTGATAATGATTTTCAACGAAATATTAAACAGTTATACCAGTTTTTTTGCTAGCAAGTGTTATAGAACTTGTAGTATTTTACATTATTTTTTACATTTAAATTTAGATTGCATATACGCTTACTATTTTTTAACATTATATTATTTTTTATTTAAGACACTGCCATATTATCGTTTTTATTTCTTTTTCGTTAGTTTAAAATACAATACACGATTTGGAGGTTTAAGATAAGCATAGCTAAGTGAAATAGTTAAATATAGTGAAATAATAATTTATATTAAACATTTTTTGGTTTTATTTTAATGAAATTAAGACTGTATGGTACCTTAGCGAGTAGTAATGTTTATAACGGTATCATCTGGTAATACAAACTGTAAGTGTATGAATATTTAGCCATTTTCATATGAATCACTTGTTTTGACTTAGGTGTAAGATAATTGAGAATGTTTAATTGTTGTACCCATTTTTTGTGGTCTGATGTGTATTTTACTCCTTAGTAATGAGAATTTATAAATGTTTTCTATTTAAAAACCGTTTCTGATTTTAATATTTTAGAGAAATGATGTTACATACAAATTTTGGATGTAGTTTAATCAAATTAGCAAATTTAGAAAATATTTTAAATAAATTTAAAAACATTTGAGATTAATTTTTCATTTACATTTACATCAGCCCACTTTTTAAAAATGGTGTATGGAAACCTCTTTATTAATAAACTTCTTTGTGGCAGAATTTTGCTTATATTATCTTTACTGTGAAGGTAATATGTTTTGAGTGAAAGGGCCGCTATTATAAATTTTAAAAGTATATTACTTTAGATAAAGAACATAATGCAGTCGGCCGCTAGCTATTAGTAAAGAGGTTTCATTTTGTACCCTATGACAGCTCAACTGACCATCCGGTCTAGACATAGACTTAGTTATAGAAACAATTGTACATTCAGTCTTCTACGTATTTGTATAAAAGAGAATGACGTCACGAAATAGTACTATAATTATTACAAGACTATTTCTCGTCTTAGAAGAATCGCACCGAATTAGTACCGATTTTGGGTGTAAATATTTTCACAAACAATTTTAACATTATTGTGGTTAAATTTCGAAAGTTTTTTTTTAAGAACTGTTGTGAACTGATTTTTGAATGTATTTATTTTATTTTATAATATGTACCTTAGACACTAAGTACCTTATGTAACAACGAAAGTTTGTTAAATGCTCTTCTCTGAAATTGGGACACAAATATTGTTCTATAGTGTTTCTAGATTTTAATGTTTATTTCTTTTGTAATTTTATAACCCGACTATTATATTTTGGGCTGGCAACACCGACGTATTCAGTGTTGCAAGTGTTGAGTAAATAGAGATGTCGATTGTTGTATGGAATATTATCTTGCCTGGTAGCTCAAATACTCTATATCATACAAGTATGAGTATATAAACAAAACATAACGACCTGTATGGAGCAAGTTTGTGTCCAATATGTTTTGTATAATGTGCGCTTCTATTATACAGGGTGGCCTAATTAAAGTGTTGGCATTTGTTTAATTAATAATGTAAAAGAATCACACATTTATTTGCTGTTAAGTGTATAGTTGTTTATTTTGGACCTTGATAATTCGAAATACGAGCTCATTGCGCTATCCGCTGTAAGGGCGATCATTTACGCGATATCATCTTCAAAATAAGCGACTTTAGTCCTCACAAACGACCTATACATTTTTGACAATGATGAATGACTGGGTATAAACAACCTCTCTGAAATTAGAGTTTTCTTTAAATTAATATAGAATCATTTCTAAGTCCTGGTCAAATAATGTAATTCGAACAATATAAATAAGTTAAAATCTGACCAAAAATAGGTGTTCATACTGAATCAAGTCATACAGTAGACTGTCATTGTAATGTTAGAAAAAAAACACGAGTAACTACGACAACAAGTTGTGCTGAACTAAAGAAATCGATTAACATCAAATAATCGAAAAGTTTCCATATTTGTAAATTACACCCGAAAAAGAGATAGTTGAGTGTGTTATAATTTTTATCATTATATTGTACTTGTATACTCTATTCTTTAAATAAAGAGTTCTATTTTGAAATTTTAAAATCACAATTTTTATTATCGATATGGGTAATAAATCAAGCCCTACATCAAGAAGACTACAAACATACAATTAACAATATAAACGGCAAAACACAACGTACGTCTCAGAACAACTAATATGGTCAGTTTTGTGTAATTACATATTATGAATGATTACAAAGCCGCGTAATAAATGTAATAAATTTATAACAATAAATTATTATGTCTAATGGCTTATTGACATGTGGTAAACAATAAAAAAATAAAAATGAATAGGGAACAGCAAATAAATGTGTTTCTTTTTCATTATTTATTAAACAAATGCTGACACTTTAATTGGGCCATCCGTTACATTTTAAGTGAATCATATCGAAGTTATTATTAGGTGATTTCGAAAAGAATTAAAATTTCTTCATAACATAATTTCGTTTTATTTTATTATGACAGATAATAAGGATTATGCATTATGACGCAAACGAGTCTTCAATATTTTTTATATAAACTAAAGAAACTAACTTTACAATTACTACATCAATATATTTTAATAAAATGCATCTAAAATTATGAAACAGGTCAAAAATCGGGCGGGATATTCAAGGATCATCATCATCATCAGCCTATCACAGTCCACTGCTGGACATATGCCTCTCCAATTGCACGCCACTTTGATCATCAGTAAATCATCACTCCACCTGGCCTGAGGGCGTACACATCCGACACCGCCTTCGAACACTCCTTTATAGCAACTTTCAATCGTGGTATCATTTCCCTTTCTTCCCCATAAACTTCACTATTCAAAGATATATGATGCCAATTATGACGTATTATTCCATATTATGTTAAGTCTGACGCCACAGTCCATCACACTTTTTACGCGCCAATATGGCGTGCTTTTGAAAATGCTTTTACCAGTTTGTAATTTGAAATGTTTTGTTTTCCTAATAGGAGTAGTTTTTTGGTGCTGCGTATTTTTTTTTCAATGTTATGTCGATGTAAGCCATTGTTTAAGAACAAAAAAAAATACGTGCATATTCCCTATTAGATTTATTCTGATTTTGAACATTAGACTTCAACCAAATCCTCCATTTATACATGAGGCAGTCGAAGCACAATTTTCAGTCGAAATACAGCTTGAACGTAAAAGGTCAAGAAATAATAGCACAATTTTTATTTTAAACCCAGTTCATAAAGTATTTTTTTATTATTACATAAGTCGATAAACTCTTAAAAGTAAAATGTAAGTTCAAGTTACATAAACAATTTAATAATTTCTAACTTGTTTATTATTCACTTTCGGTCTTGGAATGTTAAGAACATAAACCAATTAATAAAATGTAACTCAATATGCTAAATATTGCGATAGGTATCTAAAGTTCATCTCTCACTAGTTGCAACATCTCATCTTCGTCCTCGCCCCACTCATCAGGATCTGACGTCATCTTGGACACAGCTTCCATCCGCCGCTCCATCATCATGCGATCCAAGATATGTTCCATCTTTATATGCATACAATCATTAAACATCGAAGCGTAATCACACACTTCGAACACATCCGACACCGCCTTCGAACATTCCTTTATAGCAACTTTCAATCGTGGTATCACTTCACTCTCTTCCCCATAAACTTCACTATTCAATTCCAATAAACGATCTCTATTAATCTTATTATTCATTATGATTAAATTCCTCTTCAAAATACATGCGACGAAGCATTTTCCTTGCATTGACGACTGCGGTACTCTCTTCAAGAAATTTTCCACATCGGCCTGGCTTGCTTTGACTTGACGCGCGCATTCTGTTAAATTCTTTCTAAAAGGTTCCACATCTTGATTCAATTTTCCGATTCGATCCATATGCATCTCTTTCGTTAAAGGGGTGAAGGATATTGCAAGGTAAAACGTCGTTACGAATAAAATGAATAATACTATGGTGAACAAATTTGCGATCGAGCGCTGCATTTTCTCGTGCGACGGTGTACGTTTGTTGTTATTCTCCATTTTATAGTGCCTAATGGGGCTGTTAATTGGTCAGTTAGGGTTACAGAAACTGTGTAATACTAAAACTTTATTTAATGTCCGTCTGTCACTCATGCTAAAATATTTAAATAAATGTTGGAATGTGACAGTTTAATACGAATGTTTTTCATGTGAATTGGGCCAAGTGTTGACAAGACGTTAATCTAATTAACGAAAACCGGGCAAGTGCATGTCTGGCCACAATGTGGAGTTCCGTAGTTGCCCAGCATAATAATGCGATATGAGAAGTGAGTTTTCTGTTATTTTTGTTTCATACTACTAACAACGTATAACTAATTTTCAACGAAATTTGTACTAGAATTTTGTTCCTTCTCACTTGGTCGGCTGTTACTCGTAAACTTGTAAAGCCTACTTAGCTGTGTTATAGTTTTTCTTTTAATTTCATTATTTAGACTACTACCCTAAATTTTTTCACATCTAAAACAACCATTCAGCTAGCAGGAGGCGGGGGGAGGGGGGGTACTTAAATCACAAATTTGCACTTTGAGTTTTTATATTTCACAAAAGGATCCCTAAATCGAAAAATGGTCTTAACAACCCCTCAAAACTTCTATGTAATGATACCCCACATGATGGGGTAGGTGTGAAAAATATCACATCCTCACATTACATGTAGATAGTAAAAAAAGGTCTTTGTCGGAGTAAGTAATATGCATATCCATTCAAAATTACAACTTGCACTGACAGTTTCTGAACTAAGCTGCGGACGGACGGACAAACTGATATGACGGAACTATGAGGATTCCGTTTTGCCATTTTGCCTACGGAACCCTAAAAAGGCTTTTAACAAGTGAAGTCAAAATAAAAGCTAGTTTAAAACAAAAACATGACGTGTAAGGGAACCGTCAGCAAGTAAGAAAGACGTGGCGTTGTGCAATTGGAGGCAATTAGCAATTTCTTCCGATTCTATTTTTATAATTGACTAAGGTTTCGTTATCGATGTTATTATTGTTTTCATTTGGAAAATCGGGTCAGAGATTTACGACTAAAGGTGCTATTCTGAAACGATTACAGACCGCGTCTTATTAAGATGTGATTTCACGGGACTCCAGACGGCCATGACAGCCTGCAGTTTTTTTTACAACGACATACGACTGCACAAAGTCATGCTGTCAGCGTCTATTGTTGCCATCTGCCGTCTAGCATTAGCTGCATCCAGTGAATTCGCATCTTTATGGCGACCTAATGCCACTACACTGCAGTAGGCCATAGCCGCCAGCGTTAGCGTTAATAGTGAGTCAACTCGAGCGCACGGCGGGTACCCAATGAGATGCGGTAGGCGGTGAGATCGGAGCATCCCACTCGCCTGCAGTATCTCGAGGCTCGCCCGCGTCGGGGTACGCTTCGAGACGGGGTGTTACGTTGACGTAATTCGTACTCGAAACGATTTTATTCATGTTTGTTTACCGATTACCACACAGGTAAGTGGTATGCGTAGGTACTACCTGTGTGGTAAACGGTTGTCTTTCAACGTCCTACAATAAATTTAATCAAGATTTACGATTTCACCGATTTCCGAAAAAGGTATGTACCTAGGTAGGTACTTGCAAAAATAAAATAATTTTATAGCTCGATTTGTTAGTACAGGGCAACATTTGACACAATCGGCCAAGTGTGAGTGGCTCACATGACGGGGGTACGTGAATTTGATTCATCACTGGCTCACCACTACTGACGGGGGGGGGGGGGTTATTTCATTGCCTAAACTCACCGATCCAGTGTCAAAATTCTCGAATCCCTCTTTTTATGAAATGTCAAAACGACACGCTCTTTAGAAATTTGTATGGAATACTCATTTACGGAGACGGGGGCCGTTGCGAGTGACGATGGGCTGCGCGGCTTGCTCTGAAAACTTACGGCGTTGTATGAGTGCGTTCACGGAGAAGTGATTTTAAATGAAGTATGAAATGATGTACCCAAACTCGAAAATTCTATGTTTATAAGTAAATTTATTTAATATCACTCCATACCGGAGGGCACCGCCACACTACCCGCCACGCATCTCTATAAGCATCGTCATAAATTGACATGTTTGTTTTTAGTATTTGTTTTGATGATTATAAATTCTTACACAGGTTAAATTGTGTAATTACACATTTATTCAGATCTATCTTATGACGTGCTATCGCCTGATTACTGAAATTTAATTTATTTTTACTGTAGGTAATCATCCCAATTGATTCGATTGTTTCACAATGAAATTAAATTAGAAAACCGTTTTGAAGAATGTTTTATCTCTTTTGTTGGTGAAAATAACGGAGAGAAAATAAGTAGGTAACAGTCTAAGTGAAATTAAAATTTTCACCACCATGTCAGTACCTACTTTCCATCGCGGTTTTTATTCAGATTTGTTTATGTCAGAATGAGAAATCATAAAATTTAACAAAAGGCAGTTAAAAATGTCTAATAATAAATACCGCAAATATTTGTTGGTTTAACATCTGTAACTATAATTTAATGAATAAACTTTTCAATATTTAACTTTGTTGTTTTTTTTGTGACAGCCCTAGCGTATTCTCAACGAGTCGCCGCGTCACTATTAATAGTAGTACACTGGTATATTGCCATAACTCTTGGGGGGGGGGCACAATTTATGCAACTTTCGGAGCGATTATTTCCAAAAATATTCACTCAATCAAAAAAAAATGAGAAACCATAAAATGTTTTTGAACGACCTGTCAAATGGTGTGCCACACATTGATGTTTGCTGGAAAAAAAACAGCTTCTGTTATATGTATGTATGGAGTACCCTCCCTAAAATATATATATTATTATTATTTAGCTGTCAAGCTATGTAGTGGCTACTATAAGATACCTTTTCACCAAATTTCATTGAGTAGTCTTTGAGTAAAACGCCTGTGACATACGGACAGACAGACAGACGGACATGACGAAACTATAAGCGTTCCGTTCCGCGTCAACATATACGGTTAGTTGTGCAGGATGAAGCGGGGTACGCGGTTGAAAACACGGTAGTATCAGTAGCGCCAAAGAATATAGGTAGTAGGTACTCTCTACCGAGAGTTGCGCCCAGGAAGTCAGGATGCCCACAAGCGCACGCCGCTTTGTACGCTACAACTGCCTCGAAATCGTAAGGTAAGATTAAGTATCTATACTATCTAGACTTTACTTCTACTTTTCTTGAGTTACATACGCAAAGGGTGCCAATCAGAACCCTTTTACTAAGCCTTCGCTCTCAGTCCGTCCGTCTGTCGGGCTGTATCTCATGAACCGTAACAGGTGTAAACAGTTTAGATTTTTAAAGATTGTGTATTACTATTGCCGCTATAACAACAAATTATAAAAATAAAAGGACCGTAACCTCATACAAGAAACGTGTTTTTTGGCGTTTCTTTTCACCAAAGAACTTATTCTTTCAAAATGTACTTAATGGTAAATATTGTACGGTGGTACGAAACCCTTCGTGGCCAGTTTTATTTCATAATAGGGTATTTAACTGAAGTCAAATCAGGTTCTTTTTAAGAAACGTCAAAACGTCCGTTTCTTACAAATTTGTTTAGAATGCTAGCTGTGACTTGAGGTTTTCTATGCTCAAAACATTTACTTTTAGTGTTTCTCTTTATGAACAAAAATTAATAAACACGTTAAATTAATTATGACATATTTTTACATGGTTATTATAAAATACCCAATTGCAAAAAAAATGTATGCATGTATTTAGCATAGGTATGTGGCCTACTGCAGTGTTCTTTGTGGATGCGGTTACCTGTTAAGCAACTGATTGCGGGGCATGAATAGTGCGGATGAAAAAACCGGAATGCAAAACGATTTTGTTACCGAATAAATTACCCCAGTTTAGCTGACGTAGTCCATTAAAAACGAATTGGCTATGTTTTGTAACAGCAGTTATAATAGTTTGCATGTCTGAATCTATTACAATATCAACTCAATGTTTTTATTTTGTATGTTTGGTTATGTTTTTATTTTTAGGAACAAAATTTAAGGATACCTAAATAATAATTTATAATTTACTGGCGGCTCGCTCCGGCTTCGCACGGACCACTCTCTCTCTCTCTCCATGTCTCCACCATCTACTTTTTCATTTATTATGTACCTACATTCCTCTTGAATTACTCTGTCTATTAATGAAAACCAAAATACGTTAAGTAGTTTAGAAGATACAGAAAACGGAAGCGACTTTATTTTATACATTTATACTTACTAGCTGACCCGCGCAACTTCGTTTGCGTTAGTTTTCCCCGTTTTTGCAACATTTCTCGTCGCTGCTCCGCTCCTATTAGTCGTAGCGCGATGTTATATAGCCTATAGCCTTCCTCGATAAATGAGCTATCCAACAAAAAAGAATTATTAAAATCGGTCCAGTACTTTTTGAGTTTATTCGTTACATACAAAAATACAAATCTTTCCTCTTTATAATATTAGTGTAGATGTAGATCAAAGGGCAGGAGGGTGATAATTATTTTAAGATCTATTCTCATACCTACTAAATATCCAAAAAAACATTTAAATCGGTCGAGCCATGTTCGAGCCGTTTCGGAGGAGTTCGACCACAATCACGTTACTAAAAAAACTTTGTTTTGCTTTCAATTCAGTAATCTATTCCCATATTCTGTTGCCATGCATCATATTTATTTTATGGTTCTAAAGCTTTTGAAATTCGATCACTTTTTTTATTTGTCCATGCATAGCGATTTTGAAGATAAGGATAATTCTCGCTCGTCGCGCGCTCTCGATGCATGTAACAATACGACTGAGCAAAGTGCCAACATATGGATGGTTCGCGAACGTTGGCACAGATTCCGCTGGACGGGTGGCCGTTGAAACCGATGTGTGGTTAACGTGTGGAGCCGGCATAAGAGGCACACTAGCGATCCCTTTGCCATTCGCGCCCGTCTGTTTAGACCAGGGATTCCCAAAGAGGACGAGGAGAGGAGGAGAGGTCGACAAATGGATACTGATTTTGGGGGTCGACGAGGTCTAAAAATCGAATCCTATGAATTAACACAATCTGTTATTTGAAACTTTCAAGATACTGTAAATAATTTGTTTAACGTGTTGTTAGGTACCTACACGTAATAACTTACCTATACGTAGGTACTTGTTATGAGAATGACTAATATAAAAGTAGTAGGAAGAATCATTGTTGTACCTAATTAAAAAAAACTCAACAAGTTAATAAGCTTTTTATTTGCTATGGTGGTCTGAGGTAGCCGTTCATTATGCATAAGGGCTCTCTTGGCCAAAGTAGTTTGGGAATCCCACTCTAAGTGCCTTAGACCTTCACAACGGAATTTGGTCGGAAGGTTTACGAGTAAGTATATACCCAAAATATATACATGTGGCAGCCATATCGTATAACATGGGATGTTACAAATAGGCGCGCCGGATTAAAAAACGTCACCATAATGTAATGCGGCTACCTCACGTCACGAAACAAGGTTCGGCTCTCAAAAAATTATATAGAAAACCTAAATATTAGGACACGAAAATAATTGTGTCACTAGTCAAAGAGTTTTTCTAGTAAATGATATAAAGAAATTTAAGGATATGTCTTAATATGATCCCGCAAATAAATCTTGAAGTTGCGGAAAAAAAGCAAAAACGAGCACTTTCGTATTGTCATGGTGTTCGTAATCTAACATATGTACGAACGAATATTATACTTTATTTTGACTTGCGCTCCTGCGCACTGTGAAGTAATGGTTGTGTGCGGAAGAACGAGGCCGGTGATCGTGTCGCTGTGTACGTGGCGCTTAATAAATAATTGTCTCAGTGTAATGCCCCCTTAATAAAATAATTTCATAACGCTGGCATTAGCCATTGTTACCTATGAAATAATATTATAGCTAGTTAAGTATATTTTTTGCTTATTAAAACTTGAATGTTATGTTTCTGGCGCTCGGCAACCACTGCCGCGGCAGTGCTCGCTCGCCTTGTGCGCAGGGGTTCACAGTTCTAACCTATACCACAGATAATATAATACTATACTAAAAACTATTGCTTGTTAATAACCAGGTTTACCATAAGATGTGAAACATTCCGAGACTTTAAACTTTTTTATAGTCTAAATAATCATAAGCAAAATTAAAATGTAATCCATTGGTGATGATATTTAACTGGTAATCTATAACATGGTGGGATATTATATAACCGGTCGGCATCAATCTAAAGGGCGAGGAGTATCCAGAAACTTTTGACATGCCCCTCGTACGATATGACAGCGACATACATTATTATGTAATGTGTAAAGTCACAGAATAAGTAATGTACAGTACCATTTATCAATACTTACCTACATGCATATTATCATTATATTGATAAAGGAAAAGACGGTTCCCTATTGTTAGTAATCAATGTGTCTGTGTTTTTGCAGTAGAAATATTAAACTACATCGATGAATAAAAAAATTACAAAGGAACTACGGTTTTCAAACATCTTAAGAAATAGCAACATTGTTTAACTAGAGCAGGACACAAGGTCGACGCCGACACACATTCACTGATGTTAAGACTCTAAGAGCCGACCATTTTTAAGGTTCCGTACCCAAAGAGTAAAAACGGTACCTTATTTACATTACGTTTCTTTTTGTGGTTTTGACCATTTTCATAATAAATTATAAATCAAAATAGTAGTCTCTACGCCATTAACCGCTCCGCCATCGAGCCACGGCCGGAGTTGTTAAATTTGTCCTTTGATTATCTTTACATAGCTTAAAAACAAAGATCTTTTAAACTAGTCACGTTTTATATTATAATTCAGATAATTTCTTGCAGATGGTTTATTATGTAGGTATAATACATGCATATTATATGGCCTGAGCGGGCCGCTACGACATAAGGTAATCATCAAGCCATCTACCTTGTCTATCAAGGAAATCTGTTGTGCCCAAGAACCCCCAAGAACAGAAGACATGGCTCGGTGGCGTAGCGGTTGACGTCGTATGGACGATACCGCTCTCTCGATATACCGAGGTATTATTTATCCTCCATTACATTATCTTCATAGTATTTTCACATGGTTTGCAAATGTTTCCAAAATTTAAATTTTTGTCAATAATATAGAACGTCTGTTAACGTCACACATATTTAATTCTTCTTTTTATCGATCTATCCCTTGGAAAAATATTAATTAAAAAATACTAATAAAAGTAGTAAAACCTTTACCCTATCGAAAGCGATATTGATTGCAGAATTCAAGCTGAATGCAAGACATGAAAAAATTAAACCACTGTCGTTTCATTAGGAAGTTCTACCGTAACTAATGTTTGTCCGTCACGCACGCAGCATGTTTAGATATATTTTGTAGCTCAACAAGTCTATTGACTTGAAAAATTGTGGGAACGAACAAAACTGTGACTAAAATAAATGCAGATGACGAGATAGGTTCTGTTCTAATTTTATGGTTAGGTATAGGTACGATATACCTAACCATAAAATTAAAATCGTCGTCATTTTCGGATACTTAATGTCATTGCTAAATACATTATGTATATTATGTGTACAAATTGATGCAAACCGTATGCATATTAGGTGTGAATTGCACTATTATATTTTATCCACTAGCTGACCCGTGCAACTTCGTCTGCGTCAATTTTTCCCGTTTTTGCAAATTTTTCATTGTTGCTCTGCTTCTATTGGCTGTAGCGTAATGTTATATAGACTTTAATATAGCCTTCTCCTAGGTACTTAGTTCCTGACATTATCGTGTTCAAACAAACAAACTCTTCTCTTCAGGGTCCTTGCAGTGCAAGCCCGCACGAACTGGCGCGAATTCGCGAAGATGTCCGCGTGCATGCGCGATGCATTTCTAAGCGCAGCTCTCTATAAACCAATATGACAAGATTTTGACAGTTAAAATGCGGACATGACGCGAAAACGAAAAAAATGATAGTGAATAAGGACAGAGCTTTATATAGTTTAAATGTACATATAATATTAGTAAGTTTAGATAAGGGTAAATACTTACTAGTTTGGGTAAACGTATTTATTCCCTTTTCGAATTGTTTGAATAATTCCATAGTCAATGCATAAACGCTGGGTTGATTGGTAGCGGCACTTGCAGACAGGGCTGAATTAACCATGTCGGGGCCCGTAGGCACCAATCGTGGGCCCTAACAATGGGTGACAATGGATGGAATCCACATTATTATAATACATTGCCTAAGGGTTAATCCGGCCCTGCATGCAGAAATATATGTGACTTAATTTAGGAAAACCCCACATGTAGGTATAAAGATGTAATGTTATTCGGCGTAGTTAATATAATCACAGAGGAGTTAGAGAATGAATTTAATAAAAACCGGGCCGTTCCGCTTAAGTAACGACCGCGTGCGCTTTATACTTTATAACTAAATTACTGTGTAGTAAGTGTTTTAAAGCATGAACGTGTTTCTTTAAAGTGAATCTGTAAAGAAGACTCGTATGAATCAAATTAAGTAGTACCTAGTTACACGTATGCCAATACTTTTGTGCACAGGCTTCATGTAGGCTTTGACGTCAGGATGAGGCCAAGCTTTTGAATATGTATATTATATTATTTTATAATATATTATATTAAAATATCTATATTCATTCACTTTGAAGGTCCATCTAACTCTTTTTAAAACGCCTGAACGTCAGTCTAGACGAAATATATACATATAGGTAGGTGTATCCAGGGGAAGTTCTGAGGCTTTACGCTCCGTAAATTCCAAACCTTACTGTGGGTAATCCCTTGGAATCACCTAGGAAGTCAAGGGTGGTACCGTTAGATTCGGGACAAAAGGGCCTACAATCTGGCCCCGACCGTTTTTTAAGATTCCCCCCTCACCTAGAATTATTCTCAAAAACCACACCACCTAGACAACCAACAGTGGAACCGTTAGATTAGGGATAAAAGGGGCTAAAATCTGGCCCCAATCGTTTTGCAAAATCCTCCCCCCAACCTAAAATTTTCTCAAAAATCTTAATTGTGTCAAACGGACACGGAAATGGTGTCACATATCCTAGCGCAAAATAAACAAATACTCCAAAGAGTAGAAACCAAAGACCAGCTTATCAGAGTTAAATACAGGAAGAGGACACGCAACACACACGAATGCCACCCCGTCTTAGAGGTAACACCACAGTTACATAAAAACATCCTAGAAACTGGGAAGTTCTACATAGATCTGCAAAGAAGACCAGTAGCAGACCACTCTCCGCTAATTTTTTTTTTTTTTTTTTATTAAAATGCGTCCGATGCCTGGGTTTCGGGCACACAAAAGCGCTGTGTCAAGAAAAGGAAGACCGCTGCAGCTACTGCGGAGAACTCCACGTCTGGGATAAGTGCCCAAGCAGATTAGAAGGCAAACAACCAAACTGCCACAACTGCTCGAAAACATCTAAAAAACAAGGAGCACTACAACCAAAAGGAAGGCATACGGCTCACAGCAATGAGTGCCCGGAGCGTTAGATGTGGGGCCCATAGCACGTAATTTGGTCATCCTTACACGTATACCTGTGTAAGGATGACCAAAATACCCCCTAAATCCATACCACCCCAAAATAACAAGAAACAATTAAAAATAATACAGGCAAACCTCCAAAGATCGAAATTGGCAACTTCAGAGCTAATGCAGGTAGCAGAAACAGAGGGAATAACGGTTGCGCTGATTCAGGTACCCTACGTAGGAAGGACAGGCATAGTTAAACAAAACCCGGACACCACAATCATACAGTCCACGCTAAACCGAAACAAACCAATTAAAGCAGCGGTTGTAATCTTTGGAAACAAACTGGAAGTCACACACGATCCACAGATGGTAACAGAAACGGACTGGTACCTCTGTTTCTGTTACCATCTGTGGATCGTGTGTGCAAATCAATATAGGAACGAAAACCATAAGACTCATTTCAGTCTACTTCGAGGGAAACCAAAACATTAGCCCCTATATTGATAGATGCAAAAACCTCATGGAAAAACTTCCCACAAATAACATAATTATAGGAGGGGATGTAAACGCCTGGAGCCACTAGTGGGGCAGCACAACAGAAGACACGAGAGGAGAGGAGTACAGTGGTTTTCTTGACGAAATGGACCTACACATCTTGAATGAAGGCAATACGCCAACATTTGAAACAAACAGAAGAGGCAAACTTTATACCAGCATCGTAGACGTCACAGCCCGTAGCAGATCACTCTTAGGAAAAAACCACAATTGGGAGGTCAACAGAAATCTTATAACATCGGACATAATGCCATAAACATTCCATCTAAAACTAGATAAGCCCCTCAAAACTCTTATGCCTATCACAACCAGAAAATACAAAACAAGGAAAGTCAACTGGCAAAATATGAAAACGACTTGTAACACAGCGCTAAACAATAACAACGCAACTTTAGACGCAATAAACACCATCAACTCACCACAAGACTTAGAAAAAATGACAATGTAGTATATATGCAGCATTCACGAGGCATGCGAAGACACAATCCCAAAGCTGGGGACCTACAAAGGGAAATCCACGCACCTCCCTGGTGGTCCCTTGAGCTAAACAAAGTAAAACAGGAAGTACTTCGCAAAAAGCGCCGTATAAGTAATGCTGCAATATGCGCATAGAACTAGTCATACAGGAATACCAGGAGGCTAAACAAAAATATAACACCATGGCAGAGGAAGCCCAAATGGCAAGTTAGAAGGACTTCTGCGCCGTCCAGGACAAGGAGAGCATGTGGGACGGCATATAGAGTCATCCGAAAAACGTCAAAAAGGCAAGAAGACATACTGCCCTACTAGTATTTATCGTCAGGGGCTACCAGGGTTCTTATTCACTATCTTTCTAACTGTCAAAATCTGGTCATAATGGTAAATAGAGAGCTATGCTTAGAAATACATCGGGCATGCGCGCTGACATCTTTGAGCGCACCGCTCATGCGCCAATTCGCGCGGGCTTGCCGCGGAAACAAAAAAAAACATAGCGAATAAGAACCCAGTACAATTAATTAGAGGATTATTAGTCAGTGGCCTAGGTCAGGTGGTGGTACTGGTAATAACCCCGATCTAATAACCAAAAGTGACTTAAGGTTCATTTCCGAGCATCGCGGCCGATCGCGAGCCGCTCGCGGCTTACGACAAGCGGCTGACGCTCGCGGCCGATGCGACAATAATCACAGTGCGCGCGCAGGCCTACGACAGTCGTCGGCCGCGCGCGTCTGTCACTTACCTCAGCCGCGAGCGGCTCGCGATCGATCGCGATGCACGGAAATGAACCTTTAGCTTGTATATTATTCACTTGTTTAGGTACAAAATACAAATAATATAAGTAGTAGAAGGTAACACTCCAGCTATTATTAATGCTTGTGTTCCTCTATCCTCGATTCTCATTTAAATGTGCGTATTACTTGTGTGGTAAACGGTCGTCTTTCAACGTCCTACAATAAATTGGCTGGCCTGTAGTGGTTAGTGACCCTGACTGCTAAGCCAGAGGTCGTGGGTTCGAACTGAGGTTCGAACCCACGACCTCTGGCTTAGCTCGCTCTCACCCAGGATGAAACTTTGTGTGATGAGCACGATGGTTTATCCTGTGTCTGGGTGTTATTTATCTATAATATGTATGTATTTAGAAATATATGAGTATTCAATTCAATTCAATTCATTTATTTGCTAAATGTTTATCAGTTGTCTGGTTTCCATATAGGATTGCCACCTTTTTTGGTCCAAATAAAGTACTCACCTACATTGGTTATTAAAATTAGAAAAAAGTACGTTGTGTCAAAATAAAGTACAATTTAATTTTATTTATTTTCTAAAAATATATTTTAATTAATACCTAATCATAATCAAGCTTCTTTAAAGTAGTTACATCTTTTTTTTTGTAAAAAATAATGACTCCCGCAGTAAGGCACAAGCCCTGTGTCGCAGGGGAATTTAGAAACATACAAGTCACGAACACAAGGTACACCCAGACTCGGAACATCACACAAAGTGGTGTCCCGTGTGGGAATCGAACCCACGACCTCTTGCGTAGCAGTCGGACACACTCCCACCGCTACACATATTTAAGTTACGTCTATTTCAATTCCGGAGAATTAAATCATGTAAAATCAAGTATTTTTGCGTAGGTACTGTGGCAGGTGCGTCGGAAACTCGACCGGCCACTCGCATAAAGCCTCATTTAATTGTGAACTGTTTGTCTTGACGTTCCAAAACTATGAAATAATGACGAAGAAGAAGATCGAAAAACAATTGGGAGAATTGGACCAAGCGTCAAGACGAATGGTCAAGGAAAAGAATTAATATGTAAAGAAATAATATTACAAGTTATTCAATATATAATATCGTTCTGGGCTTAAGAAAGTGTTTGATTCCTCATCCTCGAGAGCAATAATCCCGGCTGCGCACCCCAAAGCCAGCAAGAGGTTCACGTTACATGGTGGAGGCGCCGAACTCTTCAGAGGAAGTCATTTAAAGAGCTAAGTCGTATTTCTATGTAAAATTAATTAAAAATGAGTGAATTCACGGGATTGTATGAGTCCGTAGATGATTTTGTCAACCAATTCCAGATCATCTGTGTGATTAATAAAATCACTTCGGATGAAGAAAAAAAATTATTTGTGGCGGCGTATCTGGCTGGACCAGCGCTACACCTATACAAAGCAATCATAGAAGATTGTGATAGCTTCGAGAGCTTCATCACTGCATTAAAAGCAGAGTTCCCAAACCGTACTAATTATACGGAAAAATTCTATGAAAGGATACAGGCGCCAGAGGAGAATATTGTTTCATTTTACTACGAGCTTTCAAATATAGCCAAAAAGGGAAAAATTGACGACAATACGTTCGTAAGGAGCTTTCCAAAGAAATGTAATAGTTTCTACAAATCAAAGCTCGCTGCAGTTGTATGTGCTGATAAAAATATTTTAAAGGCCACAGTTTTACAATTACATTCAGTATATGATAAAGAGGTTAAAAGGGAAATCAATCTTAAGGTTAAGGTTGAGAATGCGGTAGCAGTGAGGTCTGGGCAGCAAGGAGACTCCAACAGACCGACCAATAGTCCATTTCGGAGCAATAAATCAACTCCGTATAGTAAATACCGGTCCCCGTTGTCTCGGGTTCCGCCCAATGATTCACCAAGCGGTTCGTTAACACCAAGGCGGGAGTCAAATCCCCGCCAGTACTTTTTAAGGAGCAGAGAACCTCTGCCGATGCCGGTTCAATCAGCTGGTGATGCAGCGTCGTCGACAACGAGAGTAGGCGAGCATCACGTCGCAGCAATGAGTACGCAGCGGCGCTCAAACATAGAAGACGTCAAGAAGAATAATTATGGTCAGTCCGAACCAGTCATTTTAGTAGAATTAAGTTCAGGTGCTATTCCTGCTTTATTAGATAGTGGGGCTTCAGTGTCCTTGCTATCGAAGAAAGTAGCGTTAATGAACAAAATAACCTTAGATATATGTGATAATATTAATTTAAAAACGGCCGATGGTAAGATTATACCAGTCGCAGGCAAAACATATATCAACGTTATAATTAATAATGTGGTGTATAACACACTTTTTTATGTGGTAATAGATGTCAGTTGGCCAGTGATTTTGGGTCAAGATTTCTTAATCAAAAATGGGGCATCCCTAGATTTTGTGAATAATAAAATAACATTGAGAAACTACAATGAAATATGTTTTGTTGCTAGACCAGGCAAAGTTTCTGTTATCGATACACAGGAAATAATGTCTGTTAATATTTTTAAACATAATCATTTATTTGTTAGTAATATTTGTGAGTCAAATAAGAATGACACTTGTATTCTTCCTGATTTAAATGTGTCAAAAGATAAAATGAATATTAATAAAAATCTGAGTACAGGTGATAATAATAAATTACATGACTTAGTGGAAGAATACAAGCCACAATTCTCATTTGGTAAGGTTAGGCCAGGTGGGTGCCGAAATAACCCAATTAAAATAAAAACTTCGAACGAGGTTCCTGTGAAAAAACCTTCATATCGGGTCTCACTTAAACAGAGTGAGATCAGTCGTCAACAAGTGAGTGAGTTAGTGAATATTGGTAGCATTCGTCCTTCCTGTAATGATAGTTCCTCTTCAGTAGTTGTAGAACAGGATTCGGATTCGGATGCGGAGTTCGTGAGTCGAAATCCGTTAATAAGTCAAGATGATCACGTAGTCACTGACGGGTTACAAATATTTAGGATGAGATGTACAGAGAATAATGAGCAAATCTGCAAATTAGAAATAGACCCAGTAATAAGGGCTCAAATGAACGATAATTTTTGTTCATCTTTAAGAAATAAAATCATAGATGAAAACTTACAAAGATATAAAGGATTCTTTATACACAACGGCATGTTATATAAATTAAATACAAAAAATAATGTTATAAAAAGATTGCTGGTAGTTCCGGATGAACTGTTTCCAGTAATTATGCGTGAGATTCATGATGATCCTTTATATGGAGGTCATGTAGGTTTGATGAAGACAGTAGAAAAATTTAATTCAAGATTCTGCTGTCCAAAGTCATATAAGAAAATAGAGAATTATATCAAAGCATGTAAAGTATGTCAAGAAGTGCGGACGTCAAATAGGGTGGCGCCGTTGCAACCGATTGTTACAAACACGTTATTTGAAAAGGTAGAAGTGGATACAATAGGCCCGTTAAATAATGCGAATAGATATCGATATCTTAGTATTTAATTTTATGTAGTTGAGAATTTTTATTATATGAACATATGTTATAATTAAGTCATGATAAACATGAGTAGTTGATGAGAATTATTGTTTTAGGAGTAGGTGATGCCAGAAAAGAAGTGGCGACGTTGTTAATAGTCTGACGTGTAAACAATTGTATATTTAGGGATGGTTAATGGTTTTAGATCTGATTCTAAAATGTTGTTTGTTTTTGCATGTACAACCACACGGCGAAGAAATGTCCTACAATGTTGATGCCATAGAGCACTAGGCAAACAAAAACGGGTGTATTATTGTTTTGAATTATAAATACAACTCTGTGATTAAGCAGACAGTTTTGCATTTGGTTCAATCGAACTTGGGAAGTTCGTTTGTGATTATTTTATCTAAATAATCAATAGATGTGATCAGGTGGTCACCGATAGCTTGATTGACCAATTATTTAACTGTTATAAGATTAATACTTAAAGATGAATTTTCTTCCAGTTACAACAAAGCAGGACTTTCACCCAATTTGTTGCCTGGGGTCAATTGGTGTTTAATGATTGATTTAATTTAGTTATACATAAGTTTAGCTAGGTAATGAATCTGATACTGGTGCTTCTTTTAATGGCGTTTTTTGCCCAGCATCATCGTATAACTGTTATGTAAAGTGTTTGTTGACATAAATTTTGTTAGATTAGGTATAACAGTTACACGTTGTCTTTTGCATAGAGACAGATTAAGGGGGGTATTAAAAAAAAAAAAATCTATATCGCCAGCATATGTAAATGCACAGCTAGGTTTATATTTGTTGTTTTATATTATAAAAAAAAAAAAAAAAAAAATTGACTTAGTAGTCAAATGTAAAGATTTTTTTTTTTTTTCATAAGGCGGCGGCGTGTGGCAGGTGCGTCGGAAACTCGACCGGCCACTCGCATAAAGCCTCATTTAATTGTGAACTGTTTGTCTTGACGTTCCAAAACTATGAAATAATGACGAAGAAGAAGATCGAAAAACAATTGGGAGAATTGGACCAAGCGTCAAGACGAATGGTCAAGGAAAAGAATTAATATGTAAAGAAATAATATTACAAGTTATTCAATATATAATATCGTTCTGGGCTTAAGAAAGTGTTTGATTCCTCATCCTCGAGAGCAATAATCCCGGCTGCGCACCCCAAAGCCAGCAAGAGGTTCACGTCACAGTACCTACTTTATACTTCTTATAAAGTATATAGTAGGTACAATTACCCGAAATAAAGTATAGTACTTTATTACAAAGTACGGGTGGCAACCCTATTTCCATAGTACAAGCTATGCTTAGTTTTTTTTTTTTTTTTTAATTTATTGGAGACTTACGATTTTACCAATTTCCGAAAGACGAGAAATAAAATAATTTTATACCGCGATTAGTAAGAAGGAGACATACTTATAAATAGTCTCCTAGATATAAATACCGACAGTTTATAATGTTAATAGAGAAATTCTAAACGGATATAGCATTGTGAATGAATACATTTTATAAGATAAACTAGCTGACCCGCGCAACTTCGTCTGCGTAAATTTTCCCTTTTTTTTTTTACAACATTTTTCATTGCTGCTCCGCTCCTATTGGTCGTAGCGTGATGTTATAACCTATAGCCTTCCCCGATAAATGGGCTATTCAACAATAAAATATTTTTTCAGTGCAGCCCAGTAGTTCCTGAGATTATCGCATTCAAACAAACAAACAAACTCTTAGGGGTATGAAAAATAGATGTTGGCCGATTATCATAGATACCGGATAAGCTGACCCGCGCAACTTCGTCTGCGTAAATTTTACCCGTTTTTGCAACATTTATCATTGCTGCTCAGCTCCTATAGGTCTTAGCGTGATGTTATATAGCCTATAGCCTTTCTCAATAAATCGGCTATCCAACAGTAAAATATTTTTTCAGTGCGGCCCAGTAGTTCCTGAGATCATCGCGTACAAACAAACAAACAAACTCTTAGGGGGATGAAAAATAGATGTTGTCCGATTCTCAGACCTACCCAATATGCACACAAAATTTCATCAAAATCGGTCGAGCCGTTTCGGAGGAGTTCGATTACGCACCCCGTGACAGGAGAATTTTATATATTAGATAGATTTATTAAGTATTATAGATACGTGTTACTTGTACAAGTAGGTATGTAAGGTTTTAGTTTACGTACCTATATTATGTATTAGGCATGAAACATTGATAAATTATATGATTTCGTTTACCATACATTACACTCACATCTGCTATGTTCGTTTGCGGCGCATATACCTACATCAAACAATACTGATTTGTTCCGATATAAGTAGGTAGGTAAGTACCAAGTAGGCGCAGCGACTGCGACGCATAGTGAGCGAATAAGAACGCATGAAATGAAGAATAGATGTTGGAAGATTTTAAAAAAATGCGTAAGCCGAGTGGTGTTAAATAAGGACAAACGTATTTTGTATCCTCTCTGTTAAAGCCCTAATATTTGTCGGTCCTACATTTGTAACTATTATTTAATCAATAAACTTATTAATTTAACTTTGTTGTTTTTTTGTGACTGCCTAGTGGTCCTAGCGTAATCTCAACGAGTCGCCGCGTGTCGGCGTTTCGGACTACTTAAAGGAGTTGACTCACTATTAGTAGATACGTAGTCGGTACTGTACATGCCGTGTGGTACCGGCTTAAGAATAGTACCACCCCATCTCTTCCCGTGGGTGTCGTCAAGGCGACTAAGGGATTTCACACCGGAGGACGGGCAGCAGCGTCCTCTGCGTACTTAAAGCCTTACTGCGATCGCCAACCCGCTCGCCAAGCGTGGCGATTATGGCAATTACCCCCAGGATCTACATACCAGTAGGTTCTACTGGGGAGACCCGTGCCCAGCAGTGGGCCATCATAGGTTGATATGAAGTCGGTACTAAGTATTACTTATTCTGTGCTATTAGTAGTAGCACAGATAATATAATACTATGTAGTAGTTACCTACACTTATGATTAGGTGGTTACACTCTGTATATTGAGCTGATGGGTAGGGAATAAAAATAAAACAAAACAGTATTCCTTATTTTGAATTTAATTTCAAAACCATGTCGTTTCGTAGATATTATACCTGCTCAACATATTTGAGTAGGTAAGTATTATGTATCTAAAATGTTGTAAGTAAAGTATCACTTTATTATAATGTGGGTATAGTAGCTACCTTTAGGAATGTACCTACCTATTTACATTTATAAATTATCTAAGTAGTACATAAAGTTATGTTATTGTAACAAACTCAACTAAGTACTAGGTAAATACATTTGAAATAATTGGTTATTTATTATCTAAGCTCATTATATCACCTTTCGATCACTATGCCTAATAAATAGGTACTTACCTACTTATGTCCTACCTACTTCATAAACTGGAGGACTAGGTACCTATATAAAGAAAGTTAGAAAGCTTAAAGTTCGTTGCACATAGAAACACCTAGAAAATCAAAATGCCAACAGGTGGTAATATTTTGAAATTGGCATTACCCGACACTGGTTCAGTAAAAGTAAACAAAAGTAGACAATATACCTACCTAATATTGAACAGGAATATTCTTGTTTTGAGAAACTTCATATCTTACAAGATCGTAACACGTCAACATAAGGTGGGAAAACCTGACAACATCCGTTCTCAACATCACAAGGGGGCGAGTGGACCGTTTACATACTTGGGACTTAGAATAATACGACCAGCGGTTATTATAACAGTAACAGTACCTATCACCCAATACCCAAATATTTGGCAAAGATCTGAATGTGACCGCAACGCGCTCCTCATTTGAGACATTAGTTCATAAGTGTCATTTGCCTAGTTATTTCACTTGCTACAAACAAAACACAATGATGTGTTAACATTATTATTTCATTTGCCTACGGCTTAGGCTCTGCTTTATTTTCAAAGCATTTTAAGAGCTAGATGTTATTGCCTGATTAGTGTAAGATCATTCATTGTCACTAAAGTATTTAAACCAAATATATTATCGTCTATATAAAGAAAACGATGTCATTGGGTGATACTTTTAATTTACATACCGCAAAGGGCAAAGATCTGCCGGTCCGAGGCTTCGCAACGACTATAGCTGCCGCAAATCAAAACAACTAACAACACCCGCTCTAAGGCCGCAATAATCATTGCGTTGTCGATGTTTAAGTTTACAAACATAACAATTACGAAACACAAAGTTGATACCTACTTGCATTCCGACTTGGAACAATAGTTCGTCGATCATACAATTGTTTGTCTCGTGGAACGAAATCACACACATCGCATAATTGCGTCGTTGGCATAAGACTGCACCACCCGCGACCTACGCGAACTTACCTATTTTATTACAATTATTTATTTGACATTTAATGTAGGTACAACATTTTTGTAGGTACAAAAGCGGACTTAGGCTGAAACCTATAGAGCCGCTTGTCGTAAGCCGCGAGCGGCTCGCGATCGGTTGCGACGCACGGAAATGAACCTTTAGCTTATGTAAAACTTGAAGAAAATCTTGACAAAACATACGTTGACCTAAGCTAAAGTATGCTCTGGATCTTAGCCTTAATGCTAAAAACATTCTCTGCCAGTCTACCTTTGGGTGTTGTAAAGATCAGATTAAGTAGGTTGTCCCTTGCAAATTGTTGACAGCTAGTTAGGGATTATTTTCAATTACTATTCCGAATCAGTAAATGTTTTTGTCTAATTGTAAATCATCTAATTGTATGAAGTTGAAGGTGCTCTTGGTGCTTTGTGACAAAATAATGTAAGTATTACCTATTTAGCAGAACTCAAAACAATATTAGGATATGTTATTTACGAGACGATTGTGTGTAATCGACACCATTTAACGTCATCCAGTTAGTTTTATGAAATCAAGCGACATTTTCTAAAAGAATTCGGACAAAGAACAGCAATTAAATCTATTGATTACTTAAATATTTTATTTCCTGAATTACAAACTGAGACATTGGCCTTTCTCATTCTAATAAATAATTATTATCTTTAACTTCCGCAACGTTCTATAAGAGGCTAAATATACTTCGTGATTATAGCTCATTGATTAATAATTAATAACTTACTGCTTAATTAACACAATCAACGCAATTAAAATCTCTGACTTCTGGATAGGCTCATTCGCTTCATAATGGCTACAGTACAGATTTTTTTTTTCAGTCATAGTTAACCAGTTATCTGCCATTTGTTTTGGATCTACGATGCCATGAACATACTTGTGATTAAAACACCCTACTTTTTGCATCGGTTTAAAGTAAATGTTAAACTCTGCTTAACCTTGACTTTATTTCCTTAGAGAATACTTACAATTTAGTGTTTTACTTTCTAAACTGGGGTCTATAAAATGGTCCCTTAAGTTTGATTTATTTAGACTATGTACCTAGGTGCTGGATTGGGACAATGCTTATGTTGCATAGTTAATACTGAAACTATGCTCTGTTTGGACTTGGACCAGAACGATTTTAATACAATAGGCAGACGTGAGGTGAGGTATGTTGTGTATCGGGAGTAAACATTATACAAGGTGAACAACCTCGCTAAATATTCTTTCCTTATTCAACGTAACTGTAACACAATCGCATTTCGCATTTAAAATAACACGATTGGTTGGTGAGAACCATACAATAACACAGTGTAACCCGAATGAGTCACGAGTACATGTAGGTACCACTTGTTTTTTGTTTAGATCGGAGGCTTCGCTGCCGCGAGACACTTTCGAGCGCTTGCAAAAAACGCAACTTTCACTTTCGCATCCAATGCAAAACAAACATAACCTCGTTTTGACGTGGCGCGTCAAAATTTGTAAGACAAATCTGACCGTTTAGCGGTTAGATAATCTTTTATGAGCTTAGCTCTCCTCAGTCTCGACTAGCACCGGTAGACTTGAGTGTGCGGAGGGCTGCGAAGCTCTTGACGTGAACGCGGACATCCAAGAACCAACTTCGCGCTCAGAGCACACAAACTTCGCGGAGATGGTGTTGTCGTAGCCTTTCTGCCGGACAATGAAACCGCTGTTTGATTCCACTTGTTCCACGGCTGTATTCCTCAAATTCACTACACCGATCGACTTCGAAACCCTTTTCCTCGGGTAAATCACGGCAAAATGCTCCAAAGAGGTCCGGTACACCACGACTCTTACATCCTGCCGCATCCCGCCGGGTCCCAGCAGCACCAAAAACCCAGATTTTACTTCACTTTCGCCAGTTTTCTTACTGAAACTTTGTCCAAAATGCTCACCGCGGCATGTGTTTGGCATTATATCTGTAGGCATTGCGTTGTTTTGGTTATAGACAGTTATTCACATAACAATTTGCAATGTTATTATTGCCGAAGGCGCCGGGTGTGCGGAAACGCGCTCTCGTGTCGCGAGTATAATAGTACTGAAGGATCATTTTCCGAGCGGGGTCTATTTATAATCTCTGTAAGCCGAAGGCGTTCGGGTAATTTCGGTTATGATCGTTACTTTGCATTCACTTTGAAGGCAGTTGAGGCTCGGCAGACAATGTTAACCGACTAAAAGTGATAACACGTCTGGTGAATTTGATGCTACAATTAGATTCCCCTTTCACGTATTGTCGGATTATTGTATAGTATGAGTGTTTATCGGTCTCGGATGAGACGTGAACCTTCATGATTGCATTGTTCTTAAAGTAGGCACTCGGTGCACTTGAAAATTACCATTTAATTGTGAAAATTCAATCCCCAGGTTTGTGACTTTGTCTTTTGATTTTTGATGTCACTTTCGACTGCCCCATTTCTTGGTGACTTTTACTAGTACAGATATAAAATCAATAGTAATGAATACTAGCATCAAAACTGTATTTTAGATGCTAGTCTCTTCCAATGACTTTAACATAACATAGCTTATTCTTAGAAAGACAGTAGATTTTAAAATTTTACAAATACTTAAGTCTTACGATAACTGGTTAAGTGTGACTGTGAATGCAGTTCATTGACATTTATCTTCAAAAGATCTTGTATTAACATTTTCCTGTAACTATAAAGATTACCTAAGTACTAATTCACCCTTGCTGCCTCTTTTCTAAAAATCTGACTTGCACCTGGTATCCGTACCCCACGTTGATTTTCAGGGAGGAGGGGGGGGGGGGGAGGCAGTCAGTCCAGGTAGGGCGTTCACTTGACTCTGACATTAAATGGACAAGTGCCAGGCGGCCTCCGAGAATTCCATCATGCCAATATTTAACTAATAAATCCTAAACAATTATAAACGAGCAAAAAAAGTTTATATTTTATTTTGTTATTGATTTTGTAGGTATAAATTCTGAGGCAGGTTGTACCGTGCCTCTGTTTCGGAGGTGTTGAAAAATAAAACCATGTGTTTATTACCATAATTCACCCAATACATATTAACTCATTGTTGAAGCCGTAATTGCATGCAAATAAAGAATAAAACATAAATAAACGAAATTTGTGTCTTTATTTTATAATTCAGCAAAAATTAGGAACTTTTTTAATTGTATTAATCCAACAAATACTTTTAATCCAATATTCTAAGAATAAAATAGTGCTATTTATTGACGTCACAAATAGCGTTATGAAAAATATTTTGGACATAACTGTAATTTAATATTATAATTTTATTTACATTCCTGGTAATAAATCCGGTCTTCTTCAAATGTTTCTCCGCATATGATGAAATAGGTCTCTTTTTCATCTCATTTTCCTCTTTCACTAAGTAATTCTCTCCTTGAATTGCGGTTTTTTGCAATAATAGTAAACATTAATAATAATAATAATAATGTCTTAGGACAACTCACACAACGCTATCTGATCCCAAACTAAGCAGAGCTTGTACTATGGAAACCAGACAACTATTATACATACTTAAATATTCCTAAATACATACATATTATAGATAAATAACACCCATACACAGAATAAACCATCGTGCTCATCACACAAAGTTTTATCCTGGGTGGGGATCGAACCCACGACCTCTTGCGTAGCAGTCGGATACACTCCCACTGCGCCACAGTGGCAGTCGAATGTCCAGGGGTACCCGACATTATCGTGTCCGGGGCTACCCGATCGTAATCATGCAACATTTTTTTAAACTTCTCTTGAATTGTACAGCAAATGTTACAAATATTACCAGAGCCTTCAAATATTTCAATTTTCCTAAATTATTGAATAATAAAGACATGTAATCACACTTAAATGTTTTACTTGATAACCTTCAATGAAGTTTGACAGGAGTAACGAAATTTTTTCAGCGGGAACTACAGTTGGATCAACGTAACTAGGCCGGACTGAAGTAGGCGACAAGTGGGTGCGCAGATGCATTTTTTGGAAGTAAATGGTGACAGGAAGCGGGGGGCGGGGCGGTAACTAAACCAAGAGAATTAGAGATGCGATTACGCATTGCATTGTCATAATTAGTATTACTAACTCATGTTTTTTGTGATTAATTTCGTAAAGAAATTGTTTTTCAAAGTTTCTTTAGTATTTACTGTAACTGTTCTAAATTTAAACTTTTATGAACTCATTTAAATATTGTTTTTATATTGTTGAATTAAAATGTTGTTAGTATTTTTAATCGATTAAACATATTTAGTCGTTTTCGTAAGTAATTTTAGGGTCGCATCTCTATGACATGCGCGAAAGTGATAAAAACCTAACTTCAATCCGGTCAAGTTACGTTGATCGTACTGTAGTCTCTCGTTCACGACGACACTACTAACTCACTCGGTGCGCATTGCAACTGAACTGCATTGTTTTTATCATAAAGACATTTTTCGTTGCTGCTCCGTTCCTATTGGTCTATCAATACGATATAACGTTATGTCACGATAAAATGTTATATATTTAAATATGATAAAGCTGAAGAGTTTGTTTATTTATTTGAACGCGATAATCTCAGGAACTACTGATCCGAATTTGAAATTTGGATTTCTTCTATTTTGTGTTGTTTCTCTTAATTCATTTCTATTATTTTAATGTTGGATAGCCAATTTATCGTGGAAGGCTATAGGCTATATAACATCACGCTACGACCAATAGGAGCACAGCAGCAATGAAAAATGTTGCAAAAATGGGGAAAATTTACGCAGACGAAGTTGCGCGGGTCAACTAGTTATAAATACATCTAAATCGATAACATTCGCAGCTGCACGTGAAAGCCGTCACGTGCAACCTTGTTTGACGTCATTACAGTAGAGTGTTGTCTAAACCAGCCGTCAGCAGAGACGTAGAAATCCGGGCGGTTCAAAAAAATAAACCCGAGATCAACCCCTTCCTAGAATGGTTAGGCTTTGCACAATCTACATCTACACTATTATTAAAAAGAGGAAAGGTTTGTAGTTTTTTATTTTTGTATGTTACGAATAAACTTAAAAAACTGGGCAAGTGCATGTACCTATATATCCGTTAGTGAGAAAAAAGATCACATCCCCACTTAGCATATAGGAGAGGTACCCTAAAAAAAAATTATGTGTGTATCCATGCAAAATTACAGCGTTCTAGCTCTCTGAGCTAAGCTGCAGACGGACGGACCGTTCCGTTTTGCCATTTTCGCTACGGAATCCTAAAACAACAGAAAACTCACCTCTTATGCCGCATTATTCGGACGGGGAACTACCGACATGCACTTGCCTGGTTTTTAACGTTATATCATTGAGGAGCTATATACATATTATCTCGATGCGTTTTAAAAGTATTTTTTAATGGATCTGTACGAAAATTTTGTTACTTCTCACTTGGTCTGCTGTTATTCGCTAAGTTGTAAAGCCTACTTAGGTGTGATAGTTTTCCTTTTAATTTCACTATATAACTATACTACTACCGTGATTTTTTTATTTAGCTGCCTTTTGCTACCTTCTCTAATGAACTATTTATAAGCACTGTATTTTACTATTTAATATGTTTTAGGTAAAAAAATATTACGTCTGACTGTAAGGACACTAAAGTGTAGAATATTCTTATATTTTGCCTATTTACATATTTCTGTTTCGTGTTTATTGAATAATAAACAATACTAATAATATTATAATAAAGAAAAATGTTAGGTAGGTACCTATATAGTTCAAAGAAAATAAATATTACGTCCGTTCCATTACCATAATACACATACGTACTTTACCCGACTTGGGAGTTTTTGTTGCTAGCGGTACAATTTTGACAAGTACAGAGTGAAGTTGACACGATCGCGATTACAAAAAATTTGGTATCTTCTCATTTGAAACGCATAGTAGGTCAACGAATATATCCTATAAGTTTTGATTTCCTTGTGAGTGTCAAAATATGCAACGCTATCTTCTGATTGAGTTGACTTTTAAAACTTAAGAAGACAGAAGGCATCATATCACTAATAAGCATCTGTTTATGTTGTGTTTAAGTCGCTTAGTTGGTGATCTTCTAGTCTATGTTAAACACAAATAAGCGGAGGCCGTAGAGACCAATTAGCGCGTTAGCTATAAATTTCGACATAGCGAAAGCCTTTAATGATAGTTTTTCTCCTACGGTTTCTCGAAAACCGCTATGATTGGGTCATCAGTTTTCTGTGTAAGAAAACTTGTTGTGCTCAAACTCCAAATTTATGAATGCTGGTGTTACCAAGGCTGTATGCTATCATCTACACAGTTTTTTCTGCATATCAATGCCATTTTACAACATTGCTATGGGGACGCCAGCACAGGTGATACCATTTAAGGCTTCCACACGTTACCAGTTCGCCTGCAGTCTATCACCCTGTCGGACTGCCTGGCGTGCTGGGTTTGCATAGTCCACCCACTATAGCGATTATTGCCTGTCGACAATGGTTGAAAACCGGTTCCAGCTGTCAACTGATAGTGTGTAGACACTTGCAGTTGATAGCTGGTAGTTTCAGACCGCAAAATCACCCGCCGGCAGTGGCCTGTGCTGTGACGTCTTCCTAGGGTGTGTTCGATTGTCACGCCGCCCGGTGCGATGAACACTATGGGTTGCATTGGACGTCAGTCCAAAACATAATAGAAAAATGTTAGTCCGTGGCCTGACAGACTGATATCCGCCGGCGCCCTGGTAGTGTAGGAACCTTTATGCCACATGTTCTGAATCATCGCTAAAAAACTCCCTTTGTCATATATCTGCCAATTTAAGAACACTTCTCTGAAAGCTTTTCTCAAAACTAAAATCCTTGGTGTTCCAACAGTGACAGTCCGTTGTCATCTAGAAACGAAAGGTCAAACCGCCTTAAAAAAAGCTATCTGTACTCAGCGGAGCGGAGCAGTATTTCACGGAGACCGATGTGCCTAGAACTTTAAATAGCACTAGCACAGAATAAGTAATAGTACTACGTACAGAAGGTTCACTGCCTAACAAAAGTCAGGTTTAGGTATAAAAACATACCTAGACTCGCCGCCTGCAAGCTAAACTGAAACTAATAACCGCGCGCGAACCGTGAATTTTCTGTGCGGGCCACAGTTTTATGACCGAGCTGCGAAATCCGCACGGGGTTGACTCTTGAGAAGTTTTTGTACCTAGTTAATTTATTACTTTTAAGATAAATAAGTAGATTAAGCATTACAAACGTTCATTTAGCATTATAAACATAAAAAATCCAATTGTCGTGTGTTCAATTTTCACGGCGTAACGTTGGTCAGTCCTCACATTTTGATATGGTATTATTTATACTGCATTCAACGTAGATAATCTCATATCGTCGAAGACTAAAGTTATTCCAATGGACTTCGTTTATTAGCTTTAATATGTTGGTATATTTTACAAAATGGGGAGTGTTCTAAGGAATTGTTCAAACTAATTCACCTACTATTCACCACACATAAACAATAAGTTATTAAACACCGTGCAACGCGATAGACATCCAATCCACGACAGTACGTTTAACGAACGTTATTTTCTACCACGCACTGCCACCTTGGAAAATAAGCTGTTGCCGCAGTATTTTCAGACTGATATGATCAAGAAACCTTCAAAAAACCCTTTTCTAAAAGCGGCAACGCATCTACTACCCGTCTGGTGTCGCAGATGTCCTTGGGTAGCGGTAACCAGTACAATCAGTTGAGCAGGTTCTTCATTTGCCCCTATCCTACCTAATTGTAATAAAATGTCTCCAAATAAATCATTAAAAGATTCACTATAAGTTTTAAACTTGACAGCAGCATTAGCATGGCAACTGAAAGAAATACTTTTATAGCTGTCGGACACTGTAAAAAATCGTATCGAAAGTTTTGAAACTGTTCTGCAAACCGTTATGTAAATTACGATATGTTGTGATGGTTTGTTTTTTTTAATGTTTTTTTAATTTTTTCATCATTTACACAGAATAAAATATTATTTATTCTGTGTAAATGATGAAATAAAAAATAAATAATTAAAATAAAAAAAACCCGCCTGCGCAAAAAAGATGGAAACAAGATCCCCTACATAATTATATAATTTCATGCAATCGGGGGCATTAATGAATTTCGATGAACTTAGTATAATGTTTTTAATACTAATGACACCTTTTTACGAATCATTTTACAAATAATAATACAAATACAAATACAAAAAGTTACATCCATTTATACAAGATATTTACAGAATTGAAATTAAAAAAAAAGGAGGGCAAAACCGATTAGGCGTCAAAGAATTCCTCCCCATCGATGTCAACAGGTAACGTTCCCAGAAGGCTGGTAGCATTGCCACGTTGGATGCCAATGCTAATTCTTTGTGCAAAGAAAAGGCCAGCCTTCTGGTCACGGGAGGCACTGATAAGACGTCGGGAAATTTCCTTATATAATAGGCGCGCAGTTGGGCCCCACGGCCCTAGAGTCTCAACCCCAAACGGCTCAAATACATAATCCCCTACCAGATTACTGTATTTACGCTGTTTGAGGTTCTCAGCGGATGCACCAGCAGCGCAGGCGTAATTCGCCGTGCTTGGGAGATGGGTAGGCGCCAAGGTATCGACGCATGTTGCATCCTATACCAAGGGCCGACCCATCACTGCACGTCAAATCATTTGGTTCGATCACAGCTGGCACGCCAGCGGTGACAAGAGCCCGTCGGTCGGTCATTGATGCTTGCGTGGCGGGATATACGACCTGCGCTCTTGCTGCACGACAGACCATGGTATCCGAGGCCGCACACGTCGTCTCCACAGTGACATCGATGAGGAGAAACAGATTGGACACCCAAACGAAGGCATGCAGCGATGCGAAATGTCGTATCGTCCAACTTTGTACCTAAGTTAGACGATGGAAGAGCCTGCAACCAGATGCCCGATTCCCATTCACCCACAGCCAGTAGGCGGGCTCGCTCTGTAGGACTAGGAAAAGTATTTAATAGATGTTGCCTTATTGAACTGCAAAGCGGCCAATCCCACTGCCTCTGGAAGGACATGTTGGGGGGAAAATCAACATTTGGGCAAGCCATTTTCCAAGCGTTCAAGGCCTCAGACTTGCACCTCACTTCGGAATCAACCAGTGTAGGAGTTAAAATTTTCCTGGTTAATTCCTCAGTGCTGTGAAGTGGAGACAAGAACGCTGGTAAGCTTACATCCGAAATCCAGCAGCGCAGGCGTAATTCGCCGTGCTTGGGAGATGGGTAGGCGCCAAGGTATCGACGCATGTTGCATCCTATACCTAGGGCCGACCCATCACTGCGCGTCAAACCATTTGGTTCGATCACAGCTGGGCAGTGCTGTGAAGTGGAGACAAGAACGCTGGTAAGCTTACATCCGAAATTTTCCGAACTCCGAGGCCGGCCAGGCGGACAGGTAAAGACGCCTGTAGCACAGTATTTTTAAACAGCTGAGTGCATCTAAGCGCGTGTGTTAATTTTGGGACGAAAAGACAATACCGAATGATAGTGAAGGCTGAGTGTTTATTAATTTGGAGTAATCTGTCCGAAACTTCATGTGGTACAAATAGATGTTACACCGAGATAAGGTCAGCACATGAGTCATCTCAATTTTATGACATACAAATATTTTAACTTAAAACTAAACGGGAAATAATTATAAGTAATTATAAGAATTCCTACTCAACTTAATTAAACTAATTACAACCATATCAATTGAATTTAAAACTTAGAAAATCTATTACAGAGTAGAAACATTGTTCAACTAACATTTATTGAAGTTGCAGTCGTAATGCGAATCAAAATGCCATCATGACAGGTAACAACTCATTTGAAACATAGCATAGTACCTACTGAGAAATCCATATATATGGCAACACTGACTAAGCGTCGCGGTCGTTCGTTGGCCTTCGTCGACCGACCACACTGCGTTCGTTGGTTCGATTCCTTGGATGTTGCCGCCATGTTTCGGATCGCCGGCTTTACAGACCAATAACGAGACGGTAGAGACAAGGACTGTGCCATAACCTCACAAAATTGACCACTCTCTAGAAAGAAACAACGTTACTTTGTGGTGTCAAAAATCGCACGAGTTTTTTTTTTCGCAGCTGGATATAAAATAGGTAGGAAGATAGCTAATAATTTGTACGAATTAAGCATGCAAAAGCTAAATTTGTGTATCGTATGGTTTTCATGTTTTTGAGTTTTTGCTGGAGTAACATTTTGCTGATGTCTAGATCTCGCAAACTACTATATATTTTTTAAATCGTGGTAATTTGTGCTTTTTATAGCACTCACTGGTCGTCTGATCGTGACCACGATCGGTGCAATTCGATCGAAACGCCGGGTAAATAAAAGGTACCTTTAAATAATTCACGCGATTAAGTCCCGCAATATATCTAATATGTATAAAAATCGCGAAAGTTTAAAAACAATATAACGAATATTCTGTTTCAACCGAATAAGTTATTTTTACCTTAAAATTAACTCCTTATCAACAATTTAACATTTAAAAACCCACCGTAAACCCTCTATACAGCAACCGGCTAAATTAAAATAAAACTATGAAAAAGCGGCCGCTCTGTACGTGTCCCTACATTCTTAAATTAGTATGATTATTATTTATGTTTTGGTACAGACATGAAAACAAGTGGTTATTTATAATTATATTATATTTTATTAATTTAAACACGTAAAAGAAGATATCTAAATCTAACTGATCAGACTAAGTTAATAGAAATTTAAAAAAGATCAGTCCATTTTTTCGGCTTTATTATTTTTAAGTTGTTTTGTTCCTAATTTTCCTAAAACACCTCAATAATTGAAAGAACGAAGGCGGACGGAGGACCGAGTGTTGTAAGGTAAATTAAGAGTTGACCGATACAGGCTCTTTGATTAATGAATTGACCTCAATAGTGTGACGAACGGAAAATATTTTTACATTCAATGAAAAAACTTGAATGAATTTTAAAATGTTAGTCAAATGTTGCTTAGTGGTTTTATTTATTTAAAACTTCCTGCAATCACATTAAAAAAGGCGGACTTAATGCCACAGGGTTTTCGCACTTTAATAATGCTAAAAGCATTATTTGTCAGTCTTCCGTTGGGGTGATGTAAAGGTAAAATATAAAAATAAAAAAAAAATAACTTGCAATGTTTGTTTGCTCGGGTCTAATCTTAGAAGCTAAATTAATATCACTTCCTGACGTTCGACTAGACTCAAATTTGGTATTCTGGGGTAACTTTGGTGACAATGCAATAATATAGTACATACTTACTGCAGAGCGGGTGTGATGATGGAGTAGGAAGATGAATAAAATAACTCCGAAACTAAACTAGATAAATTAATTGCATTTGGGATTGTTTGATTTGTCTTGACTAGTGCTCCTAGTCCCTGATAATTTCCAGGGTCTGATAATCGAACTGTGGTCCTAAGCCAATCGCTATTTTTCCCATTTATTGTCTTCTACTTTTAGAAATATTTTTATACTTGGGTTGTTACGCTAAGCCGTGAGCCCCTTCGAAAGCAAGGACCCGGGATGTTGCCCTGCTTACCACCCTCCAAGGCCGCCACTTTTACTTAATGTTTTAATATTATGCAGATGTCAGTATTTCCTTCTGTAATTTTTTGTTACAAAATATAAGTAGGGAAGCTACATATTGTCAAAAAGGTTTTTGCAAAATTATTTATAGTGTAAAAAGGAAATTATCATTACTTACTTTAATCTGTGAAATAGGATTCCTAATAAAAATATTACTTCATTTGATAACTTGTTTATATATTTTCTTATAACAAACTGTAGCTTTGATCCCAATTGGCATTATGAGCAGTGTTTTATAAATGAAAATATATAAAACAAATTTAATAATGATCAATATACGTTTTATTTATCTTCTCTATTCTAAACCTAAAAATATTCATCAAAATATGTTATAGCTTTTATACGCATCTGTACCAAGCAAAAATGTCTTATAGTGATGCCAATTTAAGTATGTAGTTTGTTGTACCGCGCGGTCGCTTTTTTGTAGCACTTTAATTTAGCCGGTTAATCTCTGTGTAGAGGTTATGATGGGTTTTTAATGTTATTATGTAAACGAAACCATATTTTCAGCTGAAATTTTGCATACATTATGAAAAAAATAATTTAACCGTTAAGTCGTTGATAAGGAGTTAAATTTAAGGTCAAATAAACTTAGCCGGTTAAAACAGAAAATTCGTTATCTATGCTAATATTATAAAGCTGAAGAGTTTATTTGTTTGAACGCGATAAGCTCAGGATCTACTGGTCCGAATTGAAAAATTATTTTACTGTTAGATAGTGTATTGATTGAGGAAGGTTATAGGCTTTATAACATCACGCTATCACTAATAGGGGCGGAGCAGCAGTGAAAAATGTTGCCAAAACGGGGAAAATTTACGCATACTAAGTTGCGCGGGCGGGTCAGCTAGTAAATCATAAATGGGTTGAAGTAGGTTTATGAAATTTTGTGGGATTATGAGAACAAATTAGAGGTTTAAACAAAAACCATTATTGGGTTTCTAGGTTTTCTAGTTTGTAAACTAGGAGCTAATTTCAAAAGGGAAATTAGCTTCTAGTTATCTATATAGCTCTTAACTAGTAAACGGTGTAACTTTAAAGAAAAAAACAAGTCCTATAAAGAGCATAAATATTTCACTAAGTAGTTTGCGAGATCTAGACATCAGCAAAACGTTACTCTAGCAAAAGCTCAAATAACATGAAAAAAACGATGCACAAATTTAGCTTTTGCATGCACATTTCGCACAAATTAATAGCTATCTTCCTACCTATTATATATCCAGAAAGGTCCATGGCGAAAAAAAAAATCTGCTGGAGTAACCTAACTCAAGCAGAATCTATTTTTCTTGAATAACTCAATAACGACTAGATGCACAAATTTAAAAAGTTGCGCACATTTCAACGGCATGTTGCACTGAAAATCTCTATCATTCATATCCTGAAAGGAGACCACATTTAACGCGCAAGGTAACGCACACAGCTAAATGGTTGTTTTTGAAGATGTGAAAATATTAAGGATAATATTGTTTATATAACTGTCGAAAGATTGTGAACCGTAACATTCTGCTTACAATTATATTGCATTAAATCGATTCGCGCACGAGGCGAGGGAGCGAGCGGCTGTGACCACCGAGTGCCAAAAATATTATCACTACCGAAAAATAATGCGTTAAATCGTAAGCAGTATGTTACAGTTTACAATCTCGCGAGATAGATTATAGTTTAATAGTATTTACAATTTTACGGTGACATAAACAGATTGCCGAATTAGTCAGTCGAATCCTTGCAGGGGGTGATCAGACCATGATACTGTAGGAAATTTTTTAAAAAGCCTCGGTAGCGCAGTGTGTACACTATTTATCTCTTCCGTGGTAAACACACTACCGCGCCACCACTGTTACCTAACCAAATTGTAGTTTCGAGTCTGGGTGGTTTTGTGTCAGTGAATTGAATGTTTTTTCATAATTTTAATAATAATACCTTGGGACAACTCACAAAATGTCATCTGATCCCAAACTAAACAGAGCTTATTAGATATATTTCGGGACTTATTAAATATCGCGTGAATTATATAAAGATACGAACCTTTTATTTACCCGACGTTTCGATCGAATTGCACCGATCGTGGTCACGGGTGTTTAAAAACAATAAGCAGAGCTTGTACTATGGCAAGCAGACAACTGATAAATATACCTACATAAGTATTTCTAAATAAGTACATACTTAATATATATAAAGAACACCCAGACACAGAATAAACCTTCTAAAAGTTTTATCCTGGGTGGGGATCGAACCCACGACCAAGAGGTCCGTAAGAACGTAACAGTCGGATACACTCCCACCGCGCTACAGAGGCAGTCAGTTTTGTTTGTAAGTAATATGAAACAAAACCCTAAAAACAACAGAAAACGTATTTTTTCGGCTCGACATGTACTTGCCCGGTTTTTCTTTGTCTATTATGTGTGACGTATCATTCGCTCACGAGAGATCAACGTGAATTATCTGACGTGCCGCGCCTCTCCGCCGTCGCAAGCTTTATTGCACTAGAAGCAGCGGAAAGGCGCGCTGCAAAATATTTTCAATGAGGCAACTCTGGCGCGCAGTGTCACTATAGTGCGATTTGACTTATTGTAGCTAATTCTCTACGCGCTATTGTATTTTAGAGCCTTCCTGCGAGCGCCAATGCGCTCGCCAAGCTTGGTGATTATGTATTTAAATTACCCCCGATTAATTAGATTCTATTGGGGAGACTCGTGCCCAACAGTGAGACATCATAAACGTTAAAAATTAAAATGGAAGAATGAAAAAATACTATATTTTTTACGTATGTACTATTTTCATAGTATTTATAAATAATAATTTTGTAATAAAAGTGAATAGAAGGTTAAATAATAAATTAATAATCTATTATTGTACGATTTTTTTTCGATGTTTTCTAGAGTATCCGACTTCATAAAGGCTGTGGTATGTTTGAGGCATTTTTTACCTGGCATCCCTGCTGGCAACACTAATATACGCAGTGTGACCAGATTTAACAGAATTCTGTGAATTTACCAGAATTCTGCGAATTTACCAGAATTTGATCCCCAATTTAGGGTCTAGCAGATTTTGTCGCAGATCTGAAAAGATGCTATTTTTGGCAGAATTACATAGAATCCTTGCAGAAAATTAGCAGCATTAAACATTTTCACCTAAGTAATCAAAAACTGTTTGCAAATCATTTCACGAGATGGCCAAAACGTGCCCCAAGCTGTACAAAAATGTAAAGTATTGCAATATGTTTATAAAAATAAGCAAGGGATTTTGAATTACTATTCACCTTTCATAGCAGTTGCTGAAAAAAAATCAAGATTTTTAGAAAGTCAAGCGATTTTCTAATTTTGATTTCGCTTTGACACATCTTTAATGTCGCCATATAATGTTACTAAAGATCAGATTAGGGAAAAACTGTAACTAAAAGCATTACAGCTATGAAAACGTATTAAAATATTTGTTATACTACAGTCCATCAAATCTAAGAGGTACCGTTTGACGTTTCATATTTTTCAAACCGAAACAACTTTGTTCATACGTACATTATTCAGTTTCGATAACCTTTTTCATAAAACCATGAATTTAGAAAGATTTCATTATTGTATCTAAAAATGTACAATTCTTAATATCTAAATGTAATTGAAAACTTTCAAACAAAGCAAAATAACACATATTTACACAGTAAATAATTTCTAATAGTTATATTCTTGACCTCATTACAAAGTTACGTAGTTAGGTCACTGCACGTAGTGTTGCGACTCTTCGGATACACTTGTATGCAAAAAAATCGTTTACATATACGAAAAATCGAATGTATTATTTACAAATTACACTTGACAACCAAACAAATATTTTTTCATGTGAATGGGATTTATCTCACATATTACGATTACATAACTAAATAGTTATGTAATCGTAAAATATGAGATAAAACCCATTCACCAAAAATACGTATTTATAAATCAAATATATTTGCTTCTTTAAAAAGTTGTCGAAAGCGATTTGTCGATTTTTGATTTTCGCGCCCAAATAAGTCTGTATTACTTTTCTGGACTGATCATTCTTTATCCGTTTACCTTGGCAATATTTATACTGGACTCCGAACTAAGCAAGTGTTTATTAATAATGTCGAAAAGAGGACGTACTTTGAACAGCCAGGCTCGTGAATTGGTGGTGAAATTACACGAGTATTTTGAGCGTGAATCTCAAAATGGTGGACTTCTACTGCCAGTTACACAAGTTCGGGATCGCGTCGGTGAAGCTCTCGGTATTGGTAGCCGCACCGTTGGCAAAATATTAAGTGAAAAATATGGGCCTTCGGGGAGTGACAGTAACGTACTTCACACACCGAAAAAACGAAAAAGAAATAAACCTGTGACAGGCATCGATGAATTCGATAGTCATGCTATTAGAAACCATATATACGGGTATTTTACAAGAGGCGAATTTCCAACATTGGCAAAGTTATGTGCAACTTTAAAAGATGCCGGGCTGTATAAGGGAAGCATAGAGTCGTTGAGAACGGTAATAACAGGAATTGGCTTCAGATACAAAAAAGTTGACAAACGAAAAATTGTTATGGAGCGACATGACATAATTATGCAGCGACTAACATTCCTGCGCGAAGTTAAACAAATTATAAACTGGGATAATGTAATATTTTTGGACGAAACCTGGCTAAATTCCAACCATTCTGTGCCGAAAACATGGACTGATGATTCTGAAGCTTCGTGCTCGAAGGTGCCGATAGGAAAAGGTGGACGCCTCATAATATGCCATGCTGGGTCAGCGTCTACAGGCTTCGTGGAAAACTCTTTATTAGCTTTCCAATCCAAAAGCACTAAAGAGTATCATGAAGAAATGGACGCAGTAAGGTTCCGAGAGTGGTTCTTAAATTTATTACAGAATATCCCTCCTAACAGCACAATTATAATGGATAATGCCCCATACCACTCTGTGCAAATTGATAAAGCACCTACGTCAGCCAATAAGAAAGCAGATTTGGTGGCATGGCTGCAAAGAAAAGGAGTGGATGCCGACATGTCACTATTAAAAGCTGAATTATTACAGTTAGTGAAATTGCATAAACCACCAAAACCGACATGACCAATTGGCCGAAGAGCACGGGCACAAAGTCATACGACTTCCTCCGTACCATTGCCAATATAATGCCATTGAACTGATTTGGGCCCAAGTTAAAGGTAATATTTTATAATATTATAATAATAACACGAGTACTTCTAACATTTATAATTTAAACAATGGTTTTCGTCTGCTATCAAATAGTTATCTACATTATTGTTTTACAGGTTATGCAGCAAGACACAACACAAAACCACCCTTCAGTGTCAAGAAAATGGAAGGTTTATTAAAGGAAGCATGTGCCCAAGTTACACAGGAAGATTGGAGTAAAGTAGTACAAAAAACAAAGAAAATAATAATGGACGACTTCGAAAGAGACGTACACTTTGATAATGTAATGGACAATCAACTGGTCATTAATTTAAATGACGATGATGACGAAGACGACGATACTAGTACTAGTAGTGAATAAAAAAATATCCTAAACATTTCTTTTATTTAATTATAACAATTGATTTCTTAAAATTCGGATATTATAGTAATCGATCTCTTAAAGTTCGGATATTATAGTAATCGATTTTTTCATCCCATCCCTATCATTCAATTGTCAGAACTGTCAAACGGTACTTCTTAGATTTGACGGACTGTAACATATGTATTAAATAGTAATAAGTTATAAGAACAGTATTTTTTAACAACCAACCTTTTATAACTAATGTACAACAACTAACAAATATTAATAAAGTTCGGGGACACTTTCAGATGGGGTCATTTGAATTTTGTACTAGCAACACCAATAAACCGGCAAGAGACAAAACAATCAAACAAACTGTCATTTTTATTACATGGACTTGACGGTACTCGCCGGCTTTCTAATAACGTTCGCTTCATGTTTGATGTTGTTAATCATTGTGTATTGTTTTGTGTTTTAATACCTTTATTTTGTAGTGTTGTAGCCCCACGTGAGTGCCCCAATAACGATGCATGAATAAACGGCGCAATAAATCAGATAAATATGGAAATCAGACCTTTTACAAGACAAGCGTGTAATTGTGGTATCGCTATTTGAGAACACATCAGGCAGCATTTGATGTCATAATTACCTCCTGATATGACTGAACATGTCTATCAGGAGTTTTATCGGGATAGGGATAAAATATTAGGATGCTGTAATTGTGTTGTTGGGAACCGGACGGTTGGATGTTGTGCACATTTACTTATTAACCGTTCTTTCACGACACCCTCTGGATGGGATGGGCTAGTAACATAACTTTATCCGTCACTACACGAAAAACTACATAGGTATCATTCATATAATAACTCATATCTTTATGCATAGTAAAATCATGATGAACCACTATAACATTTGTCCACGACTGCGGAGCTAAATGCGCCTTTATTATTTTTAATATAGAAGATCTGTTCTTTCAAATGACATAGATTTCATGTTTGTACGTTCTGGGGCACAGTCCCATACAATTTTTGGCCATCTCCTTTGGTTTATGAATCTGACGTTCAAATAACAATTATATAACTCCGAATACAGAAAGCATAAGGGATAAAGCAGTGGTTGATCCATAGATTATATATACTGGTAGGTGGATCTGTTAGAATCAGGAGAAGTTCTGATCCCCCACCAAAAAAAAACACCGCTTGTTGGCGCCTATTTTTGGAAATCAACTACTTAAATAAAAACTGACCGTGTCGGAACAAATTTAAAAATAAAGACAGGCAGAAAAAGGACATTGTAGGTGTGTAAATTTTACGCCAACAAAAAATATGATATGACGCTCAAAGCTCGCCGATTTGGTATAAAAAATTGAAATTAATTGGTTCTTGGTACATAATTCATGCTATAAATTTAAATTTAAGATACATTTAATTAAAGGTTAAAAATATTTTTAATATAAATATTTTTGGGTTTACACATTAAAATATTGCTGAATTTTGGCAAATAAAAATAAAATGAGCGCACTTTAGCAGAATTGAGGCGAGCAGCTATACTATTAATGTTCAATTTAAATTTGGTCACACTACCTGTTTAAACGTCATTCTCATTTGTTTGTCTTTTTACGCTCCGTCGCTTTGACAGGGTAAAAATGTCTTTCTATTTCTAAATAAAGTGTGATTGTGAAATAATTCATTACTAAAATGAGGTAGTTATAATGATAAAATTAGAACAAAATACAGCATAATGCCATTAAAATACTAATATGTAAAACGGTTACAATGACAACAAGTTACTACAAGTTTGCAACGACATATCGCACCTTCGGTAAGACAAGGGCCGAACTGCTAAATTCCAAATTGTTCAACACAAACGTTTTAAGGTTTTTATAGATTTATATTGTGTTTTTCTGCCCATGTTAATGTAAAATAGTATTTTATTTTTAGTATAAATATACCTAATATATTTATGAATATAAATATGTAATTTAAAACAGTGAGTTATTTATTTATATATACTATATTTAATGATATATGAGTACATGCATACAATTATGCCTTTATCCCACCAACATTTAAATAATTGTGCAATTGTGACTAAAGTAACACCTTATATTGAAATGATTTATTAAATGAAAATACTCTTTATTTTGTACTTCTTTATTCTTCTTCTTAGGAACATCTTTATCAGTGACGAAAAAACACTACCTACAATTAAAAAAAATAACTTCAAAATTAACATAAAAGACACTTCTAAAAGGATTACATTAAATCTATAAAATGCCATCTAAATAATGTAAAACTTATTTATACTCTTATTCTAAAATCAGTCAGTAATCACAGCATTTTGTGGAAATCACAATTTGTTTTTCTATAATTATAATCACAAAGTTAACTAATATAGAATATCAAAACAATATCCATAAGAAAAGGATAACTTTATGGCACAATACTCTCAAAACCTAATAATAATCATAAATCTTTTATGTGATTAACAATAATGTTCTTCTAAATTTGACACTAATCAGTAGTGCTACTAAGACTATAAAAAACAAAATAATAACTATAAAAATTTAAGAAAGGCGGATAGATACCTACTTATATCTACAAGTTCACTGGAATGTGTCACCTATTGAAATAAATTGTTATAAAATTGTTCATAAAATTTGGGAACTATGTTTGAAGCAATTAGCTGACGGATATCTTCTTTCTTTCGATCCGGAATTGTTAGAGTATCAGAATATAACACATTTAGTACAATATCTTTCATTGGTTTCTTATTTCCCGTCCTGCCCCATTTGACTTGCGCTTCAGCCCATGTGATTGATTTATAACTATATCTGAATTGGTATGTATCAGAACTCTTAGTAAACTTAATAGCTTTTATTTCAGATATTTTTATATTATTTCTAGTAACATCTTTGTTTAGATTTAAACTAACATTATCAGTCAACAATTTTAAATCAAAGAAAGAATCATAATTCATTTCTTTGACTTCGAATCCGTTGCCTCGTTTTTTGGCATTTCTTATGAGACATGCATACTCAGCTGGACAGTATATAGGCCCTGCTTTTTTAGCCCTTTTAACGCTCTTCTCGATGACAGAATGAACCGCGTCAGCTCTATTCTGAGTATGTCCTCTAATAAGGAATTTGTGTGTGATAGATTTTATGGGCAATATATTGACAGCATAGTAATACATCCCGAAAACAAATTTATTTTTTTGTTGGCCGCAACAGTTGTCAGAGTAAAATATTATGTCTTTATTGGGTTGTTGAGTAGATAGTTCTTCCAAAAACTTGTATAGACATGTTCCTATTTCATTAGCACCACGTTTTCCTAGACCTTCATGCCAGAAAAAGCAATATGTTTTATCGCTATTGATATTCGAAACTGTGAAATTATAGCAGTTAAGCTTTGACTTGTAAAAGAATGCTGACGACTGGCCAATGGGACACGGTAAAACTGCCTGTAGGTCGAATATGGCTATTATGTTATTAGAATCTGTCTGTTTACTGTCTTCTATATCCTTTTCAAGTTCTAAACGGGAAAGACTCTTTTCTTCAAGGTGTAATTTATGCTTTTCTGACAGTGGTTCTTTGTCAACAGCGTTTTTGAATGCCTCACATTCATCACACTGGTCTTTTCGAGGTACATATAAGCCTATATTAAAATCATTGTTGAAAATGCGGTGATAAGCATCATAATTGACGAATGGTTTTCCCGCTGTTTCTCTGATAGTTTGATAGTTGCGATGGAGCTCAGCTATAGTCAAGCTACCATCTATGAACTCTCTGGTAGTATTAGCCCTTAAATAATGACTTTCTGTACGTGGAATCGACTTTATGTGATCATGAACGGATTGGATAATTTCAGCACTTAGTTTACAATTATTACCGTGTTTGCCTCGATTGTCTACAGCACTCATTCTCATAGTATTGTTAGATATATTTTCAATGACATTTCGTAGAGTTTTTTCTCCAATAGCTAATGTATTTAGCAAAAACGTCTTACAAACTCTAACTTCTTGTGAACGTATCATAAAATAGTAGGTCGAATTTGGTTTTCTTGGTGGCTTAATACAGGTATTATTGTGGGTAATTTTGACTCTTCGATATGCAGGCGGAATCAGTTTCACACAAGACGCGAGAAAGTCCCTCTGCCTCAGGTGTGTTCCTAGCTCCCAATAGGATTGAAAAATTGCATTTCTGTCTTCAGAAGAAACTTTAGTGGAACACGAAAGTCGGCATTTATCATGGCAAGGAGGAAGAATTGATTTTGCTGCTACAATTTTTCCCCTTTTTGTAGTATACTTTTGCCCACTGTTTTTCAAACGTTTGGATATGACTTGTTTCCATTCATTAACATTTCTTTGACGTTTTCTAGACCGATTTTTCGATTCCTGCTCTACATTAACTGTTGCGTGTGGTGTTGGTTCGGGTTCATTATGGCCTTCATTATTTCTTAAGTCCACCGTAGCATTAGGTTCAAGAAATCTGTTTAGAGTACTAGAAGAACTGCTGCTAGAACTGGACGAGCTACTACTGGAACTGGATGAGCTGCTGTCAGAATTAGAAGAACTGGATACGTTTCTCGATTTGAAGAGTTTAGTGTAGTTACTAGCCTGTTTCACATTTGGCTTGTACTCTGAACCTTCGGATGGTGAAAAATCTCGATTTTCTTCAGACTCAGAGTCGTTATTACCCAGGGTTGTATTTATTATGGGTGGGCTAGTTATTACATTATCCTCCATAGCAGATATAGTTGTCAAGGATGAATTTATCGCTTCTGTAGTTTCAAGAATAGTTGGTATTGGATCTTCCACAGCAGATACGGTTATCATGGCTGAATTTATCGCTTCTGCAGTTTCAGGTGTCATTGGTATTGGATCCTGATTTTGAAAGTCATTGCTATCTATCCACTGCTCAACCATTGATGTAGAATTAATTTTAGGAGTACCATTTGTCTTTTCAAAACTATCACATACTTGAAAACTAGACTTTTCTAAATATTCATTAATCTGAGTTTCATCAATAGTTGTATCCTCTATATTAAATCGATCATCGACCATCCTCAAAATTTTTCTGCCTCGTGATTCCATTTTTATTCCCTAAAGAAAACGACGGAAATGTTATGTATTTTACGTAAAAAAAAAAGTAATTGGAATGACAAAGTCGTAAATGCTATTATAGTTATCTGTTTAAGACAAAATTGGAATGACAAAGTCAGATTTGGTTTCAAGACTAGGTAATGTTTACATATTGGACTTACAAAGGCACAACTACTGCGAACGACTTTGTTCTATCAAATATGTTCTCTTAAATTAGGCATAATTACACAAAATGTGACCATGTCTTTCCAAAATGTAAAACAAAAAAGGGCATATTTACCTTAATGACCTTGACGCCCCAGGACACAACCACTACTCACGCGGGCAGCGCCGCAACAGACCAATGAGATTTTGTCGCGCCAATATCATTATAAAATTGAACGAATGGTACAAAGGCAGTTCTGCCATCTGGCGAAAATAAACGTAATCTAATGAATGACTTTGTCCCTACAGGTAGAAATTAGATTTTAGGGCACTTTGACATATTTAACTCATTTTTTTAAATTTTAGCACTTCGGCCCTTGTCTTACCGAAGGTGCGAAGTTACTACAAGTTTGCAACGACATATGCCTCTATTAAATTCCTAGGTAAAAGTATAATTATTACATTTTCATGTTTGATTTCAAGTAACTTATCTGATGTTATAATGTAGTAAAATACTCTCTGTAGGAAAGCTCCTACCAATAAATGTGTCGTTCATTGTAATAGTGAATTATCTCCCTCTAATTAAGTTTTGAAATAATATGAGTTGTTAATTGATGTGTAGAAAAAAAACACAGTACACTTATTCAATGTATTATATTTCTAATTATTCATGACAAATCAAAGAATATAATAGTAGGTAGTATCTTAAAAACAAAACAATTTTTCTGTTAGTAATTTTTTTTTTCTTTTAATGGACTTGCTTCACTATTATAGTGACTCATCAAACATAATATGCTATAGTCAGGTGATTTAGGCATTAATTATTTCGTCATCAGATGAATGTCCTTAAACATTTTGTGTACTCGACCGAGTTGGAATATCTACTATAAGATTTGTGTAAAATGGATGGTAAATTGGCGGTATGTACGGTAGAAGATCGAGCATGTCCTTCTTCTTGGCATCAGTGACAGGTCTTCTGGATGGATAGAGTATATCTTGTCGAATATTGTACAAGGTCCTTGCTGCTTTTTAGATAGGTCTCCTTTATAGAAGGGTGTGTCGGGGTTGAGCGTCTATTTAACCCTTAACCATTGACGTGTATTTACTTGCATTAACACTGACATACGTCTGACAGACATACGCTTTTTTAAATGGTCTTTGATCAGTAATTATATATAATAACATAGTTGTTTTATTATATATACAGTCAAACCTTCTCATTCTCGCTTATAGAGGTTTCTCACTAACCCGAGATTCTCGCTAATGCAGGTACATGGGTAGCGTTTCTCTCTTATAGAGGTACGCAGCAATAACAAGTCGCAGCAAGTACGAATGTAGTAAATATGTATTTTATTTAGAACTTATTTACACTTTAAAAAATCCGTCAATTTCGTTTGGGTTTCTGTTTTTGTATTTAGAATGTTTTTCTCTAACTCATAAATTTTGTCAAATATTGCTTGATCAACAACCGCCGCGTATTCAAAGTACTTATGGACCGTCTCCAACGCATTTAAAGCTAGCTTCATTGGAATGATCTTTCTTTCTGTTTCCGGAATCTGTGCCTCGTCTTCACTGTCATTTCCAGCAATTCAGGTGTTCACACAAATTCTTAACGATATCGTCGTCGGTTTGTTCTCCAGCGGTTGTTACGTCGTCGTCAATTTGAACGAAATCTTCGAAGCTCGGCATTAACATATTGGATTCGTGAGACACAAGCTTAGTCCATTCCTCATTGCTAGGTCCAACTTCAACATCATTTCCCTCTGGCAGGTCTTGCTCATCTGTACTTTTCCAAAACCCAGCTTTCTTGAAGCAGTTTTTGACAGTAACGTCACTGATTAAGTACCATGCTTTTCTAGCAAATTTCATAGCTAGAAGAATGTTAATGTCAGGACTACTGTTTTCTTCCAGACTCGTAAGAATATGTTTAACGACTTCTCTGCGATAAAAGCGTTTAAAAGTGTGAATGATGCCTTGATCTAATGGTTGAAGTTTACTAGTTGTATTAGCAGGTAAAAACATTTCTTTTACGTTTGCAAGTGTTGGTAAGTCCGTATGAGCAGCACAGTTGTCAATGAATAGCAGAATTTTTTTTCGGTTTATCTTCATTTGTTTGTCAACTTTTTTCAACCAATCTTTAAATAATATCTTGGTATTATTGGCATAATCAACGGGTAGAGTCTTGACACCTTTAAAACATCTAGGTCGCTTTGATTTCCCGTTGATGAGAAGTGGGAGTTTGTCCGTACTACTCATGTTTACACATTGGAGAAGTGTAAGGCGTTCCTTGCTTTGTTTTCCTCTATGGCATTTTTCGCCTTTAAACGTAAATGTTTTATCCGGAAGGCACTTGAAAAACAAAGCAGTTTCATCCGCGTTGTAAATATCGTCTGGTTCATACCCTTCTAAAAGATTTGGCAGATCTTCAGTCCAGTGGTTGCACACACCTTGGTCCACATTGATTTGATTTTTCTTTCAACAAAGGTCCATCTATGGGAATGTTCTTATCGAGAGTTTGTTTTATCCATTCCAAAAGGCATTTTTCGATATTGGGAAATTCAGAAACTCTAGTCCTTTTAATATTTCCATGTCCATCAGAGCACTCAGACTTTATAGAGTCTTTTGATTTTATGATTTTATAATAGGTGGATTCTGGTAAATTAAACTCCCTCTGAATTTCGTTTCGCGATTTTCCAGATTCAAACGCATTCACTATTTTAAGTTTATCACTTAATGACAGTACTTTAATTTTCCGTTTTGACATGATGCAGAACAGAACTTTCCTCCTCAATTGATGAATGATAAACTGAGTAAGTCCGACAAACAGGATGGTACACAGGCAAACGTGTCCATTTGAAAAGAATGCGATAAAATAACAACGTTATTTAGTTCCACGAAATAGAATAGGAACAATAATTATTGACGAGGAAACAATACAAAAACAATGGTAGGAAGTTCCACGAAAGTTAAGAATGAGTCATAAAATAGCAGATGTTAAATTTGTGATTTGTTTTGTCATTTGTTCCTCCTAAATAATCTACATAAATAAATAAAGCTCGACTGTCGCTTATAGAGGTATAGATAAGTAGCAGTCTCACTTACGGAGGTCCATGAGGGAAAAACGACTCTCTCTTACAATGGTTTCTGTTTCTCGCTAATAGAGGTTTTGGGAGCTTATAATGACGGGTCCTGGCTCTCCTCTCACTTATAGAGTTTTCTCACTTATCCAGTTCTCTCTTACCCAGGTTTGACTGTAGTTACTTCAGTATATATAGTACCTAATAAATAAAAAAATGGACATAGGTACTTTAAATATTTATTTATATCTTTTCAACAGAAACATAAAAGCACTTTTTCTTAAGGCTCAAAAACTTAACTTATCAGTCTAAAATGATCACAGAACTGATAATATCTAAACAACTATTTAATATTCTTTAATTAAAAAATAAAGGAGTGTTACTTTTAAATCATCTTAATATTTTTTAACGACATGTGTTACAAGCCGGTTTTGAACACTGCAAACACACGGGTTTCTTGCAAACATGACATATCGGCTGCCCCATTTCAAAACCTAGTAAGGACTCATAACGAAATTTTACAGGAGAGTGCATAAACATAAAATAGGTCAGCCTTTGATAAGTATTTATGTTAGGTTAAAAAAAAGCTATTTGTTGTAAAAAATACTAAATAATGAATACATAGTATAGCAAGATTTTAATATTATGTGTATATTACATATTTTAAACCCCTTACTAACTTTGATAATTGACACAAGGTAGGAGATTCATGTAGCCAATTTGTTTTACAACATAGTAAGAGCACTTGCTAGGTTTGGTTATAGTTTATGGAACATAGAACTTAGCATATCTCATAGACTAAATTCTAGTAACTCTATAGGGTATATGAATAAAATAATGATTAATTGAATAAATCAGTTTATTAATTTTTAAATCAGGTCAAACACAAAACAAAATAAATGTTGAATAGCTCTATTCAGCTGCTGTAGAAATTTGCCCATCATTTATCAAATCAACAGAAGAGTCATTAACGGGTAAATTATGCTAAAATGCCTGCCTTGTTCCAGGCATCAAGCATACCAATTTATTTATAATTTCTTCTTTTTTGTTTTGTTTAATGCCCCTTGGAGTGACAATAGTTTCAGGAAGGACCGTACAATTAAATTTTTTCATTAAAAAATCCAGTTCCTGCCGGGGTTCATCAAATCTGAAAAATAAAATAAATTAAAGTCAAAATAGTAAAAAAAATCTGACATAAAATGATATTTAAGTAAATAAGTGAAGACATAAGTGGATGAAGGGGGTATAATACGAGTACAATTTGTAAATGTTGAGAAAATGGGCATCAAAGTTTTGTTGCTTGTTATTGAGAAAAATAATTATTCTTTTTGTTTATTTACTAACTATTTATATCAAGTTATAGTAATTGTACACATCTACTAATATGGAGTGGAAAAATAAGATAAAAGTGTAATAATTTGTATTTATTGAAAAAAAAAGGTACATAACCCCTTTATTCAGCGCTTAATTTTAAGAAAGTTGCACACTTAAATTAAGGATGAATGAGTCAACTACATAGCTAATGTAATAAAATTAAAAAAAAAAGTTTTGTCGAGTTAATCTTGACCTACAATATTTTCATAATAGTAGCGATATTCTGGTACACAAATTTTATCTGTTCTTTAATATTAGCTTTTTTCTTCAGAAATTGTACCATATTTTCGTTGTACCCGTTCAATTACAAAGTCTACTACTTGACCTCTTTTTTTTAATATACATATCTGGGCATTTTTTTTAAAACTGCTACCTATCTTTGAAAATAGCTTACTAATATTATATTCGATATTTTAGCTAATTCTCGGTTTAATCGAGTGATAAATTTAATAAATTTTGTTATTCAAGGTGGGTGGACCATGGAAGGCCACTTTAACGAGTAAACGCTTTTTATTCGTTTATTAACCGGATAAATGAAAAAAAACAAATTATCAAATGGACCGATTTAAGCAAAAATGATCCAATCAACACAAACCACATTTTGAGATATTTGACTTTAAAATTCATTGCAGTATTTCTCTGGCTTTGTAATGCTAAATTTTGTTTTTTTTAATTTTATGAAATCCTATATGAACTTAACTATTTTACATGCATGTATTTATTCTCATGTTGTAATAATTTAGTAGATATTAAAGAAAATATGCGACCGGATCATTTTTACAAAATAAATTTTGTATGGAATTAGTTGTGTAGGCTGCAGAAAGAAAAATGCAAAAATGTTTCAAAGTGAGACAAAAATAGAAACTGAAAAACGTTTATTATTCTTGTTTTATTACAAAAATGACCCTACTCCTTATCTAAATCAAAGTCTGGTTCATCACAATAACCATCTATATCGTCTATTATAGCATCGTCTCCCTTCAGGTTTTTATAGTAATCGATGCAATCATTTGGTATAAGATGAAATAATGATTTCAAATCATTTAACTTTTTTTTATTAATTAATTTGCCTGATGGCCATAATTCTTGCAAATCTTCTTCCACGACATCCAACTCAACACCTTTAAATTTCTTTTTTACATTGAGTTCTTTGTAGTCTTCATTGAAGGTAGATCTCATGAACAAAGAATGTGGTGCCTGTTTTTTTATTAAAATTTCTTTTGTTTTAAGCCAATTTACTTTACCCTTATCATTAAATGTTTTTCTATTAATTATTTTCTTTTCTAGAATTTGAGATCCAACAAAATCACAACTTTCCATTTTATGCACCTGTAAAGGGTTTTTGTTTTTGCATTGTTTCATAATAGCAATATAATCATCCACGGAATATATTCTTTCATATTGCTTAAGTCGAGTCTCAATTTTAGCGAAATCGTTGTCATTGGGCAGAAACGTGTGTCCTGATTCTAGATAACGGAAGCTGATTGTCTCTAAAGTGGGGTGTCTATTTAAAATAGCCTTCAAAATTAAAACAATTTTTATATTTCTGTTTTGACCTCCGCAACAGTCACTCCACAAGATCAATTCTTTTACGGTAGGACGTAGCACGCACTTTATATATTTTCTCAAACATGAACCCACTTCTTGGGCCCCTCTGCCTGCCTCGCCTTCAGCCCAAACGTAACAATTCCCAACATCGTTGGAAGCCGAGTGTATACCACAGTTGTAAACCCATAGCTGCCTTTTATAGAAAACTATATTGGTCGGTATTCTAGGTAACGGTAATGTTTTTTCTAAATCGTAAGTCAAACATTCAGTTTCTTCACAAGTTTTAGCCTGTTCAAAATCTTCCTTCATCTTCTTCCTTAAATCTTCCGCAATTTTTTGGTGTTCTTCTTGTTGTCTTTGGGCATTTTCTCTTTCAGTCGTGGTAGTAGAATTTTTTATTGCAATTTGGTAAAGATCACACTTGTTACATGTGTCTTTTTTAAGGCTCTTGCATCTCAAATTGAATTTTTGTACGAAAACTTTTCTTACAATATTGAAGGATGGACATTTTTCGTCTTTACCAAATTCTTTTTCGAAATCTATTTTGAACAACTTGTAAATTGTTGGTACTGTCATTCCTGGCTGCAAATATAAAACATGGCTGTTCTTTTCCCTACGATAATGTGACTCATATTTAGGTAACCTTCTGATAACATCAATAATAAGCTCAATATGTCTTTGTGGCGTTTTATTCCATCCACCTGCTGTTTCTCCTCTTCTATCTTTTATTTCTTTGTCGTTTCGATTTTTTCCAAGACTAACAGTAACTTTTTGGGGTGTTATTTGCAACGTTCCACAAAACATGTCTCGACAAACTGGTATATTGCTAAGTTTATACTTGCGAGTAAATTGCCGAGGTTTTCTCTTTGACGGGGAACATAATGTAACGTAACTTCGTTTCTTTTTGGTTTCTGTAATGTTAGATGCTATGTATAAAACTTGTGCTGCGTATGATCCAATATGTACGAATTTATGAAATTCTCGTTCCCTATCTTCTTTTGATATTAAATTAGCACAATCGTTTTTGCATGAACATTTAAAATCAATGAATTTTTTTGATGCCACCTCCTTCTTTTTAGTTTGGTAAGGTAAATTTTTGTATTTTCTTTCTTTAGTTTCCTGACGATTGTGTTTTTGTTTTAGTTTTCTTCCTCTCTTTTTACGACCTCCATATTCGTTTTCTGGTACATTCTCTGAACTACATACGATATCGTTAGCAATTTCTTGTACGTAATTAATTTGTGTTTCTGCTTCCTTACTTCCTTCACTGTTCGTTGTTGTTACACATTCTTTTAATTCTTCTATATTATCTTCGTTTCTGTCTTCAATATTAAGTCTCTCCGTTGATTTTATTTTTTCAGTTCCCTTTTTCGCAGAATGAATTAATGCTTCTGAAGTTATGATCGTTCCTTCATTACAATCAGTATCACTTTCTGAATCGGTGGTATCTGATGCTATAAAATCTGGATCTCTTACGCTGTCATCACTATTATATGTTAATATATCATTATTATTTTTTGGTTTACCTTGTGAACTCTGTGGGGATGGTTCTTCAATAATTGTATTCATTAATTCAGTGTGCATAAGCCTTAATGCAGTCAACGGTGAATATGAAGGTGGAGGAATTGATAAATTATTAGAAAGTAGCGTTGGGCTAGTAACGCTATCATTATCTGAAAGATTTACAATAAAATTGAAAGGTTAGTTAGTTGTAGTTTAGTCTAGCAAACATTTTACTGCCCTGGGATTAATATGTGACCGTTTACCTTCAGATATTGACTTTTGAAAAACTTCACCAGAAGCTATTTGGCTTACGTCGGTTGGCGATTTAATAACATCAGTTCCTTCATTATCACTCTCTGAAATACAAAATGTTTGATCTTTGTTCGTGCAATCTGGCTGTAAACAAGAGTCTGATACCTCATCACTTTCTTCTATATATGTTTCTTGTCGACCTTGACTGTAATCAATGTGTTGAACTACTGTGCTACATTTTGGTGAACTATCTGTAATACTGCTATTTCCTTGAAGTGGATTTTCAGGACATCGTTTAACAAAAGGGTCATTACTAGGCTCATCAAACACCTCTTTTGACAAAATGTTGAACAATGTTTCCGTTTCTGGAGACATTTCTCTTATTGGCGATGAAGTACAAGATTGTTGATTTTCGTCATCTGAAACATTAAGGGGCTGATAAGTAATTTACTCTTTACGTTCTACCTATTCAATATTTTGATAGGCCACGTATAATATAGGATGTCAATGATACAAGTTAACTACTTCACACATTTTGGTTAAATAGATATAAACATCATGTATGAAACAGCTGACTTTTTTTTGCTAATGTTTTTAATTAATGGCGAATTAAGAGCGAAAATAATGTACAGTACTAGTAATAAGCAGATATAAATAGAACATTAGGCATAGCCCACGCGTATATTTCACAGGAGGGGTAGGCAGAGATTTTTTTTATACCACTAAGGTGGCGAACAAGCGTACGGCGTACCTGATGGAAAGTAGTTACCGTATCCTATGGACGCAAGCAACACCACGGGCATCACTTGCGCGTCGCCAACCCTTTTAAGGATAGGGAAAAAAGGAAGGGAATAAGGAAGGGATCTAGGTTGCCGGCGCTCTCACTCACCAAACGGAACGCAACAGTTCGAGTACTGTTACTTGGCGTCGATATTCTGTGTACCACCCGGTACTCCCACGGTTGAGCCGACCCATTCATCAGGGTGTCCACATTCTGGAAATTCAGGGAAAGTCAGGGAAAAGTCAGGGAAGCTCAAGGTGGTCAGGGAAAGTCAGTGAAATCGGGGAGCCACCTTGAAAGTCAGGGAAAAATGAAGCACTTACCACAACATTTTCCAGTGATTGTAAAATGAGAAATATTATTTATTCATGCCCCAGAATGACATTATTGGAGCATCTTTTTTGTCACAATTAATTTTTTTTTTTTTTTTTTTTTTATAAAAAACGACTCCCGCAGTAGGGTACAAGCCCTGTGTCGCGGGGACTTTACAAACATACAAGTCACGGACACAAAGTACACCCAGACCCGGAACAACACTTTGTGGATCACACAAAGTGGTGTCCCGTGTGGGAATCGAACCCACGACCTCTTGCGTAGCAGTCGGACACATTCCCACCGCGCCACAGAGGCAGTCATTAAATTACTCCTTTTTAGTTTTAATAGGTTTTCTTTAATATGTATTTTGTTTTTTTTTTTAATTAATTGAAATGTTTCTATCCTCTTGGATGATTTTGAACATGCTGTAACTTGAAAAAAAATGGTTGTACAGTCAGCGTCATATATAAAATAACAGTTAACATTACCAAATACTTAAACACATCTAATTGGATCATTAATATACAATCAGCCTGAGTAGCCTAATAATTCAGACCGTTCATCTTGCACAAAATTAACGGAGCAACAGCTTCTCAAATATACGAGCTCATCCTAATACCGCATATTACTGTAACAAACACAGTGCCGAAGGTTTCGCAGCATCCACAGTATTCATAAATATAGAACACAGTAGGAAAATAAACTTTACCAATTTTTTTTTAAAGTACTATTTCGTATATCAAATAATATGCCAATACGTCATACAAAAAAACGAAGATAAGTATATGTCGTTGTCCTTTTCATTTCATGCATGACGTCACTGGCACGTCTTTTGTTTCAATAATAAATTTCCTATTTTATATTTATTCGTGAGCGAAATATGTAAGAAAACCTCATTTAAAAAATACCAATTTTTTTCTATAGGTACTCATTGACAAATGAGGTTTACTTACATTCTTTTTAAGTTTTTTTTTATCTGTTCAGAAAGTGATTGACTCTGATTGTTGAAGTGCAAAAGCAGAAACACTTAGTCTAACGTTGTGTTTAAATATACAAAATGCATTTAATTAAATGTAAAATTTCATAGCAGTCCCTTTATTTAAGATACTACGTTATTTATGAAAGAAATAATCCCTATGCCTGACACTTTAGATTGGTGTCATACAAATACAGAATGGTGCTTTCTCACATTAAGCGGGTTCGATTCCCGGAAATTTGAACGCCGTTCGAATTACTTATAAATCAAAAGGAAGTCTTCTTTCAGTAAAATGTTCTATCTATAATACTTATGGTACTTATAGTTTTGGGGCATCATTTTATTTAAGCAGCTATTTAAAAATAAATATTAAGTATCATTTGTATGGTATTTTAAAGTCAAATCAGTCAGCAATGATGGCAACTACAAACCGCTGAAGTATCTAGGTCGACTTAACCTGTAACCCCTGTAGGTATTTTCAAACAATCATTGATTTCGTTTAACGAAATAAAAATATTGGAGTTTGGATTTCTCTCACTTTAGTTACTTTAACTTTATAACTGTAATAAAGAGATTTAAAAAAAAAACATTTATTCTACAAAAAAAAAATCTAGTCTTAATAAAAAAAGACTAACAAAATGTTATTTACTTTTGTATTTTTACTGTCTTATATACAATTAAGAAATTATCAAGTCTTATTTAACGATAAAGTAAAATCTTCTTATAGGTCTAATACTCTTTGGTGATAAAAACAAGAATAATGACTTTACTTGGCATTACATTGCGGTTCAAAAATCAATATTATCACGAATAAATTCCTATTGTAATTTTATTTTCGAATTTGTTCTTGCTCTGAACACCCTCCAAAACAAAAAAAAATGCCTGCAAATTTATATATTTTTTATAACCTTGACGTTTAGGTAACCAAATATAAAAGATCTTCAATCGAAAAAATGGGTGCTTCTTATGAAAATATTGACAGCAAAGAACATAATGAGAAACACTTAAACAACACAATAACATCAAAAGATACAGTATTTTTTAACTAACCACGGATAGAATTGACTTGATGTTATCACCTTTCCATTAGCGTAAAACATTAAGAGCGGAAGGTTTGCTTTTTACAGAGATGTTTTATGATACGTTATAGTATACATAATTATATTATAATAAATAGGTTACATACTTATCCGTATTTCTAGTCACTCGATTTTGATAGAATCAACTTTTGAACCGCAGTGCATTGTGACGATTTATTCTGATGACATTCCAAATGTAACTCTATGGTGTTTAACATAAAGTTTATTATCCTACTGTGTTTTACATTTATGAATACTGTGGATGCTGCGAAACTTGAGAGGGATTAGGATGAGCTCGTATATTTGAAACTGTTGTTCCGTTATATTTGTGCAAGATGAACGGTCTGAATTATTGGGCTACTTTTGGTGATTGTAAATTAGTGAGCAATTAGGATGTATCTAAATAATTGATAATGTTAACTGTTATTTTGTATATGACGCTGACTGTACAGCCAATTTCAAAATAAAAACCAATAGTAGCTGCAGTTTTTGTATCTGAACTTAATTTTATTTACGATTTTTTTTAGGACATAAGAAATCCACCAACTTAGATTTTTAACAAAAATATCAATAAAAATTTTTTTTTTTTTTTTTAAATGAAATGAATAAAAAGTTTTTTTTTTTCGACAAAAAACTTAGGATTCCGTAGCTAAAATGGCAAAAACGTTACCCTTATAGTTTTGTCATGTCCACCTGTTGTCTGTCCGTCCGTATGTCACAGGCATTTTACTCAAAGACTACTCGATGAATCTTGAAATTGTGAAGTTTGGTGAAAAGGTGTCTTGTAGTAGCTGCTACTTAGTTTGAAATAATAATAAACTTTTTTATAATAATATCCCCATACATGTAACAAAAGCTGACATTTTTTTTTTCAATGTTTCTATGTTTAAAAAATCGCGGACTATTCTTAGTGTAGGGGTCCGCAGCCTTAAATAATTGCATCAGCAGAAGAGCGTATGTTCATGGCACTTACGCCCTTTTGTTGATAAAAGCAGTTTTTCGGCTATAACTCAATGACGGTATATCTAATCATGTCCGAAATAATTAAAGTTTAAAGTATTTGTTAAGCGTTACCTTTGTGATTTTTTTCATATTTTTTGGTCACACGGCTCAAAAGTTAAGGGGGACACACACAATTTATGCAACTTTCGGAGCAATTATTTACAAAAATATTTACTCAATGTGCAACACAATGAGGTTAGCTAAAAAAAAAATTTTTCAGCTTCTGTTACATGTATAGAGTGAAAATATTTATTTTGTTATTGAGCTACGGCCACCATAAGACACCTTTTCACCAAGTTTCATTAATATTCATTGAGAAGTCTCTGAGTAAAATGCCTGTGACATACGGACGGACAGACAGACAGACGGATATGAAGAAACTGTAAGGGTTTTCTGCCATTTTGGCTACGGAACCCTAAAAACGAATACGATATATCTGCTGTAGAGTATGATATGAGTTGAGTATACCACAGACTAAAAATAAGTTAATGTTTGCCATGTTTTGGAAATTCCAACGAAGTGACAGTAGGTACACCAAATTTTAATTCAATCGGATCCGTAGAAGTTGACAAGACCTCCTTGTAAAGCAAGATATGAACTGATGATCTTTAAACGCCTCGAGAGATATTCGTAAATTATGGCTAAGAACCATCTCGGCCATAAATAATCATTTAAGAAGCCTGCACTCAAAAATGTTGAAAATGTTTTGCTCTCTTAATTTTTCTAAGAAGTATACTTGGTCAGGGAAATTTGAAAAAATGGTCAGGGAAAGTCAGGGAAAAGTCAGGGATTTTTTTTAAACATTTGCAGTGGACACCCTGATTCATGCAATAGCCAAAGTGACTGTTGCGTGACTCTTCCACTACTTTATAACCTATATATCGCCAGCTATGTTGGGTCCCAAGTAGCAGGAGGCGAGCCTGTTGCCACTTACCGGGCACTACTTCAGACTCCTCCTCCTTCGAGAAGTTTTCTACAGAAACCCAATAAGTATAACTTTTTATCCGATAGATGTAGTATACATATATTTACGATAGTAGATAGATATTTACCTAGTATTTATAATATGTGTAGGTACTTACCTAAGTTACTTTGAGCCGCTTGACTAATGTTGTCACTGCAATAGTCTTTCTGAACCATTCTTATCATGTTATCACTCCTCTTACATCTCTTAGAGAGATGTGAATAATTTGGGAGCGACCGGTTATCTTCTATTTGTGGCAAAACATGAAAAAAGAAAATAGGTTATCTTCTATTTGTGGCATAACATGAAAAAGCTAATAAGTATCTACTCGAAATATTTATCATTATTACCATTAGCTACCTGTCTACAATAGTAATATACTTACCAACATCTTTTCGCTCTCCATCTGTTCTTTCACGAACACTTTTCAATAATAAATTTTTCCGATTCATTTGTAAGTTTATGAGTAAACTTTTGTTAAGAAACTCAAATCATATACAGTACTCCAAAAGTAATAATGCGCATAGAAATCTTCGGAAATCTTCGTCATTGTTCGGCAACGGTCGTATTACCCGAGCGTCGAAAGACGATATTTATATAGAGTGGTTAAGAGCAATTTCTCTATGCCTAATTTTATATATTATGTGTTTTGTGCTAAAACAGATTTGATTTACCTGTAACGAAATTTGATTCGATAATTCCATGTAAGTAAATAGCGAAAACGCTACAATCATTGTTGGAGTGATTAGTTTTCAAGTGTCTTACCGAAGTTGGTGTAATTATGGAGGAAAAGGTTTAAATAACATAAGGTTTTATTAGAAGGAGAAAAAAACGTTTTCAAATAGAGGTTTACATAAAATATAATCAAAATCTCAGTTCAAATTTGTTTACAGCACTAATCATTCCAGAAAAATAATACAATTATAAAAAAATTAATCAGAATCGAGGAAGACCTCTATTCCCGACATCGCAGATTCATCAGAAGTTTCATTATGCTCTTGTTCATTTACACTTTCCTCACTGCTATCACCTGTGTAAATAATCAGTTTATCGGAATAACTATCGATTCTTGGCTCAAATTTTCTATATTCATCTTCGCATTGAACCGCATGATCAGAAACTTTTTTCCATTCTTCTGGTCCTATTTTATTGATTTTTTCTAATATAGCATCTTTAACTGACGTCACAGTCATTGCAATATTTCTCTTGGCCACGTGTTGCTTTATTTGGGACCAAATATTTTCAATAGGGTTAAAATCGGGATGATATGGTGGCAATCGTATAATTTTATGCCCATGTTCCTCCATTATACGGTCAATGGCAAATTCTGTGTAATTTTCTTTGTATCTTTGTATAATTTTATACAAATCGGGTTTCAGTTTCTTTGGGTCATGCGGAATGTTGTGTTGTTGTAACCAAGCTGTCATTTGTGGTTTAGATGTGTTTGAGTTTGGTGGTTTCACAGACAGCTTATTATGATATGGGGCGTTGTCTATTACCAACACACTATTAGGAGGCAAGTTGGGAATCAATTGATTGCGTAGCCAAGTTTGATAACGTTCCGCGTTTATTTCTTTATGATAGTCACCTTCTGAGTCGACACATTTATGTAACATTAGAGCCCCTGGGACGAAGCCTTTTTCATTGCCTGCGTGTACAATAATTATTCGCTCTCCTTTGGAAATGGGTTGTTTGATACCTTTTTTGTTGCTATCTTGCCAAGTTTTACCCTTAGTATGTGATGTGTGCACATACGACTCGTCCATAAATACTATGTTTCTACCAGAACTCCTCAGCTGTTGTATTTCTCTGAGATATTTGATCCTTTTTAGGCGTATATCATGTTTTTCCATAAGTAATTGTCTGTTATTATCAGTTTTCAGAAACCTAAACCCCATGTCTTTCAAGATCAACCTTAAAGTCTCGGCACAGCCTTTGAAATTAATAGCTTCGATCAACTTTATTCTTAAATTATTTACAGTTGGGAGTTCTTTCAGCGTCAATTGAAAATTGTATATCATATTACGAATAACACAGTAGTCGAAATCATCAAGTACCAGCCGAAATCTACTTTTAGGTCTTCCTTTTTTCGGTGTAGAAAATTTCTTTGATTGATTATGTTTTTTTTCGTTTAAGATATTACTCAAAGTTCGTCGCGAAATTCCTGTAGCTTTTGTAACACGGTCTTGAATTTTTTTAAAATAACCATCATGGTCTCTGTTGAAAACATTGGCTTCATTTAAGAAATAAAGGTACACATTAAATACCATTTGCCGTGCTTGTGAATTAAGCGGTTTTCCACGTTTAAATTTATCCATTTTGGAAGAATTCGTCTGAAAGAAAATGGCATGGGCAGAGTTAGGTATATATTTTTTATGCATGTTTATCTATTTATTTAATTTAAATAAATCTCATTTTTTAAATGTTTTTCTAGTACTTAATATGTATTTAATGTAGGTATTTTATTTTTTTAATATTAAAAAAACGTGAAATATGTTATTTATTTTCCTTTTTTCAAAATATACTATTTAAATCTGAATAAGCTAATTAATGTTGAAATTATATTTACCAAGAAGGGTGTGTAATAGCAGCTCTATATATTTCCACAAATAGAGAACACGTGCAGTCACTACCAATATATAAAGACGACTGACAGACATTTCGCTGACCGGCGACAGCTGCCGAACGCCCGATTTGTTTTCGATTGTGCACACATGATATTGACTCCTATCTCTTTTAAACAAGGTGCAAAATGCAAATGCCTTGTTTAGGGCTCTTACGATTCCATGATTCGAGTGTTTCCGGGAATACGACAATTAGCGAAGATCTGCATGTGCATTATTAATTTGGGAGTACTGTACATAGGAACACAATTAAACTACATCAATACAATATGACGGTACACTGTCTTGTGTCTTTGTTATTTTTTTTATTGCACAACAATAATATTACAACGTTTCAATAGATGAGATCAATCGAACTGACTAGGCCCGCTCCCCTCTCCGCCCGCTACTCCCGGCGGCGCGGCGCGTGCGGCGCATGTAGGTATAATCCGACCAAGACCGCGAGAGACTGCGTGAGGTACAACGATCGTGGTCGGACTATAATCACTGAATACGATCTCTGAGCCACGCAGTTCGGCAGTTATTAGATAATTATTCCAAATTAAGTAGGTACATTAGCAATAAAATGTGAAAATCTCGCGAAGTTGGATCCTTTTTGTGTATTAACTTAAAGTTTAATATGATTTTATTCAAAACTGCAAAAACGATTCAAGTTCTCAGTATCATTTACGTTAATATTTAAATTAAGAAATTATGTGCAAAACAATATTGCAAAAAAGATTCAAGGTACGTTGGATTGTTTTTGTAAAACTGTATAGTAATTTTTCACTACACATAAAATTATTCAAAAACGATCCACGTCACTAGAATCTATTTAGCAAAATTTAGCGGGGTCAAATTGGTTGATTTAGAAATATGCATAAATGATCTTCGATAAGTTTGTCTACTTAACCACACTATCCTAAAAAATAGAATTCTTGATTTCTTACAAAACTTACATTTGATTGTAATTTCAATAAATTGCAATAAAAAATACAGGGTTTAAAGAAATAAATACCTATTCAACTAAAGTTTTCGATATAAAAATAATATTTTGTTTAATATTCATCGCCAAGATAGAATATTAATGATAATTTTATAATTATTAAGCCCTGAATCATTGTTTAAGAATTAAATATTACGTATTTCTATATTTCATGTGGTCTGAATCAATATAGTTATGTAATTGAATGTTATTTGAAAATGAGTTAAAATGATTCATGACTTTTGAAACATTTAAGCAAAATATTTTTTGTAATATATTTTATGTTGTATAAAAAGCATAATTGTTCCAAGTAGTATGAATCATTATAGCAATAATAATTAATACATGACAGGGCAACCTAATAAAATGCAAAAATGATTCATATAGCTTGAAACACTTATGCATTTTAAAAATTGCTCTTGACATGACCAGCTGTGGGTTGGATCATATGGACTTTCGCCAATTATTAAGATAGAGTTAAGAGTCTTTGATATGTTAAAATATACCTTATTTGGACAGCATAGGTCAGAAAATCTCGAAATAGTCAAGGTTGTGGATTGGATCATTTTTGCTTAAATCGGTCCAAATAATAGTTTGTTTTATTGTGTACCATATAAATCACTTTTTTTTAACCTAGCTTTAATCAGTATTCATTAAACTTAAGTGTTGTTAAGCTCTTCCAAATGGCCTTGCAAGGAACACGGCTCCAAACAAGGCCAATATTATACATCAGTCGTTCAACTTAAAAATAGAGTTGTAACAATTGAATCGCTTGTTTCCCAAACAGCACTTGTCCTAAACTGGTTTTTTACAGTAGGAACAAAAAAGTATTTTGTGATTTTTTTTGTGGGAAAGGTTAGTGATATTTTATGTTATAAATAAACAAACGACATTTCTACATAAGAAAAGTTAAAAAACATCAATGTAAAATTTTATTAACTAATTTTTTTTTAATTCATAAATATTGGACATGTGCTATTTGGTAAATAAAAGTGGACATGTGTCATTTTGTCAATAAATTGCAATGGTATTCATACAAATTTAAAGGATAATAATATTAAAATAAAACCATAGTAGGGTGAAGGACCCAATTATCAGCACTTTAAGAGTTAGTCCTAACTTAAGCCCGTTTATCACATTGAAAAATACTTTTTCACCCATTATGACGAGTTTTCTAGTTTCAATATTCAATCAGTAAGGTGATATTTTAAAAAAATAAGTTTATGTTTATCCAATTTTGTTTTATATAGGCAAGAGTAAAAAATAACCATCTCACCATTTACTAGCACCATCATCACCAATTAATAGCATAGACTGAGCCAATTAACAGCACTGTGCTATTTGTATTGTAAAAATATTAAATAAATAAATGTTTGTTAGTATTTATAATCAATTTTATTGTTTATTTTAATATAAGTAGGTACCCTGTAAATAAGAATTAAAAAAATATTTTACTTATTGATAAACCTATCAATGTTTAACATCTTTATAGTTAAAAATATTTTACTTATAGGCTAATTGTAGGTATCTTAAAACTTATCAATGTTTAACATCTTTAAAGTTAATAATTTGTTTAGACTTAGTTAAATCTCACTATAAAGTTTGTTACTTAATAATATGGTAGGTAGGTATTACTAATACATGGTAGGTACAACCATTACATATCAACCCATATGAAGGCCCACTGCTGGGCACGGGTCTCCCCAGTAGAACCTACTAGTATGTAGATCCTGGGGGTAATTGCCATAATCGCCACGCTTGGCGAGCGGGTTGGCGATCGCAGTAAGGCTTTAAGTACGCAGAGGACGCTGCTGCCCGTCCTCCGGGGTGAAATATTATTACAACCATTAAGGAACATAAAATAGCACTTGATAAAGTATAGCAGTAAGAAAATTTAAATAAGACTAAAGACATAATATAAGTAAGAAAATTAAATAAAACGGAGTAGCTCTATTTCTTCAATCACTCCTAATCCTCAGAAAGAATCTTCTCTAGTTCTATTAAAGAGTAAGTTCTCTTTCTTCTATTTTTGATTAATTTATCCAGTGGGTCACTAATTTGGTTGTTTGTTGTTTGGCCAACTTGCGAAGTTCTGAGTACGTTTGGTAAATTCAGTTTGATGTTGGAAAGAATTTTGATTTTTTTATTTGGAGGAAACATAGGCTGCTCTTCAGCTTTTCTTTTCTGAATATTAGACTGCGGTTCATTTTCAGGAGAGGATGGCATATTATTATCATGAATCATAACTTGGTGATTAATAACTGTGTGGTGGTGATTAATAAATGTCTCTTCTGTTTTGTTAGCTTTTGTCTCTTTTATTATGTTTTCATTTGTCTCTTGTAGTTGGTTTTCCATTGTCTCTTGTATTTTGTTTTCTTTTGCCTCATGTATTTTATTAGCTTTAATCCCTTGTTTTTTAGTAGCTACAGTCTCTTTCGCTTTTTTGTTTATCTTATTTCTAGTGGTTTCTACTTTCACGTTATTTTTTTCTTCTTGTTTTAGCAATCTGTTCTTCTTACGAGTCGCCTGTTCTTCTTCTTTACGTTGTTTAGCAATCAATTTGTCGTTTTCAGTCTTTTGCCATTCAGAGGAAGTAAGAACGAATGATGATCTCTCTACATTCTTAACGCCTTTTCGTTCAGGCGTTTTTTCCATAATCAATACGTCCTGTAATTTGACTGGAGTTAATAAATATTGTTGACTATCAAGACATACCAATGGCGCACTTCCAAGACAATCTTCAGTATTGTTATTAGATGGTTCATTCGTGCTAGTCGCTTGCATTTCATCTACAAAATCTTCTGCTAATATTACTGGCAATTGATCTATACGGAGAAGTTCAACTGTTTCGTAATTTTCAATTTCGAAAACAGCTTCTTGGGATGTAGAAGCATCAGTTTGATGATTTTCAAAATAACAACAAATCTTCTTCAAAATCTTTTCTGTTTCTGTTAGACTTCCAAGCGGCGTTCTTTGCAAAAATGCAATTTTTTCTTGCCCCACAATCCTTTCTAAAGTTTCATGTGTCATAACTCTATTTATATTAGGATTTTCTTGTAATTTTGATTTGTCTTCTATTGGTTCTTCATTATATTTAGTTCCTTTACCCAGACATTTTTTGAAGTTGATGGCTTCAGAGTTCCAGGGACATAAGCCAGTAGTCCTGAATCCATTTATCACCGTTGAATCTTTGACACCAACCTCTAAAGCCTCCTTAAGGACAGGTACAAAATTATTCTTTGTGAGATTCTCCAAAGGGTGATCTCTCCTCCATTTCAGGACACTTTCCTTCCATGCATTTTTGAGAGGTCTAAAGGCTGACACATCAGCTGGCTGTAGTATCCGTGTGGCGTTGGGGTATAAAGCAATCAAAACAATCTTCAAGTTGCTGCACAATTCACTTACTTCGAGACTAAGATGGGTTTTGTGTCCATCTACAAATAGTATGACGGGAAATGTTACTTTTTTTTTGGTAAGGTATGGATGAAATACATTTTTGATATAATCATAGAAAAGTTCACTTTTCATCCAGCCGGTATCACTCAAACCAATGCCCCACTCATTTGGAACAGATGATGTTATATCCTTGGGAAGCCTCTTGTTGGGAAACACAACTAGTGGAGGTGTAATATCTCCGTTGGCGCAAAACGTAAACAGGACAGTAAGGGATGTTTTAGCTGCAGCGTGATCAACTTCATACACGTCTCTTTCTCCCCGTAATGAAATAACTTTGCCACTTTTGGGACATAGCTGAAAGTTAGATTCGTCCCCATTAAAAACACGAGATGGGTCCTGTAAGGTGTCAAAGTAGTTGTTTTCCTTAAGATAAGACTCAATTTTGTGGAACCATCCTTTGATGTCTTTTTCTGATACATTAGCACTGGCTGATGTTACAGCTTCGGCAGTGCGTTCGCTGAGTTCTGGATGACGGCGCATAAAAAGGTCATACCATTTTTTACCAGGTATGTTGTCTTTAAAGGGGTTATCTCGTCCTATCTTCTTTATGAAATTTGCTACACTCAATTGTAAATCACTCTTTCTTTTTGGAAATCCCTTCCGACAGCAATCTACAACCCACTTAACTAAAACTCTCTCTTCTTCGTTCGACAATACTGGATCAGGGCCTGGTAGATCCTTGCACGGCTTTCTTAACCGCGACTGGATAGTTCCTCTAGGGACATTGAACGTTTTTGATGCCAGTTTTTTGGACATGCCCGTTTTGACTGCATCCAAGGCTTTTAGTAAGTTTTCATTTGTGTATTTTTTTCTTTTATTTGGTATATTTACTTCCTTTGGTTTCATAGTAGGTACTACCTACCTAGGTGGGTCTGAAAAAGGAAAGATGATGAAATGCTAGGAGAACCAAATTATCAGCATGCTTCTGATCCAATTAGCAGCACTGTGCTGACAAATGGCAAATGCAGTTTCAGCACCATGCTAAGATTTGGATTCCGAAGGTATATTCTACTTTTAGATATAAAAAATGAATTCTATACATAAAATAAACACGGTTTAAAATAAAAAATATGGAATAAGTATTTACATACTATTTTCCATTTATCAGCACCAGTGCTGATAATTTGGAATTTCTAAAATATTAGATCCATATCTCAGCACCACATTCTTTACCAATATATCACCATAACCTCAAATTCTTCCTTCAAATTATCGTCATAAACTATCTAATAAATCAGAGAAATCAAAAGCTTCAGTACAAAATATCTAAAAGACCTAATATAGTATAAAATCTAAACACGTGAACTTACCTTCGATCACAAGAAACAGGCACAAACAGGATAAGCGGCAGGACACGAACGTTTGTTCACAAAATTTTCGAAATTTTGACATCGTAAAGTATGGTGTTGCCAGTAGTAAGATTCCAAATATATCTATTTATTTATTTTTTAAAGTGGTAGCCCACATTAGTTAGTGAAAACCTTATGATTTTACTATTTATTCGGAGTGCTGATTATTTGGTGCAGTGCTAGCATTTAGGTTAGTCACCCTATGTTTAAGTCTTTATTAACAAACATACAATACAAATTTAATCATCCTCTAGTTCACATTCAGCTTGTGTTGTGGGCCATGTCAAGATAATATTATAAAAATCTTGATGAGTATCAGGAATGTAGCTCATAAGCTTTTTAATATCCTGAATTTTCTTTGCATTTATGGGATTCACAGTTTCATATGCTTTTCCACATGTCAACTGCACTCTATGGGCAATAAGTAGTTTGAAAGTACTTCTCACAGGGTTATTAATAAATTCATGTGCTTGGATAATACCAGGCCTTTTAATTGAATGTCTAAACTCTTTGAAGACAGTGGGCTGAAAATAGATTTTCTGTGATCTGATGACACCTCTACCTTTGGTTTCCTCTGATATTGCCGTTTTAGTATAATATCTTGGCCACCATTTCTTAAAGTCCAAAAATAAGTCCCCATCATTTAAAACCTTTACCTCTAATCTGCCTATTGTTTTTACAGAATTTGATATTATAGTAACATATTCCATTGGAACGTATATTCGGTCACATTTTGATAGGCTTCTTTTTATTGTACCAAAATCCCTGTCACAAGGGTTATATGAGTGACCACGCACAGGGAAATACTGCCTTACATTTTTAAAACGGCCAGTATCTACCAGTGCAGCACAATATCTGATCATTGTATGATTTTTATTTTGACCAGTACACCCATCAGAGAATAATCTTAAATTTTTTACTGTTTCTGGTATATAGTTATTAATATAATCATGAATCATTGAGCATACGTCATTTGCCCCTTTTTTGGCTATACCTTCATGATACACATAAGCCACTGATTGCCCAGTCTTAAGATTATGAACTAAAAATACATTAACCCACAGCTGTCTTAAGTAAAATACATCCTGCACCGGTATGTGGGGGAGAGGCAAATTCTGCATATAATCGAAGCAGAGTCCCACCATATCATCCCTTCGTTCACACAAATCTTTGGTGTTTTTTATTGTAGTATAAAATTTATTTGCTCGTGCTTTATGCACTTTCAGGTCTGTTTCGGCTTGCTTTTTCACACTCTCACTTACATGAGAGTTGGATATAGTAACATTTAGCTGTTCACATGTTATACAGGTACCTGTGGTCGCCCAAAGTGAAGATCAAAATACTGTTTAAAAATAGAGTAGTAACGGTTGTATGGGACATGTAATCCAGGATACTTAGTTTTAAAAGAAGTATGCATCTGTTTTATTGTCAGTCTAGGATCCAAGTAAGTATATGTCTTGTTTGAGTAGTGACTTTCATGAGTGGGGTAACATTTTATGTGCTCTTTAATCTTCTCAACTATTTCTTCTGCAGTTGAATGATGAGTGTTCCCAAGATTTTTTCGTTTCGGAACCTTGCCAGCTCTTATGAGAGCCTGTAAACGTCTAATTTTTGACTCCTTTATGTCATAAGTGTTCAAAAGTGTAGTTTTACAAACCTTATGCTTCACTCCATTAGCAGCAGGTAAATGATACACAAATGAGGCAGACCGAGGTTTCGGTTTCTGTGAATTGTCACGCGGTCGGTGCCTTGCGATTTCTGTTTTCGTGATTAATCCCAAATGACCATCTTGTTCTATATTCGTTTCATATGAATAGTATTTCATAAACTCCGATTCCTGGTCATCCAATGTTAGTTTTAGAGAGCACTTGTATTTACAGCCAGTAGAACAAAATCCTTTTGATGTACGTCTCGGCACATTGCGTCCTGATGACGAGGTGTATTCCATTCCTGTGACACGGGCTCTTTTCTTCTTGTTTTTCTCGTATTGATGGGGATGTGATATACCTTTTTTTCGCTTCCTAGATGTATTTGAAGCTGTTGCAGTTTGTACAGCGGTAGATTCGGTTTCAGGATTCATTATTTACTTTTAATTCGTAAGAAGGTTTATATAATAAACAGACCACAAAGAAAGCATAGAAAATGCCGCGAATGAACGGTTCGGCTGTCAACAACATATCGCACCTCCGATAAAATACTGTTATAACTCAAAATGTTCAGAATAAATAAAAATGTTCGACTTATATACATGTTATATATCTATGAAAAGCTTGTAAAAAGAGTTATTTGATGAAGTAATTAATTATTAAATATTAAGTTTTTTTTCGTATGTTTTTTTTACTTGTAACTCTATTTGACTGAAAAAAAGAAAGATAAATGAAAGAAAATCCTGTATCCATGTTGTAACATCTTTATTTATATCAAAATAAACAATTAAATTCAAACCTTTAAAAGAAAAATTAATAGAACTCTCACCAGACTTAATTTTTACATCTTTAAAATGTACCTACAAACGCTTAACTTATTTGAGATCTATATCTTGTTATCACAATCAACTATGACATCAACTTTAATTGACGACAGTAAATAATATAAAAGAAAACTAGTATTAAAATAAAGTAGGATGAATTGTAAAAAAAAAGAAACAAAAATAACAATCACAAATCCCATACTATCATCTACACAAATAAAATTCGGTATTTTTTGGTAGTTTATCAGTCTCATAATCACTACTAAGACATCAAGGTACATACTGTACTTATAAAAGCTAACTAAAAAAAGGGATTTCAGACGAAACAGGAGGGCAATACGATAATATGACCCACCCGTTCCATCAATAAGTAAATTTTTAATTTGTCAAGAAACCTAAAACAATAATTTTAGGGTACTTGACAAACATGTTGATAAAACGGCGAATAAAACTGGGGAATGTGATTACTATGAACCAAACTTATTAAATCATTTCGTTTTCTTTCAGTTAATGGTATAGGTCCAATATAAGCAGCCTTTAACTCGGGTAATATTTGGGGGGACTTACGCCAAATTTTAGTCTCTAAAAATGTATCATCGCTATAAGATTTTTTGTAGTAAACTACATCCGGTGTTTCTTTGCAATATTTTAAAATTTTTACATCATTAATTTTCATATTGCCAATAGTCATTCGCATATTATTCATTAAATCTTTCAAAGATTTAAAATCATTAAATGAAAGTTCATTTACGTTGTATTGCTCGCCAGTCTTTTTTGCTGACCGTATGATTTGAGCGTATTGAGACGGTACATAAATTGGGCCTGATTTAAGGTTTCGTTTAACGTTTTTTTCAATAACTGAATGGACTGAGTCCCCCTCGTTTTGTGTATGACCAGATACTAAATATTTATGAGTGATTGAATCAATATTTTTATATTTTAAGACACAATATACATATAGCGCTATTATAAATTTATTTTTATTTTGCCCTGTACAATTATCGGAATAAAATATGAAATTATAATTACCATCTTCAGTGTGTGAACAAACAACTTTTTCTATATATTTCAATAAACAACTGCCTATCTCATCAGATCCTCGGTTACCTGCACCTTCGTGCCAGAAATAGCATTCGGTTTTTTTGTTTTTTATGTCAGTTATTGTGAAGTTAAGACAGTTCAACTTACTCTTATAGTAGAATACGGAAACATCTCCCTTTGGTACAGGTAACACGGCTTGCAAATCATACACAGCCACTATATTATTCTTGTTAGAGTTATTGTCTTTATCTACTTGTTTCTCTTGACGGGACATAACTTTTTGCTGTTGGTGGTGAAGATATTTTTCTTCCAATTTAAGTTTCTCGTCATCTTTTGCATTCTCGTAGGCGACACACAATTCACAGCGATCCTTTTTGGGTGTAAAGAATCCTAAATTAAACTCAGTATTAAATATTTTCGCATACATAACATAATTAGCATAAGGTTCGTTCTTTTTAATGCACTCTTCTTTATAGTCACGATGTAAATCTGATATAGTCTTCCCACCCTCTATAAATTCTCTACTAGTTTGATTTCGAAGATAATGGCTTTCAATACGTGGTATTGAATGAATATGGGTACGAACGGAATCTTTGACGCCTGCAGGCAAATTGTGATGGTTTGTATGTTTTCCTCTCTTATCTTCTTCAATAGTATTTAGCGAAGTTCTTTTGGTAATAACTGTATTGATTACTCTACTATTAATATCTAAAGTATTCATGAAATACGTCTTACAAACTCTTATCTTTTGTCCCATTATATTAAAATAAAAAGCATTATTTAGCATTCTTCCTTTTTCAGTTGTCGTATACCTATATTTTCTATTTATCACAAACATACATTGATTGATAAATTCTCTTTGACGTGTAATATCTTTTAGCCCCCAATATTCTTGGAATATGTGTGTTCGCTCATTCTCAGTTATTTTGTTACTACATTTCAGCCTACATTTATCTCCACATGGTGATTTAATACATTTTCCTCTCATTTGTACATTTTTGACAGTAACGTAAGCGGCGCCACAGTTTCGCAGAATTTTAGATTTATTTTGTTTCCATTCTGATGGTTTAGCTAATCGTTTTCTAGACTTTAAATTGGATGTACTCGTCAAATTTTCAATAGGGGTTGTTGATGGTAATAAAGCCAATTCATCGGCAAGATCGATTTGCCCATTGTCGTTCAAATCAGACTCATCAGTATTATCTTGAGGTTGAAGCTGTCCTGCGATAAAATCGGGGTCTCGCACCGAGTCATCACTATCTTCGCCGGAATCTTCATCACTTGACGAAGTGGAAGAAGAGCTCGAATCAGATGACGAGGAAGAAGAACTGGACTTGGAAGGTGAAACACTAGTTATTACATTTACGTTTTCTTTTATCACATCATTTAATTCAGAATGTTTAATATTATGAGAAGGCCCAATTTGCTTGTTAATAGACATTGATGTATTAATTGAGGCTCCAAAATTTTCTGTAATAAAAATTAATTATTAAAACACTTAGCTTTTGTTTAACCCGTACATTGAAAATGCAATCAAACGATTTGATAAGTACCTTTGTCGCCTTCAAGCTCAGTTATAGTATTTGAATTATCTAGTTCTTTATTATTGTAATTAGAGGTACACGGATCTTCTGTAAAAAACAATAGAGATAAATTAACAAAGTACACACTTCAATTATTAACATATATTTTTTATACTTTTTACGTCATAACTCACCAGTTGTATTTTCTCTATTAGAAATATTATCGTCCTTTATGACTAATCTTAATATTGCCTCGCTTCGCTTCATTTTGATTGAATATCTGCGTAATAAGAAGCACTTTTTATTACTAAGTACACAAATTAATATATTCGCTTTTACTTTTTTTAAACTACATAATAAGCTCTTTCATTTAAGCAAAACATTAAATGCTCAATATATTTTTATCATTTATAAAAAACTCAACGAACATTACTTGAACACCATCGTATAACTAAGAATATATTAATGGAAATTATTTAAAAACAGTAGTAATGAGTATTATATTGACATCAAATAACTTGGCAACGCGTATTATAATGAAATTAAAAACTTTTTTTTTTACCTCAAATGGCCTTCTTATGGGTCCGTTCTTTGTAAGGCCAAAATGTTCCTAAGAAGGCCAAACTAAAAATTATCAATGACTTTCTTATATTAATTATAATAAAATAATAGACACTACAGACTAAGTACTGTACTTATTACAAACTTATTATGGTACATAGCAGGGATGTAACGGAGGTAGTTTTATCGGAACCGAAATCGGAATCGGAGTTTTCAAATTTGATTTATCGGAATCGGAATCGAAATCGGAATCGAAATCGGAGGCAGGGTCAGTTTCAGTGGTGGATTTACACATTTTTCAAGTATAGGCTTTTCAATTTTTGCCGCTCTTACCTCTAAAAATTGGAAATTCGTAGTCCATTGGAGACCAATATTTAAAGTGATTATAAAACTTGTACCGTAAAATGGGGTTACTTTGATTAATTTTAAAATTATAATGGTCATAAGTCTCTCCGTTTATTCTTGAAAAATGAGAATAAAATACTGCAATGTCTACTTGAGCTCTAGATTCATAATAAAATATAAAAAAAATAATTCAAATAAAATATTGAGAACAGAAAATCATTAAGGGCGAGCTCAACTTAATACTTGAGGAGCGTCGGAACAAAAACCGATAAATGACGTAAGATTTTTATTTGGGAAATTATAAAAAAACGTTTTTGTCTATGAATTTGTTTTATAGATGTGAACAAAGTATACCAGTTTATTAGTGCTGGCAACACTGTCAGGTTAGCCAAATGCCAATTTAATATCTTTAACCCATTGACTGCCGACTACGTAATATTTCGTAGCTGATGTTATTAGGAGAGGCCAACTACGTGTTAGTACGTAGATGTTCTCTATTGATTGTATAGCAATCTATGCTATTTGGCCTTTCGGAACGCTCATATTCGTATACTTTGGCATCTCAAATAAAACACAATATCAAAAAATAGTAACTTTATTATTTCCAAATATCAAAATTTTAGACACTTTAAAACCAAAAATTAAGCAGTCCACTCTTGAGATCAATATGTATCTTATTAATTATTATCACAAAAAGAGTAATATTTCTTACTAAATCAACCATAATAAACATAACAATACACTTCTATAAAAAAAATTAAAAAAATTAAGCGAATTTAGGATCAGTATGATAAATTTTAAAACATTTGTTAACACACAAGGCTGGTTTTTCAGGACAGGTAACACAGACAAAAGATGATTCCTTCCGCATTTTGTTTTTAGTGCAAACGCGACAGGGTTTAGCTGGAACTGCTTTTTTAGCAGTGAGCGGAAGTTTTTCTAAATAATGAAAATTTTCCGGCGGCACACGAGTCTTAGCCGATAAGTGGCTGACTGAAGCTTGTGGTGAGTTTGATTGGGGTTCCTGTGACGGTGCTGCTGGTGTCTGATTCGACCCAAATGCTACTGTAGGAATATTATTATTCATGCCTAATAGATGTCTTATAAAACCTTCACGAAATTGCAGTAGTCGCATTTTAGAGGTTCGATCTTGAAGGCGAAGTAATCGGTGAGCATTTTGAACATATACTTCAAAAAAGTGTAGCCCTAACTTCTTGTGCCACCGTAGAGTTTTTCTCAGGCATGAATAATAAGAAACCATCTGGTCTCCTCGGTCTACACCTGACATGCCCAAGTTATAATCAGCGACAATATTTGGCTTCAATGAGATTTTTCCATTTTTATTCCTAACTCTCACCAACTGAAGATTATGCTTATTAGATATTACCAGTACATCCCGTTTATCTTTCCATTTACACACAGTAATATCATTGCATACTTTAGCAGCTAACTCTCCGCGCTTCAACTTGGCGTTAGTAACATCTACTGGCAAATTTTTACGATTCTTGCGAAGTGTACCACATATGTATGTTTTCCTTTGGGAAAGACGTCTCGCTAAATCAGGAGAATTATAAAAATTGTCAGCGTAAATTACGTGTCCTTTTTCTAAATACCCTTCCATAAGGTCAAGTACAACTTCCGTGCTGTGTAAAGTGCCAGGCGGCGGTTTCTCACTCTTCCCTTTATAAATACGAATTTTCATAACTATACCAGAGGATTCACATAGTTCGTATAGTTTTATGCCATATTTGTGTTTCTTGTTTTTTATATATTGTCGGAAAATCAATCTTCCTCTCCACAAAACCATCGACTCATCAATACTAAGGTCAGCTTTTGGATAATAGAGATCAGCCATAACATTGTTGAATTTGTCTAAAATAGGTTGTATTTTGTGCAATCTAGATGTAGCTGTGGCGTCGTTTTCGGAAAAATGAAAATTACGTAATAATAATTGAAAGCGGTTTCTGCTCATCAAAGTTCTAAATAGCGGAATATTGTACAATGGATCCAATCGCCAGTAATGACTTATAGTTGGTAGTTGAACCAATCCCATATATAGCAACATACCAATAAATTTGCGCATTTCGTCAATATTTGTATCTTTCCAATATCTAAAGCGGGCATGCTTTTGTACGGGACCTATAGTGCGATGTGCGTAGTTATTTGTAGCTTGCACTAAGGAACGCACAAAATCGTTTGAAAAAAATATGTCAGCCAAAGCAGCGGGTGTAGGTGCAAAGTCAATCTTTATACCTGATTCAGCAGTAAATGCAAATTGCTGGGGTCTAGCAGAACCCATATTCCACTGAAACTCTGGATCACATGACGATTCGACTTCTGTGAGAGTTGCGGCTGGTGGCTGCGGTTCATCGTCAGATGTCGATGTTTCATAAGACGAACTACTACTCTGCGCTCGCTCATGCTCTGGAACGTAATTATTATCTGATCCGGAAGAGAAGTCCTCGTCCTCTGACGATTCTGGTTCATTCAAAAGTCCATCTATTTCACTCGTATGCAACTGACGTTGAAACAATCGCGAATTATGGCTACCGCGTAAAATACGACGTGTTCGGCGTCCGCGCTCCATATTGCAGTAAGTACCTATACTTATCTATCGTCTGACCTCTAGCGCATGCAGCGCGACACTGAGCGCACACGTCGGTAATAGTATGATTGGCGCAAAAAAAGTGGGACGTATATACAGGTTAGAACAGGATAGACAACTATTATATTATTTATTGGGGAGCTAAGATACGTAATATTGCGTATACGCATTATTGCGTAGATAGGCACCACTAATTATTTTTTTCTTGTCTGGGCCAATCTACGCAATAACCCGTATACGCAATAATACGTATTCTGGCGTCCATCAAGAGATAATATATCCGTGAAGCCACCTACGTTATATTACGTAGATGACCATTTGTATGGTGGCTACCGATTATGATTTGAGGGTCCACCTCGGCATTCAATGGGTTAATAAACAATGAGATATTTTAAAACATAAAATGGATTTATCGGTTTTTAACCAGATTAATTGGATATATCGGTATTTAATAAAACGTTTGTAGGATATATCGGTTTTGGTTTGTAGGATATATGTATAGGTATTTGATCGTCACGCACATTGGTAATAAAACGACTTCTTCAGAATCATATGCTATAATTTCTATATTCAAGATATGCTTGCTTTGCTTAGATATTAGTAAATAAAAAAATACAAAATAATGAAAGGAATATCGCAAATAGTTTAAAATGTCTAATTTTAAACTATTTGCGATATTTCTGGTTCAAAACAGTCGCAATCGGAGTCATGCTCATGTCCATCAGCATTTTCTGTTTCTACAACAAGTTCATTGGAACTTTCACATAATAAACTTTTGTACCACGCAAATGTTTCGTCAACTTCCCAATCGGCACCAAACTGTTTCGCCAAGAGAGACTTTACGTCAGCTTTTTTCTGAACACTTAGACATTTATTTAGGGTAAGTAAAGGCAGTGACTGAGGATGTGTCTTTCTTGCTTTAAGAATACTGAATCTTTTTCTCTCCTGATCAGACTCGTTAATAAAATTCCGAAATGCTTTCACTTCATACACAGTTTTAGCTTGTCTCCTTGATCCTCGTCCTGCTATAACGTTATATTTTTTAAGATGGATACGTTTCAGATCCCGTATCCCTTCAATTTTTTTATAATTTTTTTCCAGAGATTTGACATCCTTTACATTCCAATCTTGCCCAAGTAATAAAACATCTCCGTGCATCCTATATACTCTTTGATACTCTTCTTTCTGTGTGATTATCGAAACAGGTCTTAACGACTTTTCGCATCGGCCGAACACACGGTCGGCAGGCAAAAAGCTGTGCCCACGTACTGGGAAGGTCAAATATATCTCTTTAATGTTATCTGGAGATTTATTGACCAGCCAAAACATAAGACAATGTACAATATGTGAATTTTTGTTTTGGCCACCACAGCCGTCACAAAACAGTCGCAATACACGTTTACCCACTAAATTCAAAGAATCTAAGTGATGAAGAAGTGCTGATCCAACTTCAGTGGCCCCTCTTCCACCTTGATCCTCGGACCATTGATAGAAATGTGGGTTCCTTGAGTCCATGCCCACAAAGCAAAGGTTATAGTAGCTAATCTGTCTAGAATAAAAAGACTCTTGAATGGGGGTTTTTGGTAATGGTTGCACCTGCTGTAGATCGAAACAAAAGTTTTCAGAGTCTGGATCATCATTTTTGCAAAGTTTATAGAATGCTTTAGCACGTAAATTGTGGACTCTTTTTTGCGTAATTAGAATATTTTTATCTGTCGAATTAGTGGCCATTTTAATTTTGTTAGATAATAAAATGCACGTACTACATGCGTCAGAAGCTGGATTTTGAACCCTATATTAAAATCACCTGAAAACACTTTTTGAAACATGGTTTTCGTCACTTGATAGTCTCGAGAAACCGAATCATTATACAGTTGTCTTAATTTCCGTTGATTTAACTGACACGATAAATAAATTCTTCGTGACTTCGCCCTATTATAATGGCTTTCATTTGCAGGTAGTTTTCTTAAAAATAGTCTAAGTTTCTCCTTTTTTTCGGCAGATTTTGTTGATTTTCTATCTCCACCTCGTTTTTCTTTTGGAATATTACCTTCAAATACTATTTTAGCAATATTATGCTCGCGGTCTTTTTTCACAGAAAAAGTTTTCATGAACATGGCCTTACATACTGGCCTATTTTTGTTTCCCTTGTCAATAAGGAAGTATGTAGTACTTATTGGACGTGTCCTTTGTTTAGTTGGATCAACCATGCTCTGCCGACGTCGTTCTGGAATGTACGGTGCAATCAAGCGGGTCAAATATATATCTTGATCGACTTTATTTGTATTTTTAAAATACATTTGCCTATTTTTTAATATATAATGCACAGAAATTCTCTTGCATTGCAATTTGGCGGTATCATGTGAACACGGCCTATCAAAATCTATACCCAATGGATCAGTGTCACGATACCTTAAACAAACAACAAACTTAAATTAAAGAATGTAACATTGTTATTTAGGTAACAAGTCAGTAACCAGTAAAATAAAAAAAAACATAATAATAATCTACATTAGGTACAGAACTAAACAATACAGTAGGTACCTGTTCATGCGTTCCAAAGCAGCTCTACGTGGCTGCTTTACTTTTTTTCTTCTTCCTTGGTTTATATCTTCCACAGTAGATACCGCTTCTTCACTCATTATTCTACTACTCGTATTACAATATAAAACAATAAAAGCATCAAATCGTCATATAAAGACTTTATCACAACAGCTGACCGAATGGCGCCAAATGTCCATGTCAAAAAATGTTTTTTTTTTAATAAGCTATCACAATATTGAATTGGCACATAGAATAATATCAGGTTTATCTATGGTTTTGCCATAAAACTTTTTTTAAGGATATGTCTGTTTTTGACGCAACTAAAAGAATGATCTGTGAAAAATGTTATGTATTTATCGGTTTTTATTCCAATCGTTATGCTGGTTGATAAGACTGGTTGGATTTATCGGTTTATGTTCAAATTAGTGTATTTCAAATAGGTTTTTGAAGCATAATTAGCGGTTTTTGAATAGATTTGGTTAACGATGGCTATTAATTTATACAAAAATTACCAGTTGCCATCATAAAAAAAATATTTATCGGAACTGGATTTATCGGTTTTTGTTCCGATGCTCCTCACTTGATATGGGGTTACTTTGATAGCTCTCGTTTTTCTAACCAGACGATAAAGTATCCCCTTACGGGAGTTAAATGCACAAACAAATATAAGAATACATTCAATAACATTAAAGTTAGAGCAATTCAAAATTCGTCGGGGTGTCTATGATTACAGGGGTTACATTGATTAACTATTTTAATATGTATATGGTGTTATTAACACGTTGACTGCTGAAAACACACACGGTTGTGTTTTTACGTGTGCAACGCGTGGGCGGCGAGCACACATATGCTGTGTGGAGCTTAAATCTATACAAGCATGCGCCTTTACGCGCCTGGCGTGTATTTCTTGGCGCTACGCGAGGCCGGGTAAACACAACGTATGTGTTTTTTTTATTCCAACGCCTGTGCGGACTTTACGCAACCCGTGTGTTTTACTTTTAAAACAAAGTACCTTACTTAACTAAATCATAACTATACATATAAATTGACCAATGTAGTTATTTATTAAAAAATACTTTATTTAACAAGGTATGATTTTGTTGTTGTTTATATAAAAACGTTATTATGGTTTCAGTAGGCAACTACTACTTCGGAACAGAAAACAAAGCAAAAAAACAATGTTATCTTTATTACAGATGTAACCATCTTGCACATATTTTCAAAATATTTGATTAGGTACTTGAACACTGACAATGCCCGAGTATTTTTTGTCGGCAGAGTTTACGACCCTACCCAGAACAATCAATCATAGACACCATCGAAAAAAACAATACATTTTATTATCTCTTTATTAACAACTACTTTTTAAGTACAGAAAACAGAAACAACAATAAGCCTTTAGCAGGTGTTTACGGTTTCGACGTATTTTTAATCTTTTGCACGTGTTGAAAGAATTTTTGAAACAATAGGTAGGGAAAATATTAGTTGTCTGAGTATTATTTGTCGGCAAACAAAAGATTTTTATTATGTCTTTGGTAGCGACCACTAAGTAACTAAAAAAAACAAATCTAACAAGTGAAGAGTTAATATTTTTGAATTTCTTTTGATTCTGCCGACGATAACTAATAAACGACACTAAGTTGTAAACCAAACGTCCGGTTCGTTACTCACACATCTGTGGCTGTCACCCAAAGAGCATACACGCATCGGATATCGTTGCGACATTCAGTTCATCTCTTTCTCACATACGGGAGAACCCAAAGTTAAACAGAGAGGGAGCGAATTTCGAACGTCAATATTCCATAAGTATGTGTATGTTTTTATAGTAAAATTTAGATTTTAGATCATTATAGAGTTAAAGTTATTTACATATATGTACTTAGTTATAGCGTTTACTACGATATCGATAGTGTTTCCAACCGTTGTAAACTCCGATGTAGGAGGACCTTAACACACCTGTCAATTTATTTTTACCGAGTGTAAACAGAACATTATCGCAGTAATGAAATGTAAACAAAAACATTCGCACCCTTCCATAAATAATCATGGAACAAAATAGCGTCTTAATTTTAACGCACCGATGATTCCGACGTAAAATCACACATTTTATCATTATAACGGTCGTTTATAATTAGTAGGTACCTACACCTGGATGAACAAGCTTCGCTAGATATTTTTTTTAAACGACTGTTCTAAAAATGAAACATAGCTAGATCATTTTATCGCCGCCGAAACCACCTCTATACAATCGTTGGAGCCGTTGTCGAGATTTAGATCATTTATATATATACAAGAATTGAACACTTGGGCAATTAAGACGAATCTAACAATATGTGAATTGTATAAATCCGTTCAGTGGATTGTGAGATATCAGGTAATAAAGAATATTACATACATACATACAAGATACGCGCGAAAAACATAACCCTTCTTTACAGTCGGGTAAAAAAAGTCGTAAAAGTATGGTTTATTTAACACGAGTGAAAAAGATAAAAATGTGATCCACTGTTTTTATCTATTAACGCCGGCGGTGCGAAACAGACATATAATTTTAAGGATCACTTGCCGAGCGCTTGTAAGCTATCCACACCTCTTTACTTAAAACTTAATTGACTAGCACCTTTTAGATAAATAACTCGATATTTATTTTCTGATTAGAACGAAATTAGTAGATTCACCCAATTAGGTTTTGAGAAAGGTAGAAAAAAGGTTTCGAAATAAAAATACCCTATAATTTAAAGGTTCATTTATAATCAACTGAAAGATCAAAAGAGAATCAAAGATTCGCCAGGGCTACAACCAGAAGTCAGCATAAAGCAGCCGCTCTAAGAGCCACTTCGTATACACAGTTTGTGGCCTCGGCGGCAGGGTGGGGAGCCAAGGTGGTGGACTTGGTCTGAAAAGAGAGTAACATTAAATATAAACTAAAATAATCATATAAGTACTTATGGACTATCTGATTTATCATAATTTGTCTAGCAAGTTCAAATTTGTAGAACTATAATAAATAAAAATATTGTATTGACTTTGGATTAATATATTAAATTTAACAAATGTAATAAATTATAATATTTGTGAATACCTACTCAAAAAATCAATAAGGTTATATAAGTGAAATGACTAAAGTTTTGGATGCTAAATGAGTAAATATACAAATGCATCATAACAGTTATTGTTATGATGCATTTGTATATTTACTCATTTAGCATCCAAAACTTACAAAAAAGGGTTGAAGTACTTATTATACATATGTATTTATATTAGTAAATTAGAAGTTGCATATCAAATTGGGAACCACACCTGTAATGATAATCGTAGGGGGGGGGGGGTAATATTAATTTACTGATCCTTATAAAAATAACTTGTAACTTTAACAAATTTGCCTCATCACCAGGTAGCCCTCCGTGCTAGAGAGGCGGTCCATCTCCTTTATTATTGTTTTTGTGTTCTGTAAAAATAAAATGTGAGTGGTATAGGTATATTTTTAACATAGGTTATATCCAATCCAAATAATAATTACAGACAAAAGATCTTACTTCGAGGAGCTCACTGAGAACTGAGGTACTTGGGTATTTAATTGTATACCTTCTGTCCCCTTCCCATCTGTGTATACTGACAGAGACACAGAGACTGTGAGGTTTCCTTTATCCCCTGTGTCCTGGGTCCCACCACTGCAGCACACCAACCGTCTCCACCACGGCCGGCGCACGGTGGAACGAAATTGAACTGTAGTGGACTTAGGAATTAAAAAAATGAAAGGCTTTGTTTTTAAAAAAAAGTAATGCCGATGCAATCTACTATCAAACACAAGAAATAATTGTTTTACGACTTTTGTGTTTTACCGTTATTTTGAATGCTACGATTTATTGAACGACTATTCGACGAATACGACTATTCTGACTGACGTATTTCGATATTTTAAACTTTATGGATACAGTGCTTCGCGATTTTAAACTTCGATGTTCAGTAATACAGTCAAGTTTTTTTTGTATGGAGAAAAACATAATTTGATGAATAACTCAAAAATCTCACGTTTCCTCAAAATATGGTTTTCAGATTCGAGTAGTACTATTTTTTTGCCTATTTTAGCATATAGTCTGATATTGCGATTTTTTGCGCTTTCGGAGATATATGTCATTATATATTTTTTTATATTCTCTATTCCACACCACCTAAGAGGTAGAGAACTAGGCGCGTTTTTTTTATCGTGGTATCCCCAATAGGCCTAGTCCACTACTACAAACTCACCATTTAGCGTTTTCATAACTTATACGTATCATAAGTATTATATCACAAGTTTTCCTGCTCATCACCATCGTCAATAAATGTATCCGTACTAATCAACAAACCCTTTGCTTCTTCCGAAAGATCTTTATGTTTCCGCACAAATTTGTTACACAATTTCGAAATATGTGGGTCAGAACTAATTAATAAATTATTCATAATATCTTCATTGGTAGCCTTTCTACAGAATTTTCTCGAATGATGCGCACGATATCTTCTAAAATCTTTATTTCGAGCTTCAGCGGCTTCTTCGGATAATTTCCCAATAGGCACAACACACAGATTATCTATGATAGCTGCTCCGTGAGCAAGAACTTTATGAACACTTGCAGGCATGTAATACCAATGATACAAATCAACATACAATTTCATGGTTTCTTCGGTATATTCTTTAAACTGAATTGTATTTATAGGGTGTCCTGAAGAAATTGCCTCTAAAATAATTTTAAAACGTTTTATCAATCCCTCATTGACTCCTGTGATCGAAGCTGTAATTTCTGAGTTTTCAAAAAACCTCCTTGCGGTATTGCCATCGTTGGTCGTACCATGACCCTGTTTTACGACATCAATCAATAGTCCTGTTCGAGATTTAAACTCTTTCTGAATATTCTTTTTCTTGTCTTCCATAATAGTCCTGGAGTCACCCTTTACAGTCCAAGTCTTTAAATCTAATCTATATGCTATATGAAGAATGCATTCCATAAATCTTATCCAAATGTGTAATGACGATAAACCATATTTGTATAAGTCATCATCAACTTTCTTCGCTGATATTAAAGCCAAATTATTCATTTCTGTTGGTGTAGCTTTGCACAAATCGCACCTTTGAGATGACGTTTCACAAAGAATGGATGTTACTTTACCGTCTATCATGGTTAGAATTAAGTTGTGCGAGATTTTCACATGTCCAACCACTGTCGCTACTAAATTGTTGATCTCAGCCTCAATAGCATTTTTCTCTTGCAATATGCTAGATTTATTTTCTTTTATAAATTTGAAAAATATTGGACGGCACCAATTCGCCGAGTTAGGAGATTCATTTTCCCAAACAGTCCGATTACCACAAACCAATTTTAAAGGTATTACACTACACATAAAAACACTAGAATCATCACAATCACTGTCCTCTGCGCTGTCCAAATTTATTTTCTGCTTGTAATTGGCCTGGTTTGAAAGCCCCATCAAAACCCCATTTACTAATTAATGTCATTTCCTCAAAAGTCTCTTGAATTGAGGTAGACAGAAGAAGTCTTTTCACAGTAACATCCAAAAGCGCCTGCAATTCGATCTTAGCTATCGTATCAGTTATTGTTATGCTAGTGATAGGTGGATAACATTTCAGTTTTTCGCTTGGAAGAGCGTAATACGAGGGGAAAATGTTCACACTGGTGACTCGTTGGGTATTAGTCCGTAGCGTATTATATTGCCACTTTGTCATTTTAAGAGATGAAAACGAACCTAAAGCTTCATCCGGTAAAAAATCAGATTTCTTTTTTTTAACAAAAAGACAATCTTTCACTTTCTGTACGTCTTGTGGGTTCTTGAGTAAGTGCTCTAAAATTTCAGCAATACCTTCATTCCCATCTTGTCTCAATTTTAAAAGATGTACATCGGATAATTCCTCTGAAGACATAGTGGTCTCATAACTTTCTGAACGTCTTTTTTTTTGCTTAGGGCCTAACTCGGTAAAAGGTTTTCTAGGACTTACGTGGGTCGATGTACTAACAGATGCACATGTCTTCACTGGTGATGGATGTAAAAATTGTGCTGAAGTACTGGGAACTGCTTCATTTCCTTTTTCCATAAATCGCACCTCCGCTCAAATAACGTCACAACTAAAAAAACTAAACTTTTCAGGAAAGACATTTAAAGTTTACCCTGCTTAATTTATTTACTTTTTGGATCATAATTAAAAAACCAACAATTTTAGAAGAAAACGTTCTTCAGCGAGTTATAATGATTTTTTAAGCTCTATAAATTCATGTTATTAGTAATCTGAAATACCTGAAAAAAAATTGGAAAAAATTCGGGTTGTGACACTATATGTACAAAAAATACAAAGTTTTGTTTTAATTTGTTTATTGTAATGACACAAGTATGTTTAACTTATTAGGAAATACAATCAATTTTTAAATATAACGTGTAGTACACACATATCAGACTTTGAAATGTCTTATTAAATAAAGACAATTAAATTATCAAACTTGTAACTGAAAAATAAACAACATCTTATCAAAATTAAATAATCTAGTACTTCAAAACAATCAACAGTTTTATTAAAACTAAAATTAAAACTAAAACTAAAATTGAAAAATATAACAAATTAAGGCACTTATAATTTTCAACGGTTTAACTGAAAAATAAATAATTCTCTATCAAAATTAAATAATGTAGGAACTTCAATACTTATTTAAAATCACAATTTGTAACAGTAAGTCTAATAAAAATTACCTTCTATCAAAATAAAATAATTTAAGTACTTACTTAAAACAATCAACTGTTCAATAACACGAGAGTAGACAGTGTAATAAAAAAATTAAGCTTTAAAATTATAAACTATTATAAAAGTCGGCATAAAAACTAGGAATGTGGTTGTTGTTAAGTAATGTCATTAAGTCATTCTTCTTCCGTTCCTTAATCTCTATTTTAGCAGCATAAACTTGTTTTGGATCAGGAACTATTATTTTCTTATTTCGAGAAAGTAAATTAATTTCTGACCATTCAATGTCAGTGTAAGACGTTTTGTACTTCAAAATATTTGGTGTGTCTTTGGTAATCATCATCATTTTAACTTCAGAAATCTTTAGCTTACTTAAAGTAGTAATACCTAGATCACTAACTAATCTTTTTAAATTAATAAAATCAATATGTGATAGTTCATTTACTCTTAGTGGTTCTCCAGTTTTCTTAGCCTCTTTAATGATTTGTACGTACTGGCTTGGCACGTAAATTGGACCAGTTTTCAAGGAACGTTTTATTTGCTTTTCGATTACCGAATGGATAGCATCACCTTCGTTTTGCGTATGTCCGGCTATCAAAAATTTATGACTAATGGAATTTAAATTACTAAACTTCAGTATTGCATACATGTACAATCCAACAATAAACTTATTTTTGTTTTGGCCGCAACAGTTATCTGAATAAAAAACTATATCAACTGGTTGGTCACCCTCGTAATCATGCAATTCTTTTTCCATGTATTTAAGCAAACAGCTACCAATCTCATCTGCACCCCGATTACCCTGACCCTCGTGCCAAAAATAACAATCGGTAATACTGTTATTTACAATAGTGTCTCCATTGTAACTATCATCTTCTGTCTGTTGCCTTTTCTTCTTTTTTCCCGATTCTTCTGCTTTCAATTTGCTTATCGTAAAGTTCATATTATTTAATTTGCTCTTATAATAAAAAACAGAAACATCACCACGAGGTACCTGTAAAACTGCTTGTAAATCGTATACAGAAACAATCAGGTTTTTGTTTGCCTCTAGGGCTTTCTTATCTTGTTTTTTTTCTTCCCTGGATAAAATCTTGTCAACTAAATGTTCATCATATTTTTTCTTGAGCAGCAGTTTATTTTCAGCAACTGCATTTTCATAAGCTACACATAACTCACATCTATCTTTTTTTGGCACAAAAAATCCTAAGTTAAATTCACCGTTAAAAATACGACTGTACATTACGTAGTTTCCAAAGTTGCGTCCATCTTGTTTACACTCATTCACATAATCTCTATGTAAGTCAGATATAGTTTTTCCTCCATCAATGAATTCCCGTGTTGTTTGTGCTCTTAAATAATGACTTTCAATTTTCGGTATACGTTTTATATGATCTCTTATATCATTTTTTATAGTGCCACCTACAGTATAATGTTTACCGTGTTTCCCTCTTTCATCTTCTTTCAAAAATCCTCCAGTAGATTTCTCTGTTACAGTTCTAATTGTTCTATCATTAATATCCAATCTATTTTTAAACATTGTTTTGCAGACCCTCTTTAGTGAACCTTCAAGCTCCAAGTAAAACGCATAGTTGGCTTTTCGATTTTTCTGTGCTTTGGTAGACCGAAACTTTATGTCTATCTGCTGCATGTGTTTGTGAATGAATTGTCTCTGTTTCTCTAAATCTTTCAAAGCCCAGTAAGAATCAAAGAGTTGAATTCTTATTTCATCGGTAAGAAAAGAGCTGCATTTAAGTCTACAAACTTCTCCACAACTTGGTTTCATTTGTTTCTTAGAAATATTTCGTCCAGACTTCGTTTGATAAGGTAATCCAGAGTTTCGTAAAACTTTTGTTATATTCTGCTTCCATTGTGTCTCTACACGGCGTCTCTTACGTGTATTAAATTTTTCCTGTACTGCAGTCTCGTTTGGTATTGGAGAATTTAGGTTAACTTCTTTGGAAGTTGAAGGCAAGCATTCATCGTTATCTTGATTTGTTTGTTCATTAAGTGACAATAGGACAGATGTAGATGTTGGAGAATTTGTATTAGACGAAGGAGTATTAGAAGAGGATGACCAAGATGAGGATGAACTAGATGAAGATAAACTAGACGAAGAGGAACTTGTAGATGAAGTACTAGATGATCGCTGACGAGAAACTACTAAATTCTCGCTACGATTTTTAGAAGGCAATTTATAATCACAATCTTTAACAGAATCGTCTGTTTCTTCTTCCGTAGATTCGGGATTTTGCAAATTACAGTCTTCATTCTCTATTCTATTACATTTTATTTGTAAGTTGGGAATGTGTGTAGTAGGTTCATTTATATAATAATATGTATTCTCTTTATTTGAGGTGTTACAATTTTCTTGTGTTTGGTTGTGTATCTTCTGCCTCAATAGATAAGTCATCAGTTACTGTGTTATGTTGGTTATTGGGTTCCAGACATAATTACATTATTTTTCTGGATCTGGACATAGTTACAAGTGAATTATGTACCGCCAAACCGAATACCACCTGGGAACAAGATGAAAAAAACAGTTAAATACCTATCTAAACATTTTTTTGATTGGACTAAAGGAAAACAATAATATGTCCCCAGAGAATTCAACACAAAACAATATGCATAAACAGTACCTAACTTAATTTTATACTATTATTATACGATAATTTTAAATTAATAAATCGATAACAAACACTTTATTAATAATCATACTCAAAAACACTAGCATAATTGAACACAAAATAATCAGTTTTCTTGCTGACATATTGTTTTATTTTCAGTCGATTTATTTATGAATAAAGTCAAGATTCTACATAATTCAGTCTAATTATCTAATAAAACGTATTATGCCATCATTCCGATCACATTTACTGTCATACATTAGTATAGGTCAATATTAATGATCAACAAATGTGTAATTTGTATTGTTTCAATCACGTATACTGGCATAACTCTGCATAGGTCAATATTAATGATCAACAAATGTGTAATTTGTATTGTTTCAATCACGTATACTGGCATAACTCTGCATAGGTCAATATTAATGTTCAACAAATGTGTAATTTGTATTGTTTCAATCATGTATACTGGCATAACTCTGCATAGGTCAATATTAATGATCAACAAATGTATAAATTGAACTGTTTCAATCACATATACGGGCATAACTCGACAAGCATCAGTTTAGTTGCAAAAAAAGAAAATAAATTGTACTTACGTCGTTAACAAAAACTGTCTTAATTCGACACAATTCACTTTTACTGAACAACGCCCGTGTGACCACCTCGCGCAAGTCGTAACATGACACTGTTTATGTTCGCCGCGGCACAACTTTCGGTAAACAATAGAACGTCACAAGTGCCATCTAGGGTAAAATAATTGAACTACGTCTATGACGTTTTGTGAGCATAAAGTATGTGATATTCTGATACGAATAGTACAATTAAAGTAATTTAACATTTTATCGAGTTGTGACGTTATTTGAGCGGATGTGCGAAATGTCTTCATAAAATGTGGCCAAACTATTTCCGAATGCAACCACGCACCATAGTTTTTTATAAACACTTCTTCCTTACGACTAGCATTTTCCCATTTTCTATTAACATTATGACAATACTTTGAACAGAACTGTTTTAAACTTTTGTCATCATCATCACTTATGTTAGGTAATTTTATTTTAATAGTGTTATATAAATAATTATTATCTTTCACACTGCCAGCTACTTTCAATTTCACAAACAAATCTAGATTATTAACTAAATCACGAAACATTTTCACAAAATTCACGTAAACCACAAAATTCACAAAAATAAAAATGAAGGTACGAGGGTGGATCGAAATATTCGCGGCCTACCACATAAATACTTGACTTATTTTAATGTAACTGACCTCATTCGATTTGTTTACTCTCTGGTTGTCACATTGTAAAATTCTGTCACAATAGCATTATCTGTTTTTAAATTAGACTGAATTTTGTGAGCCTAAGTGCAGCGTTTTTAAAGAATGGAGAAAATTGAGCAACGTGCGGTCATCAAATACCTGTTTAAAAAAAACTGACTCCAAAAGAGATTCACGAAGATATGTCAACAACATTGGGGGAATCTGCTCCATCGTATACGACTGTGAAAAAGTGGGTTGCAGAATTTAAACGCGGACGAGAGAGTATTGAAGATGACCCTCGCTCCGGCCGGCCTACGACGTCTACGACTGAAGAAAACATTGGGAAAATCTGTGATCTGATATTGGCAGATCGGAGATTGACCATCAGGGAGATTGCTGACACTATTGGCATCTCATACGAACGAACACAAAACATCATAGTCAATGAACTTGGATTTTCTAAGGTTTCTGCGCGGTGGGTCCCCAGATTGCTTTCAGTTGAACAAAAACGAATACGGCTCACGATTTCTCGCGACAGTTTGGAAATGTTTGAGACTGATCCACAAGATTTTTTGGACAGATTTGTTACAATGGATGAAACCTGGGTACACCACTACACCCCAGAGTCAAAACAGCAATCCAAGCAGTGGAAAAAACCTGATGAACCGACTCCAAAAAAAGCCAAAACAATTTTGTCAGCTGGCAAGGTGATGGCGTCAGTTTTTTGGGATGCTAAGGGTGTCATCATGGTGGACTACCTTGCAAAAAGTGAGACTATAAACTCTGCTTATTACTGCACCCTTTTACGTCATTTGCGTGAAACGATCAAAGAGAAAAGGCCAGGACTACTCAGCAAGAAAGTGTTGTTCCATCAGGATAATGCACGCGTTCACACGTCTGTTGAATCAATGGCTCAAATTCGTGATTGTGGCTTTGAATTACTGCCCCATCCCGCCTATTCCCCTGATTTGGCACCTTCGGACTTTCATTTATTCCCAAACCTTAAAAAACACCTTGGAGGTCAAAAATTTTCATCAAATGAGGAGGTTGAAACCGCGGTGGGTGACTTTTTTGAAGGCCTTGAAGAAACTTTTTTTATGACCGGCATACAGGCGTTGGAAACCAGATGGAAGAAGTGCATTGAGTTAAGTGGAGATTACGTGGAAAAATAAAATTACTTTTGTTTATATTTTATATTGTTTTCTTGCTGAGGCCGCGAACTTTTCAATCCACCCTCGTAGTTCGTATGTACTGGTGGGTAACAACGAACTGAATCCTAACTTTACAAAACCCTAAACTACCCTACCTACCCCCATTTCTCGGACTACCTGCAAATTTACTATCCTCTGATTGGCGCACGTCATTATTGACAGTGCATCTATAAAACCGGTTTGACCTTGATTTTAACGTAAACAAATGACGTCACAGAAGTGGTGTGGAATATCAATAGCACGTATTTGTAACAAAGCGACTATATTTTGCATTATTTAAACCAAATTTTCATATTTTTCTACATAATTTTGAAAGTGGTATAACACGGCGAGTAGTAGGTTTACAAAAAAGTCGTGGAACAAAAATGTATTGTATTTTTATGTAAATTCCAAAAATGCCCATACAAATCCCTAAGTCCCAAATTTGCGATTTCGTCCCACTGTGCGGCGGTTAGGGCGACTGAAAACATTAAATTTTTTAGGTTTTCCATTATTAGTTGTTTACGGACGACCAACTATAGGAAATTTGGAAAACAAATCTATCCACAGGAACGTGCCCGGAACCGGACAATTTTCCGGGATAAAAAGTAGCCGATGTGCTATTTAATAAAGACTGTAATCTATTTCTTTAAAAAACAATGGATTTCCGGTTCCGGCTGTCATAAAAGTAACAGTGCGTTAAAAGTGCTCCCGAGTTTCTTAATTAATAACCAGTGAAAACCAGCAAAAATCAATCCGAATTGGCAAAAATCACAACAGCAAAGCCAAAACAATTGGAATTGCGACAAAAGCTGACTAAAATAGGATCAGATTGAAAAATATCACCAACAATACCACAGTTCGGAGGTACCAGAGTTCCTTTCTCATTGTAAACAAATTATCAACTTGACACTTGACGCGTCTCACTGACGTAAACAATCGCAGTAATACCAACTAAACGGAAGAAACATTAACGTTCGGATACACATATACTGATACGTTTAGTTATTGCAGTATGGATAAAGGTATGTCAGAGGAAATGTTGCAACTATTTCAATTAATGAAAATGGAATTAGAAAAACAAACAACAACGATTACACAAAATATAACTGATACTTTACTACGCACTATAAACGATAAAATACAACCATTATTTGAAGAAAATAAGCACCTAAAATCTGAAGTGCAAACATTAAATAGAAAAATAAAATATTTAGAAGATATGAACAGAAAGAATAATATAATACTACACGGTGTCAAGGAAACCGAGAATAATAATGCAGAGTTATTCAACATAATAACGGATATTTTACAAAAAATTAATGTTAAAATAGAAAAATTCGAAATAAATAAATACTTTAGATTGGGAAAGAAACAAGATGAAAATAAAATCAGACCCATTCTTATTTCGTTTACGTCATATCAAAGGAAGGCAGAAATAATGAAAAATAAAGCAAAAATGCCGCATCAAATTATTATTACCGAAGATTTCTCAAAAGAAACTCTTGAACTACGTAAGAATCTACAACAACAACTAAAAGAAGAAAGGGAGAAAGGAAACGAAGCATTCATCAAAAACAATAAACTTATTGTAAAAGGAAAACCAGAAGCCGAAAAGAGAAAAAGAGAAATTTCTATGTCCCCCAAGAACATACAAAAACCTCACTCCATAGAGGGGAAAAATATTATTGCCCCGTCAAAAATGCACAAAACTGATGCATTTGCATTAATGAGAGCCAGATCATTCTCACTGTCAGAGAAACAAACACAACCTCATAAGGCATAGGAATTATCTGACACCGGATCCGTGAAAAATCAAAATTTAAAAAATAATACTATTCTACCAAAAAACAAACAGATCCCCAACACGGTTGGTCACCGCGGGGAGATAGACCGTACCCCCCAAGAGCCTACAGTTAATAAATCCAATAATCCTAACAAATACTACTACTACTCCGAAAAAAATAAACTAAAACAAAGAACAAGACTACATATAGCTACACTAAACACAAGATCGTTAAAATCCCAAGAATCACTACTCGAATTAGAAAATGCATTGGAAACCATACACTGGGATATTTTAGGCTTAAGCGAAGTGAGAAAAGCTGAAGAGAGAATTGAAGAACATGATAAATATATACTTTACTACAAAAACGTAATAGCTGGCCTTTACGGAGTAGGATTTATGGTTAAAAAATATCTCAAAAACGAAATAATAGAATTTCGAGGCATATCGGATAGAATAGCAGTTTTGAATATTAAAATACCTGGCTATAAACAACCATCTTCAATTGTTCAAATATATGCCCCGACTGATATCACCAAAGAGGAAATAAAAAACGATTTCTACGACAAACTTAACGAAATAATGCCAACTTTGTATAAAACAATAATTGTATTAGGTGACTTCAATGGCCAATTAGGAAAGAGAAGAACCAACGAGGACAAAGTACTCGGACCATATACAACAGGCAAAAGGAACGACAATGGACAAAGACTGATAAACTTCGCGTTGGAAAACAACCTACATATCATGAACAGCTTCTACAATAGGAATCCTAATAGAAAATGGACATGGGTGTCACCGAATGGTATGATAAAAAACGAAATAGACTACATTATAACAAATAAACCAAGATTGTTCTCAAACATAAATATTGTTAACCAATTTAACTACAATACAGACCACAGACTGCTTAGAGGACAACTGTATACACGAGAACCAAAAACAGCAAGAAAAACAAATATTTACAATACGAAACCAGTGGCTTTACCAATCTCGGAAAACATTCTAGGGGCCTTACACACTAATCTAGAAACAATTAAAAATCTTAAAGAAGTCCAAGTAAAGTATGACGCTCTAGAAAAGGAATTAAAAGAAACTGAAACTAAACTGAGAACAACACGAGAGGAAAAAGACAAACTAGGTCCAGAAGCAAGGAAATTGATCATGCAAAGAAAAACTTTAATCAGACACAGGAAAAACAACAAAAAAGAAATAGCAAATCTAAGCAAAGAAATAAACCTGCAAATTCGACAACACAGAGAGAAATTAAGAACTGAGACAATAAATTACCATATAGAAAAATCAGGCGGAGTCAAGAAAGCAAGGGTCGAATTAAGAGACACTCTAACTTGGATTGACAGCATGAAACACCACAGAAACAAGAAAAATAATACAAAGAGAATCGAAATATTAGAAGTAGCAACAGAATATTACCGCAAATTATACAACAACGAGGTAATAATAGAGGAATCCAACCAGCTAGTAAATTATGCCAAAACTGACGAAGAAGAGACCCCCTGTATACTGAGAGATGAAATCAATAAGGCTATCAAATCACAGAAGAAAGGAAAAACGCCTGGAGGAGATTGCATATCTAACGAACTGCTAATAGGATCATACAAAGTAACATTAAACACTATCACAGAGATATTTAATGAAATTTTGCGCACAGAATATATACCGCAACAGTGGACTATATCAACTATTATATTACTTCACAAAAAAGGAAAGAAAGATGATATAGCCAACTATAGACCCATCAGCTTGATGTCCAATGTGTACAAAGTATTTTCAAAGGTACTGCTAGATCGTTTAACAAAGACTTTGGATGAAAACCAACCCAAAGAACAAGCAGGTTTTCGTAGCGAATTCTCAACAATAGATCACATCCATTCTATAAAACAAGTAATCCAGAAGTGTAATGAATACAATATTACCTTTTACCTGGCGTTCGTGGATTATAATAAAGCGTTCGACTCCTTAAAACACGCAAAAATTTGGGAAGCCTTAGAAACACAAGGAGTGGAGAAAAAGTATATTCGATTGATTATCAACATATATAAGAACATGAAAGCAAAAATAAGAACTGAAAGAGATGGAGTTTTTTTTCCGATAAAAAGAGGCGTAAGACAAGGTGATCCTTTGTCACCCAAACTTTTCTCAGCTGTTCTCGAACACGTGTTTAGACGTCTCGAGTGGGATAACTACGGATTAAATATCAACGGAGTGCGACTAAACCACCTAAGGTTTGCAGATGATCTAATAATCATTTCTGAAGATTCAAAAAGCTTACAAAAGATGTTAGAACAACTGGTGTTTGAAAGTAATAAAGTAGGACTGTCAATGAATACTGCGAAAACCAAGATAATGTCGAACTCGGAAAGCATCCCTATAATTGTTAATGAAAAAACGATAGAATATGTGAAGGAATACACGTACCTCGGACAGATCATATCTCCAATAGACCTAACAACGAAAGAAATTAACAATAGAGTCACTTTGGCATGGAAAAGATACTGGTCTCTTAAGGAGATAATGAAAAACCCACTCGTGCCACTGAAAGCGAAGAGCAGAATATTTAATTCGTGTATTCTGCCTGTCATGACATATGGTTGCCAAACCTGGAGCTTGACTAATCATAACTTAAATACATTAGAAACTTGCCAACACAATATGGAACGAAGCATACTTAACATCAAATTAAAAGATAAAATAAAACTTGATACTATAAGGAAAAAAACTAGATTAACAGATGTTACTTACTGTATTAAAAAACTAAAGTGGAGGTGGGCAGGACATATGAGTAGGAGTACCAAGGATAAATGGTCTAAGGACATAACAGAGTGGTGCCCGAGACAATACAAAAGAAGGAAAGGGAGACAGCGTCGTAGATGGGAAGACGATATTAAAAAAATAGCGGGACATACTTGGAAAAGACTAGCACAGAATCGCATTCTATGGCGAACTTTAGGGGAGGCCTATGCTGGACAGCAAGACAATCTTCACACACCGGTGTCAAATAATTAAATAAGATTATTATAACTTTATTGTAAAAAGATTGTTAAATAAAGGCTATTATTATTATTATTATTATTATATTATTATAATCTATTTAACACACATCTTTTGCATTTAGAATATTAGTATTAATTATTTAACCCAACACAATAAATAGGTAAATGTGATTAAACTTACCCAACCATTTCCGAAGTGAAGTTTTCTTTTTATGTTTATCAAAACAACTGTTATCAAACAGAAACTTCGTAATGATGACACTTGAACTTTCACGCACCGAGTTTTGGACAATTGACATTGACAAGTAGAAACATGAAACTTTTGCTATAGACTAAAAATACTAAATACACAAAAAAAATGGATGAAGTTCTATGACAATTTTTTCATTATAATGGATAAAAAAGTACTAGTACAGTGATTTTAAAGTTTCTTATGTCTAGATATCGGTCGGACCCACCTACCCAAAGCACAATTTGAGCAATGTAAGTTGTAACGTAAAATAAAAAATATTTTTAAATTTGATATGACTATTGTGATCAAAACTAGGCAGTACGGTCGGTTACTTTAGACATAATCCATACCATAAAGCATAAAAAATACTTGTCAATTGTTATTTTGCAACTTTTCCGCCCGCCAACAAACAACTGTTTGATTTGAAGTTTGTTTTATCGTTTTGGCGTTAAATACAACGTAATGTAAGTATTGTTTTTATCTAACTAATAGATACAATCTGTGTTTAAATTATACCTACAGTATAAGTTTTGATTGTTCACCCTGAGAAAGGTATACCTACTAAACGTCTTGTTTACATCTTGTTAACCTTTCAATTCACTATAGTTACAATAGTTTAACATTTAAAAATACAAATAGCTTCTGTGTATCTTTTAGGGAAGAGGACGAGGACACATTTCCCAGTGGCTGGGTGGCTACGCCAACAGACGCCGCGCCTGCGAGCGCTGCGCCGGGCGCAGAGTGCGCCGGCGCCGGCAGCAGCGCCGGCGCTACCGAGGGCAGTTCTAGCCTGTCGGCCTTGCTGCGCATTGCCATCTGCGCCAGTCTCATAGAGGTCCCGGCGAAGAGGCGCTGCATCAGGCAGGAGGCGCCACAAGCCGCCCCATGGCCCACGCCAAAAGGCAAGGGCGTGGGAAAAAAAACAATAGCATAAACCTTTGTTTTATTTATAGAGCGATCTGTTTATTACGTTATTGTTTACCTACTTACCCAATTTGCGTAAGGTAGTTAAGTAGCTATTAGGTAAGTTTTGTACATCCTATTTGTCATTGTTATGAATAACAAAAGGATCAAATAAAAATCTATTGTAGGTGTGAGTACCTAACTCATAGAACAAAAGCACTTAAATTCGATTTTGTTCTATTGTTTTGAATGCTTCTTCTAATATCTTTATTGTACTATTCTGTTATACCTATGTATTGGGGTTTTGCATTTCGGCCAAAGCTTACTTATGTCAGATATCCAATTGGAATATTTTTGCACGAAAAATAATTATGTGGTTAACAATTGCAACTCTGTTTTTGTTTTCTGATTATCGTATTGCGAAAATACGTATTTATCATTAAGAAATGACGATTTAAAGAAATTTATTGTAAAACACACCTGGTGCGTAGTCAGCACAGGCGTTGCGTATTATTTGCAACACGCGAGGCGCGGGTGCTAGCACTGGCGTCGCACCTACATCGCACACGCTCTGCGTGTTTATTCGCACTCGCGTTGCGTCGCTCAACACGAGTGCGTAAAACACGCACCGCGTGTGGCCGTCAGCACTGGCGTATTATCTCATGGATAGGGCAGCAGTTAATGTGTGTTATTAAATAAAACAATTATGTTAGGAAAATTGAATATAATGCACTTGTAACTTGGTTTATTCATATTTCACAAATGAAAACCCTTAAAACGTATAAAAATTCAACTGTAAACCTAGATAACTTCTCACAACCAGTTTCTGGCTGCTCTGATTTGCACTAAAATTGCAAGATATTTTCTTAACATTAACATGTACTTTAGAATAATCACATACGAGTATCTATATTAATATACGCTACATAGGAACTCAATCAACAGTCTTTCAGTTACTTCTTATAATAATGAATGGTAAACATTTTAGTTAAAGTTAAATTAATAAGAAAAATTTCAAGCTCATAGTTCTTTTACATTTATGTTTTCTGGAAAAATATATAAACCATCTTCGAATTTTGGTTGCGGTAGATACTTTACAATATCACATTCGTCTATTATTGAAACATCATTTTCTACTTCTCTAAAAGTAGTTTTACTTTTCTTTTGGGATTTATACCCAAGAACGACTAACTTGTCCTCGGAATGACTATCAATCAAGCATACATACTGATATGTTTTTTTTCCTTTTGCAGTATGAAATTTTGCTAATATAAATTGCCTAGATTCAGCGACTGGTCTGGAATTGTCATGTATGTTACTTTGGTCCAACGCAACATCCTCACATATTAGATCAATATTATCTACTAAACCAGATTCCACAAAATTTGAGAGCGTAGACGGCCCATCATTTAAACTCGAGAGCATAGACGGTCCAGCTTCATTTAAATCGGAAAGCGTAGGCGGCTCAACTTCATCTATACCTGAAATCGTAGGAGTCTCAGGTTTATCTATAGTGGAAATGCTTTTGCTTGGCTCAACACCTAGGCGTTTCTTTTTACGTGCTGGTTCGGCAGTTTTTCCGAATCGCTGTTCTTTTAAGAACTCTGTTATTGAGTCTCGTACAATTGCTTCTGTCTGTGCTCGACTCTCAGAGGCATCGGGAATTCTCATTAAGACTTTTTCCCTATTTAGAGGATAGATTCCTGTTGCCTGAAAGCCACTCATTAAATTTCTTTGTATAGCAGATGTCCCTTCGTCAGTGTTTTTAGATGTCTGAACTGTATCCATGGACAGAATGCAAGTTTTTAGAAGATATGGAAAAATATCCTTCGGTACCCCTGACGCTTTCGGATTGCTTAACTTCCATTCTTCAAGTACCTTTCTCCATGCGGATTTCATAGGTCTAAAGAAGCTGACATCTAATGGTTGACATAGATGCGTTGAGTTTGGCACAAGACATACAAAACTGATATTATGAGATCGGCATTGTTCTAACACATCCGTATCTAGATGAGACGATAAGTTATCGCCTATCAATACCTTCTGTCCATCGAGCCTATCTGCATGAGGCAAAAAGCAAGTAGTGAACCAGTCTCTAAAAGTTGATGCATCTATCCATCCACTTGCTGTTCGGTTGTACCTGCTGCCACGACTACAACATGGTAACGTGCAACATGGATATCCAACTAGGCCCCTCTCCTTCCAAGTATCGTATAGGTGTAAACTTTTATAAATAACATATGGCGGTAGTAACGCACCACTAGCAGAACCACAAATCATTATGGTTGTGCAACTTTTTGAATGATTAACAACTTTTTCGGGGTACTTTACACCACGTCTGTAGATGCACTTTTTTGTACCCGGATCATCTGATAAATTTGATTCGTCGTAGTTAAAAATGTGCGAAGGTGGCACATCTACTAGTACGTTCTGGAGATTATCAAAATAATTATTGATGGATTCTCGACCGACTGCTGCCCTAGCTCTCTTAATATTGGTGGCAACTCTTTGACCATATCCATTTCTATGCCGCTTCAGAACGCTTAGCGCCCAATCTATACCAGGTATATTATTTGTAAATTTAGTGACATTTCTGCCACGTTGCTCCAAATAGGATTTGGCAAACATTCTTAAATCGTAATTCGTCAGAGGAAAACTCAGCTTTTAATATAGCACTTTCTTCATTGAATGTGAAGACAGGCGGGGCACCAGGCATAGAACCGTGCATGCCTTTGAATTTATTGTAGAGAGTACCAAATGGTATTTTGTAACGGCTTATGTTTAACTCACCACCAGATATAGTAACAAATAGCAGACAAAAATAGTAAATGATCACCAAAATAAAACTCGCATTTTAATGTAAAATTAAAACCAAAGTTTTAACACTTTGCTCTCCTGTTTAAGTAAAATTACTCCAAGTAAATCATGAGTAAGCCAAGAATAGTAAATGATCACCAAAATTATACCAGCGTTTTGATATAAAATGATAATCAAAGTTTTTACACCTTGCTATCCTGTTTAAGTAAACTGACTCCAAAAAAATCAAACCCAAAGAGCCGAGGGTTGCATTGACTTTGCACGTTTTTCAATGCTCACTGAAATTAATGAACGGGAGACGATCCGCGACTCGTGAGGGACGATGCGCGTTCGGCCTGATACAATAAATGTAAAAATATTATAGTGGGGCGGGGGATAGACTGCGCCTTTTCCTGCACTAGTGTGGAAAATTATCTATTGCATGCCTCTAAACTGTGCGATAAGAATGTGTTTTCGAGGGAGTGTATTGAAAAACACATTGAACAAAGAAAAAATAAAACTCTTACAATTTTAATCATCCTTTTTTTAATTATATAAACAAACATAAAAAGTTAGTCCTCTAATAATTAATTAATAACAAATATTAAAATCTTAATAAGAATCAGTCTTCTGTAACAATTTACTGCACAATTAACGCTTTTTTGGCTTTGGCTGGTCGTCCTCTTTTGCGCTTCATGCCAATCGGAATAGTTCTGGCCTCTGAAGGTGGTTGGACGTGCTTAAGCCGAATCGCCAATCCAACGAGATGCTTACAAATGTAATTTTTGAGAAACTTTGGGCAATTGCATGTGCCTTGCAACCAATTTTCCTTTTCTCGGGGCATTATAACTTCCCACTCTCTAAAATGTTGCTCTTTGTATTCGTCAAAGGTTTCCCACGGCTTTTCAAAATTTTTGCATTCTAAATCTAACCCAGCTGGAATTCTGTATGAGCAAACTAGTTCAGTGCTATTCTTTAAAGGCACCTGCTTCGACAGTTTTGCCCATTGGTAACTTTCTGTCCACGTCTTTAAATATACTGTCGGCAGTTTAGCGAACCGTCTCTCAGTATTAGTGATGTATTCATTAGACCAGTCCTTGACTATATCAGAAGCGATTACTAAGAACCGCGCCAAAGGATGACGCTCACGAAGCGTGCCACCATCTTTTATTGTTTTATTAAAGGATTCTAGAGCATTGTTTGTAGCAGGAGTCCCCGGAGATGCGCCCAAATACCAGAAACGATTTAGTATGAGCCACTCGTTTTCAAAGTACGCACTAAAATCGTTTTCTGATTTCCACTTGTCCAAAAATTTTTCGCTGGCTCGATCAAATATTTCCTGAGTTGAGGCACACTGTAAAGCATCAATATCTTGCAAGATCTCTTTTTGGGATTTCTTTTGCACACTTTGCTCTACTCTTGTCTGCATCTTCTTTTTCGCATGCGCCCAACACATTCTTATGACTGTATCTGTTCCAAATGTGGACGCAAAGGCTGTTTGTATAGCCTTCGCTGCGTCACAAACCAAAACTTTACAAGTTAAAGGGTATGAGAAAATTGAGAAAACTGCTTTCTTTAATTCAGAAAATAAAAAAATAAAGTCTTCCGTTCGTTCTGCTGTTGTCACCGCTAGTCCAAATGGGTGAAAATGTTTATCTCTGTCTGTAGTTCCAATCACAAGTACTGGAAATCCTTGCCAAATAAGCTTATACGTGGCATCCGCATGCAGAACAGAACATTGACGTGATAGACCAATTAAATATTTCGTCGTTAACATGAACCGGAAGTTCTGATCTAAATCATCTTCAGAAATTTCATAGGCCAAAACAAAAACTTCGTGATCGTCATCAGGTATCTTAGAGTTTTCTTTTAACCATAACTCAAGCTGTCCCAAGCTTATTACCGATGGCCCGTATTTTTTCTTACGTATGATTTTAAGATAATTGTTTAACTGTAACTTAGTCGGCAGAACTAGTCCATTAATTTTACTTAAGTTCTTCATAATAGATTTAGGTTTCAAACGCAGTTCGAATAGTTTTTCTATTTCCTTTTTCGTTGCCTCATTTATTCCACTAGTCGACCGACAGTAACAATTATCATGGTCGTGACATTTTTCAGTACGAAATAATAATATATCATCACATGATGCGTCAAATAAAAGATAAATCGCAGCAGAACACTGAACTTCAGAACGAACCTTCACTTTGTTACAACGATAGTAACGTTTAACTCCTTCTTCAGTCATATGATTTTTTTGTATTGACCATGTCTTCTCATTTTTAATAAATTCCTCTGCGCTCCGCACAGTTGAAAATTTTCTTTCAAAAACCCAAACTTTATTTTGCCTTCGACGTTTTTTCGTATGCTCTGTGATGTCTTCGTCTTCATCTGATTCCGATGAAGAACCCAACAATGGAGCACACGAACTCGGTCCCGCTAAGTTTTCATTCGCCATTGCTAAGAAGATTGATACCAACACACAGAAAACAAAATACACCCAATAGACGCAAGTGCACGCACGTGACTGAATTATGGGGATCGTGTCCGGGCGGGCGCAGCGCGGCGTTTGCGGTGCGGTGGGAGGGGATTGCAAGCCGGAGACATAACTTAATATGGCATCATAATACTTTATTTGATAATAAGCCTACATTTTATGGCAATCACAGTGATTTATTTAGGCTAAAATAATACATTAATTTGGTCGTCAAGATTTGGTGATCATTTACTAAATTTGGTGGTCGAATACAATTCAAAGTGGAGTCGTGTCTAAAATAGCTGGTACTATTATATTTTTAGACTTTATTTTTCTGGTAGTAAGTAGATATTTTTGGTTACAAAACTAAGGGTATCAAAGCATTTTATGGTGGTCATTATATTTATCCCCTTTTGTAACATACTGAGGCTGCATTGATGGTCATATCTCCGTCAGTGATTTTTTGCAATGCTTCTTCGAGAGTTTCATCAGTATAGTTCTTGTAGTTGCGAGTGCCCGGCGCTTTTTTATAGTTTCGTACCATTTCACCTATAAAAAAGGGTAACTTTAATAACCAGTACATTTTACATTCATGTTTAGTTACATTGAACCTAGGGGTTACTTTGATAATCATCAATGTTGCCCCATACCCCTCATCAAAGTAAACCCAGAAAACAAATCTCATTACAAAAAAAAACATGGCCGTCATTCATATGAGATAATAACTTTAATTTAGTTAGAAGAGACCCGCTACCTACAATATATAAAGAAATAATTCGTATCTGTAACACCTACCTTTGTATCCTAGAAGTTTTGAAGCACTGTTTTTTTGAGATTTTTGCATTAACTTATAAAATATTTTTTAAATATGGAACGATGCTGTTGCCGACGCTCACGCATAGAAGCAATATGGCTGAACTGTCAATGATGCCAACATAAAAATATTGATTGGGTGCGTTCCATAGATAGCGAAATTTTAATAAAAAAGCTACAAATAAAAGTAATCATCAAAGTTACCCCCTTGTACTAAAGTAACCCCATCTTACGGTATAGTGAGTTAGAAAATTTTTTTCATATTTTTATTTACAGTTAGTACAAAAAATAATTTTCCTTGCAACCGGACTATCATCTGACAATTTCGTATAGAAAAAACGGGAATTTTCCGGGTGCTTTTAGAAGCGAAACCAGGCGTAATAACGTAGAAGTATAAATTATATAAGATTACTAAATATAGATAGTTGGATTAAGGAATATATGACAGTAATTAATAAACTGGAATAAAATTTATTGCTCACAAACAGTTTACAAAATAAAAAAATTATATAAAATTCCAAAAGTTTTTTACAAAAACTTCTTGCGTGCTTTTTTGTTGGCGAAATCATCAATGATGTCGTCATATATCATCGCGTTCATTAGTTCCGACTCTATGCACAAAAGAGATAAAGCATTTAATTTTTCTTGACTTAGGGATGACCTTAGATAATTTTTGACTCTTTTTAGACAAGAAAAACTTCTTTCACCAGAACAATTTGTCGCTGGAGTACATAATGCCATGCGAAGAGCTATATCCAAGTTAGGATAGACATTTTGCAAACTCTGTTTTCGTAAAAACATAGAAAGACTTCCTAACGATTCAGAATCTGGTTTTACCAAAGTTCTTTCTGATGAAATGTGGCTTTGTAAATGAGTACATTCTTGAGCTAAATCAGTCTCTAAATCATTAAAATACAATTCTGCCAAGGAGAGGGCTTTTTCTGTAAGGGTTGATGATGACAATTCACTCATTTTTGTTAAAAATGAAAACTTTTCATTAAACTTGCTGTAGGCCTTTTGTCTTCGTTCTAATTCAGATGTAAGTCTGTCAATGACAACAAAAAAAGTGTTGACCCGGAAAGTATCACTCGCGGTCATTCTAATGTCTTCGTCCAGTGTTTCGTCATCCATTATTTTTCTTTTCAGTTGTCTTTTCCCCATATCTTTTGCATACTGCTTCGATACGCTTAATTCAATCGCCTTTTCTTCAAAATATTTGAAATTTTTTCGTTGATCCATGAAAAACTTACGAAGAGATTCATAAAGATCAGCTACGGTGATCAGATCGACAGTAGAGGACTGAATTTGAACATTAACCTTGTTTATTCTTTCCAAAACAATATCCCAAATAACAACCATCAGCGCCGTTTCCAATATTTCTAATTTCAAAAGAATACCGGCTGCTTCGTTTCGTGTGACAGGCTTTTCAGTGCTATCGCTTTTGATTGTTTCCAAAGTTTTGAGGACTTCATGCCAAGAATCTCTCAAACTCCTACATGCATCCTCTCTAGCGGACCAACGTGTAAGGTTTACTCTCTTCAGCGTCTTTCCGTCTCCAATTTCAGCCATTAAGTTTTTCCAGCGTTGCGTTGAATTGACAAAGAAAACATAAATTTCTTGCAGCAACATGTAGAAGTGACAAGCTTCTGTGCAGGATTCAGCAGTTGCAGTTGCCACTAAGTTCAAAGAGTGGGCAGCGCAAGGAACGAAAAAAGCAAACGGTGCTTGGCTTTGGATTTTAGCTTGCACGCCATTATATACACCAGACATATTCGCAGCATTGTCATACGATTGTCCACGACAGTCTTCTACATTTATGTCTAAGCTTTTTAGTTCCGATGTGATTGCAGAACATATTTCTTCAGCTTTATGACCCACTGAGGGCAAAAACTTGAGAAATCTCTCACATGGCTCTCCTGGTTCTAAAACGTATCGAATCACAAGAGTGAGTTGATCTACGTGTGCTATATCTGGGGTTGAATCGATGATTAAGGAAAAGTATTTTGCCCTCCTTATCTCGTCTCCAATCTTTTTTAAGACTTTATCACCCATCAAGTGAATGAACTCATCGCAGACAGTCTTTGATAAATAACTGGTAGTTCCAGATCCTTGATTTCCAAATCGGTTAATATGGTTTGCTAGAAACGGATCGAACTCGGCTAACAGTTCCAATATCATGAAATAATTTCCGTTGTGCGGATCACCGAACTTTTCGTTTTTTCCTCTAAAAGCGAGGCCTCTTGAACATAGTCGCTTTACTACCGCAACAACTCGCCTTAGAACGTTTCTCCAATAAGTAACTTCTTCATCTATTTGGGTGCACAGTAAATTATCAACTCGACCCTCGATTGCACTTCTACTTTTCATAGCAAGAATACTAGATTTATGACGCGCAGAGTTTTCATGTTGAGCTACTCGGTTTTCTGCATTCTTCCAATCATTAAATCCTTCGTTATCAAATTGAGTTGTATTCTCCGATGGGCCAAAAGCCAAACACGGTCCACAATATACGGAGTTTTTACTCTCCGAATAAACCAACCAACTTCGATCTCTGATTTCATTGTTCTTCATTTTTTTTTTAAAGATACTCACTGGTAAGAAACGACGTTGATCAGAATAGAGTTTTTCACTTTTAGAGAAGTCACAACACTTGTTCTGGTCGAAGCCACATCTCGCGATAACTTCCCTTAAAGCATCATTTACTTTCCATAAGGCTGGATCTTTATTTAGATTCACTGGTGTTTGCTCTTGATTATTTTCGAACGACTGAGGTGCATCTTCAAGCTCGAAACTCTTATCATTTACTGGTGGTTTCTCTTCGTCAGGAACGTAATTATCAGTTTTTGATAAAGTAGATTTTTCAGACGATGACTGTTGTACTGTGGAGTCCAAATTTATTTCTTCGTTCCCAGATTTAGTTGTCTCAGTGCACGTTGTTGAAGTTTTTGAACTCTCGACTCTGCTTTCACTTTTAAAAAAAATATCAATTTTTATCGTTTTTTGAATAACCTGTTCTTGTTCATATTTTTTTATTTTGGCCTTCTTTTTATACTCAGCTCCACTGAGTCGCTTTCTTCCATCACTCATTATAATAATTTTTTTTCCAAGTACTGGAATGAAAAAGATAAAATCGGGAGTTTTATTTCTCGCGCCGAATAAATGGAATCATTTGCTTAGACAATAAACAACTAAATTTGAAAGATGTATGAGCCACATTGTCCCAGCTAAAAAAATTGCATTGTCCCAGCTGAAAATTGCATTCGATATGAATTTTCATACTTCATGATTCGTATGAAAAAAAAGAGAACTCACCAAATGAGTTGTTAAACAATAATTTGTTTTAACAACTTGTTAGCAACTTTTAAGTCATATTATTATTGATAATTGTTATTCATAGCTTTCGAAATGTTGTTGAATCTTTTCAGATTTTTATCGAATCATAAATTGCGGAAATTTCTATCGATAACAATTTTTAGCTGGGACAATATATGGCTCATGTATCCTTAAGGAGCTTCCATACAAACATCAAAATATTTGGATATTAATAAAATTTTGTGACAATGTTCTTTAACATCAAGTGTGAAAACACATTTTTTTTTAATTTGTACTCTGTCTAATTATCAAGTAATTAAGCGTTAAAGCAGCATTCTTATGCCTGGAATATTCGAAACGCTATGCGAACTTCACGTGAGCTTCAATGTTCAATTACTCGAGAACTATACACTGTAAATCGAAGTTTTTTAATATAATATACTAATTACCTATAGTTCGTAAAATATAGCTTGATACCTGTGACTTTAGAGACTACGTTTAAAAGACTGCTACAATAAATTTGTTGTTGGAAAAGTTTTAATTTTTTAAATATTAATAAGACATTTGTATAGAAATCTAGAACACTTTTTTCAAATAGAACTTGTTATCAAGGAGATACTAGTATAAACAAAGGTAATTTAAAATATTTATTATATTTTATTATTTATATTTTTTTGTTAGCTTACTTCGTAAACTCTTTTCGCAGCCTGGTAGGGATGTGTAATCGACTGGCCAGCGAATATCGATAAAATAAATGTATGACAATTTCATTAATATAAATTGAATAAATGATTATATCTAATCGTTTTTTCACAACGAATTCGTATTTTTTTAGTCTTGCAATACCTACTGCTTTCGCATGCAGCGATCAAGCGGGCGCCATCTTTTTTGAGTCAGTACGAGTGCCCACGCCTTGTATACGCTACCGCTACGTGATTAATATTGTTTTGTCGTTATTACTGTTGCTTTGTTAAGTTTTGTTGTTGTTTCTAGTTATTTGTTTTTTTTTGCACCACAATGCCGAAAAGAACAAAAAAAACTGTTTTGAATTGCGAAAGTCGCGAGTTTGTGATTCGTTTGCGTGAGTATTTTGAGCGCGAGAATCAAAATGGCGGACCGCTACTACCGTTGGAGCAAGTGTGCAATAGAGTTGCTGACGCTCTTGGTATCGGACGAGCTACAGTATCTCGAATTAGCAAAGAAAAGTATGGAGAATCGTCAAAGGAGATGGTGGCCGAAGATGAGGGAGGTAAAATATTATCGACTCCTAATAAAAAAAGGAAGAGAGTTTCGCCAGTCACCGAAATTGACGACTTTGATGCTGCCGCAATTCGAAATCATATATATGCGTATTACGCACGTGGTGAATTTCCCACGTAAAAAAAGTATCCGTTTCGCTTAAAGACGCGGATTTATTTAAAGGAAGTCCACCATCGTTGTCCAAAATATTGAAAAAAATCGGCTTTGCTTATAAGAAAAGCGATAAAAGAAAAATTTTAATGGAGCGAACAGACATTGCTTTGACCCGAATTGACTTTTTGCGCAAAGTCAAAAATATAACAGATTGGAATAAAGTGGTTTTTCTTGATGAAACATGGCTCAACGCAAACCACACTGTTTCAAGATCGTGGACAGACGATAAAGCGGAGTCTACCACCAAGGTGCCCGAAGGCAAAGGACAAAGATTAATAATTACTCATGCGGGGACATCGTCTGGTTTTGTGCCCAATTGTTTACTGGCGTTTAAATCAGTAAAAACAACAGAGTACCATGAAGAAATGGATTTTACAAAATTTAAGGAGTGGTTTCTAACTCTTCTAAATAATTTGAGTGAACCACATTTTATTCTGATGGACAACGCTCCGTATCATTCAGTACAAAAAGATAAGGCGCCTACGACAAGCAATCGTAAAATTGAAATTATTACTTGGCTGCAAAACAAAGGAGTAAAAGCCGACAACAGCATGCTCAAGAAAGAATTGCTAAGATTAGTAAGCATTCATAAGCCCCCCACTCCAAGATATATTATAGACGAAATTGCAAAGGTAATGGGCCACACCGTCATCCGTTTACCACCATATCATTGCCATTACAATGCAATAGAACTAATCTGGGCTCAAGTCAAAGGTTTGTATAATCTAAAAAAACATATATAAAAAGCTTACAAAGAATGTAGTAGGTTTTTTGTTTGATCGAATACCTTTTTTTTCTAGGTTACGCTGCCAGACATAATGTAGCACCGCCTTTCACAGCGAACAAAATGTTGACATTACTACATGAAGCTTGTGTACATGTAAATGCTGATGATTGGAAAAAGGTAGTTGAGAAGACAAAAAATGTGATTCAAAAAGATTGGGAGCGCGATATTCAATTTGACAACATATGCGATCAAGAATTAATTATTAATCTACAGGACTGCTCCAGTGATGAATCAGAATTCGACTTGGAAGTTGATCTCGGCTGTACACCATTTGACAATTAAACTTTTAAATACCTTCAAATTCATCTTTCATTTCCTTTTTTCTTTCTTTCAATATCGTTAAAATGTATTTTTTTTAATAAACTCATTCCATATAAATATCGATAAAATACGAAAGACGTCCCATACCTATTATATGTCATTCTGACAAACGTCACAGGTATCAAGCTATATTTTACGAACTATAAGTGATTTATTATCATTTAAATTCATGGTAGTCACTTTCTAAATACTAGCAAACGTTTATGACACTTAAGTGTTTTAAATTAAAACACTTCAATTTACAGTGTATTAAGAGTAAAAATCTAAAAAAACCTGTATTGTTGGATTAAATACTTAAGAATATACTCACCAAATTTTATTAAATTCTAATCATTTTGAAATTTTGTTCGTTTTTAACATGGTTTATCATGGCAACATTGTATCGACGCACTATGTTTTAAGACGCCCATTTTTCGGACATCCCTTTTTTATGCCAGAAACTGATAGTATAGATCATTTAAAAGCATATTTGTTTTATCGTCACTTATCTATCATGTTTAGTTTCGGAGAAAAAAATAATTGAAAATCGTCTATTTCTCATCCGGATATTCAGTAAAATAAAGATTTATCTTAAACCAACAACTACCGTAAACCGGGGCTACTTAGACATGTTTTTGGAAGTTTTTCTTCATTACACGAAAAAATATGTTTGCAATTCAAGCTTTTTGTGCCTCATCAGAACAATTGAAGTCTTGGCTATGAGATGTGTGCTATACAGCCGTCTAAGGCCACCCATTATTATTATTATTATTTTTTTAAATGGTGTTAAAGTAACCCTGAGTGTGGGGTTACTTTTACACATCATTAGATTTGCCTTAAAGTCAATGATAACAGTAGTGCAGGTTTCTTTGACACCTTTAAAACAAAAAATATATACATTTTATATAGTTTTTCACATATTATAGATTTGTTTATAGAATAAAACGAATATAAAGTTGAAAATAATCAGTCATTTATTTGTAATATTATTCTTACAATATTAATAGGAGCTTTTGTATTATTTGTACTCAAAATTATAGGACATTAACAATTTAACATTCTTAGAAAACAAATCAACATAATTATAATGAAACATTAAAAAATACTCAAAAATATCAGTCTGTATCTTCACATCGTTGGCATTCATATGACTTTTTTTTGGTCCCTCCATTGCAATGACCACAGACCCACTTCAAACAGGTCACACAGCAGATCCAATCCCTTTTCAGTTGATAATGACGGTAGTCACATTTGCAAATAGTGCATAGGTTTCCATCCTCTTCATTTTCATCTGTTGTGTGACCCGCACCTTTTAATTCACTCAAAGGCAAGTCGTCTTCGTCCGAGGAAACGTCAAAGTGTTTTGGTTTGCGTATTAACCTTTTATTTCGACGTGCTTCTGGTAATTTTGCCAAACCAGATGTTGAAGGATGAGTCCTTGAGACAAGATCTACTTGGAAATCTCTTTGGTCTAACTCAGGAGACTCAAGTCTACCTAATTCAGGAAATTCAAGTTCATCCAGTACAAGATCACCAATCAGATTGTCATCGTTTTCAATAAGCATAGCGTCCGCTACTACCTCGATGGGGTTAGAGGACTGTGACTAAAGGTTTAACATTTGAGCTCCTGGTTTATGGACGATTTTCTTTCCTCTTCTGTGTCGCACTCTGTCTGCATTAAATCCTCTTGTCTCCTTAAGAAATTCAAGGAAACTTTCGTCAAGAACTCGTGTCGTATTTTGTCCATTTTCCGATGGAAGCTTTCGCAAAACAGCTTGTGGGTCAAATGGATAAATCCCTGTAGTTCTAAAAGAACTTTGTAAATTCTTTTCGACATTGGGAGCAATGGCGCTCATTAATCTTTGCAATAGCATAGGAAACTGCTCTTTGGGTATTATCCCTTTCTTTCTAGATTCTATCCTCCAGTTATCAAGAACTTTGCGCCATTGTTTTTTTAATGGTGCAAACACCCCGATGTCAAGAGGTTGAAGCATGTGGGTTGAAGCATGTGGGTTGAAGATGGCGCAAGGGTAGTGAAATAAATATTATTAGCCAATGCAGTTTTTACAACTTCAGGTGCAAAGTGAGACGCTAAATTATCACCAATTACGAGAACTTTCTTATCTCCTTCTCTGTGTTCGTAAATATGTGGAAGTAGTATTTTAAAGAACCATATTTCGAATAGGTTCATATCGAACCAACCAGAACTGCTGTTGTTGTACACTGCACCAGGTGGTCCGCCTTGGGTCCAGTTTTCATAAAGGTGCTTAGACTTATATACCACCATAGGAGGGAGCATTTCACCTTTAGCCGTGCCACAAAACATTAAGCTAATTGAAGACTTCGAATGTTCTTCTTTCAACACGCTTGCGTCCGCGTGGCACTACAACTTTTTTTGCACCAGGGTCATCTGTGATGTTGGTTTCGTCATAATTATAAATTAGTTCTGGACGAGTCCCTTCCAATTCAGGTCTCAAGTTCTCGAAATAGTCTATGATTTCCGCGTAGCCAACTGATGCACGTTGAGATTTTATATTTTCGGCCAGTCTGGTGGTCAGATTATTTCTCGAGGCGAACCCATTCACAAATTCATAACCTGGCCTATTGTCAACCCACTGATTAACGTTTCTACCCTGCTTACAAACAAATTTATGAACGACCTCTCGAATATCAGCCTTTGTGAATGGATGCCCCCAGTCTGCTACAATGCCTAATGTCTCAGCGATCAACTTCTCTTCTTCGGGTGTCAAAACTGTTGGGTGACCATGCTTTCCTTCATGCTTCCTGTGAATCCTGTTATGGATATTTATTCTCCCCACGTTATATTTCAAAGCAGCCGCTTTTTGGCTAAGACGTCCGTAACGAACCTCTTCAACAGCTTTGACGAGGTTGGCATCGCTATAGCTTTTGTATTTTCGAGCACCGATCTTTCTCTTGTAGTTTCTAACCATTGTAATTTATTTGTAGGTACAAATGAACACAAGGCTACACCTAAAACCAAATAAACGTTACGATATTAGTGCATGGGTACCTATACGTTGTCTTTTATCAACATTATAGATGAACACAAGGCTTAAATAACTGAATAATGTTCATTAACTTACCTATATATGCTCAGAGAAATCCTATTGCACCGCCAACTCACTCAAAATGCGTCAAAGTAGACGCCTGACACCACAATGACGAGCGTGTCGAGACTCGCTTACTCGCACATACCTCCCCTCCACGCCCCGCGACCCGCCACGCACCGGCCGCGGTCGAAAAAGCGCGCCAAATGACCGAGATAGCGTCGTGTCAAAGTAGCCCCAAAAACTGTTAAAGTAACCCGCAAAGTCAAAGTAGCCCCGGTTTACGGTATACACAATTATGATCTTAGAAACATCGACGACGTTTATTATTCTGCACATTTTAATGTATAAATGAATCTCCACTCTTAGTTATATCTAGAGATTTACCTCATTTTTGGTTTTTAGATATTATTTTATTTTTCAATTATTCCGCCGTATTGGGATAAGTTATTTATACTAAAATAATTGTCTTCATTTCCCCTACACACCACATAAATCACATATCCCAATTACATGGAATCTAGAAGTTATTCTAAAATAACTATTTTTGTTAGGGTTGCCACTTCCTTGTCCGGATATGATTGATTTTTTAATCAATATAGATTATTATAAAATAGAAATAGACTAGGTAGATATTTGGGTCGTTGATTTTTTCCTACTTCCCATTAGTGTTTTGTTATTTTTATAATTATTAACACACTAATTATCCTAACAATATTATAAATGTGTTTGGATGTTTGATATTCACGTATGAATATATCTCTGAAATTACTCATATAATTGGTATATAGGTAGTACATGTTCAGGAATAATACCTACGTAGGGTTCTACGTTCTATTCAATTGAAATTCGGTACAAATATACTTTAAGACAAATAATTAAACACGTATTTTCTTTTTAAATTAACCCCAAACGGGGGTTTTAAATGGATTTGAAGTTTGTTTGCATACACCAGTTATCACACGGGCGAAGCCGCGGGCGCAGCTAGTTTTATTATAAATTCGAAAGTTTCTGAGTGTGTATGTTTGTTACTTCTTCACTCAAAATCTACTGAACCGATTGCTATGAAACTGACTTAGGTTAAGACATACAGCTTTTATCCGGACATTCTCACGGGGTCGGGACTTACGCGGCGGAAACCGCGGGGCTCTGCTAGTCTAATATAAAACTGTAAATCATGTGATTTTCTTTATCATAGCTTTACGCAGTGACCAGTGAATATATTTTAGTTACATTGTCACAATTTTGACGATAGCTGTCTAAATTATCCATTGCAGGAATCATTGAAATTGGTTCAGTGGTACTTAAGGAGCAATGTGAACCCTGTTATACATTAGCCTCCATTCGTTAGAGAGTTCACGTGAAAGTGGTTCTCCATCCACTAGAACCCGCACACACTGCAGCGCGTGTATATCTAGTTATATTTTTTAAAACACTTCTTCATTAGAAAGTACTACGCATTCTTCGTGATCATAACATTCCTCTTCATTACTGCTGGTAAGCTCTTCCATTGAGTCCGGAGCAGGTGACGGTTTCAACAAATTGATTGCAGCTGTAGGCAATGGAATTTTACATAGCTTTTTCTGTCGTTGAAGTAGGTGTGCATTAGAAATCACAGGATCTGATGATTCTAAGGCTCTGTGGAATAAGTCAGTCATAGTTGTCACCCGATTCATTTTACGACAGTGATGCTCACGATCGCTTCTCCAAAATTTGTTCCTTGACTCTGATGCTTGCTCGGAGAGCATGCCTATAGGAAGGGTTGTTGATTTTATTATTGCGGACCCATGCACTAAAATTTTATGTACAGTTACTGTCATGGGATACCAGGCGTAATTTTCTACATATTTGGATGCGGTTTGTTTACAAAAATCACCAAATTTCTCACCATCGATAGGCAGACCACTCGACATAACAGTCAAAAGCACATGTAAATCGTCCAGTAACCACTGCTCAAGATCAAGGATTTCTGCAAATGTTTGGCGATTTTTGTTGGACAACGCGATTCGCGCAGTGTTACCATCATTAGTGGTACCGGAATTAGGCCGAACAACGTCTACTAATAAACCTAGTTTCTCCCTCACTAGTTTCTGAATATATTTTTTTCTAGCATCTACTAGCCTCTTTTCTTCTGATTGTTGTGTTACTCTCCACTTTTTAACAACTTTTTTATATGCCAAGTGCAAGAGAAACTCTAGCACACGAATCCACGCATGAAGTGGACTCACACCATGCTTAAATGCTGCAACATTTATAGGTTGCTTTAAAGCTAGCTCAATATTATTAAATTGTGTCGCAGTTAAATGACAGTAAGGGCAGCGCATTTGCGAAGGTGTGTTTAAAATAGTATTTAATACTTTGCCATCAATAGCAGCTAAATGTAATTGACATGTGGCTTTCAATTTGTGTCTCTTAGAGGTTTCACCTAATAAACAGGAAAGATTTTTTACCTGGTCTTCCCTCTTTGCTTTTTCAGCCAATATCAATTCGGACGTTTCTTTCCTGTATTGCACGCAAATCGGTCTACAGTATCTATAGGATTGTGGGGATGGATTCTTCCAGAGTACTACATTATTTATTGTTTTTAGTACTAACGGGATATACGTTGTGGCTATGAGGCTGTTCTCGTCACCACCTTCAGCATCAGAAAAAGCTTGCTTATATAATGATTGTCCAGTACTCCCGTCGAAACCCCAGCATCCTTCCAGAAAACATTCCAACTGCATTAAAGATCCTTGCTCGCAGTATTGTGTTATAACTTCATCACTGACTACCAATATTCTATTAAAACTGTGTTGTAATAGGTCTTGAAAAGGAACTGAGGCTTCTCTTTCTGTTACAGTGATATTAGCTGGATAACAGTCAATAGGGAGGGAATGCAGAGAACCCGCGATCTTGAAGATCCATGTGTAGAAAATTATAGGTCTCTATACTTAATTTTCTATCTATTACCACGGATAGCGCTTCTTCTGGAGTATACGGTTGAGTAGAATGTGTTACTTTTTGTAAAATATTTGACGCTGAATTAGGTGTTTCTAAGCACTTGTGAATTACCTTTTCTAAATCCTTTGCCGGTTTCGATTGTATGGCAACATTATTAATGGACAGGGATGTAATGAAAGATTTAACTTTTTTTGGTAGAGGCTCTTGTTCCAGTCGAGTTTGAAGCTTTCGACGCGATCTTAACTGCTGCCGTGCACTCAAATTCATGAATGCACTAGTCTTTGGAGAAAATGTTAAATCTTTAGCTACTTTAAGCTGTCCTCTAATCATAATTTCGCTTAACCAGTCTTTATGTTTATTTTCAAAATAATTAATTGTATAAATACATTTTTTGTACATATTGTTGCTTTTGCATATAAATGTTGATAAAATAGGTATAAATTCATCCTTAGATATAGAAATGATGTAGTTATTTCCAAAATATTCATAGATTTTATTGGCAATTTCGGATGTTGACGTACTCTTCAATTTATTTGTAAATGACTTGAATATGTCAAATCTTGTCAATGTTTTTATTATAGGCTCATTTTCAACATCTTGATCTGTGGTTACTTCCGGCAAATAAGACTCATGACCTTCGGCGCAATCCATAGCTCCGCTTATGAGACTCGCCCTGTTCTGATGACCATGCGAGTCAACATTCATGTTCTCGCCTAATGATGAAGAGTCTTCTGTTCGGGGCTCAGTAACACTTGCCCCAACACTGCATCTCTGTTGCTGACACTCGTCCAGCTCCATGGTCGCAAAGAATTTTCGTTAAAAGTAGGTATATTGTTAGATGGCGGCTGCTCCCCTGCGTTACCGGGTAGGCTACCGTGCCGCCAAACAGATTTACGTAACGATCAACTGAAACAACATAAGCCCGAAGACATCTTAACATACATAACTATGCTATATATACTATTAATAGGAGTTTTAGCCAGTAAAAACTGTTACCGCCTTCACCACGTGGAGGTACTCCCAGCTTATGTTGTTATTATTATTCAGTACTCGTAAAATGTCAAATTTTGTTTTTAAATGTCCTGGCCATGAACAAGGTCTAAATTTTCGAAAATGTAACATGACATAATTTGGAAAAAAATATGTTAAATTAGTCTGCTAGACAGTTGGAATGTCATAGTTGAAACGTCTTTTAACACGTCCATTTTCATTGAGTTGTAGCAACACAACTGTTAACATAGTTCTAAGAACTAAGTCTTTATGCAAAGGTAAATATTAGATAAGAAATAATTTTAAACAAAAAAAACCGACTTCAAGCAGTAAACCCTCATCAGATCCTAGTTTTCTTATCAGGGGACCACCCCCGGCATAACCTCTTTCCAACAAAAAAAAGAATCATCAAAATCGGTTCATAAACGACGAAGTTATCCGCGAACATAAAAAAAATAAAAAACATATACGGACGAATTGAGAAACCTCCTCCTTTTTCGAAGTCGGTTAAAAATGAATCCAATTTTATTAGCATTATAATTTTGTAAACATCATGACCAAGTAGAAATATTTTTTAGATAAAGTTACGTTATATCCGGATATAAATTATCATACTGATCATGTGTCAGCCCTAACGACGAAAAACACGGGAGAAAATTCAAAATATTCTTATTCATAGATTCCACGCAATTGGGATGTGTAATTTATAGGGTGTATAGAGGAAAAGTCGACAATCATTGTAGATTAAATAAATTATCCCAATTCCATGGAATTATTGAGAAAAAAAATAAATTAAAAAAACTAAAAATGTCGTATATATTCGTAAATAAGAACGTGTTGAGGTTCATTTATACACCAAAATATGCAGAATAATAGACGCCGTCGATGTTTCCTAGACCACAATTGTGTATAGTTGTTGGTTGAAGAGAAATTTCTTTTTTTCTGAATGCTCATTCGAAAAATAGACGATTTTCAAAATTTTTTTTCTCAAAAACTAAACATGATAGGTAAGTAGCGATAAAACAAATGTGCTTTTAAATTATCTAAACTATCAGTTTCTGATATAAAAAGGGGATGTCCGAAAAATGGGGTTCTTAAAACATAGTGCGTGGGCGGTCACTACTGTAAACTTTATTCCAAAGCTGGGTCTGATATAGGTAATTTATTTTGTCTTTTTTTTTGTACGCGGGGTCTTAGGAGGAATAACTTTTATAAAATAAAAAAATGGACCATAGTTGCCTGTCTAGACCACTAAACTATTTGTACTAAAATGTGTGTTGTGGAGTTCTGAACCATACTTGGAAGCTTAAATTAAACATCTGTTAATAAAAACGAATCCAAATAAACTAATTTGACAATTTTGTAATATAAAACTCAGTATTAATCATTAAAATTTAAGTTTAAGTAATAATCATAATTAATATTTTTTTAAGAAAATAAATATGAATAAATTTTACATAAAAAAGGCACAATATTGAGATCAATCAACAATGAATAATTCTTTGAAGAAGGTACAGGTAGGTAGGGATATTTATTTCTTTGGTTGTCCTCATTTATACTCCGAGACTCAGTCGTTTAAGGCCTTTAAGAAAGACTGGACTCCATTTTACACGACTTAAGTCTTAAAAGAAGACTTGAGTTTCCAGTCTTTAATAATAAGAATCAGTCATTAGGAACAGGCTGAGTTGTTTAAGGCTTTTAGTCTTTTAACCCTTTAACGTGCATAACGATCTGACGAAAGAAAAATAAAACTATTTCACGTTTTAGCATGCTTATGACAGTAGAAAATAAAATACGTTTTTATTTTTTTACTATTATTATTATTATTATTTCTATGGTGGTAAAAATGTTCCCGCTGCTTGTTAACCGCTGCTAAGATTGATGTCGATTTTTTGCGAAGTTGGGGTAATTTACAAATAAAACGTCTCGAGTTTATTTATTATGTGTGTTTAATAACTGAGGTAGAAAGTAATTATCCATTCACTGACTTACATAAGAAAAAAAATAATTAAAAATATTTTTTATGGTTTCTGGTGAAATGCATAAAAACATGGGACTATGCAGAGGGGTACTTGACATTTTTGCCACATGATTTTCGACCTCTTATCTTTTGCTTTTGTACTTCAGTGCCTGCAACGTTTATATGTAGGTAACGGACACGGCATATGGTCACCTACATTGGTAAAGCGGACCTCTTCAGCTACCACACCCAGAGATTTTTGGCGAGTAGGTTCAGGGAGCGCCAATTTTTTCCTGACGACATAATTAGCCATGTTTGAACGCCTTTTTCGACTGGTATAGTTACTAATAAGTCCTCTGGCTAAGGCAACGCGAAACTCAAAATGTGTCAGTTTTATAGTGTTGGCGTTACTAAGAATATAAGCATTGGTTAAAGAGACGTCCATCAAAAAGTAAAATATTCGGCGCCGCCACTTCTTGCCCAACGGTATAAGTGCTCTTCAACTGATCGAATTGGTCAACCCCGCCCATTCTTTTAGTATATTCTTTAACGCTAAGGGGACATCTTACAGGTACTTTAGTACCATCTTTTTGAGTCCTTGTGACTTTAGTTATGCCAACTTTGGGATGAAAAGTGTTGGTCATAACAAGCACCTCTTTTGTGTTCTGCCAAACAACGAAAGCCACATTACCCTCCATTTGAAATTACCCTTTGAAAGCTTTAACTTTTTTCCTTTTTGAGATTTTATAAGACATGGCAAATCTGCTCTATGCCTGCGCACAGTACCTGTGGCATAGATGCCTTTTTCATATAAAAACTCTAATGGTTTGTGATCACAAAAGAAATTATCAAATGTGACGTGCACATTCTGCATTTCTGCCTCGGATATTTTTTGCGTCAATCTCTTCACTACATTAGTTCCTCCTAAGGCCCAAGTAAATTTTACCTCAGTACTCTTTACTACCCAACGTTCTTGCCGAAGTACATAATGTGGAAAGTCCTAACAGCCCATACAAAAAGATGTCTTAAAAAGAATGTTACAGTAATTTTATGAATGTCATTTTTTTTTCTAATATTAATAACATGGTAAAGAATAAATGAGTCGTATAGAATCAAAGGTGGCATTCTGACATTTTGTCAACTAGTGGTAAACTAAAAAAAACTGTTTTTATTGCTAATAGGAAGGCTTAGTTACTTATTTTACTGTATTTTTATTAAAATACATAATAGATGTGTTTACAAATGATTACACGATGATAAGTGGTGAACTGTTGTATTTTTTTACATTTAAATAATTATTTTGGCCGACTTTGATTATGAAAAACTAAAATGGCCGACTTTGAACCCAAGCTATAGTCAAATTTCCGTTTTTGATTCTAAGTGAGATAAAAATTGCCATCTTTGTTTCTAAATAATCATTCATGAGAATAGGGTTGTCAATTTAGGAAAAAATAAAAATAATCAGCATTGTTTTAAAAAGTTTATTTAAAAAGTACTTAATAAGAACTTAAAGTTAGTACCTATAGTTTAATTACACTTATCTTTCAAAATAAAAAAGTTTAATTTGTCGGTGAATACGGTAAATCACAAAACAAAGTAAGTACCAAACAAACAAAGAAAACAAAATTATAAAGTAACAATTCAAAATTTGTTAATTATTTTTTGCCTATACGCGAAGGTCATTGTCGTCATCCAGTGGCTCTTGACAATAATCTGCTTCAAAATTAGGGTTAAACTGAAGCGTTTCTTGGGCATTAAACAAGTCCTTATATATTTTCAATGTTGGTAAATTTGCCCATTCGTCTCCGAAATGATTGTTTAATAGCTTCTTAACGTCAATCAATTTTTTTTTATTAACCGCTTCAATTTTGGGCAGTGGTTTAGCGTCAATCATAGAAATAGTTTTCTGTCGTTGACAAACATTGAACCCTTTACCTATGTCACTTTTATAAAACATCTCGCCCCTAACTAGAACGTTTCCAGCTTTTTTTGAACGTACTAAAATAAATCTTTTGCATTCCTTGAATTTTACTTTCCAAGACGTAGTTTGCGCCATAATGTTTCTTGTTGCTGCTCGCCAATCACTAACAATACAATCAGTACCGAAATTCACCAGAGTCGACGTTTGTGATATGATATCTATTATTTCGTCTGGGTGCAATATTACTTCCATCTTTTTCAGTTTCTTTTCAATTATGCCAAATTGTTGATCAGGGGGCATATATGAATGCCCAGTCACTGGAAAAACTATTTCGATGCTTTTTATACTTATATTATCTAACAACCACTTGCAACAGGTTCCAATGACAATGCTATTTTTATTCTGTCCTCCGCAACCATCGGCAACCAAACGTATTTTGGTTATATCAGTCTTGTCAGTTTGGGTGAGGCGATGGAAAACAGCAGATGCAATTAAGTTTGAGTCTTTATGAAATTCATCCTCAGTACAGCAGTAAGCAAAAACTCGGTCTTTACACATCGGTTGATTTGAACTACCCTCAACCATAGTTAGATTGTAGAAATAAAGTTGACGGCTGTAATAACATATCTGATCAGGGAGTTTCGGCAGGGGCAAATTTTTTTGACAGTCAAATGATATTACTTTCAGACCTGGCGTAACCTCGCGTAATTTCTCAAAAAACGCATTCGCTCTCCGTTTGTGAACAGTTTTTTCCACAATAAGTGAACTTTTTTCACGTGGATCAGTACAAACCTTAAGCTTTTCTGTTAATTCTAAACATCTAGAACAAACATCGGTCCTCGGAGAACCGAATCCAATATTGTAATAATGATTAAAAACGTATCTAAAGTAGGACTGCTTGACTTCCATGTGAGAAAATTCGCTAGATTTGTACATATCAAACAGTTTTTTAATGTTTAATTCGGCTGGCAAATATTTGCGTTCTGCATGTTTTGATTTGCGACAATAATGTGATTCAGTGCATTTCAAGGTACCAATAAACTGATGGATGGACTGTTTCAGATGGAAAAATTTACGGGATTTTCTATCTCCACCACGATTTTCAAATAAAATATCACCTGTATAATTAAATCTTTTCATTACATATGCTATTCTATGCTTTGTTATATTAAAAATATGCAAAAAGAACTTTTGACAAATAGGCACTCTCTGTTTTTTTATATATACCCCATATTTTATGGTAGTCTGTTTCTTTCCCTTTGTGTTTTTTCTTTGTTGGACAGGTTTGATGGAACAATATTTCAATAAAAGTGTATCTTGACCCCTTTTCGTTTTATGAGCATAAAATGTTTGATGTAAGAATAGCAAATCTGACATTGTTAATTTAGAACACTGAAATGATTTTGTATCATGCTCACAAATCCGGCTTGGAAGTGACTTTGATGCGTACCTGTAGAAAAACATGCAATGTTTATGGATGCAAAGCATAAATACAGCCACACCACCAAAAACCACACCCATGTGCATTCGCACATTACAAAAATTAAAACATGCGGCCCTGCCATAACTCAAACTAAAAAAAAGGAACCATTCTGTATATCCCAACATGTTACAAGATTGAAGAAGATATAATAAAGGAACTCGCATTACCTGAACCTTAGCCTAAAGCATTACATTTTTGTTTAAAATAAAAAAAATAAAATAAATTTAATTCAGACAGGGTCCATATAAGGTTAGTAACAATGGCTTAGAACTATGTTAGTAACATTTAGATTTATATTAGTAGAAATGACTTATAAACTATGTTAGTGACATTTAATTTTACCTTCTGTACCTCCCACTCTCCGGGACTCCGGGCACAAGTGCATGAATTTGCACCCAGTGTCGAAAGATAGGGCAGTCAGGTTTTAGCGCGATGGTCCTCAGGATGCTGTTGCGGCTCCCACGCACCCGGGTCATAAGTGACGCGATGCGACTTCGTATCACTGCGTGATACGCGTCTGTATGTGTATGCGCAAACATCGCAGATGCACTGCAGTATCGTGGGAGCCCCAACAACACCCTGAATGCATTGTTATATTGTACTCGGAGGGCATTGAATGCCCGCTGCGTATAGTTAATCCATAGATTACACGTGTATAATGTCTGGCAGAAGGCTTTAAAAAGTGTAATCTTTACTTCCCTGCTACATCGTGTAAATCTACGAGCCAACATATTACAGCGGACCGCCATCGCCCTCCTTTCCCTCTCTATATCACCATCATCTTTCAAGTCCCCAGTTACCACATGGCCCAGGTACTTGAACTGTTCCACTCTTTTCAGAGCATTACAACCAAGCAGCACCGGTGGTACCTCCTCTAGTCTGCGACCCTTACATTTAAATATCAAAATTTCACTTTTACTAGTATTGTACACCAGCCCGTGTGAGTTTGCATACTCCTCACAAACCCCAATCAGTTTTCTGAGCGCCGAAATAGACGGACTAAGCAAGACCATGTCGTCTGCATAGCTGATACTATTGATACACTGTCCGTCAATTGAGCAGCCGACACCTGTCTCGCTCAGCCGAACAATCAACTGGTTGACGTAGAGATTAAAAAGAGAAGGAGAAGTTAACCCCCCCTGTCGCACTCCGCACTTTAACCCATACTCCTCAGAAAACGTATCAAGCCATTTGACACGGTTAGTTTGGTGTCCGTACCAATACTTAAAAATATTAATAACATGCCCAGGTACCCTCGCTTCTTTTAATTTTGTCCACATAATATCGTATCTAACCATGTCAAATGCCTTGGAAAGATCATGGAAAGCAGCGTACACATGTGTACTCCTATCTGTGTAATACCTGACGATGTGCTTGAGCGACAGAATGGCACATTCAGTCGACAGCCCAGTCCTAAAACCGAACTGAGCGTCGTGCAGATTAAGATGTTTCTTAAGCTGTCGCTCAAGAACGCCGTCAAGTACCTTAGCCGCAACTGTAGCTAGAGAGATTGGTCGATAGTTGCACTTGTCGGAGATATCACCTGTTTTATTTTTAATTATAGGCACTATGACCGACCTCATTAGTTCATCTGGCAGATACGAGTGCCTAAAACAAAGTGTGAATAGCAATCCCAGCAGCCTTGGGAGGTGTGGTCCCGCATACTGAAAATGTTCAATGCTGAGACCGTCGTGCCCGGGTTTTTGCCTCTCTTCATATTTTTAATTATTAGAGCAATGTACTTTGCTGAAATACGCTCCGGCACCCCTGACACAACGCCCCCAACATTTCCACTCGTTTCCGTTCTAAGTGTCGATTTCACCTGAAAGTAGCACTTGAACATATTTGCTATTTCTCTGGGCTCGCTCATACCGTCGACATTCACCGGGACGCCAGGTTTAGGACTCAGCTTCTTTGTTTGCTGCCAAAAGCCTCGAAAATCTTTATTTTTGTGTTTGGCGGCAAGAATGTTCATTTTAATTTGGTCCTGGTTATTTTGACAGTGTCTCAATTTCTCTTTAAATGTTTTTCTAGCCTCGCACATTTCATAATAGACCTCACCCTGCTTAGGCCTATCGTACCACACCCAATTTAAAAACTTTTGCCTAGCGACACAATGTGCCTCGCTAACATATTTGTTCCAACCTGCAATAGAACGACCGCGGTGCGATTTACCCCCCGATCTACTCCTACTCAACACCGAGGCTTCCCTGAGTACTCTTATAATGTCACGGTATAGCAAGTCCAATACCGCAGTGTGCGCCGCCGTAATATTATCACACTTATGGTCACAACACCGACTGAATTCTTGTGGAAATTCGATTTCTCTCAGTTTGGCTGTACAATACTTAGTATACATTTCTATTTGGTCTATATCTCTTTCTCCCCATATAACCCTGTCAGTCCTAGCACCAGGCCGATTGGTGGTCATGCTAATTGTATTAAAATTACATATAATCTCTAGCGGAAAGTGGTCCGACCAGTACACATCATGATGTATTTTCACACCCACCACCGATTTTAATACCGCATCACTGACTAGACAGTAGTCAAGCCACCTACTGCTACCATGCGCTTGACAAACAAACGTATAAGCATCAGAATTTAAACCAAGCCTTTCCAGGTCAACACATGTCCAGTTTTGTTCACTACAAAAACTACGCATTTCATTGCCGAACAGTTCCCCCGGATGGGCATTAAAGTCCCCCAAAATAAACACGGATTCAGTATTATTGCTCTCCACAATTGCCGCTATTTCACTTAAGCATTGCACATATTCTACCAAGTTGTCAGTTGAGTTCGTAGGCATATAAACAGAAAAGATCAACACTGAGCGGCGCGACACAGAAGCTTTAATAGCAATAATTCTATCACTGTCACACTTAATTGTAGATACGCAACTAAACTTACAGTTTCTCCATAATAGCGCGACACCGCCGTACGGCCGGCCACGCAGTACGCCGCTTGAAATATCCACTGCCGACTTGCCGCAATAGCCAAATTCACTACTAACTTGACTCAGTTCCGGAATCTCGTGAGAAAGCATCCAAGTTTCTTGTAAAGCGATCAGGTCTACCTTGCTACTAAGCATTTTCACACAATCTATAGACCTTTTAAAAGACTTACAGTTAAAAGTAATTAAGCTTGTTCCACTCTTTGTATTATCCATTAACGCTTAGTTTTTGAACGGCCAATTCAGAGTCTTCTCTACCCGTTTCTCGTCTACGAAAATCAACAAAGCGACGGAACGTTATACCGTCGGGCCATAGGTTACTATCCATAAACATACTAATTTTTTGTTTAGGTATGAACATTTTGTAAGAACTGTAATCTTTGTGTTGCTTAGAATTTATTTTATGTAGCTTGACTACAGCCTTTGTTTTCTCCTCAATGTATGATAATATATCTGTTTCAGAGGTTTCCTTATGTACGTTGTTTATAAAAAGTGGTATCATCGTATTAGCAGATTTAAAACCGCCCGCCAAATCTGTGCAAGTTCCTTTTTTACCTATAAATCGATTTCTGTATCTTTTCCTCTGAACGGTTTGCCATTCCTCATCTTGACACTGTTTATTTACTTGGCCATGTGTCGAAACCAGGGTCACGGTCTCCACGCGCGCTCCTACATCCCGTTGCACTGCGCACGAGTAGCCGCCGGGCGGGGAGCGCGAGCGCGACGGCGATAGCGCTTGCGACTCGTGCGAGCGGGACACTGAATGACACAGCTGTTCACACTGCAAGGCTTCCTTATCTTCCAAGGTCGCTTGCACTTTTTTCTGTGCACAAGTCATTGATTCTTGTGCAATATGCAACAACCCACTAGGTCCACTCTCGCACTCATAATCACCACTATTATGCATTAAGTTAGCCTGCAATAAATTGCTAGCACCACTTTTCCTGTTGACATACTTGTCACAGTCGAAAGTGTTAACTATCGATGTTTGTTGTAGGTTAATGAAATCATTTTTTAATTGCAAAAACTGATCCATCGGCACGTATGAGTCTTTAATCGCTTCAATCTCGTTTTTCACTGTAATTAGATCTTTTAATAGCCTTGTCGCATCCAAATGGTCAAAAGTAACTGGGGGTAGTTTGTGAAGGTCGCGCGCAACAAAAATCGGCACGACATCAGGATCTGCTTCTTTTATCAAAGAGATTATGTCCTCCATCTCCCTTTGTAATTTACCTTCCCTTTTACGATTGACATTTCTTCTGGTAGTTTTCACTGAGCTAAACAGAAGATTTTTTGCTGCACTTATCTCCTCTGGCTTAAAAGCCGTTACACATAACCGAATCATACTATCCTCGTCCATAACATCGCACTTGTTTTGAACATATGCTAGCACTTCGTTTATTACTATATTACAATTCGCGCACTTTAACATGTTAGAGGCCATTGTCCCCTCAACTCGCAGCATGATCACCCGTCACCGACCGCACGGAACGACGCGCACGGCGCAACGACGAACGCAATTTAGCAGTTGGGTAGAAATATAACAAACACTCCTTTCATATTCATCGGTTTAGTAGTAAGTATAACCAAGTAAACAAGAAATAAACGTAATTTTGCATTTTTAATATTAGTTTATAGGATTATTTTTAGAATTTAAACAATATAAAATTAGGATTGTTACAACCCTATGCAGTAACTTACCTCTTTCTCTTCGCAATGTTTACTTTCCATTTTTCGGGATCTCTTTGACGTTTTCTAGTGAAGCCATTATTTACAATAACGGGATTAATGTCCATCTTCGTAATTTTAATGAAATTTCTTTAATTTATAACTTAAAACTTAAATAATCCGCAAAAACGTTTGAGTAAAAACGTTAGAAAAAGCAGTTTGACGCCATCTTGCAAAACCGCCAAATGAACGCCTGTGATTGGACGAGCGTAAAATTTTGCCGCGTTTGGTTCTCATTCAATCTAAGAATGCCACATTTGAAACCAAATCACATTTTCTAACTGAATTTATAACACAAATAGCCGCATTTGATTGTTATATGTCCTATTAATGTGTACAGTTTTACTTTTTTATTATGGCAACAATAGCTAATAGCTCAAATATGACAAAAATGACAGATTGCCACCTTTGATTCTATACGACTCAAATATTGACTATGAAATATTAAAATTATTTTGTTCTTATGGAAGGACATTGGGTTGCAAGGCTAATAGTAGGCATAATGTTTATGTTCTCTCTGACATTGGGCTGCTAAACCAATAAAACAAAAAAAAATATATATATATTTTTTTTAATTACTTTTAGTAAAATGTTATTATTCATTAAATCAGGACAAGGACCTGAATCAGTCTCAACTATTGTTTATTTTTGTTTAAATCTCCTTATAACAAAATAAAAAAAAGCTCTTACATTAACAAAAATAATAACTTTTAATTCTATTATCACATAGCTGAAATCAGAGACTATCAAAATATAACAATAAAAAGTACTAAAGAGATCAACATAGGAACCTAAAATTGTTAATTACCCGACGGCGCTAATAAGTGTAATATAAAAATATAATCAAAAACTACCTAAAACCACTTTTTAGGTAGTTTTAGTGTTTTCACTCAAAAGACTGACTAATCCTTAGTCAGTCTTTTGAGTGAAAATCCGAGTAACAGTTTCTATCTGAAGTGAAACATAAAGTTATATTACAGGTATTACATTTAATACGAGGTTTTTATAGTGACTATGTCGGCACCTGGACTGTTTGTCTCCAAAAATAGGCATATGTTCAGCCGCATGGAAACGTTGTCTTTTAGATGGCTGCGGAGCTGTTGGTTTTCCTCTTTTGCGTTTAACAGGCGATTCCAAGGCAGTATCATGAGATTCAGCACTCTCCAGCGTCGAATAGGTATCTAATAGGTACTCTCCAAGCTCCATTTTGAAACTTCTTAACTGTAGAATTTTTTTCGCAGGTACGTTGGCATTTATTTGGTCATTTTTATATTGTATCCAGGCGTTTGATACCGCCAAATCAATCATGTGTGATAAAAAGCGTTGTGTCCATTTTTTTGTTCTATATCTATAGGGGCATACAGCTAGCAACCTATCAGCCAGGTCTACCCCGCCCATATACTTGTTATAATTTCGAATAACGCGCGGTCTATCAATATGCACGTATGCTTTTTGGCGCTTGCACCATCTTCGACAGATATCAATATTTTCGGCGCCTTTAACTGACGATAGCATTGTCACTGCCTTATTGTCGAACCATTTGGTAAGGGCTACCCCTTCTTATCATTTCGGATTAGCACTTGAAAACTTCCCCGGCTCCGATTTTTTAGGTCGCGGTCATCTACTAAGACACTTCTTGCAGCCACAGGTATTCTATTTTTCATAACAGTACCAGAGCATCCTATGCCCCTGTTACGTAGCTCGTCCACCAATTTTTCACCGGTAAAATATCTGTCAAAATACAAAACGTGGCCCGGAACTAGTGTATCAGCCAGTGTCAAAACCGCCTTTTTTCCGAGACCAAAACGAGATTCTTCATATTCGGGGTAGGTAGTGCAACCCTCGTAAACATGGAAATCGCAAACGAGACCATTAGGGTTTGCTAACACAAAAACTTTTAGACCTTCGGGATTTGGCTTACCCGGGCAATATTGTTTTATACCACAAATGCCAGTAAATGGGATAATCATCTCGTCGATAGACAATTTATCTTGCTTTTCCTGAGAACGACATCCTTCTTGCATTCTTTGGATGAGTGGCCGCACCTTCCAAAGTTTGTCTTTGCTTCGGGTTTCTGAAGACACGTTGTCATCAAAGACGAGCTTGAGGGAATTCCTCAATTGTATGAATACGTAAAACGTACGTAAAACGGGTAGAACCAATAAAAAGAACCAATCCTCAAATGTTTGGTGTCAGACCAACCTGACTTTGACCGATTGTAATGAGTGGTGGCCCACCCTCTGTCCATGTGTTCCACATATTGTCTGATTTGTAATTTACGTAAGGTGGTAAAACTTTTTCAGCAGCATTGCCACATATCATTAAAGTAACAGCTGCTTTCATTGAATTTTTTATGGCTTCAGGATATTTACACTCCCGCTTCATGAGCAATTTTTTCTTGCTGGGTTCATCAACAAGATTTGTCTCGTCATAATAAATATTTTTATGGGGACTCTTTGATTTTCAGTTTTTAACTGCTCAAAAAACGCTTGGATCTGCTCTTTGTCTACAGCGGCTATCACCCTCTATATAATAAAACAAAACCTTTGGGACAGTTAAGTTTAGTGGCGTCTTAGGAAAATATTCGCCCTAATTTTGCCAGGTAAATTATTTTGGAATTGGTCCGCTTTACGTCCTGTTTTTCGACAAACATTTTTACAATACACCTTAAATCAAAAAGTTTTATAAGAAAACCGTAATTACACATTTGAATTGCATGCTGGATAAAGGCCTCTTCTTCGGCATCTGAAAAAATACGCTGACGACCCGCGGTTGCCTAACTTTATTTGCTTGAATTGCTTTTAATTTCAGAATAATCTTCGAGGAATATTATATTTTTCACCAGGTTGAGGTTGAGTTAGTACAACTGTCGTTCTCTTAAACACTTATAAGCCCTCCCTCGCAACTTTTCTTCTCATCAACTTATTTCGTGACATTTTCTATAATAAAATAAGTTGGTTTTTAATTATGGTCCTTATAAACGTTAGGACCATAGTTGAGATTCAAGGGGAGAATTCCGAAAAAAATATCACATTTTTTTTATAAAGGTGCTTTTATACAATAAACTATAAGTAAATTAAATGTTAGAACCATTAAATGCCATACGAATCCAACTTTGATTATTTATCTTCACTTTAACCAATATTTACAAACAGGTTTTTATCGGAGACAGTCTACTAACTTGAATTAGAGGTGTCATCTATTGTTCATGCATGAAACTAGATACAATAGACATTAATAAACGAAAATAGTACCAAATAACTAATTAGATGACGCTGCAAGTCCATACAGCTTCAATTTTAGTGTGACAATTACGTTGGACTATAGTTGTGTGAGGTTACGGTAATTAAATAGCCATCACATTCGTCTATGGAAGCTAAACATTTTTTATTGTATTTCATGCACATATCAGGTACGTACATTTGGTTAAATAATTACATGTACACAAGACGCACTTATAAGGTAATCTTTGAGGTTTTTATTTTAAAATTATGCATGCTATGTGCATGAGCTTAAGAATTTTGTCTCTGTCTTATTGTGTTTATAATTATGTGAACTCATAATGGCATGTAATAATAAATATATTACGGAATAAAACTCTGTATGAATTAGAAGAAAGACTTAAACTCTGTATAAAAGATCTTTATTTTACTATGCTATGCATACTAAAAACCAGTTAGGTACTAAGAAATCAACAACAAAAAATCACATTAGGTAAATTAAAAAAAAAACTAGCTGACCCGACAGACGTTCTCCTGTCATAACGATGAATATTGAATTCGAATTGGTATAATTAATAAAAAAAGAGTGTTTATTTTTCTAATGCTTTATGATATACAATATTCTTATTAGTTATTAATTTCTTGCGCGTAATAAATATTTAATAGTTTTGTTGGTATTCCGACACGGGAACAGGCGACATATTGAAAAAAAAGTCGAATGGCATGTCGTTCGGAATCAAAGGAATCATTAATTTCTTTACCGCAAGTCGGGTGCCATTACAAAGACGTGGCTGGTTTATATTCCGCAACATAATAAATACTTAATCCAGGCAATTCCAGCAAATTTAAAAACTCCGTTGGATAGTTGAAATCATCATCTTGGTTAGCAACGGAATCAATCGATTTGTATGTCATTAATTCGCCAGTTATTTTGTTTTGAATCGGAAAATTCATTACGTTGACATCAGGGTTTTTTGCAGCCAAGTTAACTCTTTCGTTCATACATGATCTTTGTAATTTTGAGCAATGTTTGGGAAAATCTACTCGATAACTCATCGGTCTTAGTTTCAGTATAGTGACAAAAATTGGTAGGAAATATGATGTATCCAGACGCTTATCGTCTGGATACATCATATTTCCTACTAATTTTTCAACAGGTATTTTTTTGTTACTAATATCGAGCAATTGTTTGGAAAAAACTTCTCCAGATTGGTCGTTCTGCAATTCTACTCGCATATTTAATTTGAGCGTTTTAAAGTCTTTCCATAAAATGGATGACTTTAAACATGCGGCAAGGTCGTCAGCTGGCGTTGATCGTGGTATTACTGGGAGTGTTTGGCGAAAATCACTTGTCAATGCTTCCAAAGATTTTTTGTGTGCCATCGTGCACTCATCCCAAACTATTAGTTTGCTCTGCTGCAATATTTTGGCCATCGCACAATTTCTCGAAAGGTTGCAAGTTGGTGTTTCATTTATTTGCATGTTCAACGGCAACTTGAGTGCGGAATGAGCTGTTCGACCGCCATCCAACAACGTAGCTGCAATACCTGATGAAGCGAATGCAAGTACGATACAATTTTGCGATCGAACCTTTGCCAAAATCAATTATATTAAAAACGTTTTCCCAGTCCCACCGGGAGCATCTAAGAAAAAAAACCGCCAGTTCTATCGTTCACTACTTTCATTAGCGTTTCCTAGGCATATTTTTGTTGCTCATTTAAAAGGGGAACGTTTCTTAGAACAGTTTCTTTTAATGTCTCGGAATCGTATTGGATTTCGCGTCTCAACTCTTGATTAAATGCGTCGTGCATTGGGCGATTGAGCGTTGTCATTCCTAATTGTTTTAATCCTTTGTTGGTAAGCATCAAGCACATGTCTTCAATTAAAATTAATGCTTCATTGTACATTTCTTCGTTTATTTGTAAATTTGCATTTGATGTTCTAAGACGCTTCTGATGTAAAATATATCTTCGACCTTGTGATCTTTATATTTATTCCATAAATCAATCGGTGTTGATGGAAAGCATGTAGACAAAATTATGGAAAACAATGTTCGTATTTGTTTAGCATTTGACGAAATTACAGCATCTTCAAGGGTGTGATCCCAATGACTGTCATTCTCTAGCAATCCCAAACGTTGACAGGCTTCTCTGTATGTGTCGCACATCACACCATCAACAGTTCGCAGATGTTGGAATGATGTTGGGCCACAAACATAGACTAACAGTAAACGTGAATAAAAACACTCTTTTTGTCTGGGATGGACTGTGTAAAGACGTCGTAGGGCATCGGTAGAAAATACTTGAGGGTAACCTGGAACTGGTTTTCCTTGTTTCCGTCGTTGAAATTTCTTTAACGATTTATTCCAGGTATAATATCGTGGCATTTCAGAATAGTCATAGTCATAGTCATTTATTCATTAACAAATTACATTGTATTTGAATATTACAAAATTATAAAATAAGAATAATAATTGACATGAAATAACAGGAAAATATAAAATCAACTAACAAATTACAATTCTCGTACGTCATACAGACATCTATTCAGCAGATACTCTTTAAGTTTAAATTTGAATGAACTTGTGTAGACCATACATTTAAGCTCTTCAGGCAACTTATTAAATAAGACCACTGCTTGGTAACGCGGACAATTTTTTATTATCTCGAAATGAGGGTGTATTAGTGATAGGAGGTCCTTTCGTCGAGTTTCTTCCCTCTTTTGTCTTTCGTCAGGTGTTTCAATCTCTGACAAGTACTTTGAAAAATTACTTAATACTACTAGGATATAGAGTCTAGGCACCGTTAATATGTTCAAATTTTTGAAGTGTTCTTTACAGCTCTCTGTTTGCGGTATGCGCATAATGGTTCTTATGGCTCGCTTCTGCAAAACAAATGCTCTTTGTTTATTGTACGTATAACTATGACCCCAGAATTGTATACTGTACCTTAATTTGGACACAACTAGCGCATAGTACACTATTTTCAGATTTTCTGTATCTAATTCGTCTCTTAAGGTCCCTAAAGCATAACATGCTGAGGAAATAGCTGCATCCATAGCGTTTAGTTCTGGTTTCCAATTTATAAATTCGTCTATATGTATACCTAGGAACTTAACTTCTTTAACTAGTTCAATTTTGCTATCATTAAGAGATATCTGTAAGCTATCTTTGTTTCGTGCTGTAGTTTTAAATAACATTAAATTCGTCTTTACAGTGTTAATTATTAAATTGTTTGCATTATACCATGTCAGAAAGGCATTTATCGTTTTATTCAGTTTTGTAGTTAAGTCCTCTATATTATCAGCCCCTAAAATAGCGTTTGTGTCATCAGCATACACGACCAGTTTAGTATCAGGCGTCACTTTATTTATGAAATTAAATAAATCATTTGTGAATATAATAAATAAAATCGATCCTAAGATTGATCCTTGCGGTACCCCTTTTTTGACTAACATTAGAGAAGATTTATGATTTGTGATTAAACCATCTTCCTGAGTGTTCTTTATGTTTACAAACATTTTTCTATTGCTTAGATAATCTATAAACAGCTGTAATACATTTCCCCTTATTCCATAATGATTTAATTTATATATCAGAAGCTCATGGTTAATCATATCAAAAGCTGAGCTTAAATCAAGAAAATAATACTCCCGCTACTCTCATTTTATTTTTTTATTTTTCCATCACATCATCTAATAGCCTATATATAGCGTCTCCAGTGCCTACTCCTTTTTGGTATCCATATTGTCTCATGTTTAATACTTTGTTAACATTCAAAAATGACAGTAGCCTACTCTTTAGCATCTTTTCAAAGATTTTTGATAATACAGGTAGTAATGATATAGGTCTGTAATTATTTGGGTCTGTCCTGCTGCCTTTTTCGTGTACGGGTGTAATTTTGGCTATTTTTAGTTGCTCTGGAAATACTGAATTTATAATGCCATTATTAAAGAAATTTGAGAGCGGTTCACACAATATTTCTATATAGTTTTTTATGATACTAATTGGTACCTCATCATAAACCACAGGAGTGCTTATTTTTCATGGTATTAACTATTGACGATATTTCCTTTGGTGTTGTGGGAGTGATACTCATTTCGTTGTGTGCCCGATTTGTGCTATCATGAAGGAACTTTACGGCATCGTTTGTACTGTTTTCTCTCCCTGGTTCTGTGTAATTAATTGTTTTGTAAAGTGATTCGATATTTCATCTGCCTTACTTATAATTCCACCATTGACTTTAATTTTTAAGTTATCCGATGTAATCCTTTTTTTATTGTTTGTTCTATTATTAATCACTTGCCAAACTTCCTTGCTTAAGTTATCTGACTTGTTAATATGCTCCTTTACTGCCATTTTTTTTGCTTTTGCTATCACTTTTCTATATTTATTTATGTACTTTTTTTTGTAGTTTATGAAACCTGATGCAAATTTGTTTTCTCTTTGAGTACACAGAAAACGTTTCATTTTACTAGATGTTCGCTGTTCCCTTTAGTTATCCATTTTATTATGACACGATCTTTGCGTTTAATGAAGTGGAAAATACTCCTTTTAATAATCTTACCTTTAACATTAATAAAAGACACATAATCGTATTCCACCTAATTTTTACCCATCGAATTATAAGGAACTAGCTTTCGCCCGCGGCTCCGCCCGCGTGGATGTCGGTTATCGCGATAAAAACTATCCTATGTCCTTCCTCGGGACTCAAACTATCTCCATACAAAATTTCATCTAAATCGGTTTAGCTGTTTGAGCGTGAAAGCGTAACAGACAGACAGACAGACAGAGTTACTTTCACATTTATAATATTAGTATGGATTACAAATCTTCGTAGTTCGATTGATCGAACCATAAGGAAATAAAATATCTCGTAGTTCGATTAATCGAACTGTGCGATCGAACCTTGCGGCCGGAGGGGAAAATTCAAGAGGTTGTTTTTTAATATTAAGATTTAGGTTATTTTTTTCTATTTCTACATGTCATCACAGTTTGTACATTCAACAAATTTCATGTAAGTACATATACCTGTACTTAAATCATCTTGGGCTTTCAAATTATTATATTTATTGTCACATTTTTTTCAGTTTCTAGGCATTTACTACTGAAGTAGTATCATTTGGCAGATTATTGTTCGAAATTAGCAGGACAGTTTAATTTCTGTCTAAAATTTAGCATGAACTTTAAGGGTGAATTTCAACAAATGCCATTTTTTTTATCATATCGGTGAACTTTTTCATTTATATTATTTTCGTATATTTCTCAGGTTTTATGTATTCTTTAGGATATTATTAACTATTCCTAAATTTTTCATCAACATATAACTTAACAATTTGGAGAAAATTCAGTTTGAATTCTGGTTTCCACCGACATGACAAACCGGCACCGATTTTTTTTTCTGTACACCGATATGATAAATTTATCCACCGAAATGATATACATATTCAGCGATATGATAATTTATCCACCTTTGAACATTTAAAAGGAATACTAGTAGGTACCATTGATTTAACAAACAAAAAATAGGTAGATATGTCATTCACAGTCCCCAGGTGGCCCATCAAAATTTGGGCAAACGACCACTCCCTACCTCAGTGTCGTATCGGCGGCGTCAACAGACACACGTCCATTTAGCGCGAGTGAGCTAACGTGAAATTACATAACGTAGGTATAAAACTTGGTTGACCTAACTGTCACGTCTATTCGATTAATCTACATAATTATATTGTTTGAAGTACTGCTGGCGAATACGCGTTCGTTGACCGCTTTTAGACGGCGAATTGTATGAACATAACTCATCTATATATTTGTAAAATCATTGGTAGGTACCATATTACAAGTGAAACCTGAAATGAGGGTTTTATGTAAGCAGACTACATTTAATGAGAACTGACTTTTCAGAAATCCAATTAAAATATTTTTCTTCTTTTCTTCGTAATGAAATTTACTAAAGGTAGCATTTAAAAAAGAATAGTTATTTTTATTATCATTGTTTTTATTAAAATAAAGTATAAAAAGAACAAATCTCGTATAGGCTAAAAATGGCACAATACACCTTTATTACTGTAGAGCTTCCAGCTAATTGTTTTGCCGTGTGTACCTACACTTAATAATAATCAAACTACACAACATAACTTAATAATTATAATTTAGCATTCTAGGTTTAACAATAGTAAGGATAGGAACTTTATACACCTGATTAATCAGTCTTTAAAGTCTAACATTAATCACAACCACACAACAATAATCACAGCTTTAATTATTACTAACTTTAATATTTTTAAATCTTTGTTACACGTCACAGATCACAGATCGTTTATATCTTAAATCTAGTAAAATCTTTACGTTACTACACTAATAAGTAAATACTTTTCACCTAGTCAAATATTTAAACATAAATTAAATATACCTATCAGTAGACATAATTATTTTGGTTTTTATATTAATCAGCCTTTAAGTTTGAACCTTAAACACAACAGAACTTGAATTGCCATTTTCGTACTCCGCATTTGTAAAATTGCGGCATAATTACAGTTTTAAGTCAAAAGCGACTATACATAGCCAATCACAACACTTATATAATTTTATAATTATCATTATTAGATACAACAAAAATAACATTAATTAAAACAAATCAAACCAAATTAAAATAAGTCATCATCAGTGTCACTGCCACCAAATATAAAATTAAATCTCTGTTTGGTATTAGTAGTTTGTTCACGAGGCTCATTTTTTTCTTTTTTACACTTAAATTTAGATTTTATAGGAAATATGTCTTCATCAGAGTTATAACTGTTTTCCACGGGAGGATTTGAAGCATTATTTGATGCTTTTTTGGTATGCTCTTTATTTACGAGTTGACTTGACTCCTCTAAATCAGCTATAATATTCGTATAAGTTTTTTCTAGAAATGAACAGGAAGGAGTACTTTGATTAAGGTCTACATAGTTTAATATCAAATTTTCTGATAATTTTGTAGAATTGGATGATTTAGAACTCCCATTTTCCGAGACTTTTAGTGTCTTTGACGATGTAGAATACTTTGAACAGGATGGTTGTGGGAACAGAATTAATTTGTCAGTTAACTTTACTGGTCGCATTTTAGTGATAATTTTTTTTGATTTAGCGATGGCTTTTTTATTACTCGGAGTAGCTAGCTGAGGTTTAGACTTAATTTTGTGGTCAGTTGACAAATTGTGGAAGTCTAGATGTTTGCCATGTGGGCATTCAACTACATATTTTTTACATTCATCTTCTATACAAGAAAGACGTCGTAAAACTATACGATTTTTATTTTCTGCAGTCCAAATCACTTGCTTGACTTGCAGTGTTCCACGAAATGTGTTCAAATTAGCAGGGAGAAGCCAGTCCTTTTCTTCCACTTCGTATTCTTCTACAGTACTTATTTTCACGCCTTGGACAGCAGATTTTAAATAGTTAACAAAAGTATCTATATTATTCATATCACCATCGTGTGCAATAAATCGATCCGCCGTTCTCTTCAGTAACCCACCAACTCCATCTGGCGCACCTTTTCCATGACCACATTAACTATAGTTCCATATTATGTTAGTCAGAGTAAATACTTAGTTGGGACATAATATAAAAAATTTTCTTATTCCGATACTGGCCTGATGGAGAATCGGAAATAATAATAAGATTCTGAACAGCTGGAACTTCCTTTTTAATTTCTTCTAATATTGGCACAAGGTGAGCCCAAACGGCGGCAGCATCATGTCGCAGTGAAGAACTAATAGTGCAAAAGCATTGAGTTTTTATATTCTCTTCCTTAATTTTATAGTAGATTACAGCAGTATGTAATGTAAATTGTTGACGACTGCCACCAAAGTGCACAGATTGTATTTCGGACCCGTACTTGGTGCTATAGTTCTCACTGAAGTCAATGTGAACTACACAATCCTTTTCAGTCATGTTTTGTTTATAGTGCTTAAAAGCTTGACTTTGGTTTCGTATATTACTGCAATGAGTTGAGTAGGGCTTCAGATTATTTTCAAATGTGTTGATTAGTTGTAATGGTTTAACTGTTATTTTTACTTTTTCTACATTAATGGCTATTTTATTGACTCCATTCTTTTTGTAATTTTTTTTTATCTTCTTCCAAGTCCAATAGGCAACATCTTTGGAGTTATCAAATTCCTGATAATTTAAGTATCGATTTCTACAGATAGGACATGTTCTTTGCAGACATTCTACCTTAAAAATATCACAGCAGATACTACTAAGAACTTCAGTCGCGGTGTTTTCTTTTATGATCCTATTTCGTTTTAAGGATGTTATGAGAAGGTCCATGTTCTCATGTTTCTCACATAGACATGTATTTCTCATGTTTAATTTTGGCTGTGTGACCCAAAATGGCCTCATTCTTGTAAAATTAACATAACTGATTGGAGGATAGCCTGAAGCCAAATATTTTTTGTGCAAATTTTTAATTGTGTCTTTCATCAGTCTTTTCTGTTTTTTTACACCATTTTGTGTAACACTATCCTTTTTACCTGGGCAAAGATTTGAATTGTCGTCATCCTCAAAAAACTGAACTACAATCCTACGCATACGTTTTTGTAGGTCCTTATTATTTGGCTTCATCGGGATTTGTCTCACTTTTAAATTATTCTGTTTGAGTTTTTTAAATTCTTCATGCAGTCTCATGTACCTCTTTTTGTACATCAGTTTCTCTTTAACAGCCTTTGCCAATTGAGTTTTTAAATCGCATATTTGCTGTGACTTAATTTTTTGATATTTTCGGAACTTGGTTTGAATGTCTTGATTGAATTTAATTGTTGTAAAGGATGACTCTAAGGTAGGACTGTTGGGGCGTAATGTTGATTCTTCTGAATTTATGGAGCTAACACTTGGCGATCGTAAAGGTGATGTTATTGATAAATCTAGGGGACTGCTTGTACGTAAATATTGAGAACTACTAGCTACTATTGTATCAATACGCAGATTAGAAAAATTTTGTCGCAACGGTTTCGGGCAACATTTTCCTTAGCTTTTTTCCTCTGATAATATGCATGGGCACTGATTCGGTTATTTTTTTGTGCAATGCGGCGTGCATGTGCATTCATTTGGCTTCGGGTTAGGACCAGTCCGGCTGCCTTTCGTTTAGCTAAACGTTCTCTATCTTTTTTTAAATGCGCTTCTCTTAACAAGGGATCGCTTTTGATTTTAGCTTTTCTTATTCTTTCCAGCAACCTCTTTCTCTCTTTTTTCTCCTCTTCATTTAGTTTTGGTCTCGGCATTCTTAAACAAAATTAAGCTACTATGAGGTTTTTTATCTATTTATAATTATGTACTTACTATTTTTTAAACTAGAAACTATTTTCTAGGGATACCTTTATGCGTTCAATTGCTTCACCTCACCATCATCATCTCAGCCTATAGACATATTTTACCGAATATAGACGTCCCTTAAGGATACATTTATACATCTAAGTAGTACCTACTTAGATGTATACATACTTAGTGGTGTATGTAGTTAATAATTTTGGCAGCCTATGTAGGTACCTAAGTATCTATGTATACAATGTATGTATTAGAGACTGAAAACAATTACGATTATGGGTTTCGCTACAGGTATAACACTTCAGTACCATACAGATTTTTCGATATAGCCGTAGATATTTCATTTTTTTCGGTACCGATATATTCGAAAGTACGTAAACTGTCTGTGTTTGTAATGAGGGACCATAGTCGTTAATATTTCTTTTACAATTACATAACATACAACATTCCATTGTTTTTTTGGAGGTACTTGTTGTAGGTACTTGCGTACATTGTTGTAAGTACTTTACGAAAAAACTCTACCGAGATCATTGAGTTAATAAATACATAGAGACGGCATACTCCTACGCGCTGCACTCAAAAAATGCACGCACAAAGTGACACAATTTTGTTTTGTTACCACTTCTCGAGTAGCTAGAGAATTATCGGAATGCGTGTGCAGGCATTTTTATTTCAAGATACCGAATTTCCAGCACTATTTACACAGCACAAATGTGTATACGCGCTATTTTACGTCCACTAAACGTCGATGTGTCCCGGCGGGACACAATATAGACGTATCGCGAAATTTGGGTGAATGGCGTATCTACCCTTTTTAATTAATCAAAGACCGAGATAATAAAATTACACACCGAGATGATAAAATTATCTACCGATATGATAAAGTAATCCACCGATGTGACAAAACTGTGCGTCGATCATGGATCAAAACACCGATATTAGATATAAGACACCGATTCATTCTTTCCTATCATGTCGGTGTAAATTATCACATCCGTGGCTATAAAGACCACCGATTACAGCGATATGAGAACAGCGATGTGAGAAATAACACACTTTTTAGAAAACTAGAAAAAATACGTATTATCTAGGATATATTCAATGACATTCAATGAAGCTAATTTACTTACACCTCTGTTAGAACCATACAACAATAATAATACTACTAATTTTACACTAGAAAATCGCAACCACCGATAACATAAAATAATTGTCCGGGAGCAACTGAAATGGTGTACTTACGTAATTGGCGGGAAAATGCAGCGATTTGACACACGTCCGTTCTGACTGCGCACTGGCGCGCACTAACGCGGTAAATACAATTGGGGTTGGGACACTGTCGAACAAGTCGATATAAAGTTATATTCAAATTACTTTTGTCCACCGATATGAGCCCATTTTGCAGGACAAATACGTTTGTGCCCCTCACTAATAATAATCGTTAATTATGTAACAAAATATGTTACATATTAATGGTAACACTAATATTCAATAATTTAGAATAAGTTAGGTGCTTCACCTACTTAATTTTATTAGTGTTTATTAGTGTATAAGCTTTAAGAAAAGTAGAGGGACAGCACCGATTTGATAAAAATAGAAGTTTATGTATTTATTTCTACCCTTATACACCGAGATTTTGTAGTCGTTTTGGAGCCGAAGATTTTGAACTCCATATCAATAACATATTCCATAAAAAATATCAAATGAATAAAATATTAACACTTTTTTTTAAACCTTAAAATTAATTACATTCACGGCGAATAAATGACAACTGGTGGTAAGGCCACTCAATTTCACGTATTTGTAATACTACGTTCATTGTGACAGACTCATTCATAGTTTACCTACACATTAAAAGCCGCCGCCCGGCCAGTCAACCAACGCACGGTACGCGGCGGGGCGGGAGCGGTCGAACGCTCACGGGCACACGAAACCCGCCAGCTACAGCATACAGCCGTACAGCGCGACCTTCCCCCCGCTCTTCTTCCCCGTACCCCGCATAGCGCGCGGCGATAACGCTCAATGGCTTGCGAAACCCGGCGACTCCGACGCACCCTTCTCCCCGCTCTCCAATTCCCCGCGCGGCGCGCGGCGGAAACGCTCGAAGGCTTCCGAAGCTTGGCGACTTTGACACAACATACCCCGCGCCCCTCTTTAGTACAACGACGACCCGCGCGCGAGCATGTTGCATAATTGCATAATTTACGTTGTTGTGGTTACGCAAAAATGAGTCGCCAATACGTGTATTCGAACGCGGAGTATTTGGCAATGGTGCAGTTGTACGCTATTGCCAATTACAATTTGGAAGAGGCCAGGCGGTTGTACTCCCAGCCGGAACATTTAAGTGCGCTGCGGCTACGAGGGATTGAAAGCCCTCAAGTACCATCCACCCCCACTATCTTGGCTGCAACCCAGCGTCTTCTCGACCATGGACAGTTTAGTGTGCCTGCTCATGCCCAAGGCCGGGGACGGCTGAATGACACACCAGAGATTGAAGAAAGTATTTTAGAGTAGGTACTTCGAGCGAGATCCGCGACGGAGTACGAGAATGGCGGCACTCGAATTTAATGTTAGCCAATACTTTGTATGGAAAACATTAAATGTCAATGGACTACATCCTTATCATTTCCGTCGAGCTCACTCAATTTATGATAATGATGCACCAGCAAGAATCTTGTTGTGTCAGTGGTTATTGGATAATTCCAGCGCTAACATACTGTGGACCGACGAATCGTTGTTCACTCGAGTAGGGCTCTACAACGTGCACAATGAACATTACTGGGCTCTTATCAACCCGCACCTCATACGGGAAGATCACCACCAAGTTCGGTTCAGTTGTAATGTTTGGGCCAGTATTATAAACGACCACTTAATAGGGCCTATTTTCATTGAAGGTTACCTAACCGGCCGCTCGTATTTAGAAATGTTACAAACTATGATATCGGATTTATTAGAAGATGTGCCGTTAACTTACTTAAGAGGTATGTACTACCAGCACGACGGCTGTCCCGCTCATTATGCAAGTGCAGTGCGTGCGTATCTGAATACTCAGTTTGGTGATCGATGGATTGGCCGCGGTGGGCCCGTGGCTTGGCCGCCGAGGAGCCCGGACTTAACGCCCCTGGATTTTTATTTGTGGTCGGAAATTAAAAGACTAGTTTAAACACGTGAACACGAAAATCGTGAAGACTTACGCAGTGCGATAATGGACGCCTTTAATGCAGTGAGAAGTGATAGAGACACGCTTAGAAAACTAAAAGACAATAGCCTAAAACGTGCACGTTTGTGTATTGAACGCGGTGGACTGCATTTCGAACAGTTGCTTCGTTATAGGGAAGTGTAAATAAATAAACTGTTATTAGGTATGTAAGTTGATTATTTTGTAAATAGCTCCAATTTTTTAAATACGCCTGAAATACTTACGTCAGTTTTCGCTGCTTTCAGTTTTGACACAAAAATAATTTTATTTTATCGCAAAGTAATGTTCAAAAGTATTTTGGCGGTCCTAAGCCCGTATAAAGTATGAAGGAGAAATTGGAGTACTTACATCGTTATTTGTAATGTTTTATAATGCAGTTTTATCTTTCATAATGAACGTAACGGAAGAAAAGGTATTGCGTCCATGCAGCATACTCCTTATCAGCTGTTTTGTGGTGCACCATTCGTTTTAATTAACTGTTACCACTTTCTTACCATTACGCACCATAAATTTCGTTGCAATTGTAGTGTATTTTCTTATTTGTTGTGTAGCTACTAGTTTTTAAACCATGCGTAGAATTCGGTCGGGTTCTGCGCGCGCGTCGTCCGCGACGATCGCGCCGCGCCGTTGCGTTCGTTGACCGCACAGCTGATATGTTACCTAGCAAACGAGGAGCGCGGACGGCGACGCGACGAGACATGCATTAGTGAATGATTTCTCGATCCCCTACTATTAGTGAGCTCGGATGAGTGACAAATTTAACGTGAATTCCAACTTTGTCATTATAATAGGTGCAATTTTTTTTTGTTATTTCTTTGCTATTTCTATTTATTCTAAGTTACCACGCTTCGGCTCCAAAACGACTACAAAATCTCGGTGTATATAGTCCTAGGCAAATTATATTTTTACCACAACCCAATAACTACCTCTTGAATACTAAAAAAAATAATTCAGAACTATATTCCTTTTTTCAAATACTAATTTCACCGAAGACAAAAAAAAAGTCATTTGGGAAATTTACCCTTAAACTTGTTTTAAGAGTTCATGCTAAGGCCCCAGGAATCGAACCCGAGACTTCACTATGCCCTCATTATTGAAAATAAATATTTTGTGAACTATTGTATGTAAATAAAAAAAATGCTATTAAAGAATATTAAAAATTTCATAATTCCTTTGTTTTGACAACATTATTATTTTAAAATCAGTCAATTGCTTAAAAAATAAATAACTTTTATCAAAATTAAACAACAAATATCAACTATTATTAACAATCAGCATCTAGTAAAATTTAAAATGGCACAAAGTCAGTCTTATCAAATTAAAATTAATCACAGTTGTATCTTACCGTTAGTTAAATATTACTGTTACTTGCTAAAATAATTAACTTTGTACTTATAAATGTAAGCTAACTTATAATTAATTATACGTTAAACCTGGTTAAGTGAGACATCAAGGGACCTGCAATGTCGTTTCACTTATAGAGGTATTTCCAGTGTCTCAGATATACAGGTATAAATAAATATCTGTCTCATTTACAGAGGGTTCCATTAATAGAGGTGAGAATACAGGTTATTTCAGTTATAGAGGTGCGATCATTAAATAAAATAACGTGTTATGTTTGTAAATGAGTTTTAATAAAAAAAAACTAGTACTTAAAGGTAATCATACAAATGTAATCAACAAAAATATTCAAGCACGTTTTTACACGTAATATGTACGAATATGGAAACAGAATGTATCAATTATAAAAATCTGTCATTTTAGTTTGTCGTTTGGAAGTATCAGCCATCAGATGTTTTTCGATGTTATAAATTTTATCAAATATGCTTTGGTCACCAATTGATGACATTTCAAAATAACTGTGCAAAGTTTCTAGTGCTTTTACTGCTTCGCGTTTAGAAATTTTTACTAAATTTACTTCCGCGCTCATTTCATCGTCTTCTTCTTCATTTTCCAATGAAGAAGACGAGAAGGCATGAACATTGTCGCTTTCATTAAGTTCTCCTGAAAACCGTCATCGACGTTTATAAAATCTTGGAATGTTGGCTGTTGATTATTGTCGTTGCTGATGGCTAAGTTCCAATCTTCAGGATCAGTTTCTAAATTTTCGTCCTCCTCTTGTAAGCTTTTAATGAAACACGCGTAGTGGTTTCTCAAAGACTAAATTTTTTGTTTTCAAGATACACGTAGGTTGGTACACAGAATGCATGTTCGTCATAGACAACGCTAGTAGTGCAGCGAGTAAGTATATTATTTTGATACTAATCCTAACATCTCCACTTATCAAAATAATCCAAACTTTGGTACAGTATCTTATCAAACAAAAAATCAAACAACAGTATACAGTCATCCATTAAACAATGCTTTGAATACCCAATTTCTTTACAAAATAATTATGTTTTATACTAGTTAATCCCTTGGTCAGCAAGTCTGCTGGCATTTCAGATGTTGGCAGGTAAACTATCTTAATGAGATTATTAGCTACCACTTCTCTAATAAAATGATGGCGCCCATCTATGTGCTTGGTTCTTTTATGAAATAATGGGTTTTCCGATAACATCTGAGCACCTTGATTATCATTATACAATATGATTACATAGTCACAACTGCCGACAATTTCACAAAGCAAGTTTCTTAAATAAATAGCCTCTTTGCAGGCTTCCGCTGTCGCCATATATTCAGCCTCAGTACTTGATGCGTTGTTTCTTACATTCATATGAAATAACGGTTCCCGAAAGTTTAAAGTAGAAACCTGTGTAAGATTTCCTATCTAGAGTGTTTGAGGCCCAATCCGCATCAACAAAACCTTCCAATTTAAAATTGTCTTTGCTAAACATTAGCCCATACGATTTCGTTTTACATAAATATTTTAGGATGCGTTTTGCATGCTTCCAATGACTATGAGAATAACAATTATTAAATTGGCTCAAGTAACTTACACTGTATGAAATATCTGGACGAGTTAAAACACTTAGGTACATTAAGCTACCTATCAATTGTTGATATGGGTATTGTTGACAAACATCTACACCTTTTTCTAGTTTCAAATTATTTTCAATGGGAGTATCAACAACATTACAGTTTGTCATATTGAATTTGCTTAAAATATGATCTACAATTTTTTCTTGATCTGATCAAATACAGCCATTCTCATACATATTTACCCTCATACCCAAACATTGTTTTAATTGCCCCAAATCCTTAATTTTAAATTTTGACATTAGGTTGGTTTTTAACTCCTTAACCATATCACCACTGTTTGAAAAAATGAAAAAATCATCTACAAAAATTGCTATTATGATCTGCTCCTTTTTACATTTTTTTTATGTATAGACATGGTTCTAACTTTGACTAAACAAAATTCAATTTTAATAAACAATCATTTACTCTTTCATTCCAAGCCCTGGCTGATTGTTTTAAACCATAAATTGCACGATTTAATTTGAGAACACAATTTTCTTTACAATCCAAATTAGGTGGTACTTGCATATACACATTTTCATGTAAATAACCATTAAGGAATGCTGTAGTTACATCTAAGTGAGTAATTTCAAAGTTAAGTTTGACACTTAAAGCAAATAAAAGTCTTAATGTAGAGTAACCCTTTTGTCGAGATCCGCTTCAAACAATAAACATCTTGCCCGTTCAACTACATTTCTGTTGAACCTCTCTGAGAGCCCATTCTGCTCCGGTGTGTGAGGATTGGTCTTCTGATGGACAATACCCACTTGTTTTAAGTAACTCTCCATCTCACATGAACAAAATTCACCTCCGTTGTCGGTTCTCAATATTTTTATCTTGTTTCCTGTTTGATTCTCAACTTAGCCTCGAAATTCATTGAAATAATAATAATAAATAATAATAATAATATCTTGGGACAACTCACACAACGCTATCTGATCCCAAACTAAGCAGAGCTTGTACAATGGAAACCAGACAACTGATAAACATACTTATATATTTCTAAATACATACATATTATAGATAAATAACACCCAGACACAGAATAAACCATCGTGCTCATCACACAAAGTTTTATCCTGGGTGGGGATCGAACCCACGACCTCTTGCGTAGCAGTCGGAAACACTCCCACCGCGCCACAGAGGCAGTCAAAAATGCTGGAACACCTGGTTCTTTTCCTTCAAGAAGTAAACAAATGTCATTCTGCTGGCATCATCCACAAACAGAAGAAAATATTTTGCTTGACCAATTGACTTAGTCTCCATCGGCCCGCATAAATCTGAGTGTACTACATCCAGTAGTTTTTCACTTCTATGGTTAGCTGATGGGAAAGGTAAACGTGTCTGTTTTCCCTCACAGCACACTTCACAATTCTGTATTTGTATGTCAGCTTTCTTGTCAAAAGAAACTCCTACTACTGCTCCTTCTTTCATTTTCTGTAAGGACTTACTATTTATATGTCCTAACCTTTTATGCCATGTCGACATCGCCGATAACGAATTCTCGATTTTTTTTGTGTTTAACTTGTACACACCGTTTTTCAAATTTGCTGTACCAATAAGCTCATTTACTTTGTTCTATATCAAACAGACATCCTTTTTGAACACTACTCTATTGCCATTAGCTATAAGTTGGCTTACGGACAATAAGTTTGTCGTGAGATTAGGTATGTACAATACATTCTTAACAATCACATCATACTGAGAACTGTTTACGCACGTCGTTATTTGTGTTTCACCAACACTAACTACAGGCACCGTCTTTTGATTTGCCACTACGATTTCTTTGTTTTCGTGCACTGGTCGGGTTTGAAGTAAACAACTTTGATTTGACGTCATGTGTGCGCTTGCGCCTGAATCAACGTACCAGTCTTCTGTGCTATAACAACCGTTGAAAAACGCCGCACTAAAAACATTCACTTGTTTATTTGCTTTTGGTTCAGGACATTTATTTTTGTAATGGCCGATTTTCTTACAATTATAACACTTTATTTGTTTACTGCTGGATGACATGTCATGTGACGTTGACATTTGTTTCTGGTTAGTGTTGCCATTTTTTGACCGCTGTTGTATTGACCAAAATGCAGAGTTCGTTTCAGAAGTGTCAACCTCCGAACTCATATCAAGTAACTTTGTTTTTATGACGTCAGCGCTAATGGCGATTCCGGAATGTTCTATCGCCATTATCATCGGTGAATGCTTATCTGGAAGTCCCGCCAAAAGTAATGACCCAATCCACTCGTCTGTGATTTCGAAACCTGTCCCCTTCAATCTATGTGCTGTCTCGACTATTTGAGATACATATGATGTCATGGATTCACTGTTATCGAGACGTATAGAAATCAATGTTCGATGCAAACTTATTTTTCGTTGATATCCCTTGTCATCAAATAACTGTTTCATTTTTTTCCACACACCGTCCACTGTAGTCTCACTCTTGATATGCACATATAACGAACAGTCAATAGTCATTACGAGTTTTGCTTTGGCTTTCTTCATCTCTGTTTCACTGATAGTTGCCAGCACATTTTCAATGTCAATTCCTTCAAGTAACAAAAAATTGCTTGTTGCGAACGCCCAATCGTCATAATTTTCTCTTCCTTTGAGTTTCGGCACATTTACTAAGTACCCTGACGTCGACATTATTACTTCCGCACAATAAAATTACTTGATATTTTAGTAAAAACGGAACTGGGCCCATAACCTAATGAAACACGCGTAGTGGTTTCTCAAAGACTAATTTTTTTGTTTTCAAGATACACGTAGGTTGGTACACAGAATGCATGTTCGTCATAGACAACGCTAGTAGTGCAGCGAGTAAGTATATTATTTTGATACTAATCCTAACAGCTTTCAGCTACAGTTACTTCAGATTTAAATTCAGATTTTTTAAAGCAGTTTGCTATAGTAGTTTTGGTCACAGAAAACCAAGCTTTCCCAGCAAACCTCATCGCCTGAAGAACATCGATTTGTGGGCACTGATTGTCTTCTATAGATTTAATAACATGTCGAACAACTTCTTTTCTGTAATAAATTTTGAAATTGTTGATGATGCCTTGATCCATTGGCTGCAATTTACTTGTCGTATTCGCAGGCAGATACACGAGTTTAATGTGGCTTAGCTCGGGCATATTATTGTGAGCAGTACAATTGTCCACAAACATTAAAATTTTTCGCTTCTGGGCTTTCATTTCTTGGTTTAAATTCTTCAACCAATCAGAAAAAATAGTGGATGTCATCCATGCCTTTTTATTATTTTGGTAATTCACCGGCAAAGTTTTAACACCTTTGAAACATCGTGGAGACTTAGATTTTCCGATTAATAGGATAGGCAACTTTTCAGTTCCTGACATGTTAGCACCTAGAAGTATTGTAATGCGCTCTTTACTAAGTTTCCCGCCATGACAAGGATAGACACTTATAAAATAAACCCGCTTCGTCTGCGTTAAAAATATCATCAGCAGCATGTTAGCAAACACTGTTCAAGTTCAGGATATTCTGATAAATGTACACGGTTTAATTTTCCTTGTCCTTCAGAACATTGTGATTCAATTTTATGTTTACTCTGAATTATTCTACAAAGACTAGATTTTGGCACATTAAATTCGGCACAAACTTCTTCGCGTGTCTTCCCACTTTCATAAACGGATATTAACTTCAGTTTTTCACGTAATGATAACGATTGTATCGTTATCAGCTTTCGTTTTGGCATTTTTCAAATAAACATCTGTATGATAGTAGAGCGAAACTAAAACTGAAGGTAATTGAAGCTCAAAATTACTTACGTACTTGGAATTACGTGTGGAATTTGTGGGTAGAATAAGAATGAGTAAACAAACAATGTTATCTCAGTTACAGAGGTTTTTGCATATAAAATTTACTCGCTGTCTTAGTTATAGAGGTAACTGTGATGATAAATCGAAAGAACAAATCCCAGATATAGAGGCTTACCTCGTCCCACTAACAGAGGTAATTCAGTGCCAAAGTGTTGGGACCTCAGCATGAGTTCCAGTTATGGAGGTTTCTCACTTATCCAGGTCCCACTTAACCAAGTTTCACTGTAAAAGGGACCATAATAACTTGGAATAGCGTTTTTGGCCAATAAGTTCTGCAAGCCATCTTTTTTTTTCTTGCTTTACCCGGGACGCTGACTGTATGCATGTTTTAGCTCTGGATCAACATGCTTTTTTTATCACCTTTGCTCTTTCGAACTCTGTATCCCCTTGTCTGTGTAGCAACCGAAATCCGGTTTTGACAGTTTATGGCGCATCTGTGTAGCCACCGGATTTCGGTTGTTGTCGGGCGGTTTTTAGTTGTTGATTTAACTTTATAACTTTATATTAAAACCATCCTTTTTTTATGCTTAAAATTTTAATGAAAAATAAAGCAAGCCAATAACACCATATAAATCTAACTTCCAGAATAAAAAATCGGCGTAAAACGCGGGCAAAATACGACGACGGTTTGAATATTTTGATTCGATTTCCAAAGTTTGGGAACACTACAAGTAGATGTATCTAAAGCAGCGTACGCACGTCACAAACAATTTTTTTGCGTTGCATCTTGGTCTTTGTTTTGTAGGGCTTAAAATTATATTGATTGCCCATATATCTTTTTTTACAATTTTTACATCCTTTGAAATAATATGTCTAAGGCATTTTCCCAGGACCCACCCACACACATTTTTACCTTGACTAGCATCAGTAACACCACTATTTCAATTAATGAAAGGTACCACAATTTCGTCTTCAATATTTTCAGCAAATTGTGGTGCCTCCTCATCAATGGAACTGGGAATATCAGAAGTAGAAACATTTTTTCGTATAAAAAGATCTAAATTCGGCAGGCTGTTAATAGCTTTAACAGAACGAAAGAGATAGCGCTAGTAGCCACGGTCATATCTAGTCCGTATTCAAAACCAATTTAAAAATATAAATAATAACTTTTCTGACACTTTAACAAGAAGATGATGTTTGTGAGTGAAAAGTGACACTTAGTGATAAATCTATACGAACTCTATTACTTTTTTCTTTTCCAATAATATTAGTGAATACTTACAAAAACTAAATAACAACATTCAATTAGTGCAACAAATACGTATTATAACTCCATTAACAAACTACATAAGTGAATAAAGTTAAAAATTAATATCATAACAGTTACAGTTTTAAAACTTAAAAGTGCAAATCATGTTTACTTTGAGTCCGTCATGAATCACTGACGACAAAACGGGAGCTGCTTAATATGGTCACAAAATTCATCGTGTTGCTTAAGTTGACGTCTGGCTCTGAGGTTAACGTATGCGCCTTGCGAACACTGTGTCCGGAGTTCGAATCCTGCGCTCACAACATCATTTGTGAGACTAATTTTCAACAATATCTTGTTATTAACAACTTGCAACAACAATAAAACCAAATACCCTAAGAAAAAAAATTAGGCATTCATGTTTGCTTATTGATCACAAAATCTATAGTAGAACAATAAAAATGGAAGACGCGTGTAATGTAACAGTAAGAAAGCCGAAAACAAAATCCCTAAAGAATGTTGATATGAGCATTTCTCTCAATTCATCAGACTCCGAAGAGTTAGTAGCCAAAAGTCTAGACATATCTACCCATGCTATAGCATTATGCCGAGAAGAAATGAAGGACGAAATAGACTGTCCGAAAGGTAATTTGTTATCAACTCAAAATAAACTGGAAAACGTAATTCTTGAAAACATGGATTTAAAAAAACAAATTGCTCAATTAACTCAAGAAGTATTACTTCTTAAACAAATTTGTAAGAATCCCTTGTCATCGATTCGAAAAGTCAAACCGTCAACAAGGAAATCCTACCCCAAAAGAAGACTCACCGACTCGTTTAAAACTACGTCGCCATTTTATATTGAAGAAACTGCTACACATACTTCAGAATTTGTCACCAATATTGAGTCTAGTCTGGAACAAAATTCTAAAATTCAAGAAATACCTAATTCACATAGTAACATTACCCCAACGGCGTATCAAACCGAGATTACCAAAAATATAACACCTGATGTGCAAAACTACGACAGAAAAGCTTTCATCTTTGGGGCTCAACAGTGCCGTGGATTAAATAAACTATTAAGTAAATCACGATTGAACACTCGCTATTCAAAATATCAGTTCACTTCATTTATAAAACCTTATGTCACGACAGAAGACATACTCAACAGTGCAAAACTATATAACATAACAGAAAATGACCGAGTAATACTACTGGTGGGTCAAAATGATAAAAACCTGTTCCAGATTGAGGCCGACTATGTGTATTTCTAAAAACTATAACGTGCCATGTTTTTATTGTAAAAGTGCACGATAATAAGTATTTAAATGAATCAAAATTGAACTCTCGACTAAAACTGATATCCAAACAATATAATAAATGTACTTTCATTGAATTTGACTACGCAAATTCTTATCATTGTAACTTATGTAATAGTATCAATTCTGCAATGGATCAAGTTGACTATAATCAGGAATTTTCATACAAATCAAATAATGATGTTTACACAAATAAGGATGTGGGTACAGATCGGCAAAGATTTCGGTATAAAAAGTTACAAAGTACTAAGTATAACATTAGTTCAACTCTAGAAAAAAATGTCACAAAAACAAGACATCAACATACTCAAACTGAGTCGTTTATAACAGAAATACAAAAACTACCTGTGAATGAGATTACGTCCGAGGGGGATAACCTTTTTCGTGCCTAATGAAGAAGTAAAAACAACTTTATTTCTGAGAATCCTACACCAAAACATTGCTGGTTTATTTCGCAAACGGCACCAATTAGAAATACATTTAAATACACTTTTGGATAATAATAAAGAGATAGATGTACTGTGTCTAACGGAATCTTTTATACAAAGGGGTCATGAACAAACTGCAAATATTTCGGGGTATTATTTGGCGGCATCATATACTAGACAGTCTAAACAAAAGCGAGGGGGTGTGTGTATTTTTAGCAATGACTACGCAATAGATAAACATTTCGAATGCTGTGCAATAGATCTGTTCAAACAAAACGTATTTATTATTTGCGTATATAGAACACCTGACTCGAACAGTAACTTATTCTTTGACAAACTTGAAAAACTCTTGTATAAAATTACTTCCAAACACAATAAAAAAATAGTGCTCGTCGGGGACCTCAACATCGACATCATACAATCAAAGAATAAGGAAACTAAACTTTTACAAGATCTGATTCAAAACTATAACTTACAATTTCATATAGACCAACCTACCCGTAAACGCTCATGCATCGACCACTTAATTAGCAATATACCATATGCAACCGGTGAATTGTTACATTTGGATATTTCAGATCACAACACAGCGCAACTACTTAACTTTCCTATAACAACAAAAGAAATACCATTACTGGAATACTTTATTTTCAAAAGAGATTATAATATAGACTACTTAAGCAAATTTAAAGAATGTTTATCTAGTCTCTCATTTAGTGAAGTCTATAATGAAGACAATTTTCAAAAAGGTTTTCAACTATTTTATGAGTCTTTTTTATTGTTATACAACTTGTGTTTTCCGAAAACTAGAATAAAAATATCCAATAAAATGCGGAGATTAAAATGGATAACTAAAGGCTTAAAAATAAGCTGTAAAACCAAACGCTCATTGCGCTACAATTATTATAGAGATAAATGCAGTAAAACCGTAATTAAATATAAAACGTACTTTAAACTTCTGCGTCACTGCATCAACCAGTCAATATAAAACTACAATCTTAATATGATTTCAAATTAAAAAAATGTGTGCAAAACATCTTGGAACCTTATAAAACAGATATCAGAACCTCGAAAACAAACTGAAACGGTAACAAGTATTCATAAAAATAATATGATACTAAGAAACCCACATGACATAGTGGATGCATTCAATGAATATTTCACAAACTCGACCCACATTGCTACTTGTTCTACATATAATACCTGCAAGACTACCGTAAGTAGCAGCATTTTCTTGAAACTACTGAATGATCGGGAAACTTACAATATTATAATGTCCTTAAGAAACACTGACACTGCTGGTCCTGATGAAATTACTACAAAAATCTTAAAACATTGTGCAATGGAAATTACACCTATCTTAACACATTTAATTAACCAATCGTTTAAAAATGGTTCTTTTCCAAGCCGACTAAGGCTTTCCGTTGTAAAACCGATATATAAGAAGGGAGATAGGACAAGCTTGGAGAACTATAGACCAATATCACTGATACCAGTAATAACAAAAATTTTTGAAACAGCTATGCATAAACGCCTTTCTAGTTTCATGCAAAAGCATAATATTATACGACAGGAACAGTACGGCTTCTAGAAAGGTAAGTCTACTACGTCAGCCTGTTTTGATTTAGTGTCTAAAGTAATTGAACGCATCGACAACAATAAAGTAGTATCAGTCATTTTCTTCGATATGTCTAAGGCATTTGACCTTATATGCCATAAAACACTACTAGAAAAACTTAATAGTAATGGTATTAGAGGACCACCACAAGAATGGCTTAGAACATATCTGAGAAATAGAAAGCAATGTGTCCAAATTGAAAATATAAATAGCAACAAAGAATTAGAGGCAATTCGATCTACCTTTCTAACACACAACTACGGCGTTCCCCAAGGTAGTGTCCTCGGACCGCTATTATTGTTAATATATATTAATGACCTTCCTGATATAATCATTAATCCATGCATTTTATTTGCCGACGACGTATCTTTGATAATGACATGTGATAAAAAAACTGACATTAATAAATATTCCCTTGATATACATAATACTATTAATAATATAATAAAATGGCTTACCAATAATAATCTACTGGTCAATATTAATAAAACAAATTTTATTCAATTCTGTACATATGGAGGACCGCATAAAGATCTTAAAATCAATTATAAATGTCAACAGATAACCAAAGAGACAGCATTTTTAGGTATTGCCATGGATAGACACCTAAACTGGAAATCGCACGTTGACAAAATGTGCAATAAAATAAATGTATATGTGTATGTTCTTTACAAAATGCGCATGATCTCCACTGAAAAAGCCGTATTGATAGCTTACCACGGATACGTATCCTCCGTGTTAAACTATGGTCTTGTAATTTGGGGAAATTCGACAGACATTCAAAAAGTATTTCTAACTCAAAAAAAATGTGTCAGGGCCATAGCTGGTATACCTCCATGGGAATCGTGCAAACCTTTATTCAAAAGATACCGAATTCGAACCTAACCATGCATATACATCCTAGAAGCTGCTAAATTTGTAAAAAAGCATCCTACTTTATTTAAAAAAGCCAATGACTTATATAATCGAAATACAAGGAATCCAGATAGAATTATATTATCTAAAGTACCTAGGACTATAATGTATTTAAAGAATTGTACTGCAATGTGTGGGCGCATCTTTAATGCTTTGCCTGAGGAAATAAAATTGTTGCCCTTTCATTTATTTTATAAGAAATTGAAATCCTGGTTACTAGAAAAGTCATTTTACTCACTGTCTGACCTGGTTAACCCTAGATTCAGAATCATATCTACGAGGAACATTATTCATAAACATTCGTCTCTCAGATGACTATATTTAAATGACGGCTTTATCAGTACTTGTGAATAAAACAAAAGAAATTAAGTATGGTACTGTTTAATATGTATAATTAGGTAATAAAAAAAGTAATGAAGCAATCAAAATTAAAGTTAATCGGCACATTCCACACATATGAGGCTGCGATGGTCCATACACATAAACTTTTTACATGACTTGCATTGGAACCTTGTCATACGACGTTTTTTATAATCACAATGACCACAAATTTTTTTTTGGGTACCACTTGGACCAGGTGTATCAATGGTAGGCGTTTCACCTAAAACTTCGGCGATTTTCCTTTTTAGGCATCTCTTCAAAGTTGGCATTTCGCGCCTCTTACGTAACCACGATTCGGTCAACTTTCCTGAAATATTCTTTACAAAACATCGTCTGCTTGTTGGTTTTCGCCCTTGTTTTACAATATTATGTACGTAAATTGCGTATGAGTTTATTATTGCCATATTGAGCATGCCGTAAAAGTAACATAATGGCCATCTTTGCGTTTTTCTGCTACAAGACATACTTCCACACATTTGGTCAAACGTATCTACTGCACCTTTAGTTGAGTTGTAATACTTGATAATGTCCGGCTTACCAGAATCAGCAATTGTACCGTTTCCATGAGTTGTTGAAAGCAAGAGAACGTTCTTATTATTTTTAGGCTTGTAAGATACTAACGTGCATTCCCTGTCGTAACAAAACATTGATGAACCTATAGGTCTGTCTTTGATTTGAAGCAACTCAGGCGGGATTTCTCGTTTATTTGCTCGAAGCGTACCTACTATTGTAAGTTTATATGGTGCTTTTAGTAACTGTTGGGCCAAAGGGACAGAAGTAAACCAATTGTTCATTGTGATGTTACGGTTGCTGCCCCATAAATCTTCAGTCAAAGTCTTAACATAGAAAGATCCGAGTGATTCACCATTTGTTTCAGTTTTTCCAAGATATGGCATAGCGTTTAGCATATAATTTGTTTTGGCGTCACAAAGCATTAAATTTTTTAAACCATATTTATTAGGTTTTGATGGAATATACATTCTAAACGGGCAACGCCCTCTATAACCTAATAGTTGCTCGTCTATTGTAATATAACTTCCAGCTTTATAGCTATCTCTGCATATCTGAATGAATACTTCCCACAACTCTCTGATAGGCGCGAATTTATCTTGAGCTTTGCGTTCATTTCTGGTTGATTTATCATCAAACCGCAAGCAGTTTAGTAAAAAGTCAAATCTTTCACGCGACATCACTGATATATAGCGAGATCCACTAAATGTAGGATCAAATAGTTCTAAGCTCGTGAGATGATTATCTTTTTTTGCGGCTGATAATAAAAGCAATCCAAGCAAAGCAGTCAATTCCTCTTCGCATGTAGAAGAAATAGTAGCAGTACTCTTTTCATATTTTGAACTTCTCAACTCTATTTCTTCATTAGTATGTATAAGTATGTTACGAATTAGATCAGCCGTTATAAAATTAGAAAAACAATCAACTGGCTCTACAATGTCCTTTGCGTTATTAGCTGTTCCTTGAATTATATGCACAATATTTCTAGTTGGAGTTCTAGTATTCAAAGATTCAAAAGGTTTTGAAGACCATTTGTGACCATTTTTCCCTCTAAGATTATGAGTTGATGGAATAATTATACGTCGTGACGGCGTAGAATGGAAAGATGTACCTGGTGTTTCTTCGTTGTCTGAATCGGAAGATAAAATGATACCGCTTCGGCGCTGCGATTGTCGTATTCCAATTGGTAGGTCGTCGTCATCACTGTCGGAATCTGTTGGGATCGTCTCCTGTAATTCCACGTGATCTTCGACATCACTTAAGTCATCATCCCTTTGCTGGCTGGTAAAACCATCATCATCAGAATCGGATAAACGATTCAAATAGTCCGCAATTTGTTGATTCTCCATTCTAAAATAGAATTAGACGAATTGAAATATACGTAATTATACACTTTAAAAAATAATATAAATTAATATTTACCTAAACATAATAAATGTACAATAACATCACATACTTACTTTTAATGTATAAAACCAGAACTCGTCAAAAACTGATATGTAAAAATAACGTTCAACCTCGTCAATAGTTACACTATTCATAAATATTCGTCTCTCAGACGATCAAATGTCTATAACTTGCTAGTTAGCCGTCATTGCGAGTCAAGGTCACTCGCGACACTGACGGTCAAACGTTCTAGAAAGGTACTTAAGAGCTCAGCTTTCTATCTCTTTCACTCGAAACAGTAGAAACAAATTTGTGTTTCGCGCGTTCCGTGAGACGAATGTTTATGAATCTAGGGTTAAATAAGTCATGTCTAATTCATTTATCTTTTGTTTTTGACATTTATGTAAGATTTGCACGTCGTAAGCGACAAAATGTATATGGAACGAATGTAATCTTAATGCTTCACCTATTATGTACCTACATTTTAAGCAAATAAAAAATATTTCTACAAACATCCCTTTCGCAGTTAGCATGTAGGGAATGGGGCGAGTTAAAATTACTAATTAAAAGGGACTTATAGGCCCCTTCAAATGCCACTGTGTCTAGTGCAGTATTCCTCGCCCCATAGCTTCTGATATTCCCAAAGAAATTTTCTAGTGGGTCCTGGTTGAAATTTCGTGTTAGCTTAGCATCAAATGAATATGTTTAAGAAAGCAATATCCATAAATGTTGCATTTCTTCAATTGTGCGTATGAAGTTTTTTATAGATGGCTTTAGTTTCAACCACACGGATTTTATTATTTTTGTCCTTAATTTTCTTAATAAATGTTACTGTTTTTAAAACTTTTATAGCATTCTTCCACAAATCATGGTGCGATGTAGATCTTGGAACACACTCTTTATACATTTTATCATTAGGCACATTAAAAGTGTTTGAATTTAATGAGTCAAATAAATTATCAATTAGTTTCGTAAATTTGATTAAATTTCGGCATTCTTTAGGGAGGTCTCCTCTCGCGGTGAGATGTTCTGTAACTACAGCTACACTGTGACTAAAAACTTGTGTAGCTGCTTTCACTTTCATTTTTCTATTATTTTTTATATAGATATATATGTGCTTATCAGTAAGTTTCTGTAGCAACTTCAATTCTCTATAGGATTTATCCGCTTCATAAACTTGTTGGTAATATTCCCATTTAATTGTTTTTTCGCACTTCTCTTCAAAATCGTAGTATTTTAAATTTTTTGTAAGAACCTCCTCCTCCTTTTTGAAGTCGGTTGAAAAGAATATGATTAAGGTCAACTGGGGCAATTACTTTGTACTTTTGACTCACGCAATTTTAAAGCTTTATTTAAAAAAAAAACATGAAATAATTAACAAAATTCTTTCGTTATAATGTATTCATATTTTTTTCTTTTGTTTTAACCTATATTTAAAAAGTATCTGCAGTTTTTAATTCCAACAAGTTAGCACAAGTTAACTGGCGCCCGTGGCTCCACCGAACTTATACTAAATTTGCACTTTGAATGATATGGGTGTTCTTTGCCGGGTTCAAGCTATCTCCATAGGTATCAAATTTCTGCCAAATCGGTCCAGCCGTTTTCCCGTGAAAAATTAATAAACATCCATCCATCCATCTAGCCTTACTAACTTTGCATTTTTAAGATTATTAGGATCATTCTTATAAATAAAAATAAAAACACGGGTAAAATTAAACGACTTAAGCATTTATTTATTTTTAATAATTTAATATACCTACCTATCTAATCAATTATAGGGAAGATTAGGTAGGATCAATATAATTTTTACACTAAGCCAAAACTACCCAAGTAGCACGTTGGTGAATTTTGGAACTTATTTGCAACTATAGGTAGCATTTAAGTGATGCTAGAGTGTACTTCACGGTATTACTTATAGATGCAAACAGCACTCGAATTCGCAAATGAGTGTCTTTTATCGCTAACAGTTGATTTTTGTTCCTGCTTCATTACTTAAGGTAGCATTAAGCCGAATTTATTACTAATAGACGCATAAAGGTTTTAATTTTCTCTCTTTTAGAACTCAAAGAGGCATATAACATCTTAAAATCCCCCCTAAAGAACTGTGCCCTAATAGGTGGTAATTTTTCTTTATTTGGCATCTTTAGTACTAAATAAGTAGTATATGTATATGAGTTATTTATCACCTGTATTGGCTCAAGAGTTATTATTGCAGCTCATTTAGAACCTAGTGTAATTGCCTTTGTAAGGTCTAATATACTATAATATGCCACTATAACGTGTAGATCGGTTCCAAAAGATGGTTCTTGAAAACCTTAAGCAACATTTTTTTTTTCATTTAGAACCACCTAAGATCTAACAGCTCTAAAAGATAGAAACGCAGAATATATTTTTAACTGCGATTCAGTCTGCGGCACGTGCATATTATGTTTGTTTATAAATTAGTTATATTACACTGAGGATACTCCATTGTTGAAAGGTAAGTAATTTCAATTTAATGCATAATAAAAAGTACAACTAGCAGATTATAATAATTTAGAGGCTTTCTGTTTTGTGCAATTGTGTCAAGAGAATTCTACTATCACTTTCAAAGGTTCCGTACATATTTATAAATTTAAAGAGTATAATTTGTATTTAAGTAAATTTCCTTATTTTAGGTAATTGATTATATGAGGTAATTGTTTATAAAACAGTTATCAAATCACTTACTTTGTATTTTTTTAAATCTATACTTACATTATACAGAGTGTATAGGCAAGTTTATATTCATGAGTAACCTTTTGGACGTCTTTTGTATTTTGATTTTCGAGTTGTAGGTATATTTCAGATTTATACTATATGATCCTAGTGAAAGTTCGACTGAAATTATTGATGGAAATTCGACTGAAACAAGTGATGGAAATTTGGCTGAAAATGATAATTTGAATAATGAAACTTTCAAGGAGGCCAAGTAAAAATATGTTTTAATTCAAACTTCGATTCATCAATTTCGAGAAGCAACTAGAGCATGGGCTATAGAAAATAACATAGCCATTCAGCTTTGAAATCTTTAGCGACACTTAAAAATACTAGAAATCCGAATTTACTTTTCTCAAGAACGCTCATGAACACTCCGAGACAGAATATGTTGATCTTGGTCAATATTGGCATAGTCCTATTACTACAATATGGACTTATAATACGGTTTAAAACAAAGTCGATTCACCTTTACTAAGTCTTCCGATTAATATGATAAAAGCTTTCCTATTGCTGACTCTATGTATTTGATCGACTTGACGGTTATAAAACACCTTCTTATTGGCTGGCGGAATTTTTCTGTGACGGAAATTTTGGTAACAAAGACAAAAAAGGCGAGCAAGTGATATATCGACGGTAAATGATTTTCTGGGTGATTGCGAAGTACCTTCAGAAATCGACATATCTGTAAAAAATGTAAGCAGTCTAGGTCACAGGAAGGCTTCTGAGTTTAGGACGTTCTTGTTGTACCTTAGCATAGTTATATTACCAGAGGTATAAAACACTAATGCAATGAAACATTTTATGTCATTGCTTTGTGCAATGATATTATGTTCAAGTGATGATGGTGTATTTTATCGCCATTGGATAAAGAGCTATGGAATAATTTTGGGAAAAAAATTAATTCTTCTACGGCATATACTACCTATATGACGAGTAATGTTCATAATTTATTACATGTTTATGAAGAAGTACTTATTTTTAGAATTCTACAAAGTTTTAATGCCTATCAATTCGAAAACAAACTTTACTTGATTAAAATTATGCTTCGAACTGGCAACAAACAATTATCTCAAATAGCGAAAAGGCTCGGTGAATGCGATAGCTTGGACTTAAATAGTAGGTATTGTTGAGATTAAAAACATTGTATATGTGGTGATTTAGTATTACATTTTAAGATTTCATTTTATCGAAAAGAAAAATAGACAGATTTTTTGTAAAATGAGATAGTGAAAATAAGATCAGTCAAAGTTCAAGAATGCAAAATAATAAGATTTTTAAATACGAGTACAAATTAACGTCAACCAATGCTTCCGAATTTAAACGTTTTCCTGAAGATATAAAATAGAAACTAGTAGCGATTAAATACAAAAATAAATGTATTTGTTACCTTTGCTTCATACCTTTTTTAAAATATTGTTTTTTTTACATATACCTACTTAGGGGAGAGGGGGGCATAACGGGGACGTTAGGGGAAACAAACTATAAAATAATAAACGGAATGTCTTTATTAATTGAAACAAATTACAAAACTTTGGTTACATATTAAATTATCATTTGGCATAGAATTTGGCGCGATATAACTAATCACATAAGGTTTCGATTATAATTTTACGAAACTGTAATGAAAACTCCATCGTGCCCCGGGGTAGGGGCAGTATGGTGTACGCAATCACATAATAAGCAGATGTGGATTTCTCCTGTATTCTCGTCGTCAACACCAGCACAGGCTGTATGAGCCCATTGTCCACATAGTTGGCAGGCAACTAAAGTAAAAGTCGAAATCCGGCTTTGACAGTTTATCGCGCATCTGTGTAGCAACCGGATCTCGGTTGCTGTCATGCGGTATATAGTTATTGATTTCTCTTTATAACTTTATATGAAAACCATCCTATGTTTTATCCCTAAAATTTGTATGAAAGATGAAGATGAAGAAAGCTAATAACACCATATAAATATAACTTCTAGAATAAAAAAAACGGCGTAAAACGCGGGCGAAATACGATGATGGTTAGAATATTTTGATTGTGTTTTATATAAAAAGTTCAATATTTATGAAAAAGAAAATAATATGACATTATAGAATGGTTATCATAGTTTCATTTTAGATATATATAATCTAATATAATTATATATCTTTTGTTAAAACAGTCGTCAAGTGCGACCATAACCTCAAAAAAACCATGAACGTCATTTTATATTGGTCATATTTAAATTAAATCGTTAATAGAATCTAAAGTTCTTTTTTTTAAATGAAGCCCTTACTAATAACAAGTAACTTAAAACAATTTCAAATGTGTATATTGGTTTAAATAGCCAAATATATTAATAAAACTGAGCGAGCGTACTGGCCGAACGTGCAAGCGCGGAGTTTAGCAGCGACACCGGCAACCCTACCGTCATTGACATAGAGGTTACTTTTGCACGAACTTTTGTTTAACGGCAGGTAATTATGGTTGTTCTTTGTCGGCTTATCCCTTTAACGGGCATAAGGATCTGACAGTGCAAAAATAAAACTAATATTGGTTTTACATAGCTTATTATGGTAGAAATCAAAATATATATTTTTTTTATTATTATTATTATTATTTACATGGTGGTAAAAATATTCCCTATGCCTGTGGCACACCATCGATTGTCGCTACACGGTGGTGTTGCATTTGTTTTTTTATACATATAATTAATAACAGTAAGTATTCTATTATGTATGTTTTATTAAAAATAGTGAAATGAAATTATTAATATCAATGAGATCATAGTATACAAGAATTAGGTACTTATATGCTATTGCTACGGCCTCTGATGAAAAGCATAAAAGCAAGGTACAATGCACAGTGGCACTTCACATTTTTGGCATATTATTTTTGAGCGCTTGTCATTCGCTTTCGTGCTACAGTGGCGGCATCGTTTGTATGTTGGGAGTGGACACGGCATGTGGTCTCCCACGTTTGTGTAACGCCGCTCTTCACTGACAGAACCAACAGCTTTTTGGCGTGTTATTATCGGCGAAGGCAACTTTTTTCCTGACTATATAGTCGGCCATGACAAAACGCCTCTTTCGGCTACTGAAGCCACCGATAAGTCCTCTTGCTAATGCCACCCTGAACTGAAAATGCGACAGTTTTATACCATGTGTATCGCTCAAAATAAAAGCGTTAGTTATACACGCATCTATCAAAAAATAAAAAATTCGAAGCCACCACCTCTTATTCCTTCGCCCGACAGTGTAGGTGCTTTTTAGTTGATCGAACCGATCGACCCCTCCCATTCTCTGCGTGTATTGTTTGGCGACGAGGGGGTAGTTTACTGACATCTTTGAGCCATCCTTTTGGGTTCTCATGACTTCCGTTATTCCAACCTTTGGATGGAAACATTTGACATAAATAAAACCTCTTTATTATCTTGCCATACCACAAAGCAAACATTATTTTTTACGCGCCACTTGAAGTCACTTTTCTTCAACTTAAAATTCTTTACTTTTTTTATAAGCTGCGGCATATCAGCCCTGTTCCTGCGCACTGTACTAGAGGCATAAATACCTTTTTAATACAAATACTCTAATATTTTATAGTCACAAAAGAAGTTGTCAAATGTGATATGCACATGCACATTTTGGACTTCTTCAGCTGTAAGTTTTTCAGTCAACCTCTTAACCACATTAGCTCCTAGTCCTTCTTCTACAGAATTTGAAGTTTTTCCTGTGTAGATCTCAAATTCATACAGGTACCCAGTCTGACTATCGCATCGACACCAAACCTTGTAGCCGCGCTTCACAGGTTTCATCGGCATATATTGTTTCAATGATGAGCGCCCTTTGAAGAGTATCATGGACTCATCGATGCTCTGTGACGATGAATCTTCAGCATTGTCTTGGCATGCTGCATTTATCAATGTCAATAACGGACGTAATTTGTACAGTTTATCATAGTCCGGACTGTTTCTCTCTGGTGTTATCGTTTAGATGAAGGCATTGTAAATTTTTTTTGAATCGTTTTATTGGCATTGTATCTGCGATTTCGTTTACTCTAAATCCTGGACCAGATGACCAGTATAGTTCTATTGATGGTAAAATATGGTAACCCATAATTATAATAATACCTATAAACGCCTTTAGTTCTTCGAGTTCGAGTGGTATCCATGATGGAACTTTTTCTTGAACGGCATATAAATTTGTTTGGGAAATTATAAGCTCGAACACTTCAGGTGTAAAGAATTTCTGAAAAAAGCATAGTGGTCTTGTTTTATTTGTGACCCGGCGTTTTGGGCGCAATAGGTTTTTATCAAAATCTTCAGGTTTTGGCCGATTAGTCCAAATGACTTTCTTCCAAGCATCTTCATTAGTGTTCGATTGATCCGTGTCAGTTTCAGAACCACTGTCCTCGGAAACAGGCTGAATAGTTGGTGTTGGCCTTGTTACAGCACTAACAGATGTAAGTAGAGTAGTCCGTGATCGAATGGTCCGTCTTGATCCGGAACATCCTGGCGTTGGGCTACTATTTTCAATTTCTTCGATTGCAGACAATGGGTAGCAGTTAGATCCTGTGACAGATGATTGGGGGCTAGGCTGATTCTCTAGCATAGGTGTAGGAGTTATTACTTGGTCCTCGTCTAAGCCCTCTAAGATATTTTGAAGTCTGGTAGTACTAAACTGAGCTTCTTCATCGTCAGCTTCCAAATCATCCTCAGACTGTTCTGGATCGTCAGGTAATTCAAACAGGTCTTCAAGGGCTCGCTCGACATCGAAGTCATTTAAAAATTTCCGACTTATCATGCAAAATCACACCACACTTCTAAAACAAGCAAAGCAAACCTTCAATACCCAGAAAGCAAATAAAATGAACTTACCGCCTAGCGGGCAGAGGGAATATGTTCCCCACCATAAAAAACCCAAACTGAATGCAATCTGACTATGAGATGAATAAAATATGAGTGATATTGTACTAAAAACATAATAATATACGAAAAAAACAAATACATACCTTTTAGAAGCTGATTTTAAAAGATTTACAAAAACGTAGAAAAGTACACACTTTTTGAATTGCCGCTGTCAACCATGAGAAAAAAAGCAATTGACAGTCAAAACCTTTGAATGTCAAAACAATGATTGATATTGTTTGTTCCAGTTGACAATCAACGTTACAATTTAATCACAATCAGTTCAACGTTAAAATTTAATCCAAAATTACGAGTTCCTCCATCGCACATCTGACATTGGCAGAATTGTCGACATCGGCAGAGTTGCCATAAAAAAAAAAAAAAAAAAATGGTTGATATCTATTAAAGTTGCCAGAGCAAAAAACTAAGTAAGAACGAAAGGATAACAGGTATTTTTGTGCCACATAATATGGTGGGAAATATATTCCCGTTGCCTTAAAAAGAGTTATATTTCTAATATTTGTTAGAAACATTATTATTTTTTGTTTTGTAATAGGTAGATAATATTATAAAGAAGCTAAAAATGGTATTCATTTTTGAAGAATTGTTTTTTTGCCTCTAAAAAAATCAAAGGCTGACCGACGGTTTAACGACCTAATTTTTTGTACATTCTTTATTCTATTCTTATTTAAAATCTATTGACCTCACCGACGTGCCGCTTTTTTTACGTGTAGCTGATAAGCTGAACTTATTAAATATAATAAACCTTTGTATAAATGAACAATAGTTATTTTTAAAATTGACTACAAACGAGCGCCGCATTTTGACGGCACATGGCGTTTTGTAAAAAAAATGTACTAGAGCAGGTAATGTCTCAATTATATCTTATCCGCTCACACGACCACGCCGGGCGACAAAAACTCGTAGTATGACCACAGATTAAGTCGTTCGCCGCGCGTCGGCGCCAAGTTAAATAAAAACCAAGATTTATGACTTTGGTATGCAACAAGAGATCTGAAGTGATGTTTTTGTTAAAGCTTATGAATAGAGCTATCATGTGGTTTAAAATTTATTGACATTTATTACTTCTTTGTTTATTTAGGTAACTTTAAACATCAGCAATAGGTAAAAATGGCCATATTTCAACTTCAAATGATATTATTTTGCAAATTAAAACAATAACCTATTGATTTTATTATTTAAAATAGTAGAAGGATTAAATGTTTGTACAAATAAATGAAAAAACCTTACATTATAGTAGAAAAAAATTTATTTACAGACATTTTAATTTGTATAAAAATAAGAAATTTCTATGAATTTGCTCACTCTAACAAAAACAATTTTTTTATCTATATCTTTTAACAAAAGGTAAAAATATTGCTATTACTTAAAAGGTATGTTTGTATTGTAACTTAAACGCAAAATTCGTCTCACCAGCTAAGACTGTTATGGAAAAATATAGGATTGATTGCTGGATGTACATTTTTTTGCAAAACGCACTGTTTTTCTTGACCTTTTTTAAGAAGTAAAGATTAAAGTAAATTAAATATATTACACACAGTTATTATCTACAAGAAATTACCTTTCTAACGATATATCACAATTCCGAATCCGTTTGCGTTAAAAAAAGTTACAAGTAAATTTACATTACGAATAGGAGAAAACTCACAAAAACCCGGTACTATAAGGCCGTGTACACACGACAAATAATTTGAAACAATTGTACCTACTTTTTACGTATCGTAAAAAATATTTTATAATTGTTATTAATTAAAACTGTTGCGAACTGTTACAAGTAATCGTCGGTTTCCACACCTGTGACCTGTGATCTGATGATGAATAGGGTAGTTTTTTGTGATCTCATGATGAATAGGGTAGTTTTTTTTGTATATGTGTTCCGCGATTACTCCGTCAATTATGAGCCGATTTTCAAAATTCTTTTTGTAATCAAAATGGTATACTTCCGAGGTGGTTTTGCTGTCACCAAGTTTGAATCTGATGATGGAATCCAGGAGAAATCGAAGGCAACCCTTAAATTTTATAGGTATTTCTAATGTTTTTTTTTATATATTCTTTAAGCTATTAAGCATCTGGTAGTGATCTCATTTTGATGAGCTGATGATGGAAGGATTACCATCCATCATCAGCTCAGCAAAATGAGATCAAATGATCGGTTCTCAATATTTTTGACTATTAAGTCAAAAATATTAAGAACCGGAAGTGTGATAGTCTCTAAAACACCCCAGTATGCATAGGTTCACGTTGCAAGTGTCACACTTCCACACTGTGCATGTGTCAATTTTTTTTTGCGCACACCATTTGCAACGTGACCTTTTTGAGGCGTTTTTTGCAGGGAAATGCCCTGTGGAAGGGGGTGCGTGTATTTTTGGTGGAGAAAACCTTTGTAAGATTTCTTCCACCAACCGTACACGAAACGCCCGCTGCGCCATGTTTGGCGTTACCGCACTAGTAAACATCACAAATGCGTTGTGGATCGACACATTTAGAAGCCGGCGAAAAAGTTTTTTATACCATATATGGTTTCTTATTCTTTCTATGGGGAACGCCTGCAACATTTGGTCTTTTTTGTCGATAAAGTAATTTATTATATTAGTATGCGATTATGGTACAAGATAATTAAAACTCCATACTTTACAAATTATTTTATGTTTTAATTTGATAAATCAAGGTACAGAGTTAAGTTCTAGTTTAGGTTTAAAGCTAGGTGTCGACTTATCGTTGTCGTGGTAATTGAGAGAATGAACGAGATGGCGCGCGTGAGTCGATGCGCCGCGCCCCGGTGCGCGGCGTCCGGCGGTCCCTCCCCCCGACCCGCGCATTCACTTCCCCGCTGCCCCGTCGCCGCTGGTGTTGTCGTAGACATTCTGGGCCCCGTTGGAAGCTGAAGAATTTGCAGGTTCTGCAGGAGCTGAAGATGAAGGTTCCAAAACATCTCCGTCGGTTGGTAGAGGGCACACCCTGTTCAGGGCTCGTCGTTCAATGCCTGCTTGAGTCAAAAAATCGGCAACTCGACATACCCCGTCTTTTCCAGCATACAGTTGATGAACTCGGGCTAATTTCCATTTCATGGGAGGTAAATTGTCTTGTTTGAAGAGAACCATTGCTCCTTCCTTTAGGTTTTCATAGGGTAGTTGCCATTTTGATTTGATTTGCAGTTCGGAGAGGTATTCATTGTGCCACCGCTTCCAAAAATTGTCTCGTAAGGCGTTGACTAGCTGATATCTGGTTTTGATCTTGCCCGTAGAGGTTGCAGGTGGCGCCGGCAGTGACGTCAGCGGCCGCCCGATGAGGAAGTGCCCTGGTGTCAATGGAGAAAGGTCGTGTGAGTCAGGAGATAAGGGAGTTAAGGGTCGGGAGTTGAGGACTGCTTCAACTTGTGTGCAAAGAGTACTCAACTCCTCGAACGTTAAACTAACATTCCCTACAATGCGTTTTAGGTGGTATTTTGCGCTCTTTATACCGGCCTCCCACAAACCACCGAGTGTGGGCGAATAAGGGGGATTGAATTTAAAGATTATGCCTTCCTGGGCAGTGAAATCATAAATTGAGTTCATGGCTGATTTCAACATTTTTTGCAATTCATTATTTGCCCCAACGAAATTGGTTCCATTGTCGCAAAAGATTTGATGAGGTTTTCCCCGACGAGAAATAAATCTACGAAGGCATAAAATAAATGCATTAGAACTTAGGTCACTCACAATCTCTAAGTGAACGGCCTTTGTGCAAAAACAAATGAATAGACATAGATAGCATTTCGATATACGATTCCCGCGGCCTTTTTTACTAGAAATTAGGAATGGACCTGCGAAATCTGTCCCGCATAGTTGAAATGGATAGCTTTCGTTGACCCTACTGGCTGGCAGTTGGCCCATCAACAGCTCAAAAGTTTTGCTTCGAAATCTGCTACATACAATGCACTGGCGGAGTATCTTACGCGCCAGTGTCCTGCCCCCGAGAGGCCAAAAACTATCCCGCATGGAGACAAGCAGCTGTTGCGGACCAGCGTGCAACAAGCGTAGGTGTTCGGCTCGCATTAATAATTTTGTAAAGGTATGTTTGCCATCTAACAATACCGGATGCTTTTCCTCGAAATTGAAGTTTGTGTTTTTCAGCCGACCACCAACCCTCAGTACACCATCGGCATCAACGAAAGGGGACAGCTGTAACAAAGAGGGCGTAAGTGATTTATGTTTCTTATTTTTAATATTAATAATATCTTTATGAAAAGAATCTGTTTGTGCAAGTTTAAGTAAACATATAAGAGATAATTTAAGTTCATCTTGGACTACCGGACCAACACACTGGATGTCATTTAATGACTTTTTAGATGAAGTTTTAGCAGACGCATCGAAAACGACTCTAAGCTTAGTGGTTTCAGGGGATGTTTTTAAGACTGCATGGTGAGGCATGTAATACCCGAAGTTAGGCCTTTTAATTTTGGATAAATGTCCTAACTCTTTATATTCATTTATAAAGTTTGTGTACTGTTCCTTTAATTCAGGATTATTATCTAACCTTTTTTCGAGACTAAAATATCGCTTAGCCGCCATTCTATATGAGTCGCCAAGCGAAGTGATGGGTTCTTTAAGAGGCATTGATACACAAAATCTGCCAACCGCATCACGATAAGTGTTTTTAGTAAAATGATCCTCACAATATTGTTCCTCTGCGGACATATGTAGATTGTTTTGAATAAGAAAGTTCTTCAAGTTTCCAAAATTTTGTTAAGTTCTCATTAATTTCTTTAGTAAAATTACAGTGTAAGGTGGGAACAGGTTTGTTATGTTTTGTATTTACCGGCCCTGCCACTATCCATCCGAGCTTAGAATTTTGAAGCACCGGTAAACCAGTGCCCATAGATATTTTTCCTGGACATAAAATATTAAAGAATATACTCGTATCTGCTCCTAAAAGCAAATCAATATCCGAAGGCCGATTAAAGCTAGGGTCAGCAAGACAGATATCATTAGGTATTTTAAGTTGTGATATATCTATGTATGTATTAGGCAACTGACCTGTAATCTGAGGTACAACTAGACATTTTATGATAGTATTAAATGAATTATTTAAAGAATTTAATTTTAAATCACATCTATCAGAAACACCAATTTTCACATTATTAATGCCCGATATTATTAAAGAATCGGAGTTGTGATTAATTATACCTAAGTTATGCTTCAAACTTTCTGTCATGAAAGAGGATTGACTGCCAGCGTCTAGTAAGGCCCGAGCGTGATAATATTTGTTGGTACTTTGATTAGCAACCTTCACCAATGCGGTACCCAAAAGGACTTGACCCGTGAAACGTACCGATAAAGACACTGGTGGCGAGGAGCTAGTGTTATCATGCCCTTCCTCGTCGTGTAACATAGTGTTATGTTTTTCATTACACAATCGACACGAACCTAACCGACAAGCACTCGGCTGATGACCCTTTCTCAAACAATTTGAACAAAGTTTCAGTTTTAAAATTTCGCGCCATCTATCTTTAGGAGATAAGGCCTTAAATGAGTCACAGTCAATAATTCTGTGAACTTGGCTACATAATGGACACGAAAATCCTGTTGACCGCAATGAGGCAGAAGTGACAAAACTTTTAGAAGTACTAGGAATATTATTTTTATGTGTATGATTATTATTGAAATTATGTTTATTATTATTATTAAAATTATGTTTGTGATCACTGTTGTCACTTCTGTTAGACTGCATGGTCTCTAAGATGTCCGCTCTGTTACGAAGAAATTCTATAAATTCACTTAAGAGTGGTAAATCTGTGGAATTATTTTTATGTTCTTCCCATTTACCACTTGTGGTGGCGTCTAATTTGGTAGACACCATATAAATAATGAGAGCGTCCCAATGGTCAACTGGTTGCCCGAGTGTGGTCAACGCCCTAAGGTTTTTTGTAACGGTATCAACTAAATAACGAAGAGACTTATGAGATTCCCGGACAATATGTTCAATTTTAAATAATGCCTTAAGATGATTATTAATTAAGATTTTCTTATTGTTATATCTCTCACATAACAGTTCCCAAGCTATAGAATAATTATTTGATGTAAATTCGATTGATTTTATAACTAGGGACGCACTACCTTCAAGCGCAGAACGTAAATAATGGAATTTATTTATATCAGGAATGGATTCATTAAGATGTATTAAAGATTCAAAAATATCTCGAAATTCTAACCATTTAAAATAATTACCGTCAAAGGAGGGTAATTTAATAATCGGTAATTTGACTCCTACATTTCCATGATGGCTGCCCGATGCATGCGTAACTATACTTTCACGTCGAACCGTCTCACGAGCAGATGAATGTGAATTAATTAAAGATTGAGCATTAGATAAATTGGAATAAAATAGGGTTTCCGTAGTTTCTCTTTCCTTCAATTGGTCGTCAAGAGATGAACACAATAATTCTATTTGATTTTGGCACTTAGAAAAGTCTGAGAGTAATGAATCTAGCCTCTTAGTTCGTAGATTTAATTCTTCAATCTGAGAATCGGTAACATCAACGCATTTAATCTGTTTTAAAACAGCAAGATAATTGGAAAAACTTGTTAATTGACCTCTAATGGAACCACGTTGTCTAATTAATAATTTAAATTCGACCTCATCAGCTACACTCATATTGATTCCAAATATAAAAAATTAGGGCAAATAATAAAAGCGAAAAAAATGTGCATCAAATCCGTCAGTAGACAGAAGAGGCGCAGCGCAACCGCACTCAGTTGTTCGGACACGTGAGTCACAACTCGCCGATCGGGCCGACACGGAACCGGTTCGGCTCGCGCTCGGGCTCGGCGTACGTGGAGCGAACTTTCTGGAATTAGCCGGCCGTTGCGTTTTATATACATGCAAATAATTATTATTACTGCAGGGTTTGGGGGATAATAATGCTTAGAAGCGAATAATGATGTGAGAAAGAATAGTAATGCGAAGTGAAAGAAATTATAAAATTAAAAAACAGCTCAAGTAGGTAGGTGAATGAAAAAATAACGCATAAAATCTGTGGTAATACAACTTAAAACAATAGTATTTGCACAACTATGTAATGCATGTAGGTATGCAAAGCACCAGCACATAAAATAGGCCAAAAATAAAGAAAAATAATGCAATGCGAAAGTGTTAAAATTGTAAAATTAGCGCAAACAGCCACCGTTAGCTTTGATGGCAATTTATATCTATAGGTAGGTAGCATTTACAAGTTTAAGAAACACTTTGCAACACAAATTTAAGCACTAACGGATAGAAAATTCTGGAAAGGTAAGGAAAAAAACGGCACTTCCCTCGGTTTCCTTGCGTAGAATCCCGTAGTCCTGTCACGGTCGCCAATTCTTGTATGCGATTATGGTACAAGATAATTAAAACTCCATACTTTACAAATTATTTTATGTTTTAATTTGATAAATCAAGGTACAGAGTTAAGTTCTAGTTTAGGTTTAAAGCTAGGTGTCGACTTATCGTTGTCGTGGTAATTGAGAGAATGAACGAGATGGCGCGCGTGAGTCGATGCGCCGCGCCCCGGCGCGCGGCGTCCGGCGGTCCCTCCCCCCGGCCCGCGCATTCACTTCCCCGCTGCCCCGTCGCCGCTGGTGTTGTCGTAGACACCCCCCATAGAAAGGTTGTAGTCCAATATAACTTTTGGCTTGTATTTATAACGCCCGTATTTCTCTTTTCCGCCGACTTCTACTTTATGATATGTAGATATCATAGATACCACATTTGCGTCTTTCCACACCGCAATTGTGAGGTCTTTTGTTTGGCTATATGCCACTTCTCCCGAACGCATGTTTGCCTTTCGTTTATGCCGTAAACTCTCGGGCACAAATTCTCTATTTAAACGAATTGTGCCCATGACGTCGGTCTTCTGGGCTTTGAGGGTGCGTGATAGTAAGGGGCTGTTGTAGAAGTTGTCCATTACTAAGGTATGGCCTTTATTTAATAATGGCCGTACCAAATTATAAACAATTTTGGAAGTCGCACCCTCTGGTTGTGACTTGTCCTGAACCTCGTCCCCGACATTATGTCCTTCATTTTCTTTTTTCCCCGTATAAATTTGCATTTGCCACAGATAACCTGTCCTAGACTCACATAGCTCATAACTCTTTATACCAACCTGAGCAGCTTTATTCGCTATCAACTGAGCAAAAGATAGTCTGCCTTTCCAGAGTAGAAGGGACTCGTCAATAGCGATTTCTTGTTCAGGTAGGTACAAAGAGCTAAACTTTTGGTTTAAATGGTCTACGATTGGCTTTATTTTGGTAAGCCTGGTTGGGTTACCCCTGGCAGCAAGGTCGTTGTCCACAAAATGTAGACAACGTTTGATTAGACTGAACCTGTTGAAGGACATAAGGTCGGCAAAGTTGCCAATTTTTAAGTAAGGCAAACATGGTCGCCAGTACTCGTACTCAACAGGTATCGGTGCTATGCTTTGCAGCATTAGAATGCCAAAGTACGTCCACAACTCCTGTGACGTTACTGGTATCCACTTCCTTAACCTAGAATTACTTGAATTTTTTTTCGCGTTACAGAGATTTTCACCGTATTTGTTGGTCTCCCTGACTATTGTATTTATAATGTCATCGTCCCAAATTTTAGCAAAAATTTGAAACGGTGACATTCCTTCAGCAGTAAAGGTAGTCCCAGCTACCCCTGTGAAAACTTCACGCTCCCCTGTAAAAATGTCACGGTCTTGGAACCAGTCGAATGCTAGCATGTCTTCGTTGGCTAAATCCCGCAGAGCACAGTCATCCTGCTTGTCCATGGTGGCCAGAGCCTCGCGGAGTTCGCTGGGTAAATCTTCTACCGCGGATTCGACAGCAAACGTCACGCGACTGGGTCCACTATGGACAAGATCGTCGTCCTCTTCGACATCACTGTCAGGATCGAATCTCACAGAGCGTTCCCACTCCAGAATGTCTTCGTCTATGTTTTCGTCGTAAATTGACGGTTCTAAAACAATAGTTGCTTTTAAACCTCTAATGTATAGAGCAAGTGTCTCTGAAAGTCTACTAGACTACCATCACAGACAATAAAAATATAAAGTACACATAATAACTTACCAGGTCTCGTAGACGACGACGGCATAGGAGAGGCATTCTGGGCTGCAGAACACTTTGCAGTTGAGGACGTGCTTGGGGAGAAGCCAACAAATTCGATGCTAGCATCGACTACTGTTACCTCTTCAGCTTCAACTGTTATTATTCCCGTTGAGGGAGTAAAAACCAGTTCAGATGTCCTGTGAAATGGACACAATAATTAGGATTTTTTTCTAAATGCACATTACAAGTTAACGTTTACGTAAAACTTACATTGGGGGAGGTGTAGCCATAGTATTGGAGACCGCCGCATCTTCGTCGTCATCTATCACAACTCTAGACGGCCCGCTTGCGTCCAGTGCAGATGCTAAAAATATTAAAATAAGTTTTGTAAAATCAAGTCAGGCTAAAACTAAATAATACAAGATGGTATTTACACACCTCTTTTCTTTAGCTCCCAATGTTGGAGAGTACGCGGAGGCGGGACCTCTGGAGTTCCCGGAATTAGAGGACACGATACTCGTACTGGAGACACTTTTCTAGAATATATTTTTTAATTATTAGAATTATTAAAATAACATCGAAATAGGAATAAATGTTTTCTCCAAAATTTTCTTACCTTGATTTTTTGCTAGGAGGAGCGTCCGGCATTAAAAATTGCGCCACCTGCTTCTTGTCCCGCATCTCTTTCAGGCGTGCCCGCTGCTCTTCCGTCAATCGACTAATGCATTTTTTTTCAATAGCTTTCTGCTTTTTTATTTTTTTTAATTCAACAGCAATACTGCTAAAAGTAAGAAATAAAACAGATTTAAGTAAATATAAATACTATTTTGAAAGATTCGTTTTTTAATGGTATGTTACATACGTTGTCGGTTGCGATGGTGCAGCAACAGCTGTAGGCACTTCGACAGCATTGTCAACATCTAAATGGAAACTAAAAAACGATATATATTAAAATTGGGTAGGAAGGAGTTATGTATATTAAACGTACGGCTTAAATTGTTATCAGTAAAGAAAAAGTTTACGTAAGCATAAAATAACTAACGGGTTAAAATCAAGCACACGTGCACAGCCGCGCCCACGACCGCGGTTACCCCCACCACCTCTGGCACCAACATTCACACTGCCACCAACCCTTCCACGTCTCACACGAGGACCACGAGCACGTCCACGACTACTTCCACGTGTTTGCTCCATCGCGACTAATCTAAATAACATAAATGTTTAAAAAAAAAGGCAAAAACAAAAACAAGCAACATGTCAAGTAAAAGAAATAAATTCAGTACTTGAAACACTCGAAGAATAATAAATTTATAAAACATTCAACTCCCTTTTGAAGTTAGCAATTTTTGAAATCAACTATCTGTACTCAGCCTTACCTTTATTTCAAGTGCACGGCCATTTTGTTTGTTTACAAGTTCATACCAAATTAACGAATAGTCGAATTTTGACTTAAATTTAGTACTTTTCGTATAATCTTTGTTTCAAAAATATTATTGAATAAACATTATTCGCGATAAACATTATATTTTACACAGAATTCATATCACAATGCAACAATTTACGATAATATTTTGACATATTCCTAGAAAAACAAGACATGAAATTGAAAAACTTACCAATATTTGAAATATTCGTTACTTCAGGTCACAATTTACACAAAAACACGGTATTTAATATATAAACAATCAAATAAACACAACACACTAATGAAATTAAACAAAATAACTGTGAAATATAACTTTTATTTTTCGGATCACTGTCGCACGACGACAAGTAAACACAACAAACTTTGACATTTTATTTTTTAAGTTTCCGTTCCAGTATTGTAGCGTTGTTGTATTTTGGGCATAGAACGATATCAAAGCATTCGACTAGAAAGAGATGAAATAAGAATAACCAGTTTGATAGAGCGAAATAAACGACCTCAATAATCAACTATCATATAATATAGCGCAAGTAAACGACCTCAATAATCAACTATCAAGCGCACATGCAGAAATTGAAAACCTAAATTGTGAAAATTACAGATTAAAAATGGAGTTAAACAAAAGTCTAAAGGTTATCGAAACCTTTAAAAAAATTAGTTCATCAGATAGCATCCATATGACTCCTAAATCGAGCCGGAAAAATAGGTGTAACAATCTCTCTCGCAAACTTACTAGCCGAAACACACCATTGAAGAAAACTATCAATGCGAAAACTAGCCCAGAAATTACTAGAAATGATACTTTAATATTAGAGCAGTCAACTTCAACTGACAGTACGACCCAAACTACACCTAAACCGTCAAATAAAAGCTGTACGGAAACTATTCCGACTATGTCTAATACAGTATTTCCACTGTCAAGATCCACAGAGAAGAATAGAAAAAATATAACAGAAATACAACTAGAGCCGACAACAACTCCATCCAAATTTCAACAAAGCCATTCAACCAATACATCTAGAATTAAAATTGTTGTGATCGCAGACGATCAAGGGCAAAATATACGAAGCACTTTACAGCGTTTGATGGGTGATGGGTATCAAGTGTCTTGCTACTGGAAATCAGGAGCCCCTCTACAGGATGTTTTAGTTACCGAGAGTGTTGAGTTAAAATCATTGACAAGAAATGACTTTATTATTGTTCTAGCAGGTGTTAATGACAAATCCCCGTGTATTTTTAATATATGCATAAGCAACTTTCTATGTAATACAAGGAACACAAATGTATTGTTCTGTGAAATTCCCTTTAATAAAAACTTGAAAGAAACAAAGTTAAACTACGAGCTTCGACTGCTTTGTTCTAGATTTATGAACGTAACCTATGTTGATATGGGTTTTTATATGCACATACCCCTACGTAGATTTCTCCCTAGTCATGTATGTCAAATTCTACTAAGAATAATTTTGGCCAAAAACTATCAAACCCAATTGATTAAATTTCAAGCAAAAACTAATCTAAATAACACCATATCATTGGAAGAAAAAGGGACTCAAACAGATGCCATCATACAAAGACAGACTGAACAAAATATTCTCTCTGAGAGAAAAAACCTCTGTGGATTACTTAGTACACCTACACAAAGCACAAAACGTGATTCTATGCAATACGATAACGATAATTTATTTTTTCGCTCATAAATATATAAATGTATTGCATCAAAATATAAACGGGCTCTTAAGTAAATTAGATATACTGAACGTAAGCATCAACGAATTATCTGACAAAAACATAGAACTGCATATCATTTGTATTACTGAACACAATATGACGCAACAAGATACTTATCTTATAAACATGCCATCATTTACCCTTGCCTCAACGTGCACTAGAAGTAACAGACGTGGAGGATCTTGCATTTTTGTACGCCAGAGTCTCAAATTTAAACGCATAGAGGAGATAAAAAGGTTTCAAAAAATAAATATAATTGAGTGTACTGCGATAGACCTAATTGATCACAATACAATAATAATGTGTGTGTACCGTCCGCCTAGCAATAGTATAGATAAAATGGAGACTTTCTTTCATAAATTTAGCGAACTACTGGACCATTTCTGTCACAAAAATAAAAAAATTATACTGTGTGGAGATTTTAACATAGACACGCTGAAAAAGAATAAAACTTCTACGTCGTATAAATATTTACTTGCCGAGTACAATCTGAAATTGGCTATTAAATCCCCGACCCGTCTATCTAGTCAAACTTGCATCGATCACATGATCCACAACATACGTGGTTGTAAAAGTGATATTATTGAGTTAGCACTTTCAGATCACACAGCACAATTATTATCTTGTCCAATAAAAACAGTCCGTAAGATAGAGCATTGGAGTTTAGAAAAAAGGGATTATAGTAAAGAAAATTTAATAAAATTTAAAGAAATCCTAAGTTACCTTTCGTTTTATGATATATTAAACAATTATAATCCTGAATTAGCTTTTAATGACTTCCACGAACTATTTTGTCTCTTATACAAGTTATGTTTTCCAATAATAAAAATTAAAAAGACTAACAAGCCAAGACAAAAATGGATCAGTAAGGGTATTAAACTTTGTACTAAACGTAAACGAACTTTACTTTGGGAATACAGAAAAACAAAATGTGAAAAAGACAGAGTACAATTTAAAAACTATGCGAAAAAATTGTCTAAAATAATTTCCCTCACTAAAAAGGCCCAAAATAATTACCATATTAACATAAGCTCAAATAAATCGAAAGCTACTTGGGAAGTTATCAATAAAAGTAAACCATATGTTCCAAAAGATTACATTACGAAAATTAATATAGGTGGTAAGATTATTAGCGAACCCCTAGAGATTGCTGAGCAATTTAATAACTTCTTTATTAATCAAGTGCAAACGTTGACAAAAACCAATAAATCGACTTATAGTAATGAGTTGAAATTGAATGATAATGAGACATTGAATGACAAATTAGCCCTCTATAATACTTTGACATACAAAACAAATTTTACGTGTAAAAATTATAATTCTATTTTCATTAACCCTACAACACCGAATGATATTTACAGAATTATCAATTCACTTAAACATACTACTAGCACCGGATACGATCAAATCTCGACCAATGTACTTAAATACGTTGCACACATCATATCACCAATACTATGCCATATATTTAACCTGTGCATATTACAAGGTATATTTCCTTCCAAACTTAAAATGACTATTGTAAAACCCATCTTTAAAAAGCAAGATAGAGAAAATATGACATTTTACAGACCAATAGCACTCATACCCGTTTTATCTAAAGTGTTGGAAAAAGTTATACACGAAAGCCTATATAATTATTTAGAAAAATATAAAATCATTGATGACGCTCAAACAGGTTTTAGAAAACATATGACAATAAATCAAGCGGTATTCAACTTTCTTAAAAAAATAATGCTAAGTGTGGACAAAAACAAAACAACTTGTGCTCTATATATGGACCTTAGTAAAGCTTTCGATTGTGTAGATTTTGAAATTCTAAAAAACAAGCTCTATGGAAATGGTATCAGAGGCAACATATTGCAATTAATAATGTCTTATCTCAGTAACCGGAAACAAGCAACCTCTATTACAAAAATGTGCCCAAAAAAAAGACAAGAAGTTACATACATATCGAAATATGAAGACATCAAATATGGTGTCCCTCAAGGAAGCGTTCTGGGTCCCTTATTATTCTTGGTCTATTTAAACGATCTACCTAAGGCTGCCACTTCACCAATGATTTTATTTGCGGACGATAGCACTGTTATTTTTTCAAACGAAAACCACAGTTCCCTCATTAACACTATAAACGAAACTCTCACTGATATAGTTAACTGGCTAAGATCTAATAACCTTATTATAAACCTGGAAAAGACCAACATAATGATTTTCAAAAATAGAATAAAACAAAATCCTGCAGATCTACAAATCGATTATTCCGGTACTAAGATAAAAGTAGTTGAAGTTACTAAGTTCTTAGGTTTAAATATAGACTGTAATTTAAATTGGAAATCGCATGTTGAGTCGGTCTGCACAAAATTAAATAAAAGTGCTTATGCTCTATATATGTTATCAAAAAATGTAAATATCTCCACAATCCTAACCGCATATTATGCATACGTGGAATCAACATTGCGTTATGGCGTCCTATTCTGGGGAAACTCTACTGATTGGGAGACTGCGTTTAGAGCTCAAAAGCAATGTATTAGGTCAATCCGTAGACTAAAAAGAACAGACAGCTGCAAACCACATTTTAAGTCCTTAAATCTATTAACACTACCAAGTATATACATATTAGAAGTAGCAATATTTGTGAAAAAGAATACGCATCTGTTTGATAACCTGTGTGGCCGACGACATCAGTATAAAATAAGAACTATGCCCTGTAAGACTTCGTTAGTTAATAATAGTATATTTTGTATGACATCAAGAATTTATAATAAATTACCTGTCGAATTATGCAATTTAATTAATGTTCACAAATTCAAAAATGCACTACGGAAAATTCTAATCAACAAGGCTTACTATAATATTAAAGAGTATCTCGACGATAAAAATATTGAAATATAAGAATAAGTTTGTATGTTTATAAAGATTGTAATGATGTATTGTAATGTATTAATTATTGTTATTTAACCATTGACATATTATTGCATACTGGATTATATAATTAATTATTTGATATTTGTACACCGTACCATGGTAAAACATGTTGAACATACCAAACTCAATTTGAACATCACAACGTATTGTATTACACATGTTTATGCAAATAAATTGATCTTTATCTTTATCTTTATCTAAATAAAGCATAAATGTGGACGTTGGAACACGCTCGATGAAAAAGGGACTGTAGTCCCTTTGGTCGTTTTACGGCAAAACATAAAAAGGGACTGTAGTCCCTTTGGTCGTGTGAGCGGTTATTGTAATTATAACTATGTGTAAATAAAATAACAAATAAGAGGCAAATATATAATATATTATCTTGCTTTTAAGATAAAGAGAAAAATAAAAGTACAATTTAGCTCCATTATATATATATTATTTACACATTAAAACTCGTATTTTGAATACAATTTTACAAATAAAAAAATCCAAAAAAATATTAATATGTAACTGATTGTATTAACAATAAGTAGGAAAAAAAAATTACACATATATCAAATAAAATCAGAGTAATTCAAATAAAACCAAACGTACGCCGTCGAAAAACCCCTGTCTGTGTAACAACCGATATCCGGTGACACAGACGCGCTATCTTGTCCAATATGGCGGCGCACAGACCAGGGGGTGTGGTTCACGTCAAGGTAGTACAGACACATGGTATCCTCGAGAGTCTAGTGAGTTTTTTGAGTCTTCTGCTTCTTGGAGTTTTTATTTAACCGGGGATCATTCGGATTAGAAGACTTCTTCGTTCGTTTAAGTTGTTCTCGTTCTTCTAACCCTTTTTATAAGGGGTTGAAGTAAACACAACAGTTTTCCCTCTGCGATAGTTTTTCCTCGTTTGGTTTCTTTGTTCGACAGTTGGGATCGCCATAATGTCCTTAGGCGATGCATTTTCGAAAGGAACTTGTTAAATCTCGACATACTTTTCGAATCGGCGATCGTATTAAGCTATGTTCATTTTGTGTTGATGGTCCAGGCTGAGGCTCTGATATAGGAGTTTTCTGATGTGAAGGCGGTGTAGTTGCAGACAAATCGGTTTCAAGTGGGTGCTCTTCTTGGGCAGGCGGTAGTTGTTGCTGGATTTCGGCAGTTAAAGAAGCTGTTTCCAGCTCATTACTTGCAAGCGCGATGTCTGTAGTCGATGCAGCTAAAAAATCTGAATCTGTAAAGTTATTTTTATTGAATGGCCATATGCCACATTTTTTAAACGCATTAATTGCTATAGCCATTGTTGCAGCTTGAATATATGCATGTGTAAATATTTCGCTTATTTGAAACGCAGTTATTATTCGACCCGGGTGCGGCCTTAACCAGTATGGTCATAGTATACACTCAAAGGTTTCATAAAGCCAACATCCAGGGGTTGGAGCCTGTGAGTGCAGTGCGGGGAAAGCAAAGCATTACAACACCATATTTGCGTGCATTTTCTATAACCTCTATGTTTTGCGTGTGCGTTACATGGCCATCTAAAAGAAGCAAGACCGGGTTAGATTTTGAGGCCCCAGAAAACTTAATAAACCGTTGAAACCAGATCATGAACGTCTCAGTAGTCATCCAGCCTCGAGCGTTGCATTCTGCCGTCGTTCCTGGAGGAGCTCGGTCCAGCAACTCTTGCTTCATTTTCTGTCGAGGAAATAACATGGGAGGCATGTAAGTTCCGGCTGCATTAAAACATACCTCAACCGTTACCGTCTGCCCTCGTTCTGCTGAGAAAGTGAGCCTACCTGTTTTCTTCCCTTTTGTGCAATAATTTTGGACTTTGTTTTGGAGACGCATGATATGCCAGTCTCATCGCAATTGTAAATTCTATCTGGCGTCAGATTATATTTGTCATATACTTCCCCGAGCAATGAATAGAATTTATCTACAGCTACTTTATTGAAGCCCATTGCTCGAGCAGCCGACGTAGCTTCAGGTTTTCGGATGGATAAATTGGGGTGACGCTTCATGAATCCTTTTAACCAATCTACGCCGGCTATCTTTTTATCATGGTTAAAATTGTGAGCTTTACCATTTTTTTCTGCTAGTTGATAAGCTAACTTTCGTAGGACGACAGTGGTTAATCCAAACAATCGTTGCTCCATTTCTTTAATGTACAGTCAGCTCCAAAAGTTGTTACACGTGTTTAAATTTCCAAAACTCCTTTACATTGTAACTACCATAAGTTGGTGACGTAACAAGGTATCAAAATTAACTTAACATTTTAAACATCCATAAAACGATAATGGGACTCTTTCACTTGTCAGTAAACATATTTTATACTATAAATCGCTGATAGTCTTTCATTTCAAAATTAGATTAACAAATCTTATTTTCTATGTTCCGACGTGTGAATCTACTTTAGGCGATAGAATGTTACATTAATTTTAATTTTGACACTGGGATCGAAGTTGGTAATAAAACCACTGAAGTATACTTAATATTAATTTATAATAAAACTAAACTAAACTTAAATAAGAATAATACAATAAGTATAATTAATAAAAATATATAAATATGTAGGTAAATATTTAGAATATAGTAAAAATGAAAAAAAAGTGTTTTAAAATTATTGATTGTTTATATGAAATGAAATTAATTATTAATTTCATTTCATATACATATATATGTATAAAATAAAATAAAATAAAATATGTAGGTAAATATTTAGAATATAGTAAAAATGAAAAAAAAAGTGTTTTAAAATTATTGATTGTTTATATGAAATGAAATTAATTATTAATTTCATTTCATATACATATATATGTATTAATAATAAATCACGAAATCATTCAAGCTAATTAACTATATATTAAAAACGAGTGTGGCCCCCATTAGCATCAATAACAGCCTGCAATCTTTCGCCCATGGAAGATACCATATTTTGACACAATATATTTCCTCTAAAACTTTCCCAGGTATTGACTGCGTGATTAATCAATGCATCTCTGTTTCGTGGCGTATCATGGTCCCATGCTTGCACCATGAGAGCCCACAAATTTTCGATGGGGTTGAGGTCTGGGCTCTTCGGTGGGAAATTAATTTCAATGATGCGTGCTCTATTTGCTTCAAACCACGCTCTGCAAATACGAGATTTGTGTATAGGACAGTTATCATGAATGAAGTAAATAGGCCTCTCTTCTGGCAACATGACTTGTGTCGTCGGCAGCAAAACATCATTCAAGATATCTTTGTAACCCTGGCTGTTAAGTCGCCCTCCTATTTCGACTAGTTCTCCAGGGCCACTGGAACACATCCAACCCCAAAACCCTACCGATAATCTGCCACTTGACCGGTTAGGTAAAATGTTACGCTCATTATATCGCGTGTTGTTCATACGCCACAGAGATACACGTCCGGTTTCAGAAGAGTGAAGCGTTTTTTCATCTGTAAATTTAATAAAAAAAATTATAAATCCTCACAACTCATATTAATAAAACTGCATAATTTAATTAATTTAGTTATTGTGCAGTTGAGTAACTAACATGTAGAATATTTACAAAATTTTGATTAATTTTTTTATTGCTGCCTGCAGCTTCACCCACGTAAACGTCACCTTTAAACTTTCACAAGATTTATCCCGAGAATACACATATACTTTCTCGTATATAGGTAATTCCTAAGATATGTAGTTTTATTATTTCTTAGACAAAATCATATGCAACGCACCGGAAAATATGACGTTGGAGAAATCAAAATCTCGATATCTTTCAGCAAATTCCAATCTCATGGCCTTATGTCTTGGTGTTAAAGTTAATTTTCTGGCAGGTATGCGATGGTGAATACCTGCCTCGTGAAGGCGACGTCTTAGCGTATTCAAAGAGATGTTATTAACACGGGCTATTTCACCCGTACGAGTAAAACCATTACTTCTTATGGTTGAAACTATAGTTTCGTCTTGATGTCTAGTAGTCTTTCTGGGTCTGCCGGTCTTTTTTCTATCCCTCAAGTCACTAGATTCGCCCCACCGCCTAAGCCAGAGGTAGACAGTGTTCCTCTGAAAATCAATTTTAAATGTTATAAATAACATCAAAATTATTATTTTTTGAAATAAGACAAATAAAAATAATGATTGATAATAATACTTACGGAAACACCCAACTCGGTTGCTATATCTGTGATTGTATAGCCCTGTTCTTGCAGCACAATAATTTTATGGCGTTCATGTTGACTGATATGAATGTTATATGACGACATTATTAAACGCTATCTATCACTTGCCCGTAAATAATACTACAATAATATAGACAAACGAAATAATGTAATAACACACACACAATACGGTTCACAAGACAAGACTTTCATAAAATTAGTTTTTAGACCACAACAATGACATTTAGAATTTATAAAAATAAGGTAGAAAGAAAAATGTTATCTCCGTACGTATAATCCGGACAAAATAAATGTGCAACTAACGGTGATAGAATCGCCTTCCTGTGACCGTTATAGGTTAATCGCTTGACTATTATCAATGTTTCAAGGAACTACCTACTTAAAATTATTTAAATTAATGAAAATCTTTAAAACTACACAACGGATGGTTTATATAAATATTAAATAAATTTGGGTGGTTTCATTACCAATCTTAATTATTTGTGTAAAAATACAAATTTACGTAACATTCGATCACATAAAGTAGGTTAACACGTAAGAACGTAGCAAATAATAACTTGTTTAATCTAATTTTGTAACAAATTTCTATCAGCGGCTTATGATTTATAAGATGTCTAGCGATAAATGAAACATTTCTATCATCGTTTTATGGACGTCAGTAATAGTAGACCAAGTTATTCTGTACATTTCAATGTACAAGCGATTTTAGAGGCTGACTGTACCTCACGAGTTCCTCTTCTTCTTCCTTATAAAACACTGGTTTGAAGTTACCTGGAATAGAGTTAAGAGACAACTCGCCCTTCCTTATTTTGGCGACGTGACGCTCCAATGTGGTCTGTGGCACACCGTACAATTGAGATGCTTTTCTGTAGCCCGCTGTTTTGCTTAGGACTGCATCAGTTGCCTGTTTTATGTTTTCTACGGGCCAACTACCTCTTGAACTTTTTTTTTGTACGTTCGTACCATTTTTATACCTAAAACAAAATAAATTAATATATAATTAAAAAGATCATTCAGGATAGAGAGATTCAGGTTACGTACATAACAGGGGCATAATGGGGACAGCAGTTACGGGGCGCAATAGGGTACCCCATGGCGCCCCGCAGCCATGTCCCCGTTATGCCCCAATTCTCACATTTTTTTAAATAACTAACTAATCATATAAATGTAATCATGAATTAGTCGCACAACTTATAGTCTCATTATTTCTGTTACGTTCTACATCGTTGTACACTTTAATCCTAATTAACTAAATATTAAGATGAGTAGGTCAGATAACTTATAGTCTCACATTTTTGTTAATTTAAAAAATTAGGTTCTATTCAGGTGTTGGTCTTGAGGATCCCCAATTCATCGCATAGACAGCGAGACCTGTAAAGTGAAAATAATCACTACTAGGCACTAATTAGTGAATTTTGCTCCTAAGAGCTCCAATAAGGCAACAAATGAGTGAAAATATGAACTGCAAGGTCTATTTTAAATAGCCATGTTTAAAAATAGAGTCCTTGAAAAGCATCATGTTTAATGGTATTTTATTACAATAACATAAAATAAAATGAGTTTTCATAACTGTTTCTGATGTAGTTTGACATTATACTTTTTGTGAAACCATAATGTTAATAAGTTTTTAACACCCAATTTTTTTTTATAGTATTATCTTAATTATTGATCAGCGCATATTTTTTAATAATTTTTGATTAGATCGAAGGTGCATCAAAATTTACTAAGTAAATATACCATGTTTACACGATAAAAAACCATTTGCAAGGGCTTCATGATGTTATCCTGCGTTATATACATATTTTTTTAATACTCACCTAATGCTTTCACAAATAACACAATAGCACAAAACACATTAGCCGTCTTTTTGTTTATCACCACCGAAAATAAGATTTGATAAGATCTCATTTGTCACTCAACGAATGAACGGTATAGCTTTATCGTTCAAACATTCATTCATAGCGCGCAATTTGCACCGTTAGTTCCAAGAGCCACTCAGGATAACAATTCGAACACTTAAGCATCGCTTCTGCATCTTTAAATAAGTTGCAATTTTTCTCCCTTTGGTAACATACAGGTAGCTTTATAGAACTTAATCACGGTGGATTTTATTACTAAAGTTTCCAAAAAAATACTATATGCAAGCTATATGTCACCAAATGTGTTACTTGGGATATTGCCTGTTTTTAACGCTTTTGATTTTTTGAATATCACAGAATCAGCCATCTTAGAGTAAACTAATAATAAATCGTGTTTAAATGCTGTATTTGCATTTATGTAATGTACTTTGTGAATATTTTGACACTTAAAACTACTTAATCACAAAAATTGAGAAATTTTAGGAGCTAATTAATCAGTAATAGGTCTTACACATATTAAAGTAAAAGATTGAACTATTTGACATAATAAAGATTGCACAAGATTACCCCAAAACGGGAATAATGCACAATCAATTTTCTAGAAAATAAAAAACGTACGAACATAGGTGGTAGTTACGTACGGAACCTTATATTGAGATCAAAGTTATCAGTATCGCAGAATCAGCCTTCATTATAAAATTTACAATCTTTCTTTTTGAATGGGCAATCTTGTGTCAAATTATTCAGATCACCCTTTATGATATGACCTAATGACTGTTTACGAGATGATAACAGCCTGAACCGACTTTTTACGTGCCCTTTGAAGCACGAAAACGCTTCAATGTAATTTCAATATGCTATACGATTTCAAAATTTAGTTATAAAAAGTTTAAAATTAAGTTATCGCGCGAACAGCGTAAGCCCACAAAATTGAAGGATCAAAATTAAAGAACCCCCAATACGCTCCAAACCCTTCCTGTACCATTTAATAAAATAGTAAAACAAAATAAATGTTGATTTTGATTTAACTGAATTGAATACCTCATAATTAGTAAATTATTGACCTTAAAACAGGACGAGCTTATTATATATTTTTCTTTTCGTAGTTTTGGTTTATAAATTTCTCGTAAACGAATACCTATGTATACATCAGCTATTGCCTTTATTGGATTAACTAAATAGTTTTTAGTAGGAGCTTGATCAAATTGATGAATGGTTATGCAATTAAAAATATTACTATTAATAAAATATAGTAGTAATGTGAATTTTTTTTACTAAAGGGTTGGTGTTAAAATTTTGTGATTTATTTATTATTTCCCTTATAACTATTTCAGTAACTTTGCATGTGATAGATAAGGGATATATTAATGGCTATTTACATAGATAAATATCAATCGTAATAAATAAATTCAGGTAAATATTATACCTGTGTACTAAGGGATGAATATATTTGATGAATTTGTTTAGCCTGTCAATAAATCGTAGACATAATGACCACTTTAATAAGGAATCCTAAATATCACTGTAATGTTGTTAACTGTAGAATATGTGACAGTATTTGTACATTAGAATAACAGAATACGTTATGGCAGAGTAAATTGACATTATAGAAGTAGCTACAGGTTGTTTATATTATAACAATAGCCATGGATATGCAAGTAGCCATGTCTTTATGTCAATTGTATTTTTAGTAACCTGAACAATAATTTGTATCACGGAATAGGTTATGACAAAGTACAAGTACTTACAGTTTATGTTGTAATTAACATGTAAATTACTTAAGATGATTATAACACATTATAAAAGCACCACACAGTATTATAAATGAATTAAAACAATAAATATCCACTGGTCACAAATGTAGGTACTGCTTGAAACGTCAAATATTGTTGTTGTGATATTTCACTTCTTTTATGTGTGTTTTATCTGTGTAATAGTTTTATTATTATTCCTTTATTTAAATAACATAGTTCTGTGTATTAAATTATTTTATGGGTTAAAGTATAATAATTAGGAATATTTGCGAAGTACCCACATGTTCTTTAATATTCAGTGTATTTGTTCTATAAAAGGACTGACAGATTGTGATCGAGGCTCAGTCTGATTGCAACATTTGTGGATACAGGTACGATCCGATTCAGATTATACTTATTGCTGGTTCTTTTGTGCTGATATCCTATTATTGTGTATTATGTATAGATATTGACTAATAACAATATATTGCAATGTGATATGATTTGATGATTATTGCCTGGTGTGATACTTATCAGCTGTTCTACAGCGATATGGTCGTACATTGCAATAATGTTGTGAATTGGTTATGTTAGAAAGTATCTGTGGTATATTGTATTTAGGATGTATGAAATGTAGTATGGCAAATGTTTATTAGGAGACTGGCTATTATGAAACCTTTGATACAACTAGACCAAACAAGGTTGAAAATATATGATACTTGTCATTTATTCCTTTGTATTATTTACCTCCCTAATTTATTCTATTTCCTATTGATACTATACTGATTGATAAGGTTAGATTGCAACTGATTGGGTATATGATCCAAATATCCTGACACAGTAGTAAGTGTAGTTCTACGATGAGTCGTAGTGGTCTACAATGAGTCGTAGTACTACTACGATGAGTCGTAGGTCTTCTACAAGGAGTCGTAGGACTTCTACGTAGTTCTACAATAAAAGCTTTAGTATTTTATTACAAATTGCTACGACCCCTATGTAAAATCTAACACATGCTTGTATAGAATCCTTTGAAGGATACATTAAACCGCCTTTGTCCTTAAACAACAATATAGGTACCTATGTAATTACTACAAAAATGCATTCTTGTTGATAAACTTTCGCGATTTGTACACATTATTAAAATATATATATTACGGGTCTTAATCGCGTGAATAATTTAAGGTAAAATACCTTGTTTATTGCCCGACGTTTCGAACGTATTGCAACGGCCGTGGTCACGGGAAGACTACGGCCGTTGCAATACGGTCGAAACGTCGGGCAATAAACAAGGTATTTTACCTTAAATTATTCACGCGATTAAGACCCGTAATATATATATTTTAATAAAATGCATTCTTGTTCCCCCGGTTATCTGTTTCATATATCGAACGCGATCAATTCCCGATTGAAGAAATCGATCTAAAGTGCCTAAACATAACATCACTACTTGTAGAAAAACGACAAAATCACCTGTTCCACGACATTTATTTGTTGTTGTGTTGTTAAATCGTTGGAATTTCATAGCGTTCTTTCCCCTTCGGCCGTCTACGAAACCGTAGTTTAGTAACTGGTTTCGATGAAGGAATTATTCTTCCTTGTACGTAACTAGTTTCGATGGACGAATATTTTTTCTTTTTACGAAACCACGGCTACTTATCATGGTTACGTACAAAGAAATGATTGTTAAGGTTTCGATTAAAGAAATATTTTTCCTTCTGCGAAACTACTTACTTTCCATGGAGAAATTATTTTGCAAAATCCAAATACCTAATATGTATGGATGTAAGTCAAACTAGAATTTATTAAAATTATAGGTTGCAGGTTATATTAATAAAATATCAAAATTACAGAATATATATAATCATATATTATGTAGGTATGTAATATTAGGTATATGATAACTAAAATAAAATTATTACTGAACAAAAATGTGAGTCATTCATAACCGAAATAATTCAACAAAAGTAATTTTTAATCAAAAATATATAGCATACGGGCAAATGATTTCTAAGCAGTGGCCTACAGTTATTTTCTTTTCTTTTAATTCATTTATAGACCTCTTTATCTCTTCGTCAATTTCTTTGTATTTTTTAGACTTTTTAGTTCCACTTTTATGCATATCTATTACTCGTGTCTCTTTGATCAACGTGTCCAATAAATGAGCAATGGTTGGATTTGATTTCCCAATATATCTGTTCATTTTACTATGCCAACCTTCCAGATTGTTCGTTGTTCTGACTTTTTCTTGGTCGCAATTACAAACTTTTTCAAAATCAGTTTTTGTTAACCATTGACTCATAAAATAATTGTTAAACTTGTCTATGTTATCGCCGATCGGACTCCTGTTCATTATGTACTTGTAACCACTTTTAACATATTCAATTGGCAAACGAGCTAGACCTGCACATCTTGCTACATGTCTTTTTTTAACACTGGATGTTATTTTAAGTTGTTTTGCTTTCCGAAATAAACTATTGTTAAAATGAAAGTAGCATCCTTTTATGACCATAGCCGGAAACACACCTCGTATAGCTTTCATTACCGCAATCTCATAATCTACAGTAATTTTCTCTGGCTCCCAATTAATGAAAACTGATTTTAGTAATCTAAATAGTATGTCATAGGTTTTAAAATGTTTATCTGGCAGCAGACAAAAAATTAACAATAGTCCCCGTTTCTTCATTATATCCATGGAGAGAGTATAACTGTCTGAAGGGTTTGGGACATGACTTGAAAGTTCCATCGCCAAATAAGTGTTTAAAATTATTAATAATTTTCCTGGCACTTTTTCTGCAAAATAAAAGGATCCGTTTGTTATCTTCTTCGCAGTTATAATCCGCTAGTAAAAAATCTTCATACTTAGTTGGTACTTTTACTTCACTTAATATTGAAAAACGCTGTTTTGGTGCGCCAATTATTTTATTGCGCTCGTTGTATAGCCCTGTTTTTATACTATTGAAGTTTGGGATTTTGTGCACCAAATTTATACCATCATTTTCAAGCTTAAATACCATTGCGTCATATTCTTTTTGAACTGATTCAAAACTGCATCTAGTTTTCTCTTTTAATTTGTTTAATTCTTTCAACATTTTATTTTTACCAAAATCTTGTTGACAATTCTCTTTATGTAGTTTTTCCTTTACTATTTCGTTCCTTACGTTGAGTGTAACGCTCCCTGTGCAGCCGTTATTGTTATAGTAACACAGCCAAAACGTGTTTTCATTGCTGTAAAATTTCTTCCGGTGATACTTGCGACCACTATACAACAACGCACTTCCTCCTCTACGCGTACTTATGAATTCAATTTCACCTTTATCAGTTTTTGACGTTGTAGAGACTATCATTTTCATATTATTCATTATTGACACTTTCAAATAAGTATACCATTTATTAATATCGTTTTATACAGAGATGTTAAGTAATAGAACAAACGAATGAAAAATTACAAGAAAATCAGAATTACAGGAAAATCTTTTATGTCACAGCGATGACATCAACTCGATACCATAAATACATAAAATAAAGAGAATAAAAGAGTTTGCATAACAAGTCAAAGAGGTTTCACATTGTAATTTGACTTACACCGCTATAGTCTATTCGCGTTAAGAAAATAGTGACTCATCGTTGTCACTCTGCTTAGCCACGCCCCTTGACCAATTAGAGCATAGTAAATTAGAAAGTCATGTTCACATTGACCAGTTGAAGTGAGGCCTTCAGACAGTACGGACGTGTTTTTGATAATTTTAAAAATGAATACCTCACCTATTCGTAAAAATAAAAGTGGATCAATAATTCATAGTGGAGAAAGACGAGTGATTTATAATGTTTTTAAATACTTTAAACTGTGTGGTGACCAAAACGTGCCTTTGGAAAGTATAGTAGTGAAAACGGCTAGTGCATGCGGTGTTTCTGAAAGTACCGTTTATAAAATCATCAAAGAACAGAAAGAAACGAATACTCTAAAATCTCCTGTAAAAAAAAGAGCTCGACTATCCATGATTGACAAATTTGATGATGTAGACAAAAGTACTATAAGGAGAAAAGTGCATTCATTGTATTTGAAAAAAGAGTACCCGACATTAGACAAAGTTTTATCACTATGTAATGATGATGCAGACATTCCACCTTTCAAACGTACCACCCTCCATAAAATACTACATGAGCTTGGTTTCGATTTTGCGAAACGGGAGAGCAGATCATTATTACTAGAAAGAGACGACATCGTTTTATGGCGACGAAAATACCTAAGAAAAATTAAAGAACACAGGGAAGCCAACAAAAATATATATTTTCTTGATGAAACGTGGGTAAACGCTGGACACGTTAAAGCAAAGGCATGGGTAGATTCGACGATCAAGAATAAGAAGGATGCTTATCAAGCCGGTTTAAGTAATGGTCCTGGCGCTCCTACAGGGAAAGGTAAAAGGCTGATCGTCTTGCACATTGGAAGTGAAAAAGGATTTGTGGAAGGGGGATTATTGTTATTTGAATCTAAATCAACTAAAGATTACCACGAAGAAATGGACGGCGAAAAATTTATAAACTGGTTCAAAAATATCATCCCAAAACTTGAACCGGGAAGCGTTGTCGTCATGGATAACGCTCCCTATCATTCTGTTAAATCCGAGAAGATACCGACACCTCAATGGAATAAACAGCAGATAATAGACTGGCTTCAAAGTAAAGACGTGACAATGGATATGAGTTATTTAAAAAAGGAACTTATGTTGAAAGTTAGCGAAATTGCCCCGCAATATAATACCTATTTAGTCGACGAAACCGCTAAAGCAAATGGCATTGAAATTCTCCGCCTGCCTCCGTATCATTGTAAACTCAATCCAATTAAGTTGGTTTGGGCTCAAATAAAAAATTATATTGCTGCCAATAACTCGACATATAAACTTAAAGATGTAGAAAAGCTGTTTTATGACGCAATAGCAACAATAGACTCGAACAAATGGAAGAAATGCTGTAACCACGTGGTCAATGAAGAAAAAAATATGTGGGACTTAGATGATGTTATTGAACTTGCGGAACAGAATTCTTTTATTATAAATACCAATGAAAATTCTGACGATTCTGATTAATTTTTTATAGTTACTACTTAATTTGAATATTTTTATTATTATAGGTACTATTAATTTCTTAATTTTAAAAAGAATAAATATTTGAAAATACCTTAATAAAAAGTTTGCTTTAATATTAATGGTTTGATTTTTACCCTCAGTATGAATACGCCTTTACTTTGCTGTTGCACTGATGAGTCACTATTTTCTTAACGCGAATAGACTATAGTTTCGATGGAGGAATTATTCTCCCTTGTACGTAACTAGCAAACTTTTATAATATTAGAAAATTCCTTGTGCGTAACCGTGGTTTCGTAAAAAGAAAAAATATTCGTCCATCGAAACTAGTTACGTACAAGGAAGAATAATTCCTTCATCGAAACCAGTTACTAAACTACGGTTTCGTAGACGGCCGAAGGGTTCTTTCAACGTTTGACACGATGACATATCACCAGGGGCCTTACAAGCTTTCTTCGAAAAGAACTTTCTATAACGAACAAAATTTAAACGAAGGTTCGTTTGATATCCTACTCTAATTATTATTTTTCCAATACACAAAAAATTTCGTATTTCATAGACAATTTTCGTGAATGGATTGGATTATTGTTGCTAGCTCTAGATTTTACAGTTTCTTTTATTTTATTTTTTAATGGCAACACTAGTATTTTAAGAGCTAAAAGTGCCTTGTCGATTTGTCAATTGATTGATATCTTAAAAAATAGGTCTTTTTTTCCCTATTAACACGTTCGCGGACAGTCTCAATTTAAATTGTATTCTAGAATGACACAATCAATTGCCATACAAATATATTTGGCGTTTATTTACGTTGTGTTCTATGTTATTAGATGTTTATAAGACAATATGACACAACCGTGTTATCACGTCAACGTATTCGAACGTTCTGGCAAGACGCATAGCATAGATGACTAGCAGTAGCGTCACAACGTCATTATACGTCGAACGTGCAATAACGTTCTGTCACTTCCGGTGTTACTCTAGTGTGTGATATGGTCACAACGTTTATCGACGTTTGACGTGCATATACGTTTTGTCATATCATAAATGGCTAAATAGAGTGGCCAAATCACAACGTTGTTATACGTCCAACGTGACTATACGCTTTGTCACATCGCATGGAATAATTATATAATGAGCGTGGCACATCGTAACTCAACGTCAGTTTAGTTATGCCACGTTATGAGGACTATTTAAAAAAAAAACACACTGTAGTTGTACGTAAATCAGAACTTTAATAGTTTGATAACCATAATCAGTCTTAGAAATCGTAAACTCTAATTATTCACCTAATCACAACCATCACATTGCTATCAAAATTGCCACAATCTTCATGTACGAGTATTTAACAAAAAACTTAATCAACTATTAGTCTTTCAAACATAAACTTTCTTAAAAGTAATTATATCAAAACAAAAATTGCAATTTCTGCATATAAAAAAATTCAAAATATCAACAAAATAAATCTTAGTCTTAAGTTTAGGAACTTGTAATTAAATCAGTGTTATGCCAATCTTCAAAGCACAATGCACAAAGTGGTGGTTTTTCTTTACAACCCTTACATCTTAAACCTGTTTCTTTTCGACGTTTATTCTTTGCACACATTTTGCATTTTAGGTAGTTTTAAGTCTTTTTAGAACCAGGAGGAAGCGGAATCTTTTCAGGCCAATGTCCACCGCTGCTGTCATGAAGATATGGGGAGGAAGGTCCTGGATATGCTGTTCGGTCTACTGTTCTATTATCGTTCCTGGAATGCTTTACCAAAAGATCAGGTTTATGGGCAGGACTAATACCAATGAATTTTCTAATCAATTCGTCTCTGAAATTTAAAAACTCATATTTCTTACTGTTATTCATTTTGTACTTTCTATATAAATAAAAACTGTTCCATACTGCTAAATCCAGTAAATGAAAAAAAACTTTTTTGTACCACCTCAAACATTTTCGTGGAGACGAGTAATACGATACCATCTGATCAGCATGGTCGATGCCAGACATAAATTGGTTGTAAGAGACCACTTCTATCGGTTTTCGCTTTAATTGTCCTCGTCTATTAGCAATGTTAACCAATTTTGGATGATCCCTTGTAGTTATCATAGTTACAGTTCGTTTATCAACCCACTTTGAAACATAGACATTATTTTTCCGCACCCATACGTGTTCACCCTTCTTTAATTTTTTTTTCATGACCTCCTTTGGGTTTTCTTTTCGGTTTGTTCTGAGGGTTCCATTTGTGTGCGTCTTAAGGTTAAGTAACTTTTGTGATAAACCATATGAATTGTAATAATTGTCCATAAATAGTTCGTGACCTTTCAGAATATAATAAAATAAATAAAAAATAAAAAAGCCTTTTATTTCTTGCATTTCACAAATGATATTTTGCTTATAATTATTTTTTTCTTTTTTGTTATTATTACTACTTGAATTTTTCTAAAAAAAGTACTTTAAGTGTTAAAATGTTGCTAATTGCAAGAACCCCTCTTCAGGTGAAGGCCTCCTCCAAAGAATTCCATTTGGCTCTGTCTTGTGCTTTCTGCATCCAATGTGGACCGGCCGTTTCTTTTAGATCGTCTTCCCATCTTGTGTGCGGTCTACCTTTTAGGCGTTTACCTGCTGGGCCATTCCATGATGTGACTCTTATGGTCCATCTGTCATCTTTTAGTCTCGCTACGTGTCCCGCCCATTTCCATTTGAGCTTTTTTGCATAATTTAGAGCGTCCGTGACTTTTGATATGCTTCTGATTTTTGTGTGTCGAATTTCAGAATATATGGTCTCATTAGTTTTAACACAGTCTTTTCAGTTTTTTTACCCTTTTCCGTAGAGTCATCTTTACCAGTATACATTATTATATTTAAAACATAGCCATTAGCTTCCGTCAATTCATAGAACTTTATACCATATCTTGCTTTCTTTGATTTTATAAATTGTCTAAACGATAAACGTCCTTTAAATAACAAAAGCGACTCGTCTAGTGATAACTCTTTTTCTGGTGAGTAACATGCCTGAAAATTCCTCGTAATAGCATCCATAAACTCAATTATTTTATCTTTGCCTTTAGCACTTAAAGGGGCTGTGTATAGACATCTTAATAGTTGCTCAAATCTACGGCCTGACATTGTAGATACAAATATAGGATGATAGTATAAACTGTCCGATAATGTAAATAATTTTCGCTTTTCGGGTACGTTAATTTGACCACTTAGCAGGCATAACCCTAAGAATTTAAGCATCTCGTTACGATCTGTAGGCTTAAATGAATATGATCGACTGTATCTAGTTTTAGGTTTATTACTTTGACACATATTGGCGCCATATGCATTTGTGCAGTCTACTAAATAATCCAGAATAATAGGTGGAAACAAGTGATTAAATACATCAAACACAGTTGAATTATCGTCTAAGGTAAACTTCACCCCCACAGAATCAGTGTCAAAATTAAAATCTGGTATGGTTGTTATCGTTTGTACCCAATCTTCTTCATTTGTAGTTGTCTCAGGGGGATGAGATTGTCCTTCTGACCAGTTTTCTAACTCGTTGGGTGATGTTGGTAGCTCACCTGACAACCTACGCTCTACTAGCACTACCTCATGTTGGCTGTTTTCCGCCACGTCATGAGAAATCGGTAATAAATTTGATGTATCCAATGACCCATTTTGAAAGGAATCGAATAAAGGTGGTAGTTTGTCAAGAGACCTAAATCCTCCCTCATGATCTAAATTTTCAGCAATGATATTAGAAATTAGTGACAATGTGTCATTCCTAGAAGCGTTAGAGGAAGCCGGTAGTAGGTTTTCCGGAACAGTTTCAACAGACGTGGGTTGGACCAGATTTGATGTATTCAATCCTATATTTTGGAGCAAGTTTTGTGCAGCAGAGCCTCCTGGTATTTCTTGAATGATCTCATCATGGCTTTCAGTTACTGTTGAAGCTTTAAATAGTTTTAATCGTTTGGCTAGGGGGAAAATTTGGTCGGAGGAATTCGAGTCATTATCTATATCCGCCTCTTGAATACGAGACTGGGTAGTACTTTGAGGTGATGGCGTGTCCATAGAACGTTGGGTACAGTCACTTTTAGTTGATGGTGTATCGCTATCATCATCACTAGAGTCAGATCTAAAATCGGTGTTAGGTTGTCTAGTTGAGATTCCAACAGACTTGGAACGAAGTTTAGCTGCGGGTTTTGATGATTTCTGGCGGTAAAAAATACGAGAGCTCTCACTACCTGATGTATCTCCTTGAGGGTCAAAATCTTTGTCAGATCCAAAGTCGCCATCACGATCCTGGAATGGGTCCGCCTCGGTAGAGTCATCAGAATCTTCAAAAATTTTCATTAGGCTTCTCTTGCGTTTATCCATCTAAAACAAACAAAATAAATCATATAATACTATTTACATACAATATGGTTATAACAGAATGAATTTACCACTTGGTAATAATAAAATAATAGCATTATAAATGTACTTACGATGTTTATTTGTCAGCAAATATTACGATTCGCCGCTCCCGCGCAGATGGAACGCGCGCACTCTGCTCCTGTGACACAGCCGCACTGAATGCAGAGACGCGGTGAGGCGCGGAGGGCGTATATACACGGTGTGCGTGTGTGTGTAGTATCGCGACGTATAGTCAAACGCACATTTTGGAAACGATTAAAAACAAAGTTCACGTGACAGTAAAGTTTTGAGCTTTCGATATGTTGTGACACAAGGTACCATATAACGAATTTTTGTATTCAAATTGATCGGATATCAACGCCCTGCCGTATATAGTATTCTGTTTTTGAACGTTATCATACGTTGTGCCGTATCTAAGTCTCAAGTCATGACGTACTATTACGTTGTGTCCGCGAAAGTGTTAAACTATGTAAACATGATCAAGATTATTAGTCCAGAAAAAAAGTAATCAGTACTCAAAAATATTAACATTTTACGTTCCGTTTTACTTAAGAAATACCGTTTCTCTACATTCGTATCAAAAATGTAAAAAAAAATGTTCTCTATTATTTTTTGTGTTCATTAAATAAGATATTTGAATATTAATTAGATTTTAGTTTTATTTGGCTTTCATACAACATCAGTAATTAAAAATAATATATTTTTATATACGATCAATTTCATAGGAGAAATGGAACGTCCTCTAACGTTGTGACATTGTCAAAAAAAATCTTCAAACCAATTTCATCAAACCATTAGAACTTGTTCTGTTTCTTTTTGTTTCTTTGGATTCTAGCAAAGAGTATTATAATTTCCAATCGACGAAAGTTGAGCCATTGCCATGGGTACAAATAGAAATTTAAAGCCATTGTTGTTCCAGTGGAAAATACATAAACATTATCTAAGATAAATCGATATCTCGACCTAGTACAAAATACAAGAGTTACATCTTTGATCAGCAATTAGATATCTCCATTCACAGTAAGTATTGTGATTTTCCTTGACTGCATTGTTTAGTCGATTGTATATTTGTGCATTCAGATGATAGAACTTTCTTACCAAAAGCTATAAATACGTGAGGCGTACGTTTAAATTTACATAATTCATTTTCAGATGACTGATGAATACTACATTTGTGAGGCTTTATCTTAGCCATGCAAGCCGTAAATTGTGATCGGAGTGGAGACTATGTTAGGAGTGTTGCGGTGTGCAAGTCCCTGTCCGTTGTGGTCATAAGTATAGAAGTCTGTGTGCTACGTGGACTGTTGTGCTGAAGTGTTACTTAATTCTAATCCAGTCACCTTGGCAGGATCAGCAGGTATGTTTACATGAAAATAGCTTTTTTATTTATTCTTAGGGTTTTTAAAAATAAACTAGATAAGTTTAGTAATCTATTTTTAATATTGTGGTTTTACAGATATAACTGACTGATTGTTCATGTCAAGCTTGTTTTATGCCTCTTAGAAGACATGTTATTTATAACCGGACACTTGATAAAGATCAAAGAAATATTGTTGCCGATGTTGAATCACAAGAACCAGATGCTGATATTGAGTTACAAATTGTTGCTAGTCAACTTGGCAATGCCAGATAAGGAACCATTGTTGAGCTAAATATTGAAATCAATTAAACTGCAATAAAAATAATCTGCTATTTTATTTGACTGTAAAATAAAATTGTTACCTCTCTTTTCCTATCCTGTGTATTCTCACTTTCTTATATATGGTGTATGATAAGTAGGTGTATGGTGTATGATAATGACTAAGTAGGTACTATCTAAAGTGCCTAGCTCAAAATTCAACACTGAACTACTAATATCACAATCATTATATTATATAGTTGATTGTTCCCAATCGTCGTGTCATATTTATCTAGTCTACTCTTAGGGTTAGCTACCATCTTCCATATGGGTAATGCATATATGACTAATAAATATCTACTTAATATCGCTTCTATTCTACCAATTTACAGGTAAGTAGCAAGTACCTACTCATTGCGTATAAACAGATACAGAATTAGGTCGGTTGTTAATTGTAGTGACAATTAACTTCAAAATGTTATCATTTTAGGATCCAAATGGCTCCTTACATGGGATTCGCAACTTCCGAGCTCATCGAGGCACTTCTCAATTTATTTGATGAGCACAAAAATCTAGCTCGCAGGAATTGATTATTAATATTTATTTGATTTCTTCACTTTTGACTGAGTTTCTTCATAAGAGAAGAAATCAAAGAATTATTATTTCTTTTCTTTGTCTCTTTTCTTGACTGAGTCTGTTATTTCTTACAAACTCAAAGTCGGAAATTAGTCTGTAATTTCCTACAAAATCTAAGCAGGAAATTGTGTCAATATATAATTAATTGCCCAAGCGACGGTGGTTTGTTCTACGCAATGAGCGTTCTTTAGACAGAGTAGCTTCAATTAAAATAATCTTCAGCCATAATAATGGTTTTTAACTTTATTCTTAACAAAAATGTACCACGACGAAAATCAAACGGTAGCACTTTTGGTTTCGTCAATTTTAGGTTATAATTCCGAATAATTCACCTGTCAAATTCTAAATTTCGTACGGTGCATACGGAATTAGAGTAGGCTTAGAGAATTTATATGTCAAACAATTTTCGTTTCAATGAAATTCGTGAACTAATAGAATTGTGGTAGGAAAGCCACGAATATTCTATAGAAACTTTGTTTTTCGTTGAAATAGAATAGGCCTCCTGATGACATCAATTGAAACCGTAATGTAAAATGAATTGAGTAAAATACGCCAATGAGAATTTATCGAAGTAGTATCACTCAAAAACGTAAATAAATCATTTTGTTGGGGGTTAGTCCAACACAATTTGCTAGTACGAGGTGAATAGACACAGTAAGAGGGGAATGGAGTTTGATTGATACGACTGTTACGATTGACGGCGTTTATTGGACTGAATATAAAATATAATTATAAAATATGATTATGTGCTAAGTATAGTTTTGAGCGCGTCAGCAATTACTCTGTTACTACCTAATACATATTACGAAATGTGCAACTTGCTTGTACACATTTTAAAATTAATTTCAGCTTAAGGAGCAACAAAATTACTTAGCAATGAAAGTATACATCTCCCTTGAAATGGTCTACATTCATCGACGAGTTTTTACAACTTATAACTGCACAATTAAGCGTTTCTTGTTGCAGTACACGCGACGTCATGAGGCCGCGATTCGAATGATATCACGCGCGTTTCAATCAGCGCCCATGCGCTCATTGGAGACACGCTTTGACATACTACTGACTGATTCTAGTTAAATGTGTGTTCTGAGGTTGTTACAGATTTTGGTACGGAATTGAGACTTGTCTCTCTCAGAAATGGTCATGTTATCTGGATAAGGGTTGTCAGGTATAAAAGGTTCGTAAGTGATAGGTACCTTTAAATGTTTATTATTTAATAATCTAATCTTGAATATCTGTGTGTAGAAAATTGTACGTCTCAACTGTTAATTTTCTGTTAACTACTTTTGTTTCTCACTACAAAAGATACAAAAGTAGTCTTGGTTCTCCTCTTCTCCTATTTCTTTGGTATTTTGAATAGGTTCATTAAAGTCTCTTATATTCCTAAAATTCTTCTATATTCGTTTAGCCTCTTCATTTAAAAGTTTCTTATCACTACGTTTCAGTCTTTTCATCTGAGATCCTTCTCTTCGCTTTTTTTCTGTTCTTTTCTTGATTTCTTTTGCTTTAGCTCTTTTTCTGTTTTCCTTTTCTTCTAACTGGTCTTTTATAGGTGTGCTCGTAAGAATAGTTGATTTTTGGAGAAATAATAGGCAATTCAACGATATCGGATAGAGAAACTGCATGCATGCTTGTATCTTCGCTTTGTGAATAAGCAGGACCTGTATCGGAAGCCTGAACATCAAGCTGTTCAACACTGTGAACTTGGGCTACTGCAGTTGCATCAACATGATTGTGAGCATCAGGAGATTGTTGAACGTCAGTTGGATGGTTATTTGAAGGTTGAGTATTCATATTAATATTCTGAGTTGAATCTATTGTTGTCTGTGCTGTTTGCTGGGATATGTATGGCTCAATTGAATCTAACTCAATGGGGCCAACGGACAGATTCCTGCAGATCTAAATCCACTTGCTGCTTTTTGAAGGTTACTGCATCGGTTATAAGCATTAGTAAACAATTCGACTATGTCGTATTGTGTGATGGGCTGTCCAAATCGATCTGCCATGTGATTCTCACATTCTTGATTATATGCTGTCTCGATAGGGCCAAAATATGTCAAATCCAAGGGTTGGAGTCTATGTGAGGTATGCGGCGGCTGAGTTAGCATAATAACTCCATGTTCTCTACAAAGTGAATATGCATCAAGACTTATGTGACTCTCATGGTTATCCAATATGAGCAATACTGGATCTTCTTTTGTAGGCTTTGCATATGAAATGAAGTGATGTAGCCAGTCCACAAATAGGCTTTCATTTATCCATCCAAAGTCTGACACAGCTCCAACCATGTTAGGGTTACTACCTTTTAGTAATTGTGGATTCATACGCTTTCTTTTAAATATAAAAAATTGGGGGAATATATTGACCGGCTGCACTAAATGCACAAACAACTGTTGTGGTAGACCCCCTTTCAGCACTTGTTGCCTTACCAACTTGTTTCTGATCTCTAATTGCAACTATTTTCTGATTTTTTTGGTTCGTTGATATACCTGTCTCATCGACGTTAAATATTTTATCAGGCTGAATATGATGTTTGTCTTGTATTGCCTTCAAATTATCTTAAAAAACTTTAACGTCAGCTTCATTGAACGCAGTAATTCTTTTCAATGAAGTCGCCTCAGGTGTCCTCAGAGATATGCTGGGATGTCTCTTCATGAAGCTGTAGTACCAGTCTTTTCCGGCTAGCTGTTTCACACGGTCGAAATTGTGAGGCAGACATCTCTGCATATTAGTACGCAATCTGACATTTTTTTTTTTTATGGTTAGGCCATAATAGAGTTTACTGCACTTTATGATATAGTCGACCAATTCCTTTTCTTGCTGGTCTGTGAAGAGCGGTTTTCGTCCAGTCCTTGGCAATTTTATAGGTGCCCTCTTCGATGATAAATACTATAGATACAAGCTCTCAAACAAAATCAAAGCGATATAATGGCAGCAATGACACTACTACATAGACATCAACGATACCACCTAGAAAACAATATTATAATTGTAAAAGTATTTAGTATAAAACGGTATTTATTCCAAGAAAATAAAATACAAAATTGCACAAACAATTACGGGTGTTACTATTATTAGTATCCAAGCTTGCCTTTGCATCTAGAAATAATATCGTATGAACGCTATGGTCGTTGTACAGGTAAGGTTTTGTTAAAAGATTTATCACTGGCTGTTCGTGAAAACGGCAATGTACAGCATCTTATAATGTTACGCAGAATGAATGAAAGCCGTGCTGTGCTCATGGTACGCTTTAAATTATTTTGGAATATAGAGAACAATGGAGTTCCTTTATTTTTTTTATGTTTTATTTTCTCCGACTTTACAGTTAATGTAAGTACATTAACTTCGTATGAAATCAAAATGTTTCAATTTAAATTATTATATTCTATAGTAGAGTAAGTGTGGAGGAAAGGTGCCCGCTGGCCGAATATTAGGTTTTAAAGTAAATGAAAATGCCACAACATCTCAAACAATACGGGTACGAACACACAAAAAAATACCGTAGGCTTCATATAACATAGTGATTGCATACCATAAAGATCAGCACGAATATCCCGCAAAAAAAAAAACAGTATTTGGAACAGCTGATTTTTTGACGTGACAACGTCTTATAAATTGGTTTGCCGGGTGACACTTCAAGAAACTGCGTTACGCTCCGCGTTATGCGCTTACAATGAGAGCGAGTGAGAGGCACGCGTCCCTTCCACTCGGGCATGGTTAGCCCGCCTAAGAGCGAGAGAGACAGACATAAAAAGTGAAAGGCACGCGTCCCTTCCACTCGTTCTTTGTATAAATAAATGTTTTAAATTGTTACTATTATTTCATCCTTCTTCCTACTATATGAATGAATATTCACATTAAAATTATTTTACCACTCAAAGTCGTTGTCACGTAAAACTTTCGCCCGTATACCGACTTTACAGGCAACCAATTTTTTTCATGATATCCAATCATTGTATCACATGTATGGGGATTAGGATTTTTTTTTAAGTTAGAAAACAATTAACTTGGAAATATAAAAATAAAACTATAAATGTATGTAGGTATAAAAAATGTAGATTTAATAAAAAAGGTTGAACGTAAAGCCACACTTATTTATCTATTACAGTTTTTTCGGAACACATAAAAACATATTTAAAGAATCAAAAAACCCGCCTGCTTAAAATAAATATGAAAACAAGATAAATTCACTAGGATTCATGAATGCCTCCGACTGCATCCACTTTTACTTAAATGTTCAGTACTTACTAGCTGTACTTGCTAATATGTGTACGTATTAGTTAACTAAAAAGAATAAAATTAAATTATAAAATAAAATGAACTCGTTTCAGTCGGATTTTTTATATGTTTTATATTATTTTATAATTTTTTTTAAATGTTATACTTAGCTGTTTTATTTACTCGCTATTGAAATGCAAAGTAGAAAGTTACACACGAGGTTAAACACCATTACAACTCGGTTTCTATTTTTCTATTTAGTTGTGTTTAACCTCTTGTATAATAATCTACCATTATGTTCCTTGAAATAATGTTAATTTATTGAACAATTGTCGTTTAGATTTGTCTTTTATATCTGTTGTTTGTAGTTTACCAGCGTAGTGTAAGCGTATATCAATATATTTTTCAATTACAGCCCTAGTTAAAATTGTTATATGTTCTTTACAATGTATGAATATTTCAGAATAGACGATAGTTTTCATTACTGATATATACATTTTCTCCTTCACACAACCACCTGTACGTAATGACCTTCTAATTACATCTTCTGTTTTTTTACAAATCAAAAACACATCATTTGAAGCGTAACATAGCCCACCTAAATCTCTGATGTCGATTAACTTATGGAAACTTAATTTGTCATTAGCAAGCAAACAGTCTTTGCAGTATTCGCATTTCAAATGTTTTAATAAATGTCGAACCACAAATCCAGCAATGTAGCCAACAATCTGCACCATTACCTCGATTTCATAACCCGATTGTTCGTCTAAAGACGCAGAAAATATGTCACAATTTTCCTGATATGTTTTGATTTCTTTCAATTCTTGAGAAGGATTATGTTTTTTTAATGCATCATCTTCTAACTCTAATTCTAATCGGTATCCGACGGAAGAAGTATTTATTTTCGATACTGCATTTCCACAACTCAAAATTGGCATCTCTTCTAAGGGAATGCAGTTCTCCGTAAACTTGTCCCTGGTCTCAATAAATGTTAAAAAATTTTTATATGCCGCCATGAATTGTTGTACGTTTGGGTTGTTATTGTGCCCCCCGTGGCTTCTTATATTCCCAAAAAAGAGTTCTACGTGATCCTGGCTCACTTTGTATGTTAACAGAAATGAAAGGTATTTAGTTAGTCTCCACAACGTTTTTATATAAAATTTGTACACTTTCTATACACACTAATAATCCAATCACACCAGTGCCTGCTTGACTTTTCCAAAGAGGAACTGTTTCCGTTGTAAATATTACTCTTGTGTCATTGTTTTTCTTAATAGTTCGTTTTCTTTTGATAATTATTGTAAGCAACTTCAGATATTGCTTAGTATTCTGTAAAAATGTAAAAGACTGAGTAACATTTTTTGGTTGCAATGGTTTTTTAAATCCTGCATTCTGTAAATTACGAGAATTGAGAACATCAAAAAGATTATTTATTGTGAGCAAAAATTTTATTGTAGCCTCAGAATTCTCGAAAGCTGGTAGTTTCATTTCTTGACAAATCTGTATAGCTTTAGCTACACTGCGACTCATTAACTGTGTTGCTAATTTTACTTTCATTATTTCGTTTTTGAATTCAATGTGTCTATTGGTAAGCTTGTTTGCTAAGTTTAAGGCAATTTTGTTTTGTAAATAATTTAAATCACAAAGTAGTTTCCATCTTATGTGTCTATTTTCGTTATCGATGATAATTTTTTTTGACTCTAGCTAGAGTATTCCTCATTAGTTTCACCATGTGACAAGCATCTAGGAAAACTGTCACATCGTGTTGAGATACCGGGTGTTTGAAGTAAGGCTTAAGATTATCGACATCAATATTACAACCTAATAACCGCATTGTTAAAAGGTTGCTTTTGCAGCCATCAAATGTTAGAGAAACCACCTTAACTCCTACCGCATGACACTTTTCGAGTGCTATATTAATAATGTTGGCTTTTATTTCAGCCTTCAGTCCGGTAATGAAAAAATATGCCAGAGGTATTTTCCAACTCTCATGAAGTGAAACTAAAAGTAATACATATACTTGCTGGGCAATGGGATCATTATCAGTAGCTTCACCTAGACCCATGTCAACGACACCTATGTAACGACCTTTACACCATAGCTTTTGCTGGCGGATCGCCATTTCGTCTGCGATTAAAGCACACAAGATTTCTTTCTTGCAAATATTATATTTTTGTTGAAGTCTGTCGAGTGTTTCTATTGTAAACCCAGGTTTAGCGTCCACACTTTTGTACCATTCACATAAAGTATTTGGATGGGGCAAACAGTTGTGGAATATTTTCCTAATGTATCGATAGGCGGCTGGCGAATAAAAATGCAAAGTAAGAGCAAACTTTCTTGCACCGGTAGGATATTTGGAAAAGGGGCGCTTTTTATTCTTAATATTTTTTAAAAATAAGGCCTGAAAAGTGTCTTTTATTTCAATGTGGCTCGACAAATTGACTAATATAGATTCATCTAAATCTTTTTGTTTTCTTAAGACAAGTATTGTGCTTTGTAATGTAGCATTTTTTTTCCTCAGCCTTTTATTTACTTTTTGCAAATTTTTAAGCTTTTTGTTTTTATCGATTAAACGCCTTTTGCATAATCTGAGTTCTTTCTTCACGGTAGCCTTCCGAAGAGTATCTAATATTGACCCAGTGCTTAAAGATGTGCATGGCGATTTGAGTACATTTGCGTCAAAACCTTTACTTCGTGACTCTGCCAAAATCTGGAAAACAGGAAACAATGAAAGTTACATTTAAAATAAATTTCATTTATTTATATATTTGTAGAATAATCTTTTTTACTAGTTGTGGTACCTGTTCATTATCAAATATGTTCGTCTTTATTGTGCAAAAAGATTCCAAATTGGTTTTCACAACTGCGTCTTTCTCGATTTCTTCAGTAGGTTCCATGTGCTATAAAAATAACAAAATGTTAGTAAATATGTATATTAACTAGCATAGCTGGTCTAGTGGTTGTAACTCTGACTGCTAAGCCGAAGGCTGTGGATTCGATTCCTGCGTAGGACACAAATCTTTGTGTAATGACTTTGATTCCTTGTTCTATGTCTAGGGGTAATTTATCTGATTTTAATATACTTATATAAGATTACCTTCGATGATCATCGAAGATACGAAGATTACGTATATTTATGAGGTATTTGATTGCCAGTACGGGCTATGCCTTGTATTGCCCCAAGATACATTTAAAAAATTACAATGGAAAATTAAAAGTGTTCAATATCAAATTACTTTCAAGAAACTACCGGTGTAACAGTTGGCATGATGCTGGGCGCGTTATATTCTATACTTGAGTATACAATTTCAGATGATGTACACGGAATTTCGACGTTTTCTTTATTTCCGTCTAATTGCAATGTCTCAAGCTTAAACAACCAACACAAACACATTATGCAATTACAAAACATAAATCGTTACATACATAGTAATTATTTTCATTATATTTTTCAATACCTGTAATTTTGGTATAGCAGACTTATTTATTCTTACAAAACCTTTCTGTGTCATATAAATATCTTCGTTGCTGAAATGCTTTGAGCAAATGACACTTGATGCATTCGGCTTATAAAACTTATCACCTCTATCTTGCGCGATAATATTTCTCCATTCTTCTTTCTTAATTTCATTTTGAGGAAAACTAAAATAATCAAAACACTCAAATAAAATATTTAAAAAATAATGTTAAAAAATTTACGACTCCATTGTTTTTTATATCGACCTTGTTCTACGGCGTAAAGTTTTGTTTCGTTTCCGCAAAAGGGCACAACACGTAGGATAGAAAAGGATAGATGCGGAATGCTTACGAAGTTGTAAATTAGTAAATTTATTGAACAGAATATTGTTATTGTTTATTAACATAACGTAAAATATTAGAATAAGCATAATCTAAAGTATACTTACTGAAAATACGACACTCCATCCTTTTTCTGCACTTTTTGAGTGTGATTTTTACACTTTTTAACTGCACACTTCGGCATCGTGACAGTACCAATGCGTAGCGCGGGACGCGAGTGAATAAAATGCAAAACAAGGCCAAAGCGTTGTATGGCCTTGTTTAGTTGGTGCCATTTTTTGAGCGCGTAGCTTATATCTATAGTATTTATCATCGAAGGGTGCCTTCTTTAAATAATCATAAATTGTAGTTTTTGGAACATTTATAAGTATTTGCTGCTCTGCCAATGCTGAGTTTCGAGTTTGGCGACTTGTGTCAAAAATGAAATACGTCGAAGTATAATAATGCCTACAAGTAAGTTATAATAATGCCTATTTAAAACAATGACAAAGTATAAACACGCCAACCTGAAAAAACGACAATGTATAAAAACGTCAATCTGAAAAAATTACCAAGTATAAAAACGTCAACCTGAAAAAATGACCAAGTATAAAAACGTCAATCTGAAAAAATGACAAAGTTCGAAAAAGAAGGTCTAAATCAAAAGCCTGTAGGTACCGGCATCAACATTAAGGTGGTTCATGGTACCCACATATATAAATTTGACTTTGAGGAATTTATTATGTACTAGTTATACGACTTACCATCTGCTGACGGACGGTGAAGGAAAACGTCGTGAGGAAACCCACATACCTACCCTAGAAGAAATTCTAAGGGTATGTCCGATCCACCAGCCTGCATTTGGCCAGCGTGTGTGAATTAATGCCTTAACCCCTTTCAACTCTCTTGACAGAGGAGAGGAGACCCGTGCCCTGCCCAAGCAGTGGGGATGTATATGGGTTACTACTATGGTACCCACAGTTTGGCTTTGAGTTTAGCAATTCAATTTAATTCGGATGCCATGAACTATTTGATGCTGCCTGTACCTTTTCATTCTACGCATGTGAGGAAATGATATACACGATTGTCCAAAGGAATATATGTACATTTATTGCCAAGAGGAAATAGGTGTATATAAATTTATATTTATATAAAAACAACATACTTTTTTATAAATTTAGCGACAAATGTTTAAATCAAATATTCACTTTGTTTAAAAAAAAACAATCTTCACATTTTTCTTAAAAATAAAATTAATTGTTCTTAAACTTAAAACTTTACGTAAGTTAATAGTATAGTACATTATGATACAAGTGTGCAAAGTTGGTCATTATGATCGAAGCGGGTTGTAATCCGATTCGTAGGGCGAGGGCGTGTCAAAATTCGGCCACTTTACTAGCAACTGTGTTGAAAAATAAAAATTAAGAGTATTTTAATCTAAAATAAACAATTTTTTGAATAAATTGCAAGGGAGAAATTTCATTATAAGCTAAACTATTCAAATACTTTTCATATGTTTTGTCAAAAAGTATGTTGGAATTGCGCCTATTCTTTTTTGATGAAAAAAACAAACAATTTTTGATGATATAGTCTTGATGAATGGACTCTTTTTTTAGTTTGTATATAAAGTTATACAAAGTTGGCCGTTTTGGTATTTTAGTTTTAAGTCTTCTATGCCATCCTTCGAGAAAGTTTGTTGTCCTGTGCTTTGTTGTCGAACAGCTTATCGTCTCGTGTGCATATTTGTTGAGCCAATACTTTGCAATATATTTTTTGAATGTCTGCATGGAATCAACGTTTGGAGCTATTTCAGATATTGATCTCCATCCGTCTAATATCTTATCAGCTGGTAATAACGGCAAATTCGCCGTCATCCTTACAATTTTTCTCCCTTCCCGTGTGTTGTCAAGACCAATATCTTTGGCTTTCTTTTTAATGGCCTTTTGGAAATGAAAGAAACATCCATAAACTTCTGCTTCAGGAAAAACAAGTTTCACTGCATTCATTGGTGCGGCCTCATAGTCACTTTTAATTTTTTTTATATTTATATGTAGTCTTCTTTTTAGCAAATCAAAAAGTCTAACGTACGTATCCTGCTTTTTGTTAGGTAATAAACAATATGCGATAGAAACCACATTGTTCGTCTCGGTGTTAGATCCAAGGTCCAAATGAATGGTGTACAACTGGCGGAATGGATCGGGACACGTATAAAAAGTTCCATCCCCAAAATAAAAATCATCGTCGTGAAACATATTTAAGTAGTCCTTGGTCACTGATGTACAGAAAATTAAAAATTTTTCCTCCTCTTCACTGTCAACTAATAAAAAATTTTCAGCCAAACCTTTTGGTACAGTTACGCTTGCCAAAGTATTGAATTTTAATTTTTTCGACTCGAGGTATCGTTTTCTTATTTTATATAAACTATCTTTTACCTCTTTAAAAGAAGGCATTACATCAATATAACTCTGTTTTTCCTTTTTTAGGGGTTCCATGTATTTTTCAAAGGTTGCTTGAACTGGTCCCAAATCCTCACAAATTTCTTTTTTACATTTTCGAAGAGCTTCGAATACAACATTTCTCTTATCATTTTTCTCACATGTGTGGTTGCTAGAACGAATAATATTTTTTTGGTCTAAATCTAGCGTAATGGAAGCTGTACAAGAACTTCTATTGACGCAACGCCACAGAGTTCCACTTTTGTTTTTTTTATTAAAATTGTACCGAAAACCACTCTGAATTACAGTCGGATGGTTTTTTTGATTCGTGGTAATTACAAAATTATTATCCATTTTGTAACTTTAAAACGTTTGGAAAGACACACATGTCTGACAGATATCATAAATAATTAATATCACCTACTTAATTTGAAGTGGACAGTATTATGATTAGCATTTAATCAAAGAGTTTTCATATGTATATTATCTCAACTAAGTATTATATTCTAGTGGACAATATTATACCTCATCATTTTTCTATATGGACCAAATTCTAGTGGACAATATTATACATCACCATTTTTCCATATGGACCAAATTTTGTTTAGGCAATTTTCTACATTGACAATTTTTTTATTTGGCAGTTTTATATTTCGGCATTTGTATACGAGTGGACATTATTATACTTGGACATATTTCATTTTTGACACAAGTCGCCAAACTCTGAGTTTCTTGGTTTGAACATCGACTCCTTTTTGAGATCCTCTAAACCGTATTTAGTTTCGGTTTTTCTATTATAATTACGGGGCATCTGAGCTTGTAAGCTTTCCACTATGTAAAGGTTAAATAACTATTCTCAATAGAAATAAAGCTACACCAAGTTCAATTTATCAAAAAATTAGGTACATCGAAAACATTGAAAATATTCAAATTGACATACCTTGAAAAGTACGTGCGTCCGCGTCTCCCGTGTCGTTGACTGGCACTGGTGGTGGCGTGATCTCTGAGTTACCGGCGAGTGATATACGGCTATATCTTTCTAACACATTAAAACTATTGGGTTCGGGATTACCCCGCGTTCGCGTTTACCCCCCCCTTTCCCCTACTACCAAACTGATATGCGAACTATACCACAACATTTTAGCGTACGAAAGTACATGCGTACTTTAATTAAGTTAAATAATTTAATAACCCATTATTAAATGATTTAACTTAATTATTAGTTTTAGCCAGAAAAAACTGTTACCGCCTGCACCGTGTAGAGGTACTCCCTGCTATTGTTATTCTATTGCATATTATAATGCTGAAAAGATTGCATGTTATATAGCAGACACATATATTTCGCCTCGTGTGGTCGAAGCGTGCGGACGCATATTGAGTTTTGCACAATATTAAAGTTTAAAATAATATCTACTAAATTCTAAATAAGTTTTACGGTTATCGGAATAGAGTGCATAATTGATTGCAGTCCGAGCTGACTATAACAAACGGGTTGCTACCGGTTTGGATTGTGTAGCTTAGGAGCTAGTGATCAAAATGAGCCAGCAGTCCCATATTTCTATTGGGGGTATAGATGGAAGCGGAGGTGGATCTTCTTCAAACCTATCCAACTATGATGAAGAAGAAGAACATATCAGTAAAAATCCGAGGAAAAGAGGCTCACAATATCTGGAATATGACTTTAAAAGAGATTTAAGTTCATTTAGAACTGAAATTATGAATTTTATGAGAGAAGCTATGAATTCCCAAGCCGAAAACATATCACAAATGCGCAGAGAGATTCAGCAAGAAATTAAAGACCTTAAGGCTACCAACGAAAGCTTGGCTCTAGAATATAAAACAATAAATAAAGCAGTCGAGAAAATTATTTTCGAAAATAAATCAATTCAAAACAAAATAACATCTATTGAAAGTGATATGCATCGGCTAAAAATTAATCAATCAAAACGTCAAACACAAAGATACGACAATAGTCATGAAATAATCCAAGAAGTACAAGATAGACTACAGCGAGAAAGAAACATAATAATGGTGGGTCTAACAGAAAGTAATGACATAGACTCGGCTCAAAGAAATAATCTAGAATATGAAAAGGTGTATACGCTGCTTAAAAATATTGATCAAAATTGCCCTAAGCCAGTAAAAGTGATAAGATTGGGGAAACATAACCCGGAAAAAAATCGAGCGTTAAAAATATTTTTTGAAACTCCTAACACGCCAAAAATTCTACTAAAAAATCGATCAAGATTAGGTGACAGTCTTATTAAAATATACTCCGACCAAACGCCCGCTTAAGTAAAATACATGCAAAACCTGAAAACTGAACTGAAGGAATGAGAACAAAACGGAGAAACAAATTTGTCAATAAAATATATTAAAGGAGTGCCAACTATAACCAAGACTGACACCTTAACAAAAAACTGAAAACTACTGATATCCAACTTTCCAATAGTCAATCGGATGGCTCAAAAACTATTATTTACATATTATAAGCAAATACGAAGACCTACCTACGCATACATCGTTTCTCAAGTTTTTTTATACTAATGTTAGAAGTATACGTACACCGGGAAAGCTGGAGGAACTCCAATGTATTTTAAGAGCTATACAATCAACAGTGCACGTCATCATACTTACGGAGACCTGGATACAATCAGAACAAGATGCTAAACTTTACGACATACCCAATTACACACATATTTACAATTATAGACACGACAGCAGAGGAGGTGTGTCTATATACTTACATAACAATATAAATTTTGAAATTACTGAAGAGAAGTATAAAGACGGTAACCACTTTTTATGGATCTATCTTCCAAAATTTTCTTTACATGTTGGGGCAATTTACAAACCTGGCAGCACCAACATTAAGGATTTCCTTGAAATATACAGCCTCCAACTAGAAGTGAGGAATCGATCAATTGTGTTTGGGGACTTCAATCTAGACCTATTGAACGTAAATACCTGTATATCGCAGTACCTATCAGTTATAGAAGAAAATGGCTACGAAATATTAAATAAAACAAGTAAAGAATACTCCACCAGACAAACGGAGACTACTAATACAATTCTTGATCACGTTACAACAGATTTACATAGGAATTCCTATTATTTAGCTATACTTGATTCTTCAATGAGTGATCATAAGCATATCTACCTGGAAATCGCTAAATGGAAGGTCCTACAAAAACAAAAGATTCAATATAAAGCCCTCAACTACGAAAACTTATTTAAAAAGTAAAGTATAAGTATGGATCAAAAGACGAAACCGGTTACAAAAAATCCGCAATATACGAAAGACTATACGAATTTGAATCAACATCAGAAGACAAAAAAAGACAACATATCAGCGAAACTAGATAGGCGAATTACGTTAACTGGAGCCGGAGGTTGCAGAGAAAGTCTATACATCTTAAATAAATTTAATTATAAATTACATTAAACTAAAATCTAAAACTAGTGATAAATGGTCGATGTATGTACCAAGAATGAATCGTTCTTTATTAAAATCTAAAACTACAACTATGGAAAGACGGTTGCGAAATCGAAGTGGCGAGATGTGGAAATCACGTAGCGCTGACTCGACGCCTCGTGCCGGTCCGCAACTGCACTGCGTAGATAAATGGTGTCGACGGTCCGTCTATAACACCGACGCGTAACACCTCCCCCCGAAGAACAGCAACTATTTGTCAAGCGGAGTGGCAAATATTGCTGCCAGACCACTGGTGTTCATCTTACTTCTTCTGGTCGGATGTTCCGTCTGGGTTCAATAAGTGTATAGTTGGCCCCTCTGCAGTATCGATGTCTGGATACGCCTCTGGCTTCAGCTTCCGAAGATCCGGATATTCGTTGAAGGTGCTTGGAAACCACCCGGGTGACTCGCGAACGCGGATATCGATTTGAGATATTCCTAATTATCGCGAACCGGCCCGCGAATATCCTACCGACTGCGCCAATTACGTTAACTGGAGCCGGAGGTTGCAGAGAAAGTCTATACATCTTAAATAAATTTAATTATAAATTACATTAAACTAAAATCTAAAACTAGTGATAAATGGTCGATGTATGTACCAAGAATGAATCGTTCTTTATTAAAATCTAAAACTACAACTATGGAAAGACGGTTGCGAAATCGAAGTGGCGAGATGTGGAAATCACGTAGCGCTGACTCGACGCCTCGTGCCGGTCCGCAACTGCACTGCTTCGATAAATGGTGTCAACGGTCCGCCTCTTACACCAAAGCGTAGATAAATGGTGTCGACGGTCCGTCTATAACACCGACGCGTAACAGGCGCCTATTTATATTTGGCGGCTCTCAATGTGTAAACATGTCGAAGCAGATCATCAAATCAAGGATGTTTTCAACTTATTTTAAGTATAAGGTTATATCTTTTATCAAACCGAACGCCTCAACTGAAGAAATATTGACTAGCTCTAAATTGTTTGATATTTGCCAAGATGATCGCATTATAATATCTGTAGGACAACATGACAGTAATCCGTTTAAAATTATGACTGAACTATCTATGTTCCTAAAAACTGTCAAATGTCCAGTTTTCATTTTAAAAACGACCACAAATAGATATTTAAATGAATTTAAAGTAAATGATATGTTAACCATGATAAGTATGCAGTATTTGAAATGTGTATTTGTTGATTTTATTTCTAGTTATAATTACTATTATAATATGTACAACATGTGTAAACAAATTAACTGTGCATTAGACCAACTAGATTATGATTTAAAATATTTGACGTATAAAACTATATATAAAAAGACTGAGCACATCAACAACTCTTATAAGTTTTCACAAGAATGTCGAAAAATAAGTGTGTGTGACACACAAAATAGGGTTCATGCTGAAACTCAAACAGAAAATCTTTATACAAATCTATCGCCTGAATCATTTTTTCGGGAATAAATATTTAAGGATACTTCATCAAAACATAGCTGGCTTATTTAGTAAACGAGATTTAATTGAAATACATTTATCTGAATTATATACAAAAAGCGAAGAACCTGATATTATATGCTTGTCAGAAACTTTCGTGGAAAAGGGTTGTGAATATTTAATTAAACTTTCTGGCTATAAACTAGCAGCATCATATTGTAGGAAAAAACAACAGAAACGTGGAGGCACCTGTATACTGGTGAAAAATGAATTATCTGTCAGGGAAATATCTTTTTTAAAAGATTATACTAAGGATAATGACTTTGAATTGTGCGGGGTAGAAGTGTTGGCTCATAATATTTTTGTAATTGTTATTTACAGAACACCTAGCTCAAATTTTGATAGATTTGCTACAAACCTGTGTAAATTATTGTATCTTTTCCGATTAAAATATAACTGGAAACTTGTTATAACAGGTGACCTAAACGTAAACATCTTGCAAACAAACAGAACGACATCAGAATTTCAAGATATTATTAAAAACTTTAATTTGACTTTCCACATTAATGAAGCAACGCGTCAAAATACTTGTATCGATCACCTGATAAGTAATATCCGAACAGCAAAAGGCAAACTACTGCATTTAGATTTATCTGATCACAATACAGCGCAAATGTTATACATTCCAGTTAAACAAAAAGAGAATCCTATGGAATATTTTATATACCGACGAGACTACTGTGCCGAGAATATATATAAGTTTAAAAATTGTTTACAAAGTCTCTCGTTCTCAGAAGTATAATGTGAAAGAAATATAGATTTGGCATATAATAACTTTCAGGATTTAGTTACTTTGTTTTATGATCTATGTTTTCCAATGATAAAAATAAAAATTTCAACAAAGGCCCGCCGATTAAAATGGTTGACGAAAGGCTTGCGTACCAGTTGTAAACAAAAAAGGTTATTACGGTATACATTTTATAAAAGTAAAACTAATGCAAATAAAAATAAATTTAAAACCTACAATAGACTACTGAAACAGTGTATTACTCAATCTATTAAGAACAACACAAATAAAATCATGAAAACTTCTAAAAATATTTGTAAATCATCATGGGATCTCACAAATGATGAGTGTGTACCTAACAGTAAATTACATTTAATAACTAACATTCGTCAACAAAATGGTGACTTTACTTGTAATCCGCAAGATATTGCTGAAGAGTTCAATAAGTATTGGATAGAGCTTACAAATAAACAAAATGTGAATTTAAATAATACTTACAAAAAAATAGCATATCATAGTATTTTCTTGAGGCCAGCAATAATGAAGTAAACAAAATAATTTTATCTCTTAAAAATACAAATGCCGTAGGTGCTGATAATTTGTCCACAAGGATACTAAAAACAACTTCATCTCATCTGACCCCTGTGTTAACACACTTAATTAACATGTCATTCATAGAGGGATCTTTCCCGAAATCATTAAAGAACGTTATTATAAAACCATTGCACAAGAATAATGATCCTGTAGAAATAGAAAATTATAGACCTATTGCTTTAACATCAGTTATCTCAAAAGTTTTTGAAATAGCAATGCATAAACGACTTACTGCCTTCATCGACAAACATAAAATACTTAAAGATGAACAATGCGGTTTTCAAAAGGGTAAGTCTACATCTTTAGCTTGTTTCAATTTAGTAAAGAAAATTATTGACGACATTGACAGTAGAAAATTAGTAACAGCCATCTTCTTTGACATGTCCAAAGCTTTTGATTTTGTCTCGCATCGACTTCTCCTAGATAAAATTGAAAACTATGGGATTATAGGCCCGGCACTTAATTGGATCAAAACATACCTAAGTGACCGAAAACAATGTGTTGAAATTTTGAACATAAATAAAAGTAAGGAGTTAGTGTGTAATAGATCTAGCTATAGGCAAAATTCTTGTGGTGTATCTCAGGGAAGCGTCCTAGGACCGCTATTATTTATTTTGTATATAAACGACCTACCTGATATTACTCAAAACTCTTGTACGTTATTTGCAGATGACCTATCAGTAATAATTTCTTCTAAATATGATATTCCTAATTACACTATTGACATTAACAATACTATTCAATCAATAATCAGCTGGCTCGATATGAATAATTTACAAGTAAATATGACAAAAACAAAATATATACAATTTTGTACGTATCATCAAAAACATAATACTCTAAATGTTAACTATAAAGGTCAAAAGCTGGATGAAGTTAATAAAACAAAGTTTCTTGGTATTATGCTGGACAGACATTGCAACTGGAAATCACATGTTGATCAGGTTTGTAGTAAATTAAATAAATTTGTTTATGTACTATATCGACTGCACAAAATAGCAAATCAAAACACTATTTTAAAAGCATATCATGGTTACGTAGCGGCAACTTTGAGATATGGATTAATACTTTGGGGCAACTCTACAGATACCCATAGAGCATTTGTCGCGCAGAAGAAAAATGTAAGAGCGATTGTTGGTATTCCGCCATGGGAATCGTGTAGGCCTGTATTTCTTAAGTTAAAATTGTTAACATTGCCTAGCATGTATATATTAGAAGCTGCTAAATTTGTAAAAAAACACATGAGTATATTCACTTTGGCTAGAGATAAATATCCTAGAAATACTCGCGATCCAGCAAAAATTGTTTTGACTAGGGTGCCCAAAACCACATTGTTACAGAAAAATTGTTATGCCATGTGCGGACGGATTTACAATAAAATCCCTAATGAGATAAAAGACCTGCCAATTAAAATATTCATCAGGAAACTTAAGCAATGGCTACTAATGAAATCATTCTATTCAATAAATGATTTTCTGAATGATATGTAATGTAACAAAATTATAACTCTTTGACATGTTTTTTTAATAATTTTTAGTATTATTATAATTTTTATTTCTTGACATAAATGTGATAAATGGACCTACCAATTTGTAATTTTATAGAACAACTATTCATATTGTGTAATTAATTTAAAAAAAAAATAATGTATTTTTTTTTTTGTATTATGCATAAGGTAATAAGAAACAAATTCAGCAGAAATCTTATTTAAATGAAATAATATTTGCATGTCACTATTGACTAAAGTTGTAAGAACTTAATAATTTATAAGACCACAGATGTACCAACTTTTGTGCAAATAAAGAATTTATTATTTATTATTATTTATTATAAAAGTATTCGTCTTGCTACACACATTAATAGTGAAAATAATTATGAACATCTGGAGAAACTCATCAAATCTCATGTAATTCAGAACAAAATAACTAAAATTAAGACTATTAACCTACCAAAAAGTGAATGGATAAATAAAAATATAATAGATATGATAAATAATAGAAATTATTTATGGCGACAACTTAAAACTAACAAAGGCAGCGAGAAACTGAGGAAAGCATTCCTGATGGCAAGAACTGCAGTCCGCAAAAAAACCAACCAAGACAAACAGAGATATTATTACAGCATATTTCAAAAATGTACCAAAAACCCTAAAAAAATGTGGCAAACTATAAATTCATTGGCACTAAATAGGAACAAAAGCAACAGCATTATCCCAAAACTTATTATAAACTCAAGAACTGTAACGAATGGGACAGATATATGCAACATATTCAATGCATTCTTTTCGACTATTGGTGCAGAGTTAGCTAATAAAATTCCATTAAAATACCACCAAAATACAGGTAATACACTAATGTATAACAAAGAACATATCCATAACACAACACTCACAACATTTCTCCCATGTACACTTATAGAGGTTGCAGACATTATTGACAATCTTGATGACAATGTTAGTACAGGTGTAGACGGGATTAATACAAAATCTATAAAATGCATCAAAAACCTTATCGCCACTCCCCTGACAAACTGCATAAATAAATGTTTCAACCTGGGCATATTTCCTGAAAGTTTAAAAGTAGCCAAAGTATCGCCAGTCTACAAAGGAGTTTTGAAAACAGATCCCAACAATTATAGGCCTGTATCGGTCCTTCCGGTAATCTCGAAAATTTTTGAAAAGCTTATTTACTGTCGTCTAAATAAATACTTAAGCGAAAAAAAATTCCCAATCGACCAACAGCATGGATTTAGCAGCTCCAGCAGCCACAGCTAATTACAAATATAAACAAAAAAATATCGATCTAAAAAATATTTGCCTGGGTATTTTTATAGACCTGAAAAAGGCATTCGACACGGTTTCTCATCCAAAGCTTTTAGAAAAATTAAATAACCTTGGAATCATTGACACAGCCTACGACTTAGGTGATTATGAAAGTTCGTCTCAAATAATTACATACGGCGTCCCTCAGGGATCAATACTTGGCCCTCTCTTATTCCTTATCTACGTAAACAATATTAATCAAATAGGACTGACAGGATATTTGACTTTATACGTAGATGACACAAGTTTATTTTATTTTGGTAAAACAATAAATGATGTTATAAATGAAGCCAAACACAAAATAAAAAAACAAAATAATTAAACGACTATTTAACCTAGACTTTCGGACACCAACAAAAATGCTATATGAAAAAACCAAATTTCTTGATTTGTTACAACTACATACATATAGTGTAGGCATATTAATCAAGAAAATATTGGACAAACGCATACTGACAAATATTAGTCTTACAAAAAAAACTTATACACACCACCTAAGAAATCAAAATAAACTAATGTTACGCCACCCCAGGACTGAAAAATACGGGTAAAAGAATATTTTGTATCAAGGGGTACAATTATACAACAAACTGCCTCTGTGGCGCAGTGGGAGTGTGTCCGACTGCTACGCAAGAGGTCGTGGGTTCGATTCCCACACGAGACACCACTTTGTGTGATCCACAAATTGTTGTTCCGAGTCTGGGTGTACTTTGTGTCCGTGATTTGTATGTTTGTAAAGTCCCCCGCGACACAGGGCTTGTACCCTAATGCGGGAGTTGTCTTTAAAAAAAAAAAAAAAAAAAACTCCCAAATGAAATCAAGGAATCTAAAAGTTTTAATATCTACAAAAGCAAACTAAAAGATCACGTTCTTCAGAAGTACGCTATTAAATAAATAATAATGTAAAAACAAATAAAATAAAAGAAAATACAATAACATAGACAAATAAAAATATATATATATAAAAAAAAAAAAAAAAAAGAAATTGTGAGCTCCTAAACTATACCGAACCAAATAACTCGCACATTACAACTTGGCAGAGATAACGCATACACGCGACGAACACATTCACAGCACGACAAGCGACGATACACACGAGAATGGCCTCAAAATACCCTCAATATACTTTTTTTTTGTCAAATATTTATCTTGACTTATAAGCTAACTCGACCAAATGTTATTATTTAGTTTTTTTGTGATTATTATATTAAATAATTGTTAAAACTAACTAAAAAAAAAAAAAACTTTACTATTCTTCTTTCACAGTGTTACGTTTATTAAGTGCCTAGTGATATTTAATAAAGTGTTTACGCATGCTCCGTCACAGGACAATAAAATCACTTTTGTAATATAAATCTCATGTAAGCGAACTATTGTATGTTCTTATGAGAATAAAGTTTCTTTAACCCGATATATAGAGTAGGTACGCGAACACATCACTATGTAAAATTCACATACTGTATTATCGTCGTTTTTATCCATGTATAGTGTAGAAATCGCTTCCCGGATTTATTATATTTCCATATTAGTGTTTTTTTTTTAAACGAAGTTAATTTTAACTATTTATGTATGCTACTAAGTAATAACATTTTATGGCCTAGTCAAAAAAAAGCCAAAAGTAAAATACTTTATTCATTTAGGTTATAAATGCAACGCTTATGAACGGGGCTTTGTTTCATCTATTTTCATAATCACGTTCATGCCGTCGAATTTTTTCATCTGCTAGCTGAACACCTTGATTATTGGGATCTAAAATTGATGCTGCATAATAAATTGGATTCAGGGCATAACATGATTGTTCCCTAAAAAAGCTGTTGAATTTAAATTATTTCCCTCTCCCCTCTGGACCGCGTTAGCGCTTAAACGTGTGCACCCGTACAACTTTTAAGTCATAATTTAAATAAATAATTACAAAAATCATAAAATTAAATTGTGTGAGATACTAGGCGCTCATAACAGTCACGTAGTGCAGTGAAACTTACTATAATATCGCCCAACGGTCGGCCATCGATGACTTATCGCTCATTCACAAGCCCGTCAAGTACCAGGCGCTCAGAAGTTGAACGCAGTGAGTAACCGTAGAGTGATTTGTAGTTAAAAGAGGACAGCAACAGTTTGAAGTCGCTTGACAACGACAACTGACAACATCAACGTCAACTGTCAAAGCTACCCATCAACTTCAACTGACAACGTCAACGTCATCTGTCAAAACCTTCCATCAACTTCAACTGACAACGTCAACGTCATCTGTCAAAACCTTCCATCAACTTCAACTGACAACATCATTCTGTCTCTTTTCCGCAAGTTCCACGTTCAGTTCTACGCATCCTTGTAGAAATTCTACAAAGCCAATTACTAACAATGTCTGTTCAACGATCTCCTCCCAGCTCTATATCACAACTTAATACGCCGAACATATCTACACATTATAATTCGGATTCAGCGATTAATAAAACAATTGTTCACGAGTCTGAGGATAATTATTTCAATATCACAAAGCGCCAGAAGCGCACTTGCGACGACTTTGTTCAGCAACCACAGTCATCTATGTCTGAAATTAAATCTATGTTTGTTGAGCTAAAAGCTCAGCAAGACAACAAATACGGAGCTACTCAACAATACTCTGATGACAATAATTACACAAAATCAAGAAATCCAAAAAAATGTCGCTACTTTAACGAATAGCCACGCAGAACTACTAACAAAAATAAATAGCTTAGAACAGGAAAATAAAGAACAAAAACAAAAAATATCTACGCTGGAAAAAAAACTGGACTATATCGAAAAATCCACCCACTCTAGTACTTTAGAAGTAAGAAACATACCTAAGCAGGATGATGAATCAAAACAGACTCTTACCGAAATAATAAAAACCATTAGTACGAAACTATGCCCTGAAAACCCTATACACGAGTCGGATATCAGGGATATTTATCGCTCTAAATCTGCGTCAATAGTTGTCGACTTTACATCGACCCCGCGCATGGAATCCCTAATCAGAGAGCATAAGCTTTACAATAAAAACAAACGCCATAATAAAGAGTCTACTCTAAATACCGGACATCTTCAGCTTATTGGGGAGTCACGCACTATATACCTATCTGAATACCTAACTTCTAAGGCTAGACGTATATTCTATGTTGCTCGTGAGCACTTCCAAAAGGGAACTCTTGCCGCGGCTTGGACCGCGCATGGAAAAATCTATGTAAAGAAGAATGAAGACTCGAAGCCAGTTAGAATTGATGACGAATCTGAATTTTATAAAATCACCCTGTGACTATGTTTAGGCTGTTTGCTAAAGTCTTTCATTATGTATAGTTTAATTTTTTACTTAATCTACTTTTATACTTAATCTATTTTTTTATTTTTCTTACATTTGTCAATAAGTCTAGTTTGAGATACTTAATACTGACTTACAAAATACTCAATCAGACAACACTACTCACAACGCTCATGCAACACTCATACTCACTCAAAAATACATCAATGTCATTCACATCCTCCTTACGTGTAATCGTATTAAAGCACTCAACATCACCTTCGTCACCCCAACTAATCGTTAAGCAGGAGTCATACTCTGCTAATCGAGTACGTTGTGTCAGAGTTTATATAATAAAATTATACTTATGTACTAATATCATGTCACGCTATAGTCGTGACGATTCTATAACTACCGATGTGATCTTAGTATATAAGTAATGCAAAATATAGAAAATATAAACTCTGACTTGGATGGCTTTCGGGTGGCTAAGGTGTTTACATGCGACATAGAGGATGCAAAAAAGTATGCAACTCATGGAAATAGGTCTTTTAATTTACTTGCACAAAATATTCGGAGTATTAATTGCAACATGTCAAACCTAAATACACTTTTACAGAGATCAGATGTTCACTGGGATGTCCTAGTGTTATCTGAATGTTGGCTCCCTACCGCAAAAACTATACCTATCTTGAATAATTACTATTACGCTTCTACAACTTCGCACAAGACTCAGAATGAAGGTGTAGTAATTTACGTAAATAAAAATCTTCGTGTAAATTTCGAAGAACCAACATTATCTGACGCAAACTGTCTTTTATTAAAATTAAATGCTGAAACGTGCATTATTGGGATTTATCGTCCACCGAACCAAAGTAACACCTCCGCTTTTATTGACTCACTCGATCATCTATTATCCACGTTAAAAGCCTACAAAAATATTTTCTTATGTGGTGATATAAATATTGACATCGCTTCGGGGTCCACTGACAGACGATCTTACCATTATTTAAATATTCTGGCAAGCCATGCTATACTATCAGCCCACACAATTCCAACTCATGGACGAACATGCCTTGACCATTTAATGATTAAAACAAAGATGAATGTGACATGTCTAATATTCAGTTCTTCAATCACCGACCACCAATGAGCAACTAGCTACCAAGATTATGTCAAATATAGATCCGGTTATCAGCTACCACTCCACGCCCCCTGTCAACTCATTTGTTATGCTACCTATTGACCAAGGTGAAATCCTAGATATCATCAGGGGTTTTAAAGACAAATGTGCGACTGGCACTGACAAGATCTCCAGTACAGTAATCAAACGGTATGCTGACATTTTCATCATCCCTTTGACTCACATTTGTAATCTGTCACTATCAAGTGGAATATTCCCAGATGCGTTCCAAACTGCAGTTATTAAGCCAATCTACAAGGCCGGGGATAGAAGCAGTGTCAATAATTTCAGACCAATCTCTATATTGCCAACTTTATCAAAGATACTGGAACGAATAATAAATCAACAGCTTGTAAAATATTTAGAAGCAAATAAACTCATCTCATCATCACAATTTGGTTTCCGTAGGGGTATATCGACGAACGACGCAGTTCATGAGCTGGTCAACACTATCATAATCAACCTCGATAATAAGAAAAAGTGTTTGGCCATATTCTTAGATCTCGCCAAAGCATTCGACACTGTTTCTATCCCTCTCCTTCTTCTCAAGCTCGAGAGGTTAGGTGTAAGAGGCGTTCCACTAAGATTGCTCGAAAGCTATTTATCCGGTAGAAAACAGCGTGTCAGGATAGAAAACTGGTTGAGTGATGAATTGCCTGTTGATTATGGCGTCCCACAAGGCAGTATTCTTGGTCCCACCTTGTTTTTGGCATATATTAATGACCTTTGTGATCTCTCGCTTGAAAAAGGCAAAATAATTACATATGCAGATGACACCGCCCTCTTATTTTCCGATACTAGTTGGGAGCAAGTGTTCGCCACAGCGCAGTCAGGCTTCTCCATTGTCAGTAGGTGGCTCCAAACTAACATACTAACACTGAACGTTAATAAGACGAAATACTTAGCATTTGCTCACAGGAAAAACGCTTTACCTGATCCTTCCCTAAATATTATTGCACATGAATGCAATGCAGTTCTTTCCACGTGTTCCTGCTCATCTCTCACTAGAACTGATCAAATTAAATACCTTGGTATCACAATAGATCAGGCTCTTAAATTTAAACCCCATATAGAAATTCTTGTCACTAGACTGCGTACACTCATTTATATTTTCAAGACTCTTAGATATTCTGCTAATCGACAAACCATAAAGATGGTCTATTTCGCCCTATGTCATTCGATCATTGACTACTGTATAAGCTCTTGGGGTGGCGCCAGTAAATCCTTCTTAATTGAAGTTGAGAGAGCTCAACGGGCTATACTCAAAGTAGGCGGCTTTTACCCGTGGTACCCCCAACATATCCCCCTGGTGGGATCACGGGTAATTTTTTTTACCCGTTGTCCCATCGTTCTAAACTGTGTTTGCCAGGGGGACTACAGGTAATTGAAGTACCCAAATAGTGAATTTATTTAATTTTGTTAATTTTATTGAAATGCTACTGTAGTTGTTAAATAAAAAGATTTTTGTTGAGATCAAGTTTATTACAAATCTAGATACCTACCTACTTACCAAAAAAAAATATTTTTAAATAAATTTAAAAAACGTATTTATCTTAATTTTTCCAGTGCCAAACCAATTGAAATCTCACCAGAAACTAGCTCCATTTGGATATCTCTAATATAATTATCATTCTCAATTAATGATTTTGGCCTTGATCGGAGCTGGGGTTTATTGCAGTTGACGCTCGTTAATTTTGCTAATAAATTCAACAACCTTAAAATATTACTGTTCGACTTTTTAATATATTTATTTATTTTACCGTGAAATGACTCAGCCACATTGTTTGTTCTGTGTCGTTCTGCAAAAACACTGATAACCTCCCAGGTATGCTTATCAAGCCATTGCCCTTCAACATAGTCCAGAAATGTCTTGATATTTTTATTTCCAATGCAAGTATACTGCGACTTAATATATTCCCAGCCATCTCGTAAATTATCTTTTGGCAATAAAGGTAACACTGAACATAAACCAACTAATCTCTTTGCCAGTTTAGTCTTTTTAAGACCTATTATCCTTTTTGCATTTCGCCACATGGCTTGCGACCAATGGTAATAACAACCAACCACGGTTATGTCTGGGTAAACTACTGAAACAGCATTTAGAGCTGCAAGTTCAAAGTCACAATGGTACTTTTTTGGTTTCCAATTTGGCAACTGCGATTTTAATAATCTAAATAGTGTCACATATGTTTCGTATTTTTTATCACTAAGCAGAGCAAAAATGATTGGTTTTACTTTTGTCGTAGTATTTGTACTACCCAATTCAGCATGAATAATAAATAATTGAGCAAAAGGTGATGGACAAGACTGAAAAGTTCCATCTGCAAATATTTCTTTTACTTTATCAATTAGGGCTCTGTCATCATCCTTGCAAAATATTAAAATCTTAGTACTTCCGTCATAGTAATCTGCTAAAACGAACTCTGAGTGCTGCATTGGGACTTCAACTTCATCAAAACTCTTAAAATTTAATTTATTTACTTTTGAAAAAAATTTTCGTGCATTATAAATAGCGTGTTTTGCATTTTCAAATTTTGGCAAAGGTGTAATTAAGTCGTATCCTTTTTTTTGCCACTTGTCTTTGACATCTTCATATAGTTTTGGTATAGGTGTGTCGGTTTGTCTTGCAACATGTCGTATATCATTTAACTCGAGAGCAATTTCATTTTGCAGCAGTTTTTTAACGCATGTATGTGGTCTTTCAGCCTTTACAATCATTTGCTGTAAAATATGTCAAAGAAAAGTTAAAAAAACCTTTACATTTTGTGCTTAGGTATAGTCAACATCCGATAGAGCATAAATTATAATTTTGGCTACATTGAAAGCGCAAATCTATCTGATGCTGACTGTACCTACATAGAAAGTATTGATTATAATATAATATATTAATATAGGTAAATAATTATTTACCTCAGTAACAGTGACAGATCCTTTACATTTATTTTTTATTCGCTCCTTGCAATTCCACAAAAGCATTGTATTTACATATGTTTTTTTCTTATAAAATTGGTAGCCTTTGTAAAGTAAAACTTTTCCCCCTTTTCGGTCAATTATATCAACACTGTTGTTATTCATTTTTCTGGCTGCTTAATCGGAACTTTTAATTACACTTGACACAAACTTTATAATATATATATTACTACTATATATTATAAATAACCCTTATATTACATTACTCTTTGTTACAACTATTATGAATAATGTCATATTAATTAAACATGACACATTTATTGAAATGACGCATAATATAGAAAAATAAAATAAATAAACAAGGAAATCTCAGTGAAGAGGTTTTAACTTTACTGTAAACAATTTATTTTCAGGGGGACGTGGTGGGAGCAGGGGTAAAAATAAATTACCTGTAGTCCCCCTGGCAAACACAGTTTAGAACGATGGGACAACGGGTAAAAAAAATTACCCGTGATCCCACCAGGGGGATATGTTGGGGGTACCACGGGTAAAAGCAGAAAGTAGGAGCTGGTCTCCCCTTCCGTTTCCCTACATATGATTTATATAAAGTGTGGGATGTACTTACTGTAAGACAGACATTTGTATTACACATAGTTTTAATGAAACACTCCCAACTACCTTACGACCCTAATTTAATAAATAATAAGCGACGTAAAGATAAAATTTGTGCCCCAGTAAGAGTGCACTCCTCTCATGCTCATCAATTCTTTTGTTTCCTTGGCTCACATCTTTATAATAAACTTAACTTACCCCTAAACATCTATCCTCTTACCCGAACTCGCTGTAAATTATCTGTAATGACATACCTTAAGACCCTAAATTATCAACATACAGAAAATCTTTTATCTCACTTTATATAGGAATTCATTGATATATATTCTACCTATTTCATGCATACGATTTCACCATCAATACGACCTCTTTCACATACTCTTACATTTCACTCATTCCTTAAACTCACACAACACACACACACACATACACACACACTCACAAAAAACACACAAATAACTAATTTTGTATTTCATTCATTGTATCTCAGTTATCTTTTACTTCTTTTACTTTGTTTCACCTCAATTCTAACAATAGATACAAAACTTTACATGTTGATCTGAATGTTAGCTCCTGGGGGAGACCTGGTGACCTGTAATTCAGGTTTTATTAAACCTACCATGGGCGCCAGTCTCTCACAATGTGACGTTTACATCTGTCTTATCAAACAACTATGTTTAGAGTTAAGGTATCCATTGTGAAGAGAAAATAAATAATTTTTATTATTATTATTATTATTATTATTTAACAAATCTTCTTCTTCGTGTAGTCGAATAGAGCAGTAATCACCCTCCAGTCTAATTATCCAGTCGGCTTTGGGTTTGTTTTGTTTGTAGCTGCAGGGATGTCTTTTTTTTTTCTATTGTGTGTGTATTTACAATCAGTCCTGGACTATAAGCAAATCTGATGAGCGCAGGATATCATGTCGAGCGTGTACTCCACCGAGTGCAACTGCTCTTAGAATAGACTCCATTTAGTCAAGTTGCAGAATAGCACGCCGTTTCAAACGCGTTTCGCTCTGGCCTATTACTAACTGGGCTGCTAAGTCATTGGGGTGATTAGCTAGTCTTGTTTTGTAGCGAATAATAGTGTTAAGAACCTCCTCTTTAATTGTTTTTATATTTAATTTTTCACGAACTTCGATATTTGTAGTGTACCATGTAGCGTTTGATATGGTTCTAAGAATTTGGTTCTGGAGTCTCTGCAATATGTTTATGTTGGAGTCGCTAGCGCTTCCCCAGAGTTGAGCACCATACATGTAGGTCGGCTTTAAAATGCTTTCATATATTAACAGCTTGTTGTCTATGGAGAGTTTGGAATTTCTTCCCATAAGCCAATAGAGGTTTCTGTACCGTATGTTAAGTTCATCCCTTTTACGTTTTATATGGGTACTCCAAGTTAATCGTCGATCGAGGTGTATTCCCAGGTATCTAACGCAGTTTACGTGTTGCAGAGTGTTACTTCCAAGATTGACTGGAGGACAATTTTCTTGCCTCAGGGTAAATGTTACCTGGACTGATTTACTTGCGCTGGCTTTTATACGCCATTTGTTCAGCCAAGCTTGTATTTTGTCAAGCCCGTTTTGCAGTGTCGCTGATGCTAGTTTGGGATCTTCGTTCCTTGCAAGAATTGCTGTGTCGTCAGCATAAGTAGCAGTTGTAATTCCTGGGGTTATAGGTAAATCTGCAGTATAGACGGTATACAACACAGGACCAAGAATAGACCCCTGGGGTACCCCCGCCTTAATTTCATAGAAAGGTGATGTATGGCGGCTCTCTTTTACTTGAAAAAGCCGGTCTGATAGGTATGACGCAAGTAGTAAAAAGTAACTGTGGGATATGTTCATTTTGATCTTATAAAGCAAGCCATTGTGCCCTACTTTATCAAAGGCTTGCTGGATGTCTAAGAACGCTGATGAACAGTATTCTTTATTTTCATAAGTACTTCTGATCACATTGTAAACTCTGTGTACCTGTTCAATTGTTGAGTGATATTTTCGAAAACCAAACTAGTGGTCAGGGATTATATTTTTGTTAGCCAATATAAACATTAGTCGTTGTAGCAATAGTTTTTCAAATAGCTTAGATAATATTGGAAGAAGGCTGATAGGTCGGTAAGATGAAATCTCATGAGCTGGTTTCCCTGGCTTAAGAATCATAAGGACCTGTGATATTTTCCATATTCTTGGAAAGTATTGTATACGCAAGATGCCGTTAAAGAGAACTGTCAAGAATGTTATGGCTTAAAGCAGGGATGTCTTGAGCGGTAAATAAAACTCCGTGGACTGTATCTTGGTTTATATTAAGTACAATAATAAATATATTGAAAGGAGCGCGGTGTCTATGTCGTGGTAAGACGTAAAGTGCCGGGGCTCAGGCGAACACGCCGCGCGGATGAAGACGCCCGTCCTGCGCGCCCTCTCGCCGCGGAGACCAGCCACCCGCGCGCGCCTCAGCCGCCGCTCAGACCCGCCGCTCCGTCCATCGTAGACCTGCTCCCCGGGTTGAAGTACCTATACTTCAAGAGGGAGAGGACAAATATTATTAAAGCCGCGCCGAATCGTTCCTCGCTTAGTCTTCAGCTCCGCAACCCTTGTGACGCCGTCGGTGCCCGGGTACACTTGCACGACGTGTCCCAGCAGCCAGCAGAGCGGTGGCAGCGTTTTGTCCTTAACCAGGACGAGCGATCCCAACGTTATGTCATGGTTGGTGGAAGTAGGCCATCTCGTTTTTTGCTGCAGGTTAGAAATATACTCAAGATTAAACCTCTTCCAAAAATGTTGCTTCAAATATTCCACACGTTCGTAGCGCTGCAGACAATTGATGTTGGCGTCGGTGACCTGCGGATTTGGCACAGATATTAGTGAGCGTCTAATAAGAATAAGAATTATTTATTTGTCAGACATAGGTAAAATTACATGTTTGTGGTTTTTTATACAATTACATTATGTGCCTTACGTCTTACCGTTAGGTGTACAAATATTAATAAAATTAGGAAATGTGAAGGAGTAAGGGCTGAAAAGTCGAGGGGATTAGTGGAAAGAGGGGTAAGGGGCCGTGAATTTAAAATTGCCTCTATTTGAATTAGGCAAGGAGCCATTTCCTCATAGGTCAAATGAGTGAGCTGCAACAGTCTCTTTAAATGATGCTTTGCTGACCGAACCGCAGCCTCCGCGAGTCCATTGAAATGGGGCGAGTGGGCGGGTGCGAACCTGAACTTTATCCTTTCTTGAGCTATTTCAAAATTGGTACCATTATCGGACAGAATAGTGAGAGGCCTGCCGGCCGCCTTAAATCGTTTTGTCAATGTCAGACAAAACGATTTAAAGCGGCCTTAAAAGCCTCTTTAAAATATTTTTGTTAGGTGATGCTTACTACAGAGCAAAATTGGATGTTTTACATCATATTCGTACGGGGAATTGTCTAATCTGCCCCTAACACAAATAATATTGTCACAATTAACCTATTTTTTGGTGACAAGGTCTTCCTGGATTTTAGGACAGCGTCTCATCTGTGAACATTTAAGGCATTTTTGAATTCCTCAACGGAAAGGGAACCACCAAACTTAGAATTAGTATGTTTTAAATTGTAAATAAATCTTAGAATATAAGCTACGACGCGTTGTAAATAATTAAAATTGGAATATTTATGAATTACTTGCTGTATAATTGAACTATATATTAGGTTAGAATTAGAACTATTATTACTACTACTACTAATAACTACATTGGAAATTACATCTGGTAGATCCTGTTTCACGTAATTATTGGGCTGTTGTGGCCAAGCATTTTCATTTTTTAATAAAAATCGAGGGTCTGACCACCAAAGCGTAGAATCGCTGATTAGATCAGCCTTTAGCCCACGAGAGACAAGATCCGCCGAATTATCCCCAGATGACGCGTATCTCCACGTAAAACCCGAACTACTCTCTTGAATTTCGTTGACGCGATTTCGATCAAAGGGTTTTAGATGCTGAGTCGGCGCAACCAACCATACCAACACAATAGTAGAATCACACCAATATTGAAATCGATGTATTGGCAACGTAAGAGAGTCCTTTACTTTTGTGCACAACCTGACACCTAACAGAGCCCCACATAGCTCTAACCGGGGAATAGTAGTTGGCTTGAGAGGCGCAACACGACTTATACATACATATACATATCAACCCATAAGATGGCCCACTGCTGGGCACGGGTCTCCCCAGTAGAACCTACTAGTATGTAGATCCTGGGGGTAATTGCCATAATCGCCACGCTTGGCGAGCGGGTTGGCGATCGCAGTAAGGCTTTAAGTACGCAGAGGACGCTGCTGCCCGTCCTCCGGGTTAAACACGTACACGACTTATGGAAGTTAATAAATGAACAGTAACTGTACCTGAACTACGATAACTAGTTCAGGTACAGTTACTGTTCAGTACAGTTACGAATGTATAGACAAGCACCGTAAGCTCTTTCAGACGCACCTGTAAAAACGTGAACTTCGTGCGTTATAGATTCATTACATAAAATCCAGCGCGGAATTTTGAAGTAATTTAAACAAGGTAAAGTACTTGCAAATTGCAACTATAAGTCAGTAACCTCCGGCGAAACTACGTCATCCCAATCACGTTTTTCAGTCCATAGTCTCTGCATTATCATATTGGCTTCTACAACGCATGGGCACACTAAGCCTAATGGATCGAAATTTGACTTATGACAGACAAAATGTGTCGCTTCGTTATCTTAACATTAGATTCAATATTAATAAAAAAACCTAATTTGTCATAATCGCATACCCAATGTAATCCTAAAGTTTTAGAAGGAGGACTGTTAGTGTTATCTGATAAGTCTAACATAACATCGTGGGAAATATTTAAATTACCTAATTCCTTTAAAAGGGTAATGTTCAAGTGACTGGAATTTAAGTATCGCTACAAATTTTGTTGTGCCAAGATGAAAACTACTGATTTATGTAGACATTAATATATACTTTCAGAAAAACCAACAATGATTTACCTAATTTGCCGGGTTTAATTTACATTACATTTTTTTTTGATAATAGGACATAACTTGTATTACACATGATGTGTAACACTAGTTTATGGCTATGAATTCGGCTTTGCAGTGATATATAATCCGAATCTCTATCACACAAACACTTCACAATTGTCACAATATTGGTACGAGTCTCTGTCTCACAAAATATTTCTGATTGTTACTATGTATATGGAGTCTCGATCTCAAACTCACGTAATGTAACCACAATATCATACACAACACGAGAAATAACAAAAGCTATTTGTTATTAATACTTTAAACTGTTTTCATAATGCACCGGCGCCAAACAAGCATTATGCTCAGACAAACAAGTGACATGACATTTACATTTCAGTGTTGCCATAACTTTTGTCATATCCTATACAAATCGATTTTTTTATTAAAATTCATTACTATGTTCTTATTTTTAATCGAGCCGGTTCAATCTAAAGGTATCAAAGAATGTTTTCGATTTTTAAAAAAAAGATGGTGTAAGAGTATTATCGTTCCTTACATTCAAACGGTGCAATAATTTTATTTATAGTTGAACGGTTTTACAAAAACCGGGTGTATGATGAAGAATTATAAATAGAAAGATAAAAATAATTAAAAACAATAAAAATAATTAGCTTATAAATATTTTATGTTGTAAATAAACAATAACAAACTATATAAAAAACCTTGAAATTTTAACCATTTCAAAACAAAAAGACTAAATGTGTAAATCTGTACCTACTTATAAATCGTTATTCAAGATTTATGTATCACAGTGTAAAATAGAATAATGTATGGCTTATTTTCTACTAAAACTACTACTATCTACTTTAGTAAAATCACAGATTCATTACAATTATAAAATATCACAAAACAAATCACATTTTTGTCAATAGGTATATTGATGAAACCTTAGGTTAATAAAGAAAAATAATCAACGAAATTTTTTTAAGCTCTGTAAGATATTTTTTACAAACAATGACCAATGCTTATTTTCCTATCTACATCTCTTATACTATAGTAAAATCACAGATTCGTTATAATTATAAATTTTCACAAAACAGATCACATTCTTGTCATAATGATGAAAGTTTAAGTGTAAAAATCAACGAAAATATTTTAAGCACTGCTATGTAAATGAAGCTAATTTTTCCAAACAATGACCAATGCTTATTTTCCTATCTACATCTCTTATACTATATAAAAATCACAGATTCGTTATAATTATAAAATAACAAAACAAATCACATTTTTGTCATATTGATGAAAGTTTAAGTGTAAAAATCAACGAAAATATATTAGGCACTGCTATGTAAATGAAGCTAATTTTTCCAAACAATGACCAATGCTTATTTTCCTATCTACATCTCTTATACTATAAAAAAGATCACAGATTCGTTATAATTATAAAATATCACGAAACAAATCACACTTTTGTCATATTGAGGAAAGTTTAAGTGTAAAAATCAACGAAAATATTTTAAGCACTGCTATGTAAATGAAGCTAATTTTTCCAAACAATGACCAATGCTTATGTTACCACTAGAAATATCGTCCAGTGCCGATTCTATTTTTTCTCTCTCTCCAAAATATCCCTACGACGTGGCCTTGATGATGAAGTTTGTCCAGTAAAGCGTGCGTTTTGTAACATGGCATCTTTATACAGGGTGGAATTTTGTAATGCCACCTGGAGGAGAAGTACTCTTAATACTTTAGATAGAAAATTTTACTCAAAGGAAACATTTCTTTATTTTTGAAAAGAAAAAAAACGGCATTAAAGATTTTTAAAAATTCGCTTGCCGCACACGGTAATCGAACCGACTAAAATCTGTAAAAGTACCGTGTACTTTTATTGCATTGATTGTTAGGGTCAATAAGGATGAAATCTCTTTAACAAACTTCATAAATTGAATTACATGAAAACAATTAAATTTTAAATTAATTTAATTATGTACAAAAATTTAAACTAACTAATTAATTGCTCGAAATGGGCTCCATTTTCTTGGATACACAAATTTATTCTTCTAACGAATTCATTTCTAGTTACCTTCAATAACGTATTGTGGTGAATGTTATAAATCGTATTCTGAACTTCAACTCTCAACTCGTTTACATTCTCATAAGATTTAGTGTAAATTTGATTTTTTACATATCCCCACAAAAAAAAATCTAAAGGGGTGAGATCTGGTGATCTCGCAGGCCATCTGATTGTGCCGTTTGTACCAATCCAGGTATTAAAATGGTTATTAATGTAGGCAGTAGTGATTCTGCTGTTATGGGCTGGAGCACCATCTTGCTGTAGAATTATTTGGTTTCGCTCTTCCTCGGGGAAACCATTTAACTCGTTTCTTAATAAATCGAGTATTTCTAAATACTTAACAGTGTTTAAGTGACCTTCGTATACATGGACTAACACAACCATATTTCTCATAATTCCGCACCAAACGTTGAAAGAAAATCTTACTTGACTGTTAGTTTCATGAACATGAAGAGGATTCACTCTAGACCAATAGTGATTATTGCGGCGATTGTACATGCCGTTATTGCTGAAGTTGGTTTCGTCAGACCATACAATGTTACTCAAAAAATTAGGGTTACGGTCAATTTCTCTCAGCATGTTTTGACAAAATTGTAGTCGTCTCTCACAATCCCCAGGATGCAATTTTTGTACCAACCGACCATCACGATAACATCTAAACTTATACTTTTTCAGCACTTTAAGTATGCGAGTGTGGGTTGTTCCAATTACTTCGGCAGCATCTCTGCTTGAAGCCTTCGGAAATGCTTCGAAGTATGTTAAAATATTTAATTCAAAATCAAAGTTGTTTTGTTGAAGAGGGTGCCGTCGCTTTTTGAAACTTCCAGTGTTCTTTAAATTTTCTATCATTCTTTTCAGTACAAATCGAGTTGGTGTCTGACGGTCTCGATATCTCTCTCCATACCACCGCAGAGCACGATTCACATCTTTATTATTTAAAAAATAAGCTTCCATTAAATCAAATTGCTCTTGATAAGCCATTTTTACCGTGAAACAATTATGAAATGATTTGTAAAAACAATCAAATGTGAATAACAGATGAAAATCTATTTTCAAATGTAACATTCCATATTTAAACTACGTCATACACGCAGTTATGTCGCATCTAAGAAAGGAGTCTGCATTACAAACACGTGCAAATTGCAATCGTCTTATCTAAATAGTAATTCGTCATTTCGATGGATAAATGACGTCAATGATAATAATTAATGAATAACATAAGTACACAGATAGATCTTTGAGTAAAAGTGCTTTAACTTGACCCATTGAATTAATAATTTAAGATTTCATTGTTTTCCATTCATTTAACTTCTGAAAATGGAGCTCATTTCGAGCAATTAATTAGTTAGTTTAAATTTTTGTACATAATTAAATTAATTTAAAATTTAATTGTTTTCATGTAATTCAATTTATGAAGTTTGTTAAAGAGATTTCATCCTTATTGACCCTAACAATCAATGCAATAAAAGTACACGGTGCAACTTTTACAGATTTTAGTCGGTTCGATTACCGTGTGCGGCAAGCGAATTTTTAAAAATCTTTAATGCCGTTTTTTTTCTTTTCAAAAATAAAGGAATGTTTCCTTTGAGTAAAATTTTCTATCTAAAGTATTAAGAGTACTTCCCCTCCAGGTGGCATTACAAAATTCCACCCTGTATATAATTGTAAGAAATTGGAGCATATTAAGCGACTTCTTTTTTGCGACAAAGCGGTTTAAAGTTGCATGCCAGCTTTCGAGCGAATTTGTAGTTCTGTGTCTACAATTATATGCAGACCATAAAGTTATATATATATTTACCACCCTGCATATAAGTTTGGACAATATAATCATTAAATTTTACTACATTATCATCTGTGGGACAGTCTTCCATGATGTAAAGAAATGCCTCGTCGATCATCTCGTTTGGTATTAGAGGTAAAGTACGCATTAAAGCCAGGTGTTTCTTCAGATGTATTTTTTTTGTCAAATCAAGTTTCTTACCTCTCTTGTGAATGGCTTGACGAAAATGGAAATAGCAAGCTCTTGTCTTTGTTTCGGGTGATATCATGTTCATAGCTTCAATGACTGCTGACTCAAAGTCTGTTAAGAACTCTGTAGGTTTCCACATGGGTATTTGCGACTTTATAAGTCGAAATAAAAATATATATATATATGTCGATTTCTTTTTGTTCATCAAAAGGCAGTACAATTGTGGCGTAACAGCTGTATTTGTATCAGTGCTGCCCATATCACCATGGTAAAGACGTGTACTTCATGCTTAATAGAGTCTTCATGCAAAACCCAACGAGGAATTTTTAAGGTATTTAAATATGTAATAGACCTTTCAAATGAAGACCATAAATGTTTTAATTCACTCGATACTTCGCCATCCCAGTCATATTTATCTAGCCATAGACGTTGCATAATGATTTTTGCTTCGATAACGCACGGACCTACGAGTCCCAGTGGATCAAAGATCTGACTGATAACTGAGAGGACATGCCGTTTAGTGACTTTAATACTAGGTGTAATATTAATGCTATATGTAAGCAAATCTGAGTCGCAAATCCAATCAAGACCTATAGTTTTAGAAGCAGAAAAATTAAGACCTTGATCTGAAAATCGATACTATTTGTAATTTGTTTTAAGATTTCAGGATTATTAGACCGCCATTTACGCAAATTAAATTTAGCTGAACCTAGAACTGAATGAACCTTTTTTGAAATTTCAACAGTCTCACAGACGGTGTTCCCCTCACTCAAATAATCATCAACGTAATGGTCTCTTTGTATGGCTGATTTGACCCTACTATCCTCTAAGTTATCAGCCAGACTTACTAGACACTTGGTTGCCAAATATGAAGCAGACGAAATACCATAGGTGACTGTGTTTAAGGTATAAGTCCTAAGTGGTTCTGACGGATCAAACCTAAAAATGATTTTTTGAAGTGGTCGTTGAACCTTATTTAATACAATACTACATACCTATGTTGACGAAAACGTATTAAAATGCTAAATAGATCGTCTTGGACTACGGGACCGACCATCTGGAGGTCATTAAGAGACACCCCCGAACTAGTGGAGGCTGATGCGTCGAATACTACGCGTAGTTGTGTAGTGGTACTTGAGCTACGAAGGACTCCATGATGTGGGATATAATGTTTTACCGCGGATTGTTCAGCTGAGGAAGTACAGTCAGAATAATTAGTGTCCAATGTCATATGACCTAGGCGTTCATATTCGCGCATAAACTCCAGGTATTTATTTTTAAATAATTGATCGCGTTTAAATCGTTTCTCAAGAGATAGGAAACGCCTCTTTGCATTCTCATACGAATTGCCTAATGTATTAGGATCCCGCTTTAAAGGCATTGTAACGACAAATCTACCACTATTTTCTCTTACAGTGGTTTTAAGAAAATGCTGTTCGCATAGCTTTTCTTCATAAGAAAGCGTATGTTTTAATGAAATATTGTCAGGTTCCCAAAATTTAGTTAGTTCGGGAATGACATTGGAATGATGACAAAAATTTGAGCGAGAAGAATTAGACTGATGCGAAACGCTGCCTGACACTAGCCATCCGAATTTTGTTTCGCACAGTTTAGGTAGGTCCTTTCCTAAATTTATAGTATTACTGCCTATGACATTCCAGAATATTTTAGCCCTTACCAGGATATCTATGACCGACGGAACATTGAAGTTGGGTCTGCTAGTTTAAGACCTGAAGGAATAGGGACGTGATTTACGTGAATAAATGAAGACGGCAGAACCTTCGTAATTTCAGGCAAAATGTAACAATCTATATCTACAGCGAAGGCACAGCATAAAGACTCTATGGTGAGGTGACAAGACTGTGTGCTAGTTGATATGTGATTATTAATGCCCGTTACCTTGGTACTCGTACCGTGAATTGACAAACCCAGTTTCTCTGAGAAGCTCTGTGTGATAAAGTTTGCCGCACTGCCATTATCCAGCAATAAGCGCGCTGGGTACCTCTTGCCCGTCGTGCTGACTGCGTACACCATAGCTGTGGAAAGCAATACATGCGCAGAAGTAGCAAGCTGCATTGAATTAGCTGATAGCGCAAAGTTCGAAGTAGGATGCGAAATAGACGGCATAGCATAAGGCAAAGCTTCAAAAGTTGATTTAGCGTCAATATTTTCTAAATGTAAAATAGTATTGTGCTTTATTTTGCAACACTTGCAATGCGACAATTTGCATTGTTTAGCTGAGTGCCCAAAGCGTAAGCAGTTATGACAAACATTGTAATCATTTGCCTTCTGTATGCGATTTTCTATAGGCAATTTTCTAAATGAATTACATTTATATAATAAATGACTTTGAGAACAAAGCGGACACTTATTTGTTTTGATGATAGTATTGTTGGTTTTTTTATGATTTTGATGGTTATTGTGATTTTTGTTGACATGATTATTATTTAAAGCAACATTTGTGGAAAGAGAAGTGCCGTGATTTGTCTCAACGGACTCCAACCAATCTGCTCTTCGGCTTAAAAAGGAATAAAATTGAGTTATTGTAGGATCATCTTTCAATGTACTATTTCTGTGTTCCTCCCAATCACGACTACTTATTTTATCAAATTTTTTGATCATAATATAAATTAATATCGTGTCCCAATGCTCAGTGGGCTGATTTAATGTGGTGAGTGCCCTAATATTTTTGTTGATTGTGTCTATTATATTTCTAATTGAGACACTTGATTCACTGAATATTGGCTCCATGTCAAATAAGGCTTGCAAATGATGGTTTACTAGGAGACGGTTATTATTGTATCGCTCACATAACAAATCCCATGCGATTTTATAGTGATCACCCTTAAAATCAATGTTTTTAATTATCAAGGCTGCGTTATGTTGCAAATAAGCTCGTAAGTAATGGAATTTGTTGATATCATTGATGCTAGAATTATTGTGAATCAATGATGTAAATGGGTCTCTAAACTCGAGCCAGCATTGATAGTTTCCGTCGAAATGAGGCAAATCAATTTTGGGCAGACGAACAAAGCTATTAGAATGATGTGCACCTGAGCTCGCATCCTTGAAACCCGTCTCCGAACCAGCACGATCCGACGTCACACCAAGCAACGTACGACTGAGGGCAACCAGATTAAAAAATTGTTGGTCAAACTCCTCACGCTCGACCAATTGGACTGCGTTATGTAAGAAACGATTAAGCGCCACTTGGGCGAAACTGAGAAAATGCGCTTCAAAGATTTCCAAATAAAAATTGTCGCTGTGTATACATTTATTATGTTTAGCGTATGATTTTTTTTCTGAAGATATGAAATCTGTATGAGTTTACATTAGTAAAAAGAAAATAAGACTATTTTATAAACCATGGGAGTTATAGCCAGTTTTCCGCTTAGTTTGTTAATGCATAATAACCATATTTAGACCAATTTAATTTATCAATAACGTACTATACGACATAATTGTTGCTTAATACTTTATTGCGATTAGTTTCGGATGAAATAAATTAGACTTTAGAATTAAATCCAAATATTAAAATTTATTAAAATTAAAACAAAACAATATACTTCTAATTTACTTTCATTTAAAAACAGGTTAAAACTTATTTTCTTTTTTTTCATGAACAATTCTTTATTTTTTATTCTTCGTCTTCTACTTCAAAATCAATGGATCCATTAAAACCTTCTATATCGTCTTCTAAATCACGAGATCCAGTTAAGTTTTCATAGTACTTTCTCGCATCGGATGGAATGAGATGAAGGAGGGATTTTATATCATCCAGCTTTGGTTGAGAAATTGGTTTTCCTTCTGGCCAAAGTTGCTCATAGTGTCTTGACAATTCCAATGTGTTAGTTAATGTCCCTCTTTTTCGTCTTTTATTGAGATCAACTTCTTGGGTTTGACCGCCATGAATGGTCGAAAGAAATATCCGACCAGGTTTATTCTTAAAAATGTTTATTTCTTTAGTTTTCAACCAACTTACAGGATTTCCTTCTAAATCTTTTTTTCTATTTACTATTGTCTTTAACATTTTTGAAACTCCTACAAAGTCTATTCTTTCCATTTTAGTAGCTATCAATTTGTTTCTCTTACGACAACTAGTCATCACATCAATGTAGTCTTGTGGAGTATATAGCCGGGTATGTGTTTTTAAGGCTGATTCGATATCACTAAAATCGCTATCATTTTCTAAAAAGCTATGCCCAGGAATCATAAATCGAAGGGTAATTTTCTCTAGATTGTTATTTTCTTCAAGCACTGCAAAAAGTAGTAAAGTTAACTTAATATTACGATTCTGGCCACCACAGGAGTCTGACCACAGGATGAGTTCTTTAACTTTTGAGTCTAAATTTAAAGATATATGTTTGCGTAAAGTGGAGCCTACTTCTTGTGCTCCCCTGCCTGCTGTGCCTTCCACCCATACGTAACAAAATCCTCTACCAGTCTTTCCTGAATGCACACCGCAGTTGTATAGCCACAGCTGGCGTTTATAAAAAACTATGTTAGTAGGAATTCTAGGTAGTGGTAGGGTTTTCTCCATATCAAAAGTAAGTGTTTCAATATAGTCACAGGTCTTAGCAGTTATCATGTCTTGCTTTTTCAATGCACGTGCGTCTTCAGCTTCTCTATGGTGCTGGTCTCTTTCCTTCTCTAAATTTAATTTTGTTTCTTGTGAAGTAGTATCTCTGATTTTTACTGCTAGTAAGTCGCACTTATTACATGTGTCTTTCTGTGGCTTTTTCCTTTGTAGATTACATTTGGTATAAAATATTCTTTTATATGACGCAAATGAAACTGTCTTTCTTGATTCATCAGAGTTTGCTTCCAATAAATATAAGTCGAACATTTTTGATAAAGTCATATCCGGTGGTAAAAACTCCCTGTCGGTCTGCGCTCTACAGTAATGGGATTTATATTTTGGAAATTTATCAATGTGTTTGATAATACTTTGTTCAACATCTTGAGGCATCTTGCGAGTGTTCACTGTTATCTTCCCTCTTTTGTCTTCAATTTTTTCAGAACCTGAACATTTTTTTAAGTACCTGTCAATCCTCGCAGATGATATTCTTAAAGTATCTATAAACATTTTAGCACAAACAACTGTGTTTTTTAAAGAATAGACACGTGTATTATTTCTTTTGTTCGAATTCTTGTTTCTTTTCCTTTTTATTGATGTCACTTTTACGTTAGAATATATATACAAGCACTTGCCTTCAAAACCTAACTCCCAAAATTTAGAATATTCCTCTTGACGCTCTTGAATTGATACCTTTTCATGACAACCATCATTACAGTGAACATCGATAAACTCTCGTTGATTGACCACTTCGCCCTTTTGGTTTATATATGGATTGTTAGTTTCACATAACCTTTTTCGAATTTCACGTGTTTGATCTGGGTATTTCCTCTTTCGTCCCTTCTTTGGTCGTCCAGTTCTATTTTCAGTTATTATTGGTTCAGATATTGTTAGATTCTGTTGTTCGCCTTCACTATGATTGCTAGTTGAAACTTCCGGTATAGTTATAAGTGAATTTTCTTCAGCTAAAATACTACCTTGAGATGTAGTCATGTATTTGCCTAGTATACTTGGGCTACCGTCTGACAAATTAACTGTTGATATAGATAAATCGATGTTTGTAAGATCTACATTTTCTTGCTGATAACATTCAATATTGTTGAAACTCTTTTCTTCTGGATTTTGTTGTAAGATATGGTTTTCATTTGCCAAAGTACGAAATTCTACACAATCTAAATGGCTCGAGGCTCGATAATTTTCCATCTCAATTAAATTCCGGTAAGCATCATCTACTTCGGAACAGATGCTTATATTATTTTCGTCATTTGCTGTTGTATGAGTACAATTTAGGGAATTGGATATATCTAGTAAAATTTTTTGTTCATTATTTTCCAGTAACTCATCATCAGGTGAACCGTTGTAAATAGATTCTTTGGTTATCTAAAAATGTAAAACAAGAAATGGTCATATTTAGTGAACCGTCTACTGCAGGTTATATTGTACAATATATGATTTGAGATTTACATGGTCATTTACATTAGTAATAAAATACTCGCCGGGATGTTTACCATGTTTTTTATTTGTTGAGAGCAACCGATATTTCGGCGCCGCTGTTGCAATCGCCATGATCTGCGTATCTGATGAACGAAGTGGGGACGCGCGTGTAAAACGAGTGCGATAGAGGGTAGATCTAAATAACAACTAACTTGGTGGTCATCAGTACACTGTGATCATGGCGCTTGCAACAGCGCCGAAATATCAAACGCTCTCAACTAATAAAAAACATGGTAAATATTCCGGTGAATGTTATAGGTACTACTAATATATTGTACAATTCATCAGATTATAGTATTCAATAGCAAATACTTGTATAATTTTAACTAGTTTATACCAAACCGTACTTTATTATTATGTATTTGAAACGGTTCCTATCGAATACAATAAAATCATGAAAATCAGCTAAGTTTCTTTCTACATACATACACGTCAAAAATATAACCATATCTTTTAGTTTTTTTAGCATAAAAGTTACACATTCACACTATCCACATACTATGCAAAACCAGACATGGCAACAAAACACTAACATGTAAGCTTTGACATTTAATAAATTGAAAAAATAATTTGACAGTTACCTCATTATGCAGCTGGGTGTATTTGTCTTGTGCGTGTGCCCGAGTTATGTCGTCAATCTGATTAGTATCCTATAAAATAACATAAGTTAATATTAAAATTTAATTTATTTACGTCTTCGCCAAATACCTACAACATACATACACTAGAATAATCGGAGTTTATTTCCATATTAGTCGCGTCAAAAACATCACGATGATTTTGTCATTCTGTAGGTACCTAACTAATACTAACTAATAAGCCTATAACAATCCACTGCTGGACATAGGCCTCTCCTAATGTGTGATTCATCCGGAGGTTATAAAGGCTACTGTATTCATGCTGGCTAGACGGGTTGGTACAGGGTTTAGTTTCGAGTTTTCCTTCTCTTGCACTGATACTGTCTGCAAGTTCCCTTAGTTGATTTCTACGACACCCTTGGGATATAGTAGGGGAGGTGGTTTCTATTCTAAAGCCGCCACCACGGCTTAGGCGTAGGTACCTACATATTTAATATTAGTACAAAGATGAGATAATTATAAGGAAATACTTAGGTATAGAAGAAAAATAGGTAAATGTTGGAATAATGAACAACAAAATTTAATGTAGGTAATAAACGAGTAGTAAGCGTACGATACATACCTGCATGATTGCATCACAGCTGCTTGATAACGAAGTAATAAAACGGTAACCACGAGTATTCTTATTAAATCTATCCATTTTACCGTTTGTTTTTAATAATTTCACATAATAAGCAACAAATATGATAATTAGGTAAACAAAATATCCTTCCGTAATTACGTAAGACACGCAAATGAGCCGAGCGCTGTCCGGCACCGCGTCACTCTGGCGACCCGCCCACAAAAACCCGCGAAAATGAGAATAACAATAACGAATCAAATGCCAGGAGCTTGCGCTTCATTCTATAACAAATAAATGAACGCGCGTGTGGTGATATGCATTAACGAATTAAATACCATTTTTGGTGGTTAATTCGATACTGCGTTTTAATAGTAGTTGAATCAAAACGCAAAACCGAATTATCTTCAATTTGGGCGTATTTCATTCGTTTATGCAATTTGAAAAACTATCTGTAACCGTTACTTTGGCGCATAATTCGTTAATACATAGCGAATTTGAACACATATTCTAACAAATTTCCGTACGTCGCTTAATTCACCCCCTTATTATAAGGCAATAATTTTCGAACAAAAAAATAGCTGAATATGTAGTTTATCATGCAAATAATCGAACTGCATTTATAACTTTTTTTTTTCGATTTGGTCGCTTAATTCGTTCTTACATAACGTAGTCCAATTTGGACTCGGTGTCATCATCAGTCATCACTTCTATCTCCGTCTGTAAGTGGTCAAATTCGGAATATAAGGATTCGAATTTATTCAAACGCTCCTGCAAGTCTAAGCGCTGTAAATCAGATAGACTGGAACTACTTTGGGTCCGGCCGTTATGCCCCCATTCCGGGTTGCCCCCGGCCGGTGTGCCACCACATTAAAAAAATTGTTATTCCGGTTTGCTCCCGGCCGCGTTGCCCCCGTAGTTTCTCTTTTTGTCATGATATTCGATTCAGTACGGTTGAGTAGACAATTGTTAAAGTAATAAATGGAAATTAAGAGTATAATCATGACTCATGTGTAGCTAATGTACATTAGGTAGATGCAGTGATGAGGGGTTGTCTACATCCATCTACAATGTTTTAGGTGATTTTTCAAAAGTAAAAGTCACTTTCTTGTTTGTATAATCATCTTTATTAATTTAAAGTAATGCGGTAACAATACCAATCAAACAAAACATATGTTAAATATCACAATCAGCATGGTATATCAGTTGTAATCTTTACACAATCAATATTGATAAACATTTATAGAGAAAAAAGTGTAATAAAAAAATATAATACATAAATCAACAAAGGTCTAATATAAGTCGTCCTACCTTTTATAATCTTTACATAATCAAACGTTTGTAGAAAAAAAATGTACTTAATAAAAAAATATAATAGAAAAATCAACAAAGGTCAAATATAAGTCGTACTACCTTTTATAATCTTTACATACTCGTAATCAAACGTTTGTAGAAAAAAAATGTACTTAATAAAAAAATATTATAGAAAAATCAACCAAAATCATGATGGTCCTACCTATTTGTGTCGTTTCAGTTTTTGTTTCAACACGACAAAGGGACGTATATTGCTTAAAAACGAAATAATAGGAATTTTTTTTTCATCGTATTCTGCTGTCAGCTTGGCAATAGCTTCATCATTCTTTTTACTTTTCGTCGTCCTCTTACTTATTGATATTTCATCACGCTGGAGCCTGTATAAAGAAATACACATTATGTTTAAGAAAAAAAAACATTTAAAAATAATATGTAAATACAGAGTAGTAAATAATATTAATCATTAATTATTATATTTCATAATTATTGTACATGATAAGTTATGAAGTAAATCCAAAACAGTTTTTATTTTTATACATGTAATACAGTAAATATGATAGTTAACTGACTACCTCTCTTGTGCTGTATCGTAAGTGCAAATGTCTAGGTCTATCATTTCTAAAAATGATAATAAAGAAGGCTGACGACCCAGGTAGATTTGAATTCTTTGGTTCCAGGCCTCCACTAAATTGGTAGTTCTGTGACGTTCCTTATAACAACACCACTTTGTTATCATCTCTTCAGGTTCAAGCCACTGCTCAACGAAATAATCGTTAAATTTTGTGATTTGTTAATCTGAGTAACTGAAACCAAATTTCAGCAGTTATATAAAGGGTCTTTCAACAAAGACGGGTCGATGTTAAAATTGAATAAAACTAGATGTGTGTGAGATATTAACGAAATTTATTTTTTATTTGAAAGGCCCGTTTATGCCATTATGCATGAAATATGACATCGTTCAAATGTCCGCCGCGGCTTCGCATGGTGGCACAAATCCGAGAGGTCCAATTTTTAATGACTCTGCTGCATAGATCCGGCTGAATCTGAGCGATGGCCTGCGTTACGTTGGCTTTCAGGGCAACGGTCGAATGTGGTTTATTGGCATAGACCTGCGACTTCAGAAAACCCCACAAGAAAAAGTCTAGCGGAGTCAAATCACACGATCTTGGTGGCCAATTCACGTCACCTCTGCGAGAGATAACCCTACCCGCAAACCGTTCATGCAGAATGTCGATTGTGTCGTTCGCTGTGTGGCAAGTAGCGCCATCTTGCTGGAACCACATGTCATTCACGTCCATATTGTTCAATTTAAGCCAAAAGAAATTGTTTATCATTGATCTGTAGCGCTCACCGTTGACGGTGCTGGCCTCACCAACTTCGTTTTCGAAGAAGTACGGACCAATGACGCCGCCAGACCAAAATCCGCACCAAACAGTTACTTTTTGTGGATGCATTGCTATCTGGTGAACCTCATGTGGGTTGTGGTCATCCCATATACGGCAATTTTGCTTATTAACAAAACCATTCATCCAAAAATGTGCCTCGTCGCTAAAGATTATTTTTTGGCCAAAATCGGGGTCCTCTTCCAAGCGTTCCGACGCCCATTCAGCGAACACACGGCGTTGTCTATGGTCATTAACTTTGAGCTCCTGGGTCAGTTGGATCTTGTATGGATGCAGACCCAAGTCCCGACGCAAAATTCTCCAAGTTGAAGTCTGCGAAAGGCCGAGTTCTTGTGCACGGCGAGAAATCGACTGCTTCGGAGTCTCCTGAACACTCTCACGTACAGCGGCGATGTTCTCGGCCGATCTGGCGTTCCTTTGACGTAAAGGTGTTGGTTGGTTGTTTACCGAACCGGTCGTCTCGAATTTAGTCACCAATCGTTGGAGAGTAGACTTTGAAGGGCCACCGCGTCTGCCGTAAAATGGGCGCAATGCGCGCAACGTTTTCACTAACGAACACTCATTTTGATAATAAAGTTTTATCATTTGCACATGCTGCTCAACCGTGTAACTTGCCATGGTGATTTGGCATCAGTGACTGAATAAGAAAAAACAGATTTGACAGATGCCGCCAAATCAAAATGGCCGCCACAGATTATTAATATCGACCCGCTCTATTTGAAAGACCCTTTACATAGCTAATTGTCATAAATCTTAAAAACTGGCACGTTTTTATAATCTATATATATATATATATATATATATATATAAAAGCGAAAGGTCACTGACTGATATACAACATTAATAATTTTGCCTTCATTCGCAACAGACGTGTTTTTATTAACAATGCAATATGATTAAATATTTAATTAATATAATTCAAACTATACCGCGGTGTCAGTAGAATTAAGTCGGTCGCGAGTGATTAGTACCTACCTATTATATACATAGACTGCAAGCATGAACTATTATTACTGTTACAGCTGTTAAACCCGATTTGTGTTTTTGTGTTAGTGATGTCTAACCCAGAGTTCAGCCCGTTTGGCCGTAAGCAGACAGGACATGGAAGTCCTCTACCAACGCCAGCGCAGCAAGTTGAAAAGCAATCTTTGCCCACGGAATGTAAAATGCCCACTGAAGTCGTATCTACTCCGGAGATCCAGAAATGGATGGGGAGCATTGACACCCTTTTGAATGAAGTGTGTTCAATAGTCTCAGAAGGAAAAATGAATTTGGACCAGAAACTGCGTGTCACTAATCTTTGCCGTAAGATCACTAGTGGGACATCTCAGATGGCTGTTTTATATCAATCATTGAAACAGAAAACAATACAGGCTCATACAATCATTCAACATCTACAGGAACAGCTGGCAGTAGAAAGCTCTCTTCAGCAATTTAAAGAAGTCGTTGAAAACAAATTAATACCAACACCGAACAACTCTTTTGCTGATATGGTAAAAAAAGGTGCCGATAACTTTATCCGTCCAAATAATTTGAGTTCTGTGGCCATCTATCCCAGCGATAAGACCAAAACAAGTGATGACACGAAATCTTTAGTGCAAAAAATAATTTCACCTGAAGAACTAAAACTACGCATCCGTGCCCTGAAAAAAGTAAGAAATGGAGGGGTTCTTATCAGTACGGAGTCTAAAAATGACATTGAAAAATTGAAGAAGTCTGAGAAACTTGCCTCTTCTGGCCTTACTGTAGAAGAACCTACGAAACGCCGCCCTAGGATTGCTGTCATTGGTGTCCCTGTAGCCCTCAGTGAAAAAGAAGTATTTGACTGTGTATTTGAGCAAAACCTTGCTGATAAATTTCCAAAAGAAACGCGCGAGTCCTTTCTAAAGACTATCAAATTAAGTCATAAATCTGGAAACAAAAGCCTCCCAACATGTAATTATATATTGGAAGTCCCGGCCATCATAAGAAAAACTTTGATCAATCAAAGACGCATTTTTATAAATTGGACGTCATGCCCTGTGAGAGACTTCACGTTAGTCACCAGGTGCTTTAATTGTCAGCAGTTTGGTCACGCAGCTAAGTTTTGCCGAGAAACCAGTCCCACTTGTAACCACTGTGGAAATCTTGGCCATTCGTCTAAGGAGTGCAGCAATAAAGATATTCCTCCAAATTGTGCAACGTGTAAACGTTTTAAAAAGAAATGTGACCATCAAACTGGGGATACAAGTTGCCCGGCAAGAAAATATGCAGAAGACAAATACATCAATTCAATTGATTACGAGACCGCCTATAATTAATTAATTATTTAGTAAGCATATAAACATCATCTATTTTGGCTAATTTATTGGTATCTTATAAACTATCCATATCTTTTGTTACTATTTAATAAAAATCATCTTGACCTAGAAATAATTGTATGCGCTGCATTAAAACCTTGAAACTGACATACGTAATATAACAATTTTTGCCCTCATTTACAGTTCAAACGATGCAAATATTTTAGTGTAATAGATTATGAACAGCGTAATATGACACTTTATTTACAATCATTTACTTTTACTCTTTATGAAAATATGTAGTTATGTAAATATTATTATGCAATTTAGAAACATTAATTCCTGTACGTTTATAGTTAACACTTGAGATACAGGTTTATGTTTAACCTAGTTCAGGGTATAGCTAATAACAATTTCAATTAATTAAACATATCACTATTTGTAATACCTTTTTTGAAATAAGACTTTTCTTTGTCTCTACTGCCCAATATGTGTATATTTTTGTAAAATCTGTTTAAAATTACTTTTATTTATAATTTTATTTCAATAATATGTATATCTAGAAATATAATATTTTATAAGTATGCGTATCAGTTGTCTGGTTGCCATAGTACAGGCTCTGCCTAGTTTGGGATCAGATGACCGTGTAGGTATGTCCTAAGATGTTATCATATAACTTGATATTATAATGTATTTATTGCCTTATTTTTGTATCTTATTTGTAAAAGATTTTTACTTAATAAATGTATTATTATTATAATAAATGTATTATATATCAACGCAGGGCCTACACTTTATGGGTTAGGAACTTGACATTTTGCACAGGGGTTCATTTTATAATGTAGAGGAGCACTAAGGAAAAATTTTTGTAAATTTACCCCCTTAGGGGTAAAACGGTGGTTCAACGTTACTATGAAATTTATAAATAATTGACCCCACGCGTACGAAGTTGCGGGCGGCCGCTAGTTTGATAATAAAATTATAATATGCTAACTGAAAATAAAAAAAATAAAAAAATTAAGTACCTGTTTTCCATTACAGCTAACCAACCATCTTCTATATCTTCTTTAGGGAGGAATGCTAAACTGGCACATAGCTTAATATATTCTGCTGTCTTTTCGTGTTCCATTAATCCCAAAGATTTTGCTTTCCTGTATAAGCTTCTTTGAAAGTGTACAAAACATCCATGAATGCTTGCTTGTGGAAAAACTTCACTTATTGCTAGGATTGCAGACATTTCAAAATCCAATATGAATTTAGATGGGTTGAAGTCTGGTAAATTTTCTTTTATTAGAGTGAACACTTTTTTATATGTATCTTTCTCTTTATTTATGAGAAGAGCATAAAACATGGGAACTACGTTAGTATCACTTGTATTTTTGCACCCAATATCTGCATGTATCGTAAAAATTTGCTTGAACGGATATGGGCAGCAATCAAAAGTACCATCACAGAAAAAGTAACTCACGTTTTTTATTTCAGTAAAAGCCTTCTTAGCAGTAAATATAATAATTCTGCTGTCAGTTTGTTTGTAATCAAACAAAATATGTGTTCGAAATTTCTCAGGAATTATGACATCACATGGCTCTTTGAATCTAGTTTTTGGTACTTTCAAAGCTCTGTTGCGATGATCATATTATAGTGTGGTCTTAACATCTGTTTAGATTGGAATATCTGCATCGAAACCTTTGTTCTTCAACTCAGCAGTTCGCATTTCAAAATTTTTTTTTACTGTAGTGTAATTATTTGTAACTTCCTTCTTTATTTTGTCCATGACTACACCCACTTCGTTCTTAATGAAATCTGGTTTGCAGTGGCTGGAATGCTTCATTTGTATTTGAGCATTATCACTAATGTTAATTATTTTCACCGAGCCGGTACATTTTTCATGCCTTCTCTTAGTACACACCCATACACTTGAAAATGTACTATTTCTTTTAAATATGTACGAATGTCCCGCATGTAATAACGTCTTTCCACCTTTTTTATTATTAATAAGCTTATAATTACGCTGTAGTCCCTGAGAGGAAGAAGGTCCTTCACTCGACATTGTGAAACGACACACTGACCGGTTAACCTATGTTATCACTTGCATATTTGCAATATACAAGCACGAGCGAAAAGGATGCAATTAGCTATTCTTTCGGAAATTCCTTTCTCAGGTAGAAGCACCACCAGGTGGAAGGACAATGGGCGCGCTACCCTTTTATTGCTCCCGGTCATCTATCTTATCTCTATTGTTTCAAAAACACGTTTGAGCTCTGGTAGGTAGTCTAAACTATGAGCGAGCAACCTAAGAGTGTTCATTTTCAAAATCAGCATTATTTTAATTTCATTTAGTTTGGGTAAATCCTTACAGAATATACTCAAAAACTATCCCTATTAAATCAAAACACTTTTGTTTTCAACAGTATTTGCTCAAAACTCTTGTTAAAAAGAAAATGGAGGCAACGCGGCCGGGGGCAAACCGGAACAACATTTTTTTTAATGTGGGGGCATACCGGCCGGGGGCAACCCGGAATGGGAGCATAACGGCCGGACCCACTACTTTTGAGTAACGTTATATAGTTATTATACATATATTGTAAGTTTCGATTTCATCGAACTACGTTTTCTTGTTAAAGTTTTAAGTTCAGCCATAATAAAATATTAAATGACCGACAAATTTAACAAAGACAAGCAAAACACTAAATGTATTTTATATATTTTACGTAGACAAAAGAACAGATGTTCGAATACAAAAGGGTTCGGGCCGAGCAGGTAAGAATGACTCAGCGCCGATAACGATTTAGCGTAGGTACTATTAAAATATTTTTGTGCAAGTTTATAATATTCTAATGATTCTATAAAACTACAAAATTATCTTATATGACGTTATTTCTTTATGAACTGATAGTAGAAATTAAATGATTATGTATTAATGGGATATTATTAATGGACCTTTGATTTCTAACGGCTACAAAAATAATAGAAAGATAACAATTGGAACGACTCACTGATATCCTGTACTTATACTCCCAGAGGATTGACACAAAATCCTTGATGATTAAGCAGGCTGCTGCAGGAACGACTTCTTTCTTTCAATCTGGCCACGTTGCAAGTATATGTGGCGACGAGATTGCGTCGACGAAATAAACCGGCGATTAATGTGTTGTTTTATCTCGAAGGACCAATGTTTAGGCCGTAACGGATTTTAAATTAAACTAGGTATTTGTTGTGGACTGTATATAAATATCTAATCTTGGTTTATAACATTGACAAGAATGAAATGCCCGCGGTCAAGCCGTGCCGTATGTAAGGCTGTCGATTTGAGTGTGCGCGGGCGCCGCTAGCCGGGCCTCGTCCCTTGCTCTCCCCGCTCGATGAAACCGGTTGGCGTAGTGCGCCGACAGTTCTTATTTTATTACATGTATACTTATTTAAGTTAGAGTGTTAAGAAGAGATACCTTAATATTGATGTATATAATGAATGAATGATCTGTGTATGTAATAAAAAGATTCAATGGATTTGTTCAAAATCAGTATCATAAATGCAATGTGACTTGTAATATACTATTGTCAGGCCATCATCATTGTTTATTTCTGGAAATCATCGTTTATTGTGAAGTTTAGCCCCTAAGGCTAAACTTCACAATAAACAATGATTTTACTCTAGTAAAATAGTCTGAAGCTGGTTAAGGTCAAACTGCTAAAACAGGTAGTAGGTGGATTAAATGTCAATTTTAAATTAAGCAGTACTATTTGACACATATACAGTATGGTTTCAAAGTTATATACTACTACAGGTTTAGTATTAGAGATGTATGTATTTAGTGTGAGATGTACATATGTATGATCTATGTAACTGTGTACTACTGTTATTTTTTTGCTCATGCATTCCTTTACTCTGTAGCTGATTTACACTACATATGATAAATGTAAATATTATTTTTAAATAAAAACAAAGTATTTGAATTTAAAACTGTTTTAATTATTTTACGCTTTTATTTAATAATGGGTAAATATTTGTTTTCCAAAACTCTACAAGATTAACAAGCAAATTATTAATAAATTCAGTGTCCAAGTTAACACAAATAATGTCCACGCTCTCAGTACTTTCAAACTTACTGTCCGCTACACAAAAGTAACATTTATTTTTTCCGGACAAAAACATTTGTAGTTGCATTTGTGCATAATATTTCTTTGTAGGTTTTTGGTCTCGAATATAGTTCTTATAAACATTAGCACGGGTAGGGCACTTAATTTCAATGACAAATTTGTCACAAATCCCATCTGGTGACCCAGCAATCATAAAGTACTCTACTTATTAATAGGCCACACTTTTCTATTTTAACTCCAAGTTTCCTTTCTATTACTCGTCTTACATCATCCTCAAGTTTCCGTCCACGTCTCATTGCAGAGGTATCAGGTAGTTTACATCCTATTATTTGCGCTATTAAACTGCCACCTGGGGTTTTGCATTTACTATCATCATGAGCTTTAGATGCAGTAATCCGCCCATATCGCAACTCAAACCATAATTTGTTTTGAGACTGATCTCTTGTCAGTTTTTCAATTTCTACTAAAGTATTTTCGTCAATGGACAACCCAGCTTTTAGTAAAAACTCATCACAATCTTCTTCTTTATACCAAAAACAGAGTTGGTGCATTGAGACCATTTCAACATCACCCTTTTATAATTTATTTGGTGTTTTATGCTCATAAAACACCATGTACATCATTAATATTCATTTTCTTTCCCTCTTCTAAAAAATCATTTAATACCCTATGATCTGGCAGATAACTTCGTGGATCTCCTTTAGAGAGCTCCTTTGATGTCACAAATTTCAAAGTCGTGCCTATCTTAGCTAGGCGTGACTTTTTCCAGTAACACTCGACTGAAGTGCAGGAAGGTTCCTCACTCCTGTGATGCCCCCCATGATGAATGCCATAGCATGTTTACAGCCTCCTTGAGAAGCAGCACAGTCATGACATTCAGAACTCACAATCACACCATTTTCTTCATCCACAACCATAGTAGCCGAATATGGTTTACTTCGAACCTTGTGTTCCGGGCTAATCTTGCACTTAACTGTGCACAAATTTGCATCACGATGAAGTTGGACGTAGCCTACTGCATCGTCGCCATATGACTGCCTCGCAGATCTAAAAAAAAAAAAAAAAAATAATTTAATACAACAACTTTGGAAAATAGACAGAACATAACCTTAAAATTATTAATTTCTTGTTAAGTATTCGGTTCGGGAAATCTTTCGAGCTTACGATTACTACTTTATAACAATAACAACAGAAATTACAATTATTGTTAGATTACTTACATGGAGGTCTTTACATTCATAAATTCAGCAGAGCAGAAGTTTCTGTTTGTTGCAAAGAAATTGGCCACTGTAAAACAGTCAATTCTCGGCAAATTCGAGCTGTTTGCCTTTATAAATCCACTTTCCATTATGAGAAACGTTTTTGGAGTCCTTGAAGTAAACTGATTTCCTAGAAATCTCGTAGAAACTACTCTTATAAGCGAAATTACGAATACATGCGAACAATAAACTTTTTGTTTAAGAACGAGTGATGTCATGCTCTCTGATTGGCGTTTGACATCACGTGACTTTTAAGTGATTTTTATAGACTTTCTTTATTAAATATTAAATAAATCCAGTAAAATTATGAAAAAAATAGAAATAAATGGTAGTTTTCATAATAGAAATCTCAAAAAACACATTTTTAAGATTTCTATTATGAAAACTACCATTTAGAATCAATATTTTATTTTTATTTGAGTACAGTCAACATCCCTATTGTGAATGTTTTCGATTTATTACAATCGTTTGTTTTATTGATTTTATTGTTTTCCTCTAATGATTTTAGTAGTTCAGCCCTATTATTTATGAAAACACCAAATTGAGCGAGTGTAGGAGCACTGGATAAGGTATTGCGATACTCTCCCCAAGATCTACTTGTCTTGATATCTAATTTTACTGCCAACATGTATATAACTAGTGTGTCCCAATACTGTGTCAGCTCATTCAATGTCTTAAGCGCCCTTATATTTTTATTTGCCGTATCAATAAGGCGTCGCAAAGGAACACTAGATTCGGTGGCGACTGGTTCGACATTAAATAAAGCCTGCACATGATTGTTAACGAGACGACTGTTATTGTATCTTTCACATAAAGGGGACTCTTTATGTGAAAGATAGAATAACAGCCGTGCTAATTGATAATGAGAAGCCTTAAACTCAATATTTTCAGCTGCCTTGCCCTTTAAAGAAGCGCGTAAGTAATGAAACTTATTTATGTCGTTGATTGACGATTTTTTATGAATTAGAGAAATAAAGGTGTCTCTAAATTCGAGCCAATACTGATAACTGCCATCAAAATGCGGTAAATCAATCTTAGGTAATCTAATAAAATTTTGTTTAGTCTCGCCTGTCACTTTTGTCTCGGAACCTACGGAGTCTGGACTTTTGCCATCCGATCTGCTAAGCAGACTCCGTGCCAACGCCACCAGAAAGAAATACTGCTCCTCGAATTGGCTTCTCGCTGCGTAGGCCTCGTCCGGTTGATCCGACCCCATCTCGATCTCCGTCTGTAAAGCGTCGAATTCGCTGTATAAAGCATCAATTTTGTTGAAGCGAGTTTCTAGTTCTAGTATTTGCAAATCGGAAAGCTTGTCGCAGCTAGAAAGAACCTTTAAAAAAGCATAAAAGTTTGTAAGCTTAGCCTTCATAGCACTGCGTCTGCGTAATTTGTCGGCCATTTTGTTTTAAAAGCAATTCGATTTCGATGACTGCGCAAAATTAAAAAAAATAACTACTTAAAAATTTAAGGCACTAAAATAAAAGATTGCTAATGAGTTAAATGGACGGCACTATGCAACGAACTAACAGCTGATGTCTCGTATTGGTGTCCAGGTCACGCCGTTTCATTGCACTTAGTAGCAAAACCTGTTTATAAGCGAGTTAACGAACACAGTAGGTATTGCGCACGAAGAATATGCTTGTATTAATGAAAGGCCAAGAAAATAAAGCTATTAACCAATTCAATAGGGCAATGAATAGGTAATTTTTAAAATAAATCCAAAAATTAAATTAAATGAAAAGGAACTGAATTTATGGATAGAAAGAAAGATAGACATAATTGGAACGATCTCACAAATTTCCGAGTCCTTATCCACAAAAATTATCAGTTGCGACTTCAAATCTTCAACCGTAGGCGACGATGACTTGGCTTTTTTCAATATGTCCGCTAGTTTTCTGTTTCTTTGTATGTCGTACACCGAACTTCCCGCCAATTCTTTACTTGAAGGACCAATTTGTAGCTGCAGGGATGTCTTGAGCGGTAAATAAAACTCCGTGGGCTGTATCTTGGTTTTCTATTAAGTACAATAATAAATATATTAAAAGGAGCGCGGTGTCTATGTCGTGGTAAGATGTAAAGTGCCGGGGCTCAGGCGCACACGCCGCGCCGCGCGGATGAAGACGCCTGTCCCGCGCGCCCTCTCGACGCGGAGACCCGCCACCCGTGCGCGCCTCAGCCGCCGCTCCGTCCGTCGTAGACCAACTCCTCTATTTTGTTCCATCCAGTTTCATCCAATTTATATTTTGATAGAGGCAGGTTTTTATTATTGATTACTAAGTTTTGCAGAATTAACTTTGATTTCAGGAAACTCTACCCACCCCCCTCCCCCACCTCGTCTTCACAGATAACTAGAGAGAACATTTATTGATTTTTCTTCAGCAAATGTGCGAAATACTGCGTTTATAACATGTGATGTCCAGAATATATGGCATTTGCAAACTGATTTGGAAACAGAATTTTATATCAACTCTTTTCAATCGCATATTAAGCGATTTAATATTAACCACTACTCTACTTATTCCGTCAAAAAATCTTCTATAGTGGAGCGTTTGATTAAAATGAGAGCTACTACAAATGGGTAGGTATACTATTAGAAAGTACATTGAAAACATATACCAATGATTTAGATCGTTCATAGGTTTGTGCAAATCGTTATCGTTAAAATGAATGATTCGCCTTACCTTTTGAAACCTGTTTACAGGCATGGCTTCAATTATGGGTTGAAAGCCGTATTCATTATACCAAAAGAACGAACGTTTGAGTAATGTTATACGGATATAAAGATCAATATTCCCATATATTTACGTATCTCACCATCAGTCATTCGATCAGGACGATCAAGTTGCTTTTGAACAGAGTATCTGTTCGTTTCTTCAGTGATATTACTGATAAAATCAGGAGTAAAATAATAGGAGAAGAATTGTCCGTTTTTACGCAAAAAGGAACCACCCAGCAAATACACACTTCTGAGATATCAAAGGATTTACAAAAATATGTGCAGTTCTGTTTGATGAAGTTACTATTTATTTTATTTGAATTTACTGTTAAATTACTTATTTAATATGTGTAAATAAATTTGCTTTGAATACTTTAAACTTTCTATATAATTAAGGAAATGTGCATGTGGTTTGTTTCACCGTTTACTTATTGATAGGTTTTCCCTTATACAAAAAAGAACCACACCTCAGGGGCTTACTGCAGAAAATTAGTCTATGTATGTACAATATCGTAATAAAACTTTAATTGACATTAAAAATAACACACATAGAAAACGTTTATTCAAAGTTATCATCAAATTGGATTTCGAAATCCACCGTCTCTAGTCCACCTATATCGTCTTCTATTGCATCATCACAAATAAGACCATTATAAAAACTATGTGCATCTTGTGGAATGAGATGTAATATGGACTGAATATCGGCTAATTTTGCTGGCGATACTGGCTTTCTTGAAGGCCACAGTGAAAATCTGTTTTGAAATAACGAGTTTATAGCCAATTGATATATGTTGCTGAATGAATGCAAAAATGCTTTTAACATCAAAACCATCTTTATATTACGATTCTGCCCTCCACATGAATCGCTCCATAAAATTAGCTCCTCGACATCTTCAGAAATATGCTTGTTTAAGTATTTTAATAGACAAGAACCTACTTCCTAGGTACCTTTACCGACCAATCCTTCTATCCAAACAAAGCACTCGCTCAAGTTAGTCTTTGCAGAATAAATTCCCATATTGTACAGCCAAAGCTGTCATTTATAATAAATAATTCCAGTAGGGATCTTAAGCATTGGCAGTGTTTTTTGGAGATCAAACGTGAGACATTCTATTTCCTTACATTAAGTAGCCAAAACAAAGTCGGACTTAATTTTATTTCGAGCTTGTTTTAATTTCCTGCAATGTTCTTCGTATTCTGTATCTATGGCTATTTTCTCCTCGGCAGTTTTGCAACGAGTTAATTTCGCTAGTAACGTGTCACACTTGTTACAAGTATCTTTCTTAAGAGGCGCTCGTTTGAGATTGAAATGTTCCTTTGAATACATTACCTTACTGAGAGGTTATTATACAGTGGATGAATATTTAAATGATAAAGAAAAATGAATCTAGTTGCTTGCTCCTTGTTACTTTAACGTGCTTGGGTGAATTTTGTTATCACTTTGTTTTAATTGTCACATTGATAAAGAGTATGATTTGACTTTTGTAAGTAAAGTTTCTGCGTGACGAATAAAGGACATTCTTTTCTTCTTTTTGTTATCAGAATTAATATTTTATATTTAATCATTCGTTACAAGTACTTTGGCCAATATTTAAGCACATATAGTTTTTACCTTTGTTGTAAGTAGATGCTACTACTATAATGTACCCACTAAGGCTGATTTTGCTTTATCTCATCTTTTAACTTTTTGATAATACAATTTGCATCAGTCCTTTAACATGGTGTATAGTATATTAGTCGCAGCACCTTACCCCATATCAAGTTTATAAACATTCAAACATTGTAAAATTGGCAATTTGAGAGTGAGTGGCCGCGAGTTTTTATTGCCAGGTTCTTTTCTCCGTCTTTACCTATTGTTTGCGAACTTGGCATTACATGTACATGTAGAATCCCGACGTATCACAAGAGTTGTTTTGCATCTTAAGTGAATAAAGAATTTTTAATTTTTTACTGACCTTCTCAGCTTCTCCTATATGTTCACAGTACAAATCGTACATCCTATTAAAAGTCATGTCTGGCATAAGGAATTCGGTCTCACGCTCACTTCTTCTACAATGTGATTTATACTTAGGAAGAGAGTTTATGTGGCATCTCACTTGTGAAACTATTTCGTCGCTGCACTTGTTCTTACCTCCACTTTTTGAGCCTCTTCTATCTATAAAATCCTGTGACCTCATTTTAATTTAAGCATTTTGATATTATAATTTTCTAGTTTGTAAAAACTCTCAAATATATTTTTTTGAATGTTAGAATCTATTTTTGCCCAACACTTTGTTTTACAATTACATTTAAAATCAATAAATATTTTCGGTTGCACTTCGATATTATTATAGTTGTAAGGGTTTATTAGAATGTCTTTATCCCTCTCTTTCTATCGTAGACGGACCACCATACTTAACTTTCGGCCTTTCTTTGGTCTTCCCTTTGTAACTACTTCGTCGTGAACACTCACTGTATCGTCATCAGAACACGGTATAAATGTTGTACCTTCGCCTTCAGAGGCAAACTCATCTATGATAGTGCGCCTGGATTCACCATTAGGGAGTCTCATTTTCTTGCCGCCAGTAGCTATTATAGTATCATCTTCTGAGGAATCTGATATATAATCAGGACTTTTGAAGGGGGACAAGTTTTCGAGCAATTCTAATACCAGCGAGAAATATTCTTCTAAGCGGTATGGCGAACTTAAAATATTACTTGTAGGGGTAGATACCTTCTCTAGGGGCTCCGACGTACCAGCTACTTTGTTATTTTCTGCTGTAATAAAAAAAAACTTTAAAATCAAAACAACAAAAGCACATGGGTTTATATGTTTATCACCGCATGGTGACAATAAAATATTATTAGGACGGGTATCCCTAATAATATTTATTAACTGGGTCCTTATTCACTGTCATTATTTCGTTGTCTTGACCGCGCATGCAAAATATATTGAATTTACCTTGATCAAGTAATTATAAAGCCGTGTCCCCAATAGGTGAGATTTGTCGAGTTGTGTGTGTCCTAGAAGACGTTCAGTGACGACGTTGCCAGACGTATAAGAGATATAACCGCTTTGGTGCTTGTCGGAAGCAGTCGTGTTACTCTTATACTTACCTGTTATATCTTCATTATTATCTTCGATGTTCGTCTCGAATGCTTTATTTACCAATTGCTTGCCTCTACTCCACTATTTTTACAAGAAATTAACAAAAACTATAGAACTTTCGTCAGAAAAAATACGTCCTCACGCCTTTGAATTACTTCGTTGAATGTCATCTAATTTGACAGATGTTTGACGTTTAACCTATACACTTTAGAACTTCGAGTTATTGCACTTTGAGCCATATACGCAATACAAGAAAGTAAATATTTCGTTGTATATAGATGAGAGACATGTAACTAATCATACATAATAGGATGATTGTTTAGCTTAGAGTACGAGTTAGTAGCCGCGGTAGCTCTCACAGTTGTCGATTTGATCGACGGCGACGTCCTAACAGGTTTTTGATCATTCTAGCTGGCCAATATTTAAATTTTGGAAACTAGCCTAGATAAAATATAAGTGCTTGTAATAGAAGGTAGACAGTTACTTTATGCTACCCCATTGTTAATGTACCACTAACACACCCGATTAGCGCAAGATTCGGTTTGTTATCTGAGGTTTATATCAAGATTTCGTCTTGATTCGCTACTGGTGTGCAAAATATTTTTTTTTCTTTTTAAATCAATATTAAACGATGGATTCTGAAACTTCATGTCTGTATTTCATTTTATGGTAATTGATGGATCTTACTGTCAACAATAACTTATGCAAAGAAAACCGGTGTACCGAGGTAAAAAATATATGACATATGTTAGACTCAATATTATTCCAATCCGTTATTTAATATAATTCATTCTATTTTTATCAGAGTTTAACTCGTTACTACTTAAAAACGTTATTGAGATTTGATTTAGACGGTTGACATTCAAAATGGTGACGTTGACATCTGTCATGCGGATGTCACTCCGACATGGAGAGGGGATAGAATGATGGCAGACAGATTGTATTCGCGTGTTGAACAGTGCGGTCGTTTGGAATAGTTCAATTAAATCCTTGTATTTCTTTGTAATCGTACGCATTTTTATCAAAGTTCGAGTTGATCCTTCAGCTCAGAAGAGGGATAAACAAAGCCCACTAGTTATTTCCGCGGCAGGCGCGTCCTGTGAAATTGTCGTTTGTTTTTTTTTCTTTCCGAATCTGAAAGTGATGTCATAATCGAAAGAATCGTGAGAAATCGAAAATTCGATGTGAAATAGGATATCGTTCGCATTTGAAACGTAAACGCCGCGCTGTTCAAATTCAATTCGGAGTAGTGGTTTATTGCGATCGTATACGTTCGACGCGTCGCGATCATTCGCGTTTGGCGCGTCACGATTGGTCGAGTTCGACGAGACACAGTTGTTGGATTTCGACCACGCTGTCAGCGTTCATCGAGACCATGTCACCATGGTCACGTCGCAGATGTAGTAAGTCAACTGACAAGACAAGTAAGTTGTTCCAATTCTAATCATAATAAAACTCAGTTGTTAATGACGGAACTAATTAGATCAATAGTTAATAACCGTCCTGAAGGTAATAAATTTTCGATGTAGGAATTGACATTCCAAAGTTTGATCCCATGATTAAAGACTAGACCATCGATATGAGGTTTTTCTAAAAAAAAAAAATGTGTTCGACTTTATAGTGCCCAATGTTCAAAAGTGACCAAAAGTTCGACTATAAGTATCAAGCCCTTCCGTCAATGTCGTTTTCATGACCCGAATGAAAAATGAAAATAATTGAGTCCTTCTCATCAAACATATAAATGAATATGTAAATCTTTTTAACCGAAATATTCTCCAAAAAGGGCTATATTTAATAACTTGTTGGAAATAAGCATATTATTATGAAACGATCAACTTATTAAATGTTGCGAGACTAAAAATACGCGCGCAGTTGATCTCCTGTTGCACGGAATAGGCGACCGTAGTTCGAGGTTAGGTGCCAAAGCAACAATAGGTGAAGAACCGGAGCCGGTTCTGAAATATTTTTTAATCGATTAAACAATAGAATAGGAACCACGGGAATAGATAGGACTAAAAGTAACTATATTATGAGTACGATAGATTTGTATAAACATACATCGAACGCAAGACCGATAGGGTCTTACCTGCTATCACTGAAATGAGATTGGTTATTATAGGTTTGAAAAAGAATTCATGAAATGTCATATTACAAATATTATACAAATTGGCCACGTTATGACGTAACTACTAACTGCACAAAATCGAGTAATGACAAATCTAAATAGTAATCGAGTAAGAAAAAGTTTGTAATGGTGTTGAATTCGATGTCTAACATAAATAATAATAAGTTTTTCGTTATTTTAAAAGTGAATGATCATAACTTATACGGATATGTAGTCAATGCACCTAATTATGTCATAGGGAGGCGTAAGTTACAATGTGTGATATTAAAAATAATATTATTTTACCATTAGAAAAAATGGTAATTAAGATTGAAGTACAGGGTACATCCCAGTTAACTAACAGTTATATTGTTAAAGATAATGTGTTATTAGGTTATACTTTTGCTGGACTACTTGATATAATATAATGCCCTGATTTCCGGATGCACTTTACCAACGAAACTGCGGTTTACTCTTGTCAATGATATATGTGTAATTAAAGTAAATTGTGACATTGACTACTCTGGCACTACGTATATTAATGGTTCCTTAAGGGAATGCTCCGCGAAGGAGTATTAGTTAATGCCCAGCAAGTAGGTATTATTTAATAAATGGGACCGGCGCATTTGTAATTTAAAACTGTTCATACCATGTACTGTATTCGGAACAGGGATTGCTGATAACACTTGCTTTATGTACGAATTCATTTCTGATCATTAACATTATAAATCTTAGTGATTCATACGTACGTTAGTTAAATCCTTAGACTATATCAGAAATTTGTCTATTTGGGTAAGTGACTCCATTGAAAAATACGTTATCAAAACTTAACAAGTGTCTATGATGTGTTTAGGTTGCACTAACGTAGAAAGGTCTGACTAATTGACACAAAACCCATAGTTTACCTACCCTTACTTATTCAGTATATACTGCCAAATGAGATACCTACTAATTCACGTACAAATGCATTGGAGCAGGGCATTTTTAGTATTTCCATGCAACGAGGCTTAGACGCAAAACGACGCCTGATGAACAAAAATTTCATAAATTAGATGTAGAAATCTTTGCTGCTGTCGTTGAACATACTCCGCGTTTATTTGTAAGGATTTAAAGAAAGAGTTACGGACGGTAATGCTTTACGTGACGTCTTTTCTGGAGCACTCATTTGGTTAATAAAGGACATAGGCATGTTGCACGAGTTCCAAATTCAAAACTGTCGTAACGAATTCTGATAATTAACTTGTACTGAACAATATGGCAAATCCACGGGCGAGCTGACAAATCGAAAGATTCAATCTGAAAATTCTGTACGCTCTCAGTATACCTGGGATGAGACATGATGACATTACTTTAAATAGTATTTAATGAAGTTCAATTATGATTAAATACGTCTGTTGATAAGACTTTCACTCACTAGTAAAAGCCTTGTAAAAGTTGTTTTTTTTGGTTACCAAGTGAAAAGTAGGTATACCGGAAAACATTAAGTGACGTATTTGATACGACAGTAGAACGAATGAAGCAGTGATGAGTTGGCAAATATTAGAAATGAATCTATACGCAAAATTGAAAGGGAATCAAATATGATCCTATCTTTTCGAAAATGAAAACCAAAATACAAATTTGGTTTGGCTGGAAAGAAAAATCAAATATTCGATTATGATAATCTAAACTTTTATTTAAATTTCCTATTCATAGAATTGTTAAACTACTACCAAAAGAACCAGATACTTAGTGCAGAACGCACCCCTTACAAAAGGGAGGTAAGGTAAGGAGTATGAAAATGTAGTATTTATTGATAAAGTACATCCATGGTTAAATTTCAAGGACTTAGTTAAATAGTGAAAACGATAGCGACGTTAATGACAGCCATGATGAAAGTGACAAACGAATTGAGATAATAAATAAAAACGAAATTATTAAATGGGTACCTAATACATACGTGTACAATTGAAGTCAAGAAGTGTTTAGATCTGAGTGGTCACGAGTGTATACATGTTTATGTAGATGAAACAGTTCGCACAGACTATGTTGAAGTGACTTGCGAGCGCCAGTGCCTAATTGACACAGTTGACGCAGATCGCGACATACCACGCTAGTATAGGTGGCGAGTGCCAGGATTTTAGTATAGATAATGTGACTATTGAGACTGTACCAATATGGGTTGCGAGCGCCAGTGCCTAATTGAGACAGATGACGCAGATCGCGACATACCACGCTAGTATAGGTGGCGAGTTCCAGGATTTTAGTACAGATAATGTGACTATTGAGACTGTACCAATATGGATTGCGAGCGCCAGTGCCTAATTGACACAGATGACGCAGATCGCGACATACCACGCTAGTATAAGTGGCGAGTGCCAGGATTTTAGTACAGATAATGTGACTAATGAGAGTGCCTAATTGACACAGATGACGTAGATCGCGACATACCACGCTAGTATAGGTGGCGAGTGCCAGGATTTTAGTACAGATAATGTGACTAATGACACTGTACCGATATGGGTTGCGAGCGCCAGTGCCTAATTGACACAGATGACGCAGATCGCGATATACCACGCTAGTACAGGTGGCGAGTGCCAGGATTTTAGTACAGATAATGTGACTAATGACACTGTACCGATATGGGTTGCGAGCGCCAGTGCCTAATTGACACAGATGACGCAGATCGCGACATAGCACGCTAGTATAGGAGGCGAGTGCCAGGATTTTAGTACAGATAATGTGACTAATGACACTGTACCGATATGGGTTGCGAGCGCCAGTGCCTAATTGACACAGATGACGCAGATCGCGACATACCATGCTAGTACAGGTGGCGAGCGTCAGGATTTTAGTACAGATAATGTGACTAATGAGACTACCAATGTGGGTTACGAGCGCCAGTGCCTAATTGCCACAGATGACGCAGATCGTGACAGACCATACCGGTGCGACAAAGGGTTGCGAGTGTAAGTGCTTTAGGTTCGTCTGACGTAGATCTTGACGGACTGTGGCGCCATGGGTTGTGAGCGTTCAGATGACGCAGATCATGACAGACTGTGGTGCCATGGGTTGTGAGCGTTCAGATGACGCAGATCATGACAGACTGTGGTGCCATGGGTTGTGAGCGTTCAGATGACGCAGATCATGACAGACTGTGGTGCCATGGGTTGTGAGCGTTCAGATGACGCAGATCATGACAGACTGTGGTGCCATGGGTTGTGAGCGTTCAGATGACGTAGATCATGACAGACTGTGGTGCCATGGGTTGTGAGCGTTTAGATGACGCAGATCATGACAGACTGTGGTGCCATGGGTTGTGAGCGTTCAGATGACGCAGATCATGACAGACTGTGGTGCCATGGGTTGTGAGCGTTCAGATGACGCAGATCATGACAGACTGTGGTGCCATGGGTTGTGAGCGTTCAGATGACGCAGATCATGACAGACTGGTGCCATGGGTTGTGAGCGTTCAGATGACGCAGATCATGACAGACTGTGGTGCCATAGGTTGTGAGCGTTCAAATAACGCAGATCATGACAGACAGATTTATTTTATTAAGTGGATGCAGACGCGGACGATAGACTGAAGTATACACAATATTAATTGCAAACTTGCGATATTGGATCTAGGGTCAAGTTCTGACTGTACAGCATTCCTATTATTATACATTAACAGTACATACAAAGCTTTAATCATGACAGACTTTGGTACAACGTTCGCGTCACAGCCGGGTCCTCGGTGTGCCGGTGTTCGCGGTATTCCACAGTGGAAGTGTTGAAGTTTAGATCTGTTGCAGTTGAAGTTTGAATTTGCCGTTGCTCTCTGATATTGGGTGCTTTTATTCTCCTTCACACTTCCTCACTATTTAGTGGATTACCATAAAACAGTGTATGATTTTGTTAGCGATCTGTAAATTTTATCAGAATAGAAATGATGTAAATCTTATGATTTAGGTGTGAGGACACACCTTAATTAGGATGGCCGAGCTGTTAGACTCAATATTATTCTAATCCGTTATTTAATATAATTCATTCTATTTTTATCAGAGTTTAACTCGTTACTACTTAAAAACGTTATTGAGATTTGATTTAGACGGTTGACATTCAAAATGTAAATGTCGGTAGTGACATCACATGACGTTGACATCTGTCATGCGGATGTCACTCCGACATGGAGAGGGGATAGAATGATGGCAGACAGATTGTATTCGCGTGTTGAACAGTGCGGTCATTTGAAATAGTTCAAATAAATCCGTGTATTTATTTGTAATCGTACGCATTTTTATCAAAGTTCGAGTTCATCCTTCACATATGATACCCATAAAAATCTCAAAACAAAACAGAGGTGACACCCATCACTATTGGTAGACCTCATCATCAAGAGTAATTAAAAAATGGTTTTTATTAGATTATTGATAGTATTTATAAAAAAAGAGTGAGTTGTCTAGAGATGAAACGAAATGCAGCAACTTATTAGAATTTATTGTCAACAGTAACTTTTAGTATAACAACAAAAAAAAAACAGTTTGTAAATAATAATAATATGATTCATAAAAGATTTCAAAATAAAACCTGTTGGTTGTCCATTGGTACCTAAGTGTTGAAATGATTAATTGCAACACTGAACGCCAACTATTACGAATATTTTTTTTTTTAATATTGTCATATTATGACGTTTACTCTGTAATCTGTCCTTGTCAATAATACACATTGTTTCCGTCGTTTTGCTCAGTTCGTGTTTTTATTTTAATTAACTAATTCAATCAAATAAATACTAAAATACTAACATATAATATTAGGTTATGGGCTATATATGTCCGATAGTACATTAGAAAAGTAATTCGAAACATAAGTGCTGTGATTCAATTAGATTGAAGTTAGATAACCTCAAAACCGGCCATTGCCGGCGAGTTCGTTTTATTTCCAGCAATTTCAGCTTATTTTTTTTGATAAAAGTACTGAATAAAATGGCATCACAAATATCAATGGGCACAATTGAGAAGCTAATTGGAAGAGAAAATTACCAAAGTTGGAAGTTTGCCGTGAAAAACTACCTCGAACATGAAGAATTGTGGCAGGAGATTGAATCTGACCCAGGCTATGTATCTGATAGCAAGAAAAATACGAAAGCAAAATCGAAAATAATACTGTTGGTAGACCCAGTTAATTACGTCCATGTACAAGAGGCTACAACAGCGAAACAGGTTTGGACCAAACTTGAAAAAGTGTTTGATGACTCTGGGCTTAGCAGAAAAGTAGGTTTATTGAGAGATTTGATCACCACTAACTTGGAAAATTGCTCAAGTGTCGAGGAATATGTCAATAAGGTAATGTCAACAGCTCACAAGTTAAGAAATATCAATTTTGTAGTAGGAGACGAGTGGCTGGGTACGTTGCTGCTCGCTGGCCTCCCTGATTACTACAAGCCAATGATAATGGCTTTGGAGAGCTCCGGTGTGAATATTACTGCAGATTATGTAAAAACTAAGCTGTTACAAGAAGTTAAGGTATCAGATTCAGCTGCTTACTATGCCAAGTCATATAATAAACAAAATATTATGTCAAAGTCAATGCCAAAAAATCCTAATAACCAATTTCAGAGGAAAGGGCAACCCAAAGGGCCACGGTGCTTTGTATATAACAAGTATGGTCACATGAGTAGGGATTGCTACTTTAAAGAGAAAAAAAAACAAAAATAATAACCATTATTTGAATTGTCATTGTTTGACGGACCCTCAAACAATGACAATTCAAATAATGGTTATTATGCTGCTTTTCCAGTTGCTGCTGCATTGGATGGAAGTTGCTGGTATGTTGATTCCAGAGCATCACTGCATATGTACAATAACAAGAATTGGATGTATGATGTATCCCCATCAACTATCAACAATATTAAGGTTGCAGACAATAAAACAGTTGCAGTAAAAGGCTACACTTTTTTGTTTCAGGGTGCTTCGGTCTCATGGTGTTCTAAACGACAGAACACAGTTGCCTTATCAACCATGGAGGCTGAATATATAGCACTAGCTACGGCCACACAAGAGGCTATGTGGCTAAGGCATTTAGAGTCGGAACTAAATTGGAAGCTTACAGATGTGCCTACCATAATTTATTGTGATAATCAAAGCGCAATCAAATTTGCAGGTATTGATTCTTACTGTGCTCGCAGCAAACATATTGATTTGAGACATCATTTTCTCCGAGAAAGAGTTGCTGATAAGGAAATTCAACTCTGCTATGTTGGGACACAAGATATGGTTGCCGACATACTTACAAAACCAATTTCTCCAAAGAAGACTGATAACTGTTCAATGGCTATGGGTTTGCAATTAAGAAGAGGATGTTGAAATGATTAATTGCAACACTGAACGCCAACTATTATGAATATTATGCACTTGTCATATTATGACGTTTACTCTGCAATCTGTCTGTAATATACATTGTTTCAGTCGTTTTGCTCAGTTCGTGTTTTTATTTTAATTACCTAATTCAATCAAATAAATACTAAAATACTAACATATAATATTAGTAAGAACCATAGTAAATATAGTAGATAAATCAAATTTTTGACACACACAAATTTGATTTATATTTATAATCAAACACGGAGATGGACGTAATGTGAAACACAGATAGATTATAATCTGGAATAGCACATAGGCTATGCCATATGCGTAGGATATAATAATTCGTGGGATAAATTTGCTTTTAAATTTTTTTCTCGCGAACTAAGTCGCGGACAACGTCTGGTGTCCAATATTTCTATTTTTTGTTTAATTAAAATGTTGATACCGCGACCTTAAGGATGTCGGCCCTAAGCAGTTACCAACTCCGGCACCGAAACATGTCCGCCATAGTCGAATTTAACCTCCAAATGATATGATTTTATGACACTTGTGACGTCATCCACCGCGTTCCCAAGGATCTTGTACGGCTCTGTGAATTTCATTGCAGAAATTATTTAAACACAGGTTTTTGGTGACGCTAGGCCTGAACATTACTTTTGTATTTTTTTAAAGCATTTTTATGTATAAAATTGCCATAAATCGTTTCACATGGAGGCTAAATTCGACTTTATCGGACATACCTTGGTGCTAGAGTTGGTGACGTTTGGTAAAATCTGTCCAAAAAAGCAATTTATATTGAACCAAATAACACAGTAGAAAATAACTATAATTTTGCATAAAAACTAAAGTAACTATGTCAATAAAAATATGTGCCAATCAGATGAGTCATATTCGAAATTCAAGAGTCCAGGAACATCATAAAATACAATTCTTTAGTTCAACACCTTTAGGGTGAGCGGGGCAATTGTCAATGAATAGAATTATGCGTCTATATTTAATCTGGAAGCGATCATCTTCCGCTTGTAGATAGGATAAAACGAACGCCGGTCATCCAAGCTCGAGATTGGGCATCATATGTTTACAGAGAGCGATCTTACATTTTTGAAACAACGTGGACAAAAATGGACTTTTTGCTTTACCAATAACCAGCAAACGTAACTTTTCTGACCCATCAGAATTAGCACAGGCCAGGACAATAAGTCTTTATTTACTTGCTTTACCACCATGACAAGTTTTTCCCTTGAAAACATAAGATTTATCTGGCATCAATTTAAAAAATAAGCCGAATTCATCTGCGTTAAAAATGTTCGCGGTTCGTAATTTTGCAACAATTCGGGAAGTGTTGCCGTCCATGTATCAATATCTTGTTGTGATACTGTCTCTGATTCCCTACTGATTTGACGATACACGATGCCGTGGTTTTATAACGATTTATCCAGCCATATTGTAAGCTTTCAGCAATTTTATGCGTTTTGTCACACATTATGGGGCCACTTATTGGCTGTTTTGAAGCTCGTGCTTGATGAAGCCGTTTCACTTAAAACTTTTTCTAATTTATCAAACTTTCCTATTTTTTGTTTTTTTTTCTGCATATCTCCTAATCTGTATTTTTCTTTAATTTCTTATCTATTCTTTAAAATGGTAGGTAACGTGGAAACTGGTAACTGAAGTTCAGCAGCTGAGTCTGATTTTTTGTTTGTGATTTTTTTATCAAAAATATTTAATATCCTATTTTTTTCTTGAAGTGACAAGACCTTTTGCTTAATTGTAGTCATTTTGTAACAAACAAATGATGTACTATTCGAAAAGAATCAAAGCGACACAAAAGATCTGGGCAAAGTCACAGAACAGAATTTGGGTCGATTCGAAAAGGTGTTTTTATTGTTGAGCAAGAAAAATAATTAGCGTTTACGTCAAATTAATGGAAAGCCGCTTCTTTGGCTTAACCTCAAAATATCTTAAAAAAATAGCATACGATTTGGCTAACAAGAATAATCTCAAGCTCAATTTTGACCATACTTTTAAATTGGCAGGTAGAATTTGGTTTGTAAATTTTATGAAGAAAAACTCTGATTTGAGTTTACGCAAAGCTGAACCTACTTCGCACAGTGTGTTATTTCTCTTCAGTTGCGGTCACCCTCTTTATAAAGTTGATTTCGATGGATATCATCGTAATACAGATTAATATGAAACATTGTATTAAATATATTTCTTAATTTTAAAGTTACGATTTTTTTCTTGTAAGGTCAATGAACTTGGTCGAAATGTTTTTTAATAATAATAATAATAATATTTATTTGCTTTTTAAAACATGGTATAAAAGGTGGTACAATTTAGGTATGTGCAGACATGTTTCAGCTTAGATTACAAAGCATGCAAAAACTTCAGTGTTTCTTATCTAAAAACTCCCTTAAACTGTAGAAACTGTTTTCATTCAACCACTCGTATATTTTTATTTTAAATTCTCTTAGACTCAAAATCTTTAAATTATATGGCAAGTTATTAAATACTCGGACACACATAGCCAGACAATTGTTGCTATATTTTGCACTTCTGGGTACACTGCCAAACACAAGTCTATGTTGATCTCGTCTATTTCGAGGTACATTTTCGTTAACAGTTGTAAATAGATTTTGATGTTTCCTTACGAACATACTCACTTCAAATATATATAAAGAAGGAAGTGGTAACAAGCCAAGTCTTTCAAAAACGGGTCGACAGGATTCGTCATATCGAATGCCAGATATAGCTCTAATGCACTTTTTCTGTGCAATGAAGGCCCTATTTTGGTCGGTACTATTCCCCCATACAACAAGTCCATAACGCAACAACGATTCAATATATGCGTGATAGGATAGTATAGCCGTCTTTATATTGGTAACTTTTTTTATCTGATTAATAGCGTAAACAAACTTATTTACTTTTGACGCTACGTTATCTACGTGAATTTTCCAATTTAAGTGTTCATCTATCACTATTCCTAGAAATTTGGTATTAGTAACTTCTTTTAGTTTTGGAATGTCAAATATTAAATTATATTTATTATTGTAAGATTTATTAAATTGTATGTATGTAGATTTGTCAAGATTTATATTTAAATTATTCATGTCCAACCAATTAATTAATTTGTATATTGTATTATTTATTTCTGTTTCATGTTCCTTAACCGTTTGTGTCTTTTTATAAATATTTCCCGAATTAACTTACACTAAACTTTGTTAAAATTACAAATAAAGTGATGATTCTTCATTTAATTGCGTGTAACATTTACAACTTTTAATTTGACCTGGTAAGCAAGAAAAATAATATTTTTCAAATTTTAGAAAACAAAATAATATAAAATTTTCTATGTGACGGTCGAATTTTTTTTTTTACCAACAAAATACACTCGATTAATGTATCTTCCCATTGAGAAAAAAATGATTATCCTTCATGCATGACTTCAGAGATATAACGTTTCTAAGTTTTTTTAATATTTCTATGGAAATAGGGTTGTCACAAAAAGTGTTTGTATTCTATAAGTAGTTGATTAGATACCATATACCTACCAAGTTAGTCCAATAGGGTACCTTTCTGTATTATTTAGGTATGTTCAAAATTCTATACACACTTTTACTTTCTTAAAACAACGCTTTCGTCGTCTACGTCAACGTCGTCAACGTCGCTTCAACGTCAGGATTCTACATATACATGTAATGCCAAACAATAAGTTAAGCTGGAGAAAAGCAATAAAGTCACGGGCACTCTTATCAAATCGCCAATTTTTACAATGTTTGTTTGTTTATAAACTTAATATGGGTTTAAGGTGCAGCTACTAACATATTATACACCATTTTAGAGGACTGATGCAAATTATATTACATATTTCGAATAAAAATTGGAATATGAGACAAAATATAATCAGTTTGAGGAAGTCGAGCCTTCCTCAAACTGAGTATTTGAGTCAGATGGGAAGAAATGTACGTTCTCTGTTGTCACTTTTAAGAGAGGAAGGACTTTCGGGGGTAAAGGTTTTTTTGGTTTGCCACGTTTATTATGGGATATTACAGATAAATATGGATCGGATGACTCAAGTCCACGATGAAATAAATCTGTGATCGTTGTTTTTCGATCCAACTTGCGTGTGTGATGCGCACGATCATAGCGCCAGAATTTGTTTCGGGATTCCCCGGCTTGCTCTAATAGCATACCTATTGGCAAAGTGCTGGACTCTATGATTTGTCGACCGTTCATTAGTATTTTATGTAGTGTTACAGACATATAGTACCATTTATATGTCTGCACATACTTTGTAGGAACAGATTGACAAAGTTCGTCAATTTTTTTTTGTATCAATCATCAATCCACTGGATAAAACTACCAAAATTGTATGTAGATCTTCCGCCAACCATGGTTCTAGGCCCAAGATTTCAGAGAACGTTGCGCGATGCTGATCGGAGAGGGCAGTCCGTGCCGTGTTTCCATCGTTCGTGGTACCTGAATTTGGACGAACAATATCTACTAGGAGGTCCATTTTGCTTCTTATTTCTGACTGAATACTCTTCTTTCGAATCTCTACGATTGTGGATTCAAAAGAGTTTTTTTTCACACGCCATTTCATCACTGCTGGATCATTTTTATACCCCAAATGGAGTAAAAATTCAAAAATTCGGATCTAAGCGTGCAGTGGGCTTAATCCGTGTTGCAATGCTTCGGTTTTCATGGGCATGTTTTTAATAACATCCAGATTATTAAAATCTACAGCTGATGCACCACAACATGCACAACGAAGATGGGACGTTGTCCCCGTAATAATATTAAAAACTTTACCATCGATAATAGTCAGATGTAATTTAGGTTCAGATATGATACTGTGCCCTGCGCGAGTTTCTGCGTAGAGAGGTGTTAATTTTTGTATTTCTTCTTCTACACGCATCTTTTCTTCTAAAATTAGTTTTTTGGTCTCTGCTCTGTATTGGATCTTTAAAGGGCGACAAAATCTGAATGATTGTGGACTTGGGTTTGACCACAATACTAAGCCGTCATTAGTTTTTAAAAACAAAGGTATGTATGTGGTGGCAAATAAACAATTTTCATCGTCATCATTGCCACTTATAAAATGTTGTTTATAAAATGACTGTCCTGTGCTGCCGTCAAATCGCTAAAATAGTGTATATTTCGTGTTTCGTAAAATTGATCGGATCCATATTCATGCATTGGTCGTTATTATTAGTTGCCACTCGCTGACCAGTATGAAGGTTGGCGCCCTCATACCCCTCTCGCATGAAGTCCTCAGGTGGAGGCCATGAAGGACATTTCTCAGCAGAGCGGGTCAGACTCTGCTGAGGTAAAGAATGGGACTTATTCGGCTCCATGAACACAAACAAATTCCGCTTAAAAAAACAAACTGCTAAATAACGGCTGCTCCCCTGCGTTACCGGGTAGGCTACCGTGCCGCCAAATAGATTTACACAAAAAAAACAACGAAAACCACATAAGCCCGAAGGCATTTAAGCATAGAGAAGTATGCAGGTCATTTAATACATATTATTGGGAGTTTTAGCCAGTAAAAACTGTTACCGCCTTCACCACGTGGAGGTACTCCCAGCTTATGTTAATATTATTTCGTTATATAATTTGCATGTCACGTAAACATACAAACGGGCCAGTTGCATCCATCATTCCTAACCCTTATTTTTTTTTATAGCCGCAACAAAAGTGAAACCAAAGACTTGACGGATAACGCCAAGAACCCTAACACAATATTTAAAAAAGTATTATCTCTGAAGTCCTATGTTTGTAGCACCTAGTTTTTTTGTGGTAGTAATAGTCACTACAACTAACAATCAGGCAATAAAATAAAATGCGACCATTAAAGGATGCCTAAGAAAAAAAATAAACATCAAATAATAGAAAATAAATATTCTCGCTCAAAGTAGACGAAATTATTAACTTTTTTTTTATTAATTGGTGCGTTAAATGTATCTCAATCATAATAAAAAAATAAAATATAAAAAACATTATTGAAAATGGAGTTATAGTACTTCTATGGTTTCTATGGACTTTTCTCTCGATTTTTTAAATTTATCTAAAACTATGCGAGATAAAATTTTGGGAATTTTAATATTAATTTAGTTTGGCTATTATCCATCCTAAAACATAAAAAAACAGGATGTCCGCTACCGAAGTAAAATAACATACTGTGCTTCGTTAGCTCGTGCAGCAGGGTTTAACAAAATTGTGATCAATAAGTTTTTTTAATCAAGTTAAGTCAAAGTACTTTATTCACTTAGGTTACAAAATGCAACGCTTATGAACGTCAGACAAAATTTGGAATACAATGATTCTACATTTAATGCCAAGTTCGCAAGATTAAAGCCATGAAAAAGAGCTTAGCAATAAAAACTCTTGGCCACTTTTTTTAAATGCCAATTTCTACAATATATTTGTATATAAATAGCTATTCCAGTAAGGTGCTGCAACCATTACACCATAACCGTAAGCAATAACCATAGTACGTTAAGTAGGTATAATCAAGTTTTAAATGAATTAGCCTCCTATGCGGTGCTTGGAACCATCAACTAACACAAAAGGCAATGAGGAGCTGAAGCTGGATGCGAGAAGCCGAAGATAGAACAAAGTGGCGTGCAATTGGAGAGGCCTATGTCCAGCAGTGGACTGCGATAGGCTGATGATGACATTATTTTGCATTTTTATATTTACGACAATAAATTTTACATCATTCAGTTTATACAACAAAAAAAGGGTGGAAAACAAGATACAATTTGACAATTCAAAATTTCTAAATTATACTAATCAAAATTCATAACTCGTGTGTGAGCATTCCGACCATGCGTTTTTGTCGTTTAAATAAGCATATATGCAACAATAAGCTTTCTAAATAAGGTGGTTCTTAATTTTAGATTTGAATGAAGTGAATGGTCAATTCAGAATATGAACAGTCCCATAAATGAACTATGAACCTTTTGCAGACGATGGTAAGGAACACACAATTTATGCTTATTTCTAGTGTTGATGGAGTATACATCACTATTTTTACTATACTGTTGGATGTTTTGTCGTACATTTAATATAATATATTGGCATATATACAGGGTGTAACAGAAAGGTGTGGTCATATTCAAGGGTCGTCACATACACATGATAAATGACCTGTGTACCTAATCTTATCAAAATATAAGAACCTTAAAATTTTACGTCATTTTTATTCAGTCCATAAATTATTATGCAAAATATCTATATAGTAGTAGTAGAGAGTTCAATTATGTTGAATGATCCTGCATAATGATCTCTTATGTATCACTGCGCGCCTAGTACCCGTCACGCGTCGAACATACGGACGTCCGGGCGTCCGTAAACCAAATAAACACAGGCAAACAAATTAATACCAACTAACTACTAACCTCTGAACGCTTTCCGTCGCCACCGGCTTTCACGACGACCACATCGAACGGACAAATGTTAATCACCATCTTGTTGGTATCTACTTTGTTATCACATCTCGTGGACGATCATTTGAATACACCTCACGGTACAAAATAACGCGCGTTCGGCTTTTACATCCCTACATTTTTGATATTAATGTTTTTACGGTTCGGGGAAGTACCTAACTACCTACCTACCGTTTTTGAAACTTCAATAAGTTGAGATTTAGGTATTTACATACTTTAAGTTACACAGTATCACAAATCACAACACACCAATTTAGCACTAACTTCTACGCGCACTTGTTTGTTCGAATTGATAATACCTACATAATGAAAATAGGCGCGAAACTCGGTGACGCTTCCCACCATTTCTGGTACCACTACAGAACTAAATCGGTACCTACCTATCGGTCAACAATAAATAATTGTTGCGATCGCCGAAAGTGATAAGTAGCTACGGGTCACGCATTACGCGCCACCGATGGATCCCTTAAGGTACGTTTGTCCAGGACCGCGCTGACTGTCTGTATCAACTAACTTGATACCTAACCTACATCGCGTAGATTACCATCGCGTCATACGCAATTGATACACAATTTCGTTATTATTCACTGTTACTAACTTAAAACAAAATTTCTTTGTCAATTTCACATCACTTTCACAAAGAAAGACAAACAAAAACAAAAAAAACGAAATAGATCGAACTGCGTCCGGCTCCGCGTCGATAGCACTGACGGACAGTGACGGAATAATTAAGCAACACCATGAATGAAGCAAAGAAATGAAAGTGCCTAAAAACTTAAAACTTCTAAAATTACAAGAAAATGTTTGTAAATCATCTTAGAAAAGTTTTATTTCAATTAATGGCAATTTCAAATTATTTTACAAATCATAATAACAACAAAAGAGTATTAAAAACAGAAATTACAATAACTTCCGAATATTTCTGCCGAGCTTCCGGTCAAATACCTAATTTTTTATTGCACTACGTTTTGTTTATGACGTCACGGCCTTGACATGTTGGTGTCTCTGTCTGGCTAGGTAATAAAACCAATAATCGGTCATTGAGGCACTGATATTTTGTTTTGAATAATTATTTTGTTTGGAATGCTAATATCCATGCATTTGAAGTTTTTGAAAAAATCTTTACGTGTTTAATGCAATAAGTTGTAAAACCGTTACTTACATGGCGTGGGACAAATAACGCGATTTCGCCATGAGTTTTCGAAGTTGAGCCGTGAGTTTACGATTTATTATGTGTTGCAAATCAAATGTTCACCTGAATGTCTGTGTGTTTGTTAGTTACTTTTCAACACAAAATAATGAATATCGATTGTAGCCGTTTATGATTGACTAGTTTGTTTAATTGTTTGTGGTATTATTTAAACTATGATAAAAGTATATTAATACCTCAATGATTTTAATCCTACAATGAAATCAATTGTTGGATTTTGTGAAATTATGTAATTCTTTTAACGATTTCATGTAAATAGATTTAAAAAATGTTCTCTGTCAATAAAACAAGACCAAAACGATGATTTATGTGAGTATAACATTTTAGAAATCGGTCACTCATCTATGCACCAACTGTGGCAATGTTGCTTAACTTACGCAAACATTATATCATAATAGAAGTAGGTTCAACTTTGAGGTACACCGACAAGTTACTATAAGAATAACAAATTCGTATAATGTAAACAGTGTGTCGTCGCCGAGTAGGGTCAGTAGGTACCTTCGTTCATTCGTGATGTAATACCTACCTACCATACTCTGGAAGAGGGGGATTTGGGAAGAAAGTTCGAAATTATGGTGTGAGCGGTTATGTTCAAGTTACAAATAATGTACGGTTTAATGCTGCCTGAATTCATTACCTTGTCAACAAAATTAATGAAAATATTTAAATGACGTCATATTTTATTACGTAGGTAATTTAAAGTGCCCTATTTAAAGCAAGAGATGGGCGTCAGGCGTCATACCTGTTGTTCCCAAGTACTCCACACAATGTCTGTTACCTTGGTACTCCGAACATTGGTTTTCGGGTTACCTTCGTATAGTGTTTCTCTGTGTGTGTCTGAGTCTGAGTGTATAGGTATACACACACACACACTCACACAAATGTAGTCAACCAGATAGATTATTGTGTGACAGAGATGAATGATTTTTATTAATGAAAACTGCATTTAATTTACTCCTCGTCCATAAACAATGATAAAGAACGAGAGGCAAGCTACGGAAGAGTGAAACAAGATACCAAAGGACGAATGAGAGTTAAAATGATAGAACGAGACTAGCTTGTCTCACTCGCACGTCATCACTTGTTTTATCTTTGTAGGAACAAAAGAGTGAAACAAAATAGACATGCGCAAATCAGTACTCTTTGAAGTAATGCTATATGGCATGACTTTTCGTACCGCGTAATATGGCATTATATCATTACTCAGTACTCTATACATGGTCTACCTGAAACAGTATTACTATTACATTATTTTATTATGCCTGCAGTGCCATAATAAGTTATTTTACTGAATGTTCAGGTGTAATATTATAATATAGCATTCTATTACATTTGTACGCGTGATGACATGCCATAAATAGATCGTTTTTAATCATCGCATCGCATCACCGCCCTGTACTGCGTTGACCTAGTGTAATTTATTGACAAAGTTCATTTCCCTTCATACTTAACCGTGATTATGGGATACTATTGATCTATAAAAACGGTTTTCCAGGCTTAGGACTGGCAATATTCATGAACCACAACCAGTGTTGTTCCTGACAAATTTAGGGTTGCCGTATTCTAATTTTCAAATAATTGCCGGATTTTTAGGGAAATCTAAGAAAAATAATAAATAATATCTTGAGACAACTCACACAATGCTATCTGATCCCAAACTAAGCAGAGCTGGTACTATGGAAACCAGACAACTGATAAACATACTTATATATTTCTAAATACATACATATTATAGATAAATTACACCCAGACACAGAATAAACCATCGTGCTCATCACACAAAGTTTTATCCTGGGTGGGGATCGAACCCACGACCTCTTGCGCGCCACAGAGGCAGTCAAAAAATGCCGTATTGTACAAAATATTTATTTAAAAGGTTAAAATTATAAAAAAATACAAGTGATGTTGTGTACTATGCGTGCACTTTTAAACTTACTTATTTTATTCTTCACCATATAGGTTTTGAATAGTTTCTAGTACTTCTGATTCAGTCGCATGTAGGTCATACTGTTTTTTATCTTTCATTTTACGAATCATTTCGTTTGGTACTTGAAATTGTGTACAATTACCATGATTACGGATTGCTTGTCTGGCTAGAAGAATTCCATTAATAGTTGGAGTTATTAATTTATTTCGAAGTCTCGTTTTCATATTATTTACTTCACTGAAGATACGCTCGCAGTCTGCGTTCGAGTGTGGCAAACATAATACAATTAAGGCAAAAGATGCTAATGTTATTAGTTCTGTTCCATCACGTATTTTAATCCAAAACTCATCGGTTTTCAGTGAGCTAATTTCATATAGTGGTAATTTATTTACGACTGGTAGCATTCTCCATTCATCATCAATTTTTTGAAGATCATCAGCATTATTGACGATTCGTGGCAACTTTTGCATAAGCGGTAAAATGGATGGACAAACGTTTCTTGTTTGATTATTAACTGCTTCTTCAGGTGATAAATATTTTAAAAGTTGAAGTAAATCGTCTGAGAAGTTGTACCTTTTTTTTATTTCTTTGCTGCCTGTGATGAGGAAATCTTTGCAGCGAGAGTAAAACTCTTTTAATTGTTCTTTTTTTGCTAATATTTCTGGTTTTTGTGTTTCTATCATAATTTTTACCCCCAAATACATTTGTGGGAGAAAATATCGCGTATCTTCTGGGATGATTGAGCTGATATCATTTTGTTGAACATGATCCCTTTGCATGTAGCACATTAATATTTCTTTGTACGTTACTCTTATGTGTTCATCCAGTTCAACCAATTTTGAGTCTGTGCTTTGAAAATACTCGTTGAGTTTAACAAATTTTGGTAATATCCATTGCAGAAATAAAAAGTAAAGCTTAATAAAATCGTCATGCAGCTCATGGTAAACTAATTCAGCAGTTTTGTCTTCGAGCCATTTTTGCGTAAAAAAAAAATTAAGGTTGTTCCACTGTTCAAGCAGCCTGTTCACCACCGATAGCAGGGAAAGCCACCGAGTTTGTGATGGATGTAAAATCTTGTGGATTTTAGTGGTAGTAAAAACTTGAAATTCCAAATATTGGGCTTGCCGTTTTGAACTCAGTTTATCTTGGCATATACATACCCGGCAGATTTTCTCGCAAACGGCTAGCTACTGAATTTTGTGATCCCATCATTACATTGCAGCCATCTGAAGCGAATCCTATTATATTTTCTAATGGGATCCCTCTATTAGTAAATGTCTTTATAATGAGATCATATATACGAGTAACTGCTGTATAAGCCTCGCAAATTGCTAATGCGCGTGGCGGCCATTTTGGTGACGTCGTGACATTGAACACTCAGTACCGTTAGCAACACCGGCCGGCACGTACGCGCATCTTGTGATTGTGAACACGCACTACATATTGTTGTTTTTTTCTCGTTATCTTGTTTTGTTTGTTATCGTTGTTAAGTTTTGTTGTTGTTGTTTGTTATTACCGTCATATATTTTGTGTTAAAATGAGTAGGAAAATAATTAATAGCCGTGCTCGCGAAATTATTATTAAAGTGGACAATTATTTTATAAAAGAGAAGGAGGACACTAAGCTGTTACTACAGAACCTAACTCAATCATTGAGAAATGCACCTGACACTAGTGAGGACTTACTTATTTCAAAGCAAGTTTTAAAAGACATTTTAAAACTTTTACAAAATACGACCAAGATAACAGAGCGTGTAATAAGCGCTACCGGGATAGCTAAAAATACAGTGGCAAAATTAAGGCGCGAAAGTGAAATAGCTGCGGCTAGTGGCAGTAAAATTAAAACACCAATTAAGAAAAAGAGGGGCAAGAAGGAATTTTTGGATGGATTCGCGTTATCAGCATTGAGAAATATTATCAATTCAATGTACACAGTCCGCAAAGAAATCCCTACAATGCGAAAAATTATGGCGGCTGCTAAAAAAGATTTGGATTATAAAGGAAGTGAGACGACATTACGTCAAATAATGAAAAACGAATTGGGGTATCGATTTAAAAAATGTTACCAAAAGAGGTCAGTATTGATCGAAAGACCCAACATCCAAGCTTGGAGGGCTAAATATTTACGTCGCATGAAAGAAAACGATTCGCTTGGTGTTGACAAAAAAACAGTTATTTATATTGACGAAACCTGGATACACGCACACTACACCGTTAAAAAGTGTTGGCAGTCTGCTACGGATGTTGGAGTGAGACAGAATCATAGTCCTGGACGCCGCTGGATAATTGTTCACGGTGGGAGTGAATCTGGCTTTGTTGATAACGCATTGCTAATGTTTAAAGCGGATTCAAAAACCGGCGATTATCACGATCAGATGAACTCGGAAAATTTTACAAAATGGTTACAAGAGAAACTGATTCCTAACATACCACCAAACAGTATTATTGTTATGGACAATGCTTCATACCATAGCAAAGAAACAGACAGACCTCCCAATATGAATGCCAAAAAACAGGTGATGGTTGAGTGGCTCCATGCACATAATATAGAGTTTCAAGAACACCTCACGAAACCTGAGTTATATTTACTAATAAAAAGCCACAAAACACCAAAAAATTATATAATTGATAAATTATTAACCGACCATGGCCACGAAGTAGTGCGACTGCCACCCTACAATTGTGACCTTAATCCTATCGAGTACGTATGGAATCTCGTTAAACAAAGAGTTTCTGACAAGAATGTCGAACAGTTGGAAAGTAAAATAGAATCATTAACTTTAGAGGCTTTGGCGTCAATTACTCCCGAAGATTGGAAAAAGGAAGTGAATCATGTCAAGAGGTTAGAAGAAGAATATTGGCGTAAGGATAGATTGGTTGACGAGTTATTTATCATTGACACAACAAACGATAGTGACTCAGAGGAGACAACAGACACGGAAACCAATTATTCTGAATCTGATTTAGATTCTATTATGAGTGGAGTTGAAGAATTAGATTGATTTTTTTAAAATGTACAAATAAATGGTGATTATGATTCAAACATTTGGTTTTATTTATCTATCATACTGCCTGTGTACCGTCAATAATATGTACCTACTCGTAGGTGATTTGTAAATATATAGTAGTTTCGCCTACTATACATTTTTTTCACAAATACAGTAGGCTTGGCAACCCTAAGAGTTACTTTCGTATAATAATAATAATATTACATTAAAGATACATATTTTAAATAAAAATATTTTATTCAGTAAGTACATACCTATAAAATATTTTTTACATCTTACCTATTATCAAATTAAATGAATTATTCGATTTTTTTGTTAACCATACTTTCTTTTTACGAATGACGTCATGTTGACGTTTATTTGACAAGGTTCCAGCGCATTAGCAAACTGCGGGGCTAATAGCTCCTTTTGCTGCCATCGTAAAATCACCTGCCTCAAATAAAGGTACAAGTTCCCATAGTGAGGACATGACTTTTTTGCTGCTCATCAAAATAACGGATAATAATGCACATGGTTTTTGTGGTCGAAATATCCGTTGATTCGTCGACCAATATGCTGAATTTATCAGTTTTTATAATGTTTTGTAAATAATCTTTTTGAAAATCACCAATAACATTTTTTACCGTAAATGTGCATTTCTTTCGTTTTATGGCAATCTCGGCAGCAATTCTGGAGTCAGGAAAACAAGATTTTAGCACCTCCGACAAATGATCCATGGCCATAAATGATATATTGTGCTCTGCGACAAATGCACTAAATTTTATTTCAGCTTCCATTATTTTTCTATTATGATCCGTTTGTCTATTTTGAAAATATGTGCTTACGTCTTTTGTAGAAGAACTCGCTGATGCTTTTCTTACGTGTTGGGTATTTGAGACAAGACGCTTTAAAGTGGAAATTTCGCAAGAAAGTTTGACGTCACCTATTGTACATTTTGCCTTGTAGGGGTCATCATTGACAGGAGTAATCCAATTTTTAAACGTTGCATCACTTTCCCATTGCTTTCTGTACTTTTGTTTCACATGTTTACTTTTTATTATTTTTTTTCGGAGTAAGTAGCCCGTCGTCATTGTCTCACTCAATATCACTCATTCTCAACTAAAACTTTAAGAAATCTTCATAAAATATAACTTTTACTGGTAGATCGTTACATACAGCAAAACAAAGAAGCAATGAGAAAATGAGAGAATCACAATAGGTACAGTACAATAACAATAATAATTCCGGGAATCCCACATATCCTAGAACCTGCCAAAATGAGGAAACTAAATATTTTAGACATTTACACCTCGGTAATAAGGTTGCATTTGGTTGAATTCTGTTGACGTTTCTTTTCGTGGCGCTTCAACTTTACCTATGGTTTACATGTTGGTGCGTTCCATTATACGTTTTTTTTTATTAAGTCAATTACCGTATATTTTAATACGGTAATCAAAGAGCTGCCGTATACCGAATTTATGATGCCTAAGATGCCTGAATGCCGTATATTACGGCAATTGCCGTATCAAGAACAACGCTGACCACAACAACTTTTTATTGTAGAAACGATCATGATTGTTGGCGTATTTAAAATAAAATCAACTATGTACAACGGTTTTTTTGTACATTGATTAGTTTTTTTATACATTTTTTGTTTTTTTTTATAGTTTTTTTTAATGTTTTTTTTGTCTTTGCTACTTTTTATCTTTCTATAGTTTTTTTTATGGTGTTTAAATATACATTGCTAATTGCAGCTTATAAACAATAATTGACACAATTTTTTAGTTGTTAGACGAGTCCGCCTTTCATTTAGTGTCAGACCAGCTTTTGAAAATATACGCTCGCATGGTACGGACGTAGCGGTGATATTCAGCCGTTTGAGCATGTATTTATATAGCCGCGGATATACAGCTTTTCGCTCGTTCCAGCAGAGTAATGGATTTTCCGTCCTTTTTATCATTGGTTCTGCCATGTATTTGTCAAACTCGACAATGCCTGCTGCAGTTGCATTCTGAGGAACGAGAGCAGCAACTTCAGTCTCATATTCTTCCCAAACATAGTTTGATTCGCCAGACCCAGACTGTGCAAATGGCGGCTGTTGAGTTGGTTCTTCTTGAACTGTCTCTATTTGCTTTGCGATTCTAGATTTGATAGCTGATGCTGCCCTATTAAAGCTCTCGACGTTATTAAATCCACTTTTTTTAAATCGCGGATCTAATATTGTCGCCTCGCTAAGTAGAACATTATTTTCTACTTCTCTGAACCTTGCATGCATTTGCGATTGCAGTGAACTATGTAGGCTTTTAATTTTTTCTATGTCGTTGCAAGCATCCGGTTTATTATTTTACAAAATACTATGTATTTAGACGCTGAAACATAATTTTCGCTACTGATTTTCACGGTAATTTCGTAGAAGATTTTTAAAAGCTCTGTCGCTTTTTCAATTAACAACCAATCATCTTGAGGTAGGGATAAGTCAGGTCGTATGATTGCAAGCGTGGCTATAAGAGCATCTTTTACTCTTAAAAATCTCAAGAGCATGTCGTAGGTGGAATTCCATCGCGTTGTGACGTCTTGTTTCAACTTTATTTGTGATATATTCATTTGCTCTTGAATCTCTTTTAATTTTTTCGTCCCTGGTATATTTCGGTGAAAATATTCAACAACAGCCTTAACCCTATTTACTGTGTCGGATATTTCTGTGATGCTTGCTTGCACAACTAAATTAAGAGTGTGTGCAAAACAAGAAATTGAACGCCAGCCACCACTCCGAACAGCACTTAATATATTTGCAGCATTGTCACTAACTATAGCATTCACGTTGTAGTGAAATGAAAGTTTAGGGTTTAAGATATGACTATATTTACATGAAGGACTTAAAGACTACTTAAAATTAAAGTCAATTTAGAAAACCGATCCTGGCGGAGATGCAGTGCTGGTAGGTAGAGGTACTGCGTCCAGGCGGAGATGCGGCGCTGGTAGGTAAAGATGCGGCGCTGGTAGGTAAAGATGCGGCGCTCGTAGGTAGAGGCGCGGCACCGATAGGTAGAGGCGCGGCGCCGGTATGTAGGGGCGCGCCGCCGGTAGGTAGAGGCGCGGCGCCGGTAGGTAGAGGCGCGGCGCCGGTAAGTAGAGGCACGGCGCCGGTAGGTAGTAGAGGCGCGACGTCGGCAGGTAGAGGTGCAACGCGTCGTAGAGGTGCGGCCCGGTATATAAGAGAGGCGGCCCGGTAGGTAGAGAGGCGGCCCGGTAGGTAGAGAGGCGGCCCGGTAGGTAGAGAGGCGACGCCGGTGGGTAGAGAGGCGACGCCGGTAGGTAGAGAGGCGGCGCCGGTAGGAATGGTCTCTTTCTCTTAATTTCCACTTGGAGAGTTTGCCTTCTCTTTTAGAGAGCTGTTTCTTCACTCCTTCTCTTTTAGAGAGCTGGTTCTTCACTCCTTCTCTTTTAGAGAGCTGGTTCTTCACTGCCCTTTCTTCGGATTTTTATCCATAAAGAAAACTCTCTAAAAGCAATTTAAAATTTTAAAGCATATCTTTTTTTAAATTTAGGATTTACGTACAGCCAGTTTCAGAATGTAGTTCATACTTTACGAATAACTCTATGCTTATCTTGTTGTCATAGAAACCATAGAAAATATTTGTCGACATGATAGATTTGATTTATGAAAAATAATGTTTACAATAAGTCTTACAGAGATATTTATAAAGAGATTATGTTAAAAATGGCGAAATATGATGGAATATATACAGAAATGCGAACGAAATAACACTACAAGGACATATGTATATATATACGAGGTAAGAATTATCACTACAACGTGATGCTGTATGTTCCATTCAAGAAACTTCTCTTCCAGAAAGTTTTTAAGGTTCACACTAGTATGTCTCTCCTCAAATTCGATACACCCAATCATAACTGTGCATAGCTTGTGGGTGTCGGCGTCAATAAAGTGCGCAGTGATTGCAATGAAACCGTCGTTCACAATTGAAGTCCAGGCGTCCGTCGTTATACAAATAGCTGCTGCTTTTACTATTATTTTTTTAACAGAGTCTAAAAGCTTATTATATACCTTGGAAAGAAGGCTTTCCGAGAGAGTTTTCCGAGTCGGCAGAGTATATCCAGGATTTAACATCTCTACAAACTTTCGGAACTCGACTTCGTCAACCATCCGTAGAGCATGATAACCCTTGGCTATCATTTTCACCAGCTGTTCGTCAAGCAGCTGTATTCGGTTCGTTGGTAGTGATTTTTTTACCACAACAAAATCGGCCATCGAAGGAGCTACCTGTCTACTTGCTCTATTTGGTAGGTTGTTCGTCTCCGTTTGTGTTACATTGGCACTGGTTGAGGGAACCGGCTGCTGTGCTTCGCTGGAGTCATCAACAGTTGCAAGCTGTCTGCTGCTGTTAATTTCTATAGTAGGATGCATAGATTTCATATGCCGGCTCAGGCTTCCTATTGAACTAGAATGAATCGCCAGTATCCGGGAGCAATAGCAACATTTGGCCTGTTTATTCGGAGTCACCTCTTCGAAATGATTCCACAGCTGGCTACTTTTTCTTTTAGACGCCATATCTATATAGCTACTTATCGAATAACTATCTACCTAATAAATACCTATACCTACTTACTACTACCTACCTAATAAATTTATTTACACACACTATATTGTTTATTTTTATTTACAGTCACGTATTTTCAGTCAGTTTATTTCACTTTCACAGTGTCAGTTTTATTATCATCATTTTTATTGCACTCAAGCAAGTAACAGTTCGAAACACAAACACTACAAACAATGTTTTAATTATAATTATAACATTGACCGCGCAAACAAATGAATATTAACACCTTAATGAGCTAATGAGCTTTAACGCGGGCTGAAGAAATCAAAAAAGCGCGCAAGTTATGATTTTACGACTTACAGGACGGTGTCAAATAAATGTAAGCTTTATGGGGAACACGTAGCGTTCATCCCATTATGACAAAACTAGCGTGAAAGAAAGAGATAGAATTCTCGCCAAACCGAACATCGCGAGTAGGTACTAAAAGCAACAGAACAGTACGGTCTCGCCGCCGCGCCGCTGCAACCGAGCGAGCGAGCGGGCGGGGTGACGTTATGTCTAATGTCATGATTGTCATGTGTCATGCAAAATTTTGCCGGGTAATAGGTACTGTTACAGTTACGCGGTTGTGCTATATTACGCGTTATACATTACTCACAGTACTTACACAAGTCTAAAACAAAATGAAAATGGGTGGTGATTTAAGGTCAAACCTGAAGTTCATTGCAGTTCATTGGAATGGAATTTTGGAAACATTGGAAACAGCTGAGTCTGTTAGTGTTTTTTTTTTAATTTTATCCCTCCTTCCACCCCCTGATATTTATTTTTCAGGGCCATTGTCTTTCTTTCTTTTTAAACTTTTTTTAACAAATTTTATTTTATATCTAAGTACAATTCTATAAGATAACTTAATTTAACATTTTTAAACTTAATACATTGTTATTCTTAATTCTAACGTTTTTTAACTATATTATTTTTTTACTTCTTGATCTTATTTATAACCTTGTTCGTTATCCTTATGCAGAATTCTAGAAAATTTGGTCTAGTAATTTTGGTCAGCCACGAGCAAATTTAGGCTATCATGACATATTTGTTTCTCGATCTTCTGCTCTGTGTTCTACCTGTCTACCGCGTAAATTGGGCAGCTGCACAGTATGTGCAGGATTGACTCATCAATCCCAGGCTCACAGCTGCACGTTGGGTCCTCCTTACACTTAAACCGGTTTAAGTATTCGGAAAACCCACCATGCCCCGTGAACACTTGAATCAGCGTCGGCGTCAATTTAATTTTCTTCAAAATTTTGTATGCCCTTCACCACATCTGGAAGGAACCGTTTGGTCGTAGAAGCAGTTTCTCCTTCTCTGTACCTCCGATTCCATTCATCAAGCGACTCCAAGCGAATTTGACGCTTGATGAACGAAATTGGCTTTCGTTCATAGTGAGGAGAACATTTCAGCTTCTCAGCAGCTTCCCTGGCCAATTGATCCGCCCTCTCGTTTCCGGCGTGGCCTACGCGGGCCTTTATCCAGAACAAGGACACTACCTTGTTCTGGGCAAAGGCCCCTCGCAAGTTCTGCCGGGCTTTAACCGCGAGTGGGTGGGGGACTCCCCAGTTGGTCACTGCTAGAAGAGAAGCGCGTGAGACGCTAAATACCCCGAAGCTGGTCTCGGTGCGTTTAGCGATCTCTTCCGTCGCCCTACATATGGCGAGCAGCTCGGCCTGGTCCACCGTGCAGTTGTCCGATAGTTTAAGCTTGATAGCTCGGCGTTCTGCTGCATCGACCCAAATGGATAGTGCAGCGCCCACCTTGCCATCAATCTTACTACCGTCAGTGTAAATTTAAACTGCTTGATTGTTGTGTGCTGCCACATCTTCCGGTTGTATCAGGTCGGTAATCTGCATGCTCATATGGTCAGCCGGGTTATCTGTTAGTGTTGGGTACCTATCGGTAAAGTCGTATTATCAGTATGTCGATGTTACGCACTCAGTATGAAAGAAAATTCTTTATCTCAGTCATACTAATAAAATCAGAATTGGTACCCCCGCAGATGTTATACTTATACCTTACACTGTTCATTGCTGAAATATGACCACACCTTTCTGTCTGTCACAAAAAGGTGGAGTGATAATTTATGAAAATAATTTTTTTAAATCTTTTTTTATTGGAATAGCAATACAAAGTTGCCTTTTAATAAGTAAATTCAGCATACAAAAGATTGTTTATGTACTTGTCTTGATGTTATGAGGTGCCCCAAAACAATTGAAAATTAGAAAAATACTACATTTAAAAAAAAATTGATCTAATTTTGAATGATAGTATTTTTCTAGATTTCCTGTCCCTCATAAAACAAACTACATTGTGATACGTTAAATAAAAGCCTGGTTAGTAGTACTAATGTTTTTAATCAAGAAAAAATAAAAAAATATATACGAGTATTATCAACAAATGAAAAAAAACAGAAATAAGTAGATTATTTGGTATTAAATTGTATTTTTGTTTCAAAATTAGGCATTTGCTGCCGTGATAATAGTCTTGCCCTTATGAAACCGTCTCGTTTTTTTTTCTTCACAAACTGCACTTGAAGCTTCGGTCACTAATTTGATACACCGCTCTACAACTTGGGTATGGCACGGAAAATCTTTAATATTCTGACATGTAGTCAAACCGTTTTTGACAATCTCTTTCAAGGCTTCATCAGATAAATTGGAAGTCAGAGGTGGCTCAGTTATATTACAGTCTTGCCACGTAATTAAGTCCGTATAATCTTTATACATAATGGCTTTCTGTTACTCTTTTTCTATAAAATTTGCCTTCCGTCTGAATACTAACCAAAGTCTTATCTTTTTGCCATCAAAATAAATTCCGCGTAAACTTTTATTGCGATCTGCATCGTGTAATGCTGATCTGACTTTCGTTCTTTCTCGGCGCAACTTTGAACGATCAATGTCAGCACTTGGATCCTTTGATGTAATAATACCAACATCTTTTAACACAGAAGAAGCTATAATAGCAGCTGCTCTGTCGAGACTTCAGTACGATCGCAGGCGAGAGCTAATGATGGTAAATTTAATCTCTTTTTCTTAGGTGGCAGAGCAGCTACTTGTTTTGGCGATTGATAAGGACTAGAAGCTACGCTATTATTGCTTGAACTGGTGCTTTCGGTTGTTAAGTCATCAGGCAAAGAACGAGAACAAGACGGTTGTTTAGGATCCATTATCTCTTTGTTACGCAGTAATTCTTTTTCTTGTCTTTTTAATTTTTTCATATTTTTTACAGTCGCAACCAAATCTACACCGCCTATCATCATTTTTCTTTGATCAAGTAAAAAATATACTTCTTCCTTGGGAACACGGCTGTCTTTTGAGCAATTACGCTCTGAGATTACTTTGCATTTGCAACTGCAAATATCAAATAACCGTTGGGACTCAGTAACAAATTCATTTATTTTCTCTTGATATTTCTTGTTCGTTTGACGGCCTTGATAACCTTATCAAGGCCGTCAAACGAACAAGAAATATCAATCAAATAGAAATATCAAAGAAATAGAAAAAATTACTACCTAGTAAGCTTCTATATTTGTCATGGTAAGATCGAATAACTTGTAGTACTCTCTTACAGCTGACAGTAGGAAGCGACGCTTTTCGCCAGACATCTAAAATTTCCGTAGCCAATCTTTGGGATATATCATGAACTGTCGGCTCTTTTGTTGTTTTGTCAAGCTTTAATTCATATTTAATAAATAAGTAATTTTTCATACCAGCATTATAAGTTAGTAATTGAGACACTGGTAACTTCTCCGGTAAACCAATCACAGGACAACATGTCTCTTTTCGTAATAAAAATAAATAATAGGTATAAATTATATCGAAAATAGTGTATCATCGACAATCTGTGAACACGAAATTAAAAATATTACTTACATGAGTCTTATTTTCTTGACAGCAGTGGTTAAAATCAATGTTTCTCACAAGTAGAATAACAATAATACACGCGCACTTACTGGCGTTCGAACAACGTTTGACAAGTGCAATAAAATCACCTCTCCCGCCTCAACCCCCCCCCCCCCTCCCCCACCTATCCACGCACTATTCAAGGTTAAACAGTTGCCGACGAAACGGAACACACAGAATATGATTTAGCGTTAATTTGACAATATTAGACGTTGGTGTTTTTTGACAAAATTTTGCGAATTTCTCTAAAGTTCATGATGTTGGGGGCACCTCTAAATTTATCATATGCCAAATAAAATTTTGTATGTATATTTGTGAACAATAACAGCAACTTTTTACAGGTATTCCAAAACGAATATGAAAAAAAAAATTTTCGTCCACCCTACTGTATATATATTGCGAGGTAATAGTTAAAATACCTATTTCCTTAATTTTTTCTTTAGTTAAACTCTAGCTGAAAGCTGACATATTGCACGGACTGCTCTTTTCTTCAGTATAAAAATTCTTTCAATATTAGCGGCTCTGCCCCAAAGTAGTATCCCATATGACAAAACGCTATCTATGCTAAAATAAGCAAGTCTGGCAGTGTCAACGTCTGTCAGTTCTCGTACCTTCTTAACAGCGTAAGCAGCCGAGCTGAAACTCAGCTCGGCTGCTTACGCTGTTGCACGCCTGCGAGACGAGATAAACGTGCACCCCATAGCGAATTATTATCTAGCAATTGTAGTGTTTGAAAGGTAGCAATAATGTCAGCCGGAGTAATATAACTAAAAGCGAAAATAACATTACACTGTGGTTTACATGTACGCGACAGATTTTCAGCTTTAATAGCTGAAGAACTTAACGACTTTGTGGTAGTTACAGGCATGCTGGCAAAGAAGTTGTTAAAAGCTTGTGCTACATAAATTATTATCTTCTATATAATATAATAATATAATAATAATAATAATATCTTGGGACAATTCACACAACGCTATCTGATCCTAAACTAAGCAGAGCTTGTACTATGGAAACCAGACAACTGATAAACATACTTAAATATTTACATATTATAGATAAATAACACCCAGACACAGAATAAACCATCGTGCTCATCACACAAAGTTTTATCCTGGGTGGGGATTGAGCCCACGACCTCTTGCGTAGCAGCCGGATACACTCCCACCGCACCACAGAGGCGGTCAAGGTATATATTTGCCTGTAACCTCGTGAACTACCTTTCATGTAGCTTTTACTTTGTTTGTTGACTGTCTAATTTTTTTCTTCACAAACAAAGAATTTGCCATGTTACATACTCTTTTAAATATCTTGCTTGTATATTGCAGCAATCCTGATATTTTTAATCCATTTTCCTTGGAAATCTGTTCTGACATATATTTATATAATAAATCTTTAACAAGATTGCTGCAACTGACATCTAGACACATTTTATTTACACGGCAAAATAGAGGCCGTTAACAGCTTCCTTCTCAATCCCAAACATCCGCTGCATGTACTCTGCAATATTGTCAGTCTTTCAATATTTTGCCTTTTTTCTTTGCTCTTTTTCAAATTATTTTTCGAGTAGTTTCGTTTTCCTTCTAGGACTCTGGACTGTTGCAAATTTGTAGGTAGTACACAATAAAGCACGAGTATTGTATGATATTATTTCACCTCTGCACCTGTTTTGGTATCCACCTTTCAAGTTAAAGTTTCGACATTATGTACTAGGCTAGGTGTATGGGAGGCACCGTTAGACATTATGTTGCAATTTTTTCCCCAAAGGCTACTTGACCTAAACTCATGGTCGTAAGCTTCTTCTGTCTTTTTGCAAAAAACTCCTTACAACGGCTGTGTCACCAAAGGCGTGTAAATGAGCCAGCAGTATGTCGTTGGAAAGGGGTTCTACATGTGCTCTTTTCTCTGACATTCAGAAGTAAATTTTTCAATAGCTCGCTTATTAACAATTCGCATTCCTACTATTTTCTGGTTTGTTGTTTTTCCTAAAACGGATAGGATATTTGGTGTCAGTCTTTCATAGTGATAGTTTATTGCATAAGTTTTTAATTATGTGATTCTTACACTCTTTTTTGCACTATTGTGTCGTAGTAAGGACGAGTTTCTATTAATTTGGCATAAGTAGCGGAATCATCACTGATCGTTCTTTCATATATCAGTCCGTGCATGTCTATAGAACTTGTAAATCGTTCGACAAGAATAGCCCATTCAATTCCGGTGGAAGGACCAGAATGTTTTTCATGAATTATTTCCACGCTACAAGGATCACAACTCAAAGGTCCATGAGTAAATATCTCCTGAAGCCTTGAATTAAATATTTATAGGTTGAAGATCCGGCGTCCTTTAGAAGTCCTCTGTAGTTTGTATCTGTAAATAAATAATATGTGTTAACTAGTTTGTACAATTAATATGAATAATCATTCAAATCATAGAATTCATTTGAGGAAGTTCTTGGACAGGGCTTTCAACACGCTCAAGAATGGTATTTTCCAACACAGCACGGTGTTTTAAAAGCCTAAAAAAAATCCTCTGGGGTTTTTGTAAATTTGACATAATGCCACGTTGATGTTGTTTCCAGCCCCAACCTGTTGCTGTCAATTCGTTACCCAACCAAGTTTAAAGCTGATAATATGCTTTGTAACAATGTTGTTCTGCTGCTCCTTCTGTGGGTGGGAGGATTGCCAAAATGAAGGATGATTTAATTTTTGCCAATTGATATTTTTGAAACCTTAATTGATTCAGTGTTTTTTTTTCTTTTTTACATTTATAAATAGATTTGATTAATTGTAATCCATTCTTTTTTATATTTTTTTTACTTGCATCTTTCTTATAAAAAACTTCGGCCAAATATGAAAAAAAATTCCCGTCTAATAATGAAAGAACGACACTTTTCTTTCCTTTTCCGGCATATCCAGATGTTGTATCACAACAATGCAGAAATGCAACAATATTTTTGAAGGATTCGTGTTTGAAACTATTAGACGTGAACATTTCTATTACATTTCCAGAGCCTGGTTTAAGAAAATAAATATGATTATTTGAATTTAATTGATTTAAAAAGACCAAAAGATCAATATGACACAACTATGACAGTTTTATTAGTATCTCTGCCAACTTCTATCGAGGTCTTAATTATGTCAGCATCAGCATCTTCTTCAATGTGTTTACAGGAAAACCCTTGTGACTGTAATCTTTTCATTAAAGTTTTTATTATTTTGTCCTTGTTTTTCTTGTTAGACAAAATGTTTTCTTGCAAAAATGATATTTTTGTATGGTTTTGATAATCGAACTCTGGAATATTGATATTCTACGATTACGTTCTCCTCTTTTAGTTGAAGTAGCTGCTGGTACTGTTGTGACAGTAACTGATTTTTTAATTTCGGATTTTCCCATCAAAGACAATATAGCTGCTTGCTGCGTAATGTTTTTCTACATAGCGCAAATATTTATTAATGATCTCCTCCACTGTTTTTTCATTTTTCTACAAATATTATTTAAAAATACTACAACTTTTTCAAAATATTGTAGATGTCTTATTAAATATTAACTTTATTAACTTATTTTTTTGTTAATTAAAGTAGTATATTATTTCAATTTGCAATTTTTTCGTTTATCAATGTAACATAAAATCTTACGTTTTTTAAGAAATTAAAGTGTACATTTTAATAAATAGCTCAGAATTGTACATAATGATTAAAAAAAATATTTCCTAATTTGAGATTTTTTTAATTTTTTGCATTTTCTGAGAACATTTGCTATAGTAATGTATATTTATTTTACACCATCAGAAAGTAGAGATTTTAACGAACAAAAAGCCCCCCGACTTTTTGGAAAAGCTGATATTTTGACGCGAGAATTTTCGATTGAATATTAGGGTGCTTTTTTGATATTAAGATATTAATTAATAATAATAAATAAGGCGAAAAAATAAATATTTGAAATCAAATAAATTACTGTATTTGGGACATAATAAGGTAAGTTTTCACCAAATTTTGTAGATTTTTTTTTTTGAAAAAAAATAAAATTAAAAAACCAAAATCTTGGTTATTTGAATTTTTCACCTAAATTTTGAGGTTATGTGAAAAAATTGTAAATACAAAAGTTGTAGATCTTTTTATTACCTACAACTTTGCCATTTAACTTTTTTCCATAGAACTTGTAGTTTTGCCGAAAATCGAGATAAACCATTTTTTACCCCGAAAAACTCACAAGAAGCAAATGGGAGGGGCCCACTTCCCGAACTCGGATCTACCGTAATTTATTTTTCCTTACATTTTTATCATATTCCCCTCCTTTTCTAATGGGTTTCATCCTACTGTATTTTTTTTTGGTTTCAAAAATTATCGACCATGGTCTAATGGTGACAGCTTCTCAGTCACCAAGAGAGATATAACACCAGTTAGCATAGCAAGTAGCACATTATTTTGCTCCCAATTTAAAATTAAATTTAAATAGTTTTACAACAGTATTTTACTTTATGTATACATTCAAACTTAACTAATAGCAGTCCAGACCTACCAGATAGAGTGTTATCTCCTACAACTCAACTTATTACTTTGACAACAACACTTGACATATACAACACAGTCATGGAAAGTATGCAGGAATCTTTTGCCAGCTTAAGGACAATGTTCCTTGAAGGAATCACTAACTTTGAGTCCAGATTGCAGAAGGCTACAAATGCATCAATGATCACCGACGGAGACACCATAACACCAGACTTCAATACATTTAAGACATTCGCATTGGAATCCTTAAATTTACTTCAACGTCAGATGGAGAAGCTAGCACAACAGATTGATAGCATTGAAATGCGTGGTCGTCACAAAATACTCCTTCTTCATGGTGTAGAAGAGCAGAAGACTGAGGACACGGCTACGGTTGTCATCAATACTGTCAAGCAACACCTTAGTATTGACAGTTTCTCAGTTTCTGATATCAAACGATGTCACAGGATGGGGAGACCTTCAAGTACACACAAACCAAGGCCTATACTCATCAAGTTCCAAAATGTTACTTTGCGGGACCAGATTTGGTTCACAAAGACAAAGCTGAAGGGCTCAGGAGTGACTTTGTCTGAGTTCCTGACTAAGCCCCGACATGAAGCATTTATGTCTGCGCGAGAAAAATACGGTGTCAACAAGTGCAGGACGCGGGATGGTTTTGTCTATGTCATTGGTGCCAATGGGTCACGTCATCGTATAGTTTCTCTTCAGGAACTCAATAACATTCCGAACTTGGAGGCTGTGAAGCAGACAGAAGCACCCAAAAACACCCAAAGGCCTCGTCGAGCTGCTGCCGCCAAAAAGTTATAAGCTTGTTGTTTTTCGCTTAAGAGCTAGTTCAGACACGGCGGATTCCGCGCGGATGCAAATCGCGCGGTTCTAAACGCAAGTGTTCAGACAGGGCTGCGGATGTATTTGCAGGACTTATTGGAGTGTAGAGTGACAGTCCCATCATGGAAGTCGAAGAAGCAATATGTGTGTACATGTTGCTCCGTATAAAAAAAGAAAGAAAAAACGACAGTATTGGGTGCATCCAATACTACGTGATCGGTTCACCCATGGTCAGTTTCAGGCTTTATATCCAAAATTAAGAAGTTACGAACCAAAATTCTTCAATTATTTAAGAATGTCTATAAATTCATTTGATGAATTATTAGAAATGATCAGTGAACAAATTGCATCTAATGATACCCATATGAGGTCAAACGTGTCCCCGGAAGAAAAACTCGTGATTACATTAAGGTAAGATATTTATTTTGAGGTCGTTTATACGAGGGTCAAACTGAAAGTTCTTAGAAAATAAAAAACTGATTACATTAGCCAGTTATTAGTTTTATTATATCTTTTCAAAATATTGTCCATTCACGTCAATACACCGCTGCATGCGATGGAACCACTGGGAAAAGTACTTTGCCCACTCGTTCTTAGGGGTCTCTTCAATGGCATCGCGATACGCAGACACCGCTTCTTCAGCATTCATAAACCGCTTTCCTTTAAGTTTTTCTTTAATTTTTGGAAATAAATAAAAATCACAAGGCGCGAGGTTGGGGCTATACGGCGGGTGACCCAGTAATTCAACGTTTGATGTCGCCAAATAGTCGATCGTTCGCTTGGCGGTGTGCGACGAGGCATTGTCGTGGTGAAGGAGGATCCTACTGCGAGGTCGTTTCTCTCGAACTTTTTCCAAGACAAGTGGCAAACAATTGGTAGTGTACCATTCTGCAGAAACTGTTTTTTGATCCTCTAACACAATTGTTGCGAAATGACCTATCCTTCCAAAGAACGAGGCCACCATTTTTTTTCCCGCACTTCGATCTCTTTTCACTTTAGTTGGCAACTCCTCGAAAGGAAACACCCACTGAGCAGATTGTCTTTTGGTTTCAGGATCATAACAGTAAATCCAGCTTTCGTCACCTGTTAGTATGTCGAACACAGCATTTGAGTCACCTCCGTTAAATCTTTCAATCATTTTACGGCACCAGTCCACACGATGGAGTTTTTGAGCCTCAGTCAAATTATGAGGTATCCACCGGGCGCAAAGCTTCCTGACCGCTAAATGTTCGTGGAGGATTTTGTGCACTTGACTCATACCGATGCCTAAGCTTGTCCGAATCTGCTGATAGGTAACTCTTTTGTCAGTCTCTATCATACGCCGCACAACACAGATGTTATCTTCAGTCGTCGCCGTAGAAGGCCGTCCCTCACGTAAATCATCAGTGAGATTAGTGCGACCACGTTTAAACTCATTAAACCAGTTGTAAACAGTCGCACGAGATGGGGCTTCATCGTGAAAGGCCAATCGTAGTCTATCATAACTTTCTTGTTGACTTAAATGACATCGAAAGTCATAAAAAATCATTGCACGAAAATTTTCTCGTGTTAAATTCATGTTGACGTGACACAGACAATTTTCAATTTGCCGCCAAATCGTAAAACAAATGACAAATGAATGAAATATGTACTCAGTAATATTGGCAAAGAGTTATATTTTTAAATTTTAGAATTATTTTTTTATTATATAGTTTATAAGTGGCCAGTTCTAAGAACTTTCAGTTTGACCCTCGTATTATACATCAGAATATATATTTTGTACTATGGAAGACTGTGAGTCGTCTGTGCTACTGCATGACAAAGGCGATGGCGACTCTTCTGGTACGATTGTCGAATATCCAGTAAAATACCCTTGTGGGTTTGAATATTGTTGGTTTTGCCAAAATACTGCATTAGGCGTGTTTTGCTGGCTCGTGATATGAATAGGCGATGGTAATTTCTGCCCTTTTTGTATTATCTGAAGCAATTCAATTTTAATAGCCAAACGCTTATTTTCTGGAACCTTTTTTAACTCTTTATACAATGACATACAAAAAAGCTTATCATCATCATCTGGCTTTGACACACTTTCTTGTATTTGTCTTTGTATTTTATCCCTTGATTCAATGCTATTTTCTAATATGTCAACCAATCTCTCTTCAGAAGTAATTTTAATTTTCTTTCTTTTATTGCGTACTGGTTGTATGTTACGTGCATTTGCAAAATTATCTTGGTTCTGGTCAATGTCTTGAATTCCTTCATTTTTGGCTTCATCTATGTTTGAGGACGTTTCTTTGTTTTCTACCGTCTTCTGTAGAAAAGATAGCCGATCAAAATACATGTATTTTGAACCTTTACATGCACCAGAACCAGAAGGAATTGATTTGCCTTTCTTGAATTCCTTATTATAAGCATCACGTATGTTCTTCCACTTTTTTTGTAATGTTACACCTGGAACAGAAATAATAATAATATAATAATAATATTCCCACACATTCACACGCAACGCCATCTAACCCCTAGCTAAGCGAACTAAATCGCTTGTGTTATGGGTGCTAGAATAACGGATAAACATACTTATATACTTTTTTTTTGTAAATACATACATATTATACATAGAAACACCCAGACAAAGTCAAACATTCATATTCATGCATGCAAATGTTTGATTTTAGCGGGAATCGAACCCGCGACCATCGGTTTGCCAGGCAGGTACTTAAACCGCCAGACCAACAGGGTCGTCAAAAATCACTATCTTTAACAAAATTGTAGACATAAACACAGAAACAGTCAGATAATTATAGACTCATTATGTTGTAACTAGCGGACCCGGCAGACTTTGTCCAAAATGATCAAGATCAAGACTTTATTGTTTCAGATATCTCGGTACTGGTAGTTCCTTTGGAGAACTGCATTACAACTTTCGTCTTGGCAAATCTACACTTACAGGAATTGTCCGTGAAGTATGTGAAGCTCTGTGGGCAAAAGTCGCAAAAAACGTCATGCCTGAACCCAGCGAAGATATATGGAAGAACATAGCTACAGACTTTGAAAAATATGCAAATTTCCCCAATTGCATAGGCGCCATAGATGGCAAGCATATAAGGATTACAAAACCCAATGAATCGGGATCGTTGTATTATAATTACAAAACTTTTTTTTCCATAGTCCTGTTAGCACTTTGTGATGCTAACTATTGTTTTACTTTCATAGATATTGGGTCATATGGTAAAAGTAGTGATTCTGCAATTTTTAAAAAATCGGTATTTTATAAAAGATTAATAGAAAAGTCATTACACATACCAAAACCTAAACCAATATCTGACACAGATTCTACACCATTGCCATACGTCATAGTTGGCGATGAAGCGTTTGGTTTATCCGAAACTGTAATGCGACCCTATGCAGGTAAAGGGCTATCATACGAAAAAAAAATATTTAATTATAGGTTATCAAGAGCTCGACGTTATATTGAATGCACTTTTGGAATTCTGGCAAACAAGTGGCGCATTTTTCATAGGCCTATAAACGTTAATTTAGACTTTGCCGAAAACATAATAAAAGCCTGTTGCGTGCTACACAATTTTGTTAGAACTAGAGATGGTACACAATATGAAGATACTTTATATAGTGCGCCAATGAGTAATCTTAATACAATACATGCAGGAAGGGGTACACCATCATCATTAAACATTAGAGAAAAATATGCTAATTACTTTGTAAATGAGGGTCGTGTGGAATGGCAAGACACAAAAATATAAACGTTACAGTTCGCGTCAAATAACTAAACTCAAGATGGCGTCGCGTCGGTTGCACATAGTCACTAGCTACTCCGTTACTATGGTAACGTGATATTTTTCCCGCGCCCGATCCGTACGTCAATCACTATAACAACGTTTTTATATGTATAGTTTAGTTATTTGGGGTGGACTATCCATTACAAAACATGTAAACTACCCTGACAAAATTAAATGTAAAATTAAATATCTACTAACCAAAAAGAGCCTTTTTTTTGAAAGAGTCCTCATTTTCACCAAAAATCTCCACCAGCTCCTGCCAAGCTCTGTTTTTAATAGTTTTATTCGAATATTCAGCGCATTGCATGTCCCACAAAGCAGGTCTTTTTTCTACCTCGTCCAGGAATAACTCGGTGTCGAAGCGATCCATATTGTCACCGTCCGATACGCGCGGCGTCCGCGGGGCAACTGAACGAGCTCAAGGGACGTCAAGTACATAGAACCGAGCGGCGACCGCGCGAATTCATTTTCTAGCGGTTGAGTGGCGGTAGCCGCGCGGATTATCAATCCGCGCGGACAGGTATGAACAAATTAATAGGCGATCATATAAATAAGATCCGCGCGGTCTAACCGCGCGTTTTGCATCCGCGCGGAATCCGCCGTGTCTGAACTAGCTCTAAAGCGTATCACAATTGCAGGATCCGGGTAATAAGTTTAAAATATATTACAATTCCACCTTCTTTCGAAGTATATCGTGTTCTACCTCCACATTTGCTAACTAAATTATCACAATCCATTTTTAATTATACTTTGAAAACTTTGGCTGTCAAAAAATAACATTCTTGTGTCACCATTTGACGTAAATTATTTGAAGTAATTTATGTCAGTTTTATTTGACACATGAATGTGTGTTGGAGTTTTGGATACGAGTCTTTTTGACACATTTAATTAGTTTGAATTTTTATACCGGACCCTGCTGATTGATTGTTAAATTACTATTAATTATCTGTTTACTTTTTTGTGTATATAAGTTTTCTCTTCATAAAACATTCAACTGGTGGGTGGATAGTACTGATTTTAGTTTTTCACGTTCTTATTCGTATTTATAAACATTTATTTAGAGATATTTATATATTGTTTATTTTTTATTTTTTTATATAATAATTTAATTTGTATTCTTAATCGTAATTATTTATTATGTTAGATATTGATAATGAAAGTGATAATGAGAGTTTTCACTCTGTCATCAGTAGCACCAATGATAGTTTTGTCAGTATCCCATCTCTTGGTGAAACACTCCAATCCACGTTCTCTGATGTCCCTAGGAACTTCAATGTAGTCCATATTAACGCCCAGAGTATTCCCGCCCATTTCTCTGATATGCTGGCCAGTTTTGACTGCAACAATATCCATGGAATTCTTATATCCGAGTCATGGTTAAAACCATGTCTTCCCTCCAGCTCTTATTCTATACCAGGCCACCATTTAATTAGAAATGATCGCGCTGCCGGTGCTGGTGGTGGTGTAGCAATGTACTTGCGCACACATATTCCTTTCCGCATCGTAAACATATCAGCACAGCCACCTCCACAAAATGCAGGCGAGCATCTTTTTGTAGAAGTAGAACTTCATCATAACAAAGTTTTACTCGGAGTTTTTTACTGCCCTTCATTGCGTATCGACTATTTCTCTTCTTTCGAACGCCTCCTAGAAAATCTATCTCCTTTTTACAGCCATAAAGTCATTATGGGTGATTTCAACACGTGTCTTTTAAAAAACGACTCTCGTTCCTCCTCTCTTTACAATACTATACAATCCTGTAATCTTTCTATTCTCCCCCTGAATGCTACTCATAATTTTCCCAATTCTACTCCTTCTCTTCTTGATCTCATCTTCGTTTCTTCACCTGATCTTGTCTCTAAGCACGGCCAATGCTCGGCTGATGCCTTCTCCTATCATGATTTAATTTTCCTTTCCTATAAACTTCGACCGCCTAAGGTCAAACCTAAAATTCTTAAACAGCGTAATTTTAGTGGAATGAATATCGATTTACTTCGAAAGGATGCCAGCAATATTGACTGGAATCCTTTATATAGATCCGTATGTGTCAATAATAAAATTGATATTTTTAATTCAAACTTGATTAAGTTGTATGATGTGCATGCTCCGATCCGCGAAATTAAAATTAAGCATTTACCGTCACCATGGCTTACTGACGAGATTAAAGTTATAATGAATAAGAAAATCGCAGCCAAATATAAGTATAAGTGTAGACCTACTTCTACTAACCGAGAAAGATATGTGGCTATAAGAAATCACTGCAATAAGGTGTGTAGAAATGCACAACGCCAACATATCCACACCTCGGTTGAGAACGGAGAGCCCGCTAAAATTTGGAAATTTCTTAGAACGTTGGGTGTTGGAAAATCCAGACAAGACCCCATCCGTGAACCAATCGACATAGACGCACTTAATATGCATTTCTGTTCTTCGTCCAATTTTGATAGGACCACTAATACATTGAATCATCTTTCATCACTTCCATCACCCAACTATCCTCCCTTTGTTCTGAATCAATTTACTGATTGTGTTAGAAAGAGCGTAGTGTCAATTACATCTAATGCAGTAGGTACTGACTGTATCAGCCGTAACATGATCTTGCCTATCCTTGACCAGATTCTTCCTATCGTAACAAATATCTTGAACTTTTCCATTACCAGCGGTTTCTTTCCACGAATATGGAAAGATGCCCAAATAATTCCTCTTCCTAAAAAATCAAATCCTTTATCGTTCTCAGAATACCGACCAATATCTATACTACCGTTCCTTTCCAAAGTAATTGAACGGCTCATCCATTCCCAACTTAGTGCATTTTTATCTCAAAATTGTCTCCTCAATCCCTTTCAGTCCGGTTTCCGTTCTGCCCACAGCACGGTTACAGCTCTTGTTAGTGTTACTGATGATATTAGACAAGGCATGGAAGAAGGAAATCTAACAGTCCTTTCCTTACTTGATTTCAGTAATGCCTTCAATTCTGTTGATTTCAATATTCTACTTAGTATACTACGCTCTATCAACATATCTCCAACGGTTATTTACTGGTTTCATAGTTATCTGTCTGGTCGCCGACAACGCGTACGCATTGAAGAGTCTTATTCTTCCTGGTGCGATGTAACGGTTGGTGTACCGCAGGGTGGCGTTCTTTCTCCTCTGCTCTTCGCAATTTTTATAAATGCTATTTATTAACCAATTAGTTTCATCCTACCACCTTTATGCAGATGATCTTCAAATCTACACACAAGCACCACTGCGACAGTTGCCACTAGCCTTTTCAATTATTAACACGGATTTGGAGCGTATATGTGAATGGAGCAACCACCATGGTCTGAAGGTTAATCCGTCGAAGACTCAGGTTATCGTAGTTGGTAGCCCGAAGATGATTTCGCGAATCGATTGGAACCAATTGCCACAAGTTACACTCAACGGTACCTCTATAACGATTAGCGACACTGTAAAGAACTTGGGCGTTCTCATTGACAAAACCTTATCTTGGGGTCCTCAACTGCAAGAGGTCAGCCGTAAGTTATTTGCATCGACAGGGTCTTTGCGAAGACTCCGCAACTTTCTCCCCATTACCACTAAAATTGCGCTGGCACAGTCTCTTCTTCTACCTATACTTGACTATGCTGATGCCAGCTATCTTGACCTCACCGAGGAGCAACTTGACAGACTTGAGCGTCTCCAAAATTTATGTATTAGATTTATATTTGGCTTGCGCAAATATGATCACGTTTCAGAATTCCGTAATGAGCTCAAGTGGCTCCCAATTCGTCTTCGTCGGAATACTCACATTCTTTCATTGCTGTACAGTATACTTTTTAATCCTTTCACTCCCTTGTATCTCAAATAACGTTTCAAGTTCCTGCATGACACGCATTCGAGGTCCCTGAGGTCATCGGAGGATTTGAGATTGGAAATTCCAGCGCATTCCACACGATTTTATGACAAATCATTTACAGTTGAGGCAGCAAGACTTTGGAATGCATTGCCTTTGCCTATTAGACGTGCTCAGTCGTTCGTATTGTTTTAAAGGATGTTAATAATAATAATAATAAAAATCATTTATTCACTTAGGAAGCAAAATACTACACTTGTGAAAAGTCGATTCTACATTTACTGGTAATGCCTGTTCGCAAACAATAGGTAAAGCCCGAGAAAAGAACAGGCAATAAAAACTCGTGGCCACTCTTTTCAAATTGCCAATGTTTACAATGTTTCTGTGTTTATAAACTGTATATGCGGGTAAGGTGCTGCCACCACTATATTAAACACCATATTAGAGGACTGATGCAAAAAAAGAGGTCATTAATATTAGAACGAGATCGGATACATCAGCCTCAATGGGCACAACATAGTAGGAGCATCCACTTATGATGTAAAAACTTTATGTGCTTAAATATTGGCCAATTTACTGCTACTTAATGAATAAGTATACATGTTTTTCAAAGGAAAGAAAAGAATGGCCGTAATTTATCACGCAGAATCTTTACTTACAAAAGTAAATTTTCTTAACTAGTACCTAAGTAACATTATCAAACTGTGACAACAATATTCACCTAGTAAAATGCAATAAACTATACAACCCAATACATTAATAGGGAGCAACGAACTACATCCATTTATCTTTATCAGTTAAATAATCATCGATTGAATAGTAAGCTCTTTGTATAAGATGTCTCTTGACTATATTCTTAAATTTATTTAAGACTCGATATGCTGACTGGGATTTTATTGAAAAATTTAACACCTAGTCCCATGAATGAGTTATGAGTTTTATGAAGCCTATGATATCGACCTACCAATTTGTGCTTATTTCTTGTATTCACAGAGTGAATATCACTATTTTTGTTATATAAATGTAAGTTTTGCTTTACAAACATAACGTTTGCATATATATATTGTGAAGCAATTGTCATAATGCCTATCTCTTTAAACTTTTCTCTAAGGGAAACTCGTGCTCCTAGTTGATATATCGCACGCACTGCACGTTTTTGAAGAATAAAAATAGTTTGTATATCAGCCGCCTTGCCCCAAAGCAATATGCCGTAGGACATGACGTTGTGAAAATAACCAAAATATACTAGTCGAGCTGTTTCTACGTTCGTAAGCTGTCTAACTTTGCTGACAGCATACGCTGCAGAACTGAGTTTTCCTGCGAGACATGATATTTGGGTGCCCCACTGTAACCTATTGTCTAATGTAATTCCCAAAAAAACTGTCGAGTCGACAAAGCTAATCACCTCATTATTTAAAATTATACTCGTATTAGTACTTTTCACATTTGGCAAACTAAACTTAATACATTTAGTTTTTTTTGGGATTTAGAAGTAGGTTGTTCGTTGTAAATCAATCTTGAACTAGTGCGAGTGTTCTATTTATTTTCTCAAAATTTTCTAGTTTACGATCGATTTTAAAAATTAGAGAAGTGTCATCAGCAAATAGAATGATGTCACAAAAGTTATTAACATAAAATGGTAAATCATTAATATATACCAAAAATAATAAGGGACCGAGTATTGATCCCTGAGGCACGCCCATACTAATTGGCGATCCAGACGACCTTACTCCCCCTATATCAACATATTGAATTCTTTCACTTAGGTAAGAGGCAAGTAGATCCAGCGCTGTACCTTTAATACCGTAATGCCTAAGTTTCAAGAGAAGTGTCCTATGCGCCACACAATCAAAAGCTTTAGAAAGATCACAGAACACTCCAATGGCATCCTGTGAATCTTCCCAGGCACTAAAAATATGTTTCAGTAGCTTAGTACCTGCATCAATTGTAGAGCGACCCTTTGTAAAACCATATTGATCGGGATGCAGTAGATTATTAAAATTAAAGTGTGATTCTAACTGCATAAGTATAGCCTTTTCAAAAATTTTACTAATAGCTGGCAAGATGGATATTGGTCTAAAATTACTAGGGTCATTCTTTGATCCGGATTTAAATAATGGTATTACTTTACTATGTTTCATCAGATCAGGAAACATTCCGGTATCAACACATTGATTAAAAATTATAGATAACTGTGGCGCTATGCCAGTAATTATACTGTAAATTAATTTTACTGAAATACCCCATAAATCAGCAGTTTTTTTTAAATTGAGTGACTTTAATATTTTAATTATTTCACTGGGGTGTATATATTTAAAAGCAAATGGTACATTGCATTGATCCACATTATCTCTCAAGAGTGATTCGGCTTTATCTGGGCAAGCGTTCAAGGAGCTGGTTGTGGTTAGTGGTATGTCAGCAAAGAAATCATTGAAGGTTTGTGCTAGGTCTAAATTATCAGTAACAGTCTTATTGTTAATTAATAATTCAAAGCTTTTATCCCGAGGCTTTGCCCGTCCGCTTTCCGAATTAATAATATTCCAAGTGGCTTTTATTTTATTATCAGATTTTTTAATATTTCTACTAATAAGTAAAGCTTTGGCACATGCACAAGCTTTTTTAAAAGTTTTTGAATAGTTTCTCACATACTGAATAAAGTTTTGATCAAAATTAAATTGTTTCATACCATATAACTCGTATAACTTAGCTCTACTTTTATAAATGCCGGTAGTTGCCCAATCACAAAAGCTAAGTTTAGAATTCTTATAAAAAGTTTTTGATTTAAATATATTATTGTATTCACTTTTGATTATATTAAACACTGAGGAGTAAAGATAGTTCGGATCAGAGTGGCTGAAATCTATACTGGTAATATTAGCAGAAACGTTAGAATTGAATTTTTCTAAGCGAGCCGTACTCATTGGCCTACATGTGATCTTATCTATTTTGGCCACTGTGTGTGAGGGAAAAGTGACTTTTTGCCCACAGTGATCTGATGTTAAATCACTCAATATTACCTCATTAAAATAACTACAGTTGCAGAATATATTATCTAAGCAAGTAGCAGAATGTGATGTAATTCTTGTTGGTTCATTATACTAAATTAAATGATTTAAATAGGTTAACTAATCTGGTAGACAAAGATGATTGTTCAAGTAAATTTACATTGATGTCGCCACACACTACTATATGCTTATTACCGTAACTTACCCTTTTAAGCACATCTTCCATTACAGATTCAAATAAGTTAAAATCACTAAGTGGTGGTCGATATGCACAAACTATAATATATCTCTCCAGTTCCACACATGATAATTCTATAGTACGCTCAATAGACAGATGTACTATATCCTTGCGTTCCTTACATTTAACATTGTTGCATACAAATATCATAGACCCACCATGTATAGCCCTTTCTCTTATAAATGCACTAACCATACAATAATAACTATTATTAAATATCAGTTCATTAGTTTTCAACCAATGTTCAGTTAAGCAACAAATATCAACACTGTGCATTTTAAGGAACAATTCGAGTTCCTCTATTTTGCTGGATAAGCCTTGAATATTGTTGAAGGCTCATTATCTGACTACTTAAAACTATAAATATCTATTTTGTTCTAATTTCTTGATAAGTTTAGATTATTATACTTAAATATATGTATATAGCTAAATGTAATAATATACCTATATTATTTATTCATGCTGTACACTACCGCTATTTATTTCTTGTAGATAATTTGTTTCTATCCATCCAAAGGTTGCCTGGAAGAGATCGCTATTAGCGATAAGGCCGCCCATTGTACCTACATATAAGTTATACAATGTATACCACCTTGTTCTTGTATATTTAGTGTACAATAAAGAGTATTATTATTATTATTATAATTCATTTAACAGAGTCTATGATATCCATTAATGAAAATTATATAGGTTGTACATTTATTATATGTGGTCTACCTTACTCACAGTCATTATCTGATATACACAACAAGCACATACAGAGCTTGAACTTGTTACTTTACAACGCAACATAAAAGTATGTTAAGTTTATACTATTTTTCGACACGAATAAATTTATTCGTAACTTTATTTTAAGAAAAAGTACTATATATTTGTCTCCTATATTTAAGCGACAGATTGCTAAATTATAAGCATTTAATATATACGCTGAGCTTGGTACAATAATAATTAGTGTATCACAGCAATCAGTTAGTTCTACCAATTCTTCTAGGATCCTAGTTTCAACTAGTTAATGAGACAACAGATAAGCAAACATATGGTCTAACCATAGTACATCAAAATATTCAGGGCTTATCTGGCAAGATTCAGGAAATAGAATTATTTTTAAAGACCCACCATGTTGATATTTTTTGTGTCACAGAACACTGGTTAAAAAATCATAAACTGATTTTTAATAATGAAAACATTTTAGTATGGTAAGCATGTTTTTAAGGAAGAAGGCTATTCATGGTGGCTCTATGATTTTTGTTTCTAATAGTGTGAATAGTAAAGATCGTAAAGATATTGTAGCTCGTTTTGTCGAGCGTACTGTAGAACTCTCTTGTGTAGAATTAAAGGAGCTTATTGTTGTTTGTGGCTACCGTCCACCACAGAGTGATTTTAATTTATTTACGAGACTATAATGGAAGATGTACTTAAAGTAAGCATGTAGTATGTGGCGATTTCAACGTTAATATACTTGAACAGTCACCTATGTGTATTAGATTATGTACTTTATTTAACTCAATTAATTTGAATAATTTGTTTAGCACACCAACAAGGATCACATCGCATTCTGCTTAGATAATATTTTTTGCAACTGTAACTATTATAATGATGTCATATTGAGTCATTTAACTTCCGATCACTGTGGACAGAAAGTCCCTTTTCCTATTCATACAGTGGCTAAAGTAAACAAGATCACATGTAGGCCATTGAGTACAGTTCGCCTAAACAAATTTAATACAAATATTCCTGTCCGTATTGCTAATATAGATTTTAGTCAGGATGATCCGAGCTACCTTTACGCGTCTTTGTTTAACATTTTCAAATATGAATTTAATAATATTTTCACAACTAAGACAAAAATCGAAATTAGCTTTGGTGATTAGGCAACAACTGGCATACAAAAAGTAGAGCTAAGTTGTATGAATTGTATGGTATGAAGCAATATAATTTTGACCCTAAGTTTATTCAATATGTTAAAAATTATTCCAAAATATTTAAAAAGACTTGTGCTGCTGCCAAGTTTTTACATTTAAGTTGAAATGTTAAACAAGCAGATAATACAATTAAAGCCACTGGGAACATAATTAATGCTGAAGCTGGGCGGGCCAAGCCACGTGATCATCATTTTGAATTATGTGTTGGTAATAAAATTGTAACTAACAATTTAGATCTAGCGCAAACATTTAATTATTTCTTTGCTGAAATACCTATAAATACCAAGCTAAACCAGCTCCTTAAATTCATGTCCGGCTAAAGCCCAATCACTTGTAAGAAGCAGTGTGAAAGAGTGTAGTGTACCATTTAGTTTCAATTTTATAAACCCCAATGATATAATAAAAATGTTTAAGTCAATTAATTGCAAAAAGACAGCAGACTTATGGGGTATTTCTGTTAAATTAATTAATTGCATTATAAATAAAATAGCACCCATTTAGCTACCATATTTAATCGATGTGTTGATACCGGCGTGTTTTCTGAAATAATGAAACACAATAAAGTAATCCCTTTGTACAAAGCCGGTTCAAAAAGCGATCCTAGTAATTTTAGACCTATTTCTATCTTACCAGCTATTAGTAAAATCTTTGAAAAGGCCATGCTAATGCAGTTAGAAACACATTTTAAATCTAATAATCTTCTGCATAGTGAACAATATGGATTCACAAAGGGTCGTTCGACAGTAGATGCAGGCTCTAAACTACTAAAACACAAACATAGTGCCTGGGAAAACTCGCAGGACGCCATTGGTGTTTTTTTTCAATCTCTCAAAAGCATTTGATTGTGTGGTGCATAGTACACTTCTGCTGAAACTTAGGCATTACGGCATTACGGGTACAGCGCTTAATCTTGTTGCTTCTTATCTTAGTGAGCGAATGCAGTATGTTGACATATACGGAGTAACGTCGTCCGGATCAACAGTTATATGATTCAACGGTTTTTTGGGAATTACTTTAGATAGTAAGTTACAGTGGGGCGCCCAAATATCATGTCTCGCAGGGAAACTCAGTTCAGCAGCTTATGCTGTCAGCAAAGTCAGACAGCTTACCGATGTGGAAACAGCAAGGCTAGTTTATTTCGGTTATTTCCACAGCGACATGTCGTTTGGCATACTGCTTTGAGGCAAGGCGGCTGATATTCAAACAATTTTTATTCTTCAAAAACGTGCAGTGCGTTCGATTTACAAACTAGGTGCGCGAGTTTCCCTTAGAGGAAAGTTTAAAGAGATACGTATTATGACAGTTGCATCTCAATATATATTTGCAAACATTATATTTGTTAAACAAAATATGCATTTATATCACAAAAATAGTGACGTTCACCCGGTGAACACAAGAAATAAGCACAAATTAGTAGGTCAATATCATAGGCTACATAAAACTCATAATTTATTTATGGGTCTTTCTGTGAAAGTATTTAACAAGATACCAGCTAGTATTATGAGTTTATCAGTGATTATGTTAAAAAATGTAGTCATAAATCATCTTTTACGTAGAGGTTATTATACAGTGAATGAATATTTAAATGATAAAGAAAAATGGATCTAGTTGCTTGCTCCTTGTTACTTTAAAATGCTTGGGTGAATTTTGTTGTCACTTTATTTTAATTGTCACATAGATAAAGAGCATGATTTGACTTTTATAAGTAAAGATTCTGCGTGACGAATACGGGCCATTCATTCTTCCTTTTGATATCAGAATTAATATTTTATATTTAATCATTCGTTACAAGTACTTTGACCAATATTTAAGCACATATAGTTTTTACCTTTGTTGTAAGTAGATGCTCCTACTATATTGTACCCGCTAAGACTGATTTTGCTTTATCTCATGTTTCAACTTTTTGATAAAACAATTTGCATCAGTCCTTTAACATGGTGTATAGTATATTAGTCGCAGCACCTTACCCCATATCAAGTTTATAAACATTCAAACATTGTAAAATTGGCAATTTGAAAAGAGTGGCCGCGAGTTTTTATTGCCAGGTTCTCTTCTCCGGCTTTATTATTGTTTGAGAACTTGGCATTACATGTACATCGACGTATCACAAGAGTTGTTTTTTAAATCAAAATTCTTTATTCACCCTAAGTGAATAAAGAATTTTGATTAAAAAAAAAAAAAAATTAAAATCAATTCTGAACAAGTAGTCGTTAAAGATTTTAAATTATATACCTAAATAGAGCTTATTTGAGATCATGTTTGCCAGTTTTTTTTTTTTTTTAATTTCCTTTAGTTAAAAAAAGTTTTTTTTTTTATTATTTTGGTTTATACTTTTTTTCTCCCTAAAAACTCAAAAGTGCGACGTGTGACTAGCACTGAAATGTTGTACTTAATAAGGGCTATTACTTATAAAAAAAAACAAGTTGCACTATTGCGGCTTTTGGGAGAAACACACGTTTTAATCCAAAGGTCAAATAATACAGCATAGGGTTGTCACTCTAAAACAAGTAAAAAAATATTTGTAATTTGTAATGTTCTGAAATATAGTTATTTACGTCTATACTTGCTAATATATCAAGTATATTTTAAAACAAAATCAGCAAGCAAATCTTGACTTAACATCATTTTTTTTTACAAAATAAAGTTTTTTTTTGTGAATTTGTTTGAGTGTGTGTGAATTGCGTGTGTGAGTGTATTTATGGATGTGGATTAGTTTCGACCAATAGCAGCAAAGTGTGATAAACTTTACTTATTGCTGGGTGTATCGTAGGTTTTTATCTTGGAGCCTTAATGTTAGTATGTACTCGCCAGACCTTGATCCAACTCATAAGCATTTTTTTTTCGTGATTTGGACTATTTTCTAGGTGATAAATAATTTTCTTCCCAGGAGGCATGGCAGTACAAAACGTTTTCACACAGTTTGTCGAATCTAGATCTGAGGATCTAGATTCGACAAACTGTGTGAAAGCGTTTTATCACAAAAGATAACAGTAGATAACAGTAATGTATAGATGATGAGGATAAATATTTTGATAAAATAAATAATGTTACATCTACAAAAAAAGTGCTTATGATGGCGGTTGATGAATGAAACCAACGATATGACAGGTTGACTATATTTTATTCATTGCATAATGTTTCATGTACAGGTTTAGACTTAGGTTAGGTTTCCTATGTGTTGTTCTTGGGATGGACTGCGGGGCTATCGCATCCCTTAACTTCCTAGCTCTGCTATTCCTGAGGGCTGCTGGGCTACCGCTCAGTTCAAGCAAAGGCAACAGGGGTGACTACGGTGCTATCGACCACTGTGCCGTCTGGCTAGCGAATGCCTAATATGACCTTGGGATGGACTGCGGGGCTATCGCATCCCTTTGTCAACCTAGCTCGTGCTATCCCTGAGGGCTGCGGGGCTACCGCTCAGTTCAAGCTTAAACTTTTAACATCTGTGCCGTCTGGCTAGCGAATGAATTCTTCCTCCGATAACCGCTGGTTTTAAAGGCTCCGATGCGTGCGTGTGCGTCGCCGTAGCATGTAGTGGTGAATCATCATTACTCTTGCTGCATTTACGTACGACGTTCATAGATGGCATTAGTAGTCTGTACCGTGACTTGTATTGATGATCTTATATCTGAGGAGTGTTGCAGTCTACTTGGTGTTATGCTCGCTGATCGATAGATGGCGTCTTGTTTCTCAGTATAAATCGGCAATTAAAATAAATATGATTCTATTTTGGTTAAAAAAATCGCACAAACAGAAAACCACCGGAATGAGCATGTCGGACTATGCTCAGTGTAGGGTTCCGCAGCCGTTATTACAAATAAATGCACTACATATCGCACGTTTGGGAACAAAGGGTCACTTCTGCATAAAACCTAACTTTACAGGATGAGCAAAATTCATTTTTTTTTTACGTATTTTTTAAATAACTCTGTTCTGTTTTACAGTATTGAGACAATTCTCAAAGTATTACACTGATTAGTTATTCATAGATGATTGATCACTATTTAAAAGATAATACATTATTAGCTTTGTGAGAAAAAAAACAGAAACTGAGGGAAAGGTACCAAAAGTGACATTATGTTACAAATCATAAACAGTTTTTCTGCAGAAATGACTTTTTTTAATATTATAAATTATTATAAAAAAACGTTTTAATAATATTTACGCGGGGTTTACGTTCATATTTATGAAGTTATATTTCATAGGAAAACAATATAAATTGAAACTATTAGAAAATTAGAAAAAAAAACATATTTGCGATAAAATTAAAGATTTTTCAATAAAATAGGCGTCAATATAGTTGTAGTATGTTTTATTTAAAATCCACAAAAGTAGTATCAAACTAAAAAATAAACGAAACATTTTAAAAAATAACAAAATCTTTTTAAGGTATACACTGCTAAAACCTTAGTTTATACTAAATAGTAATCAAAAATTATGCTTATAGGACGTCTTAGGATGTCTTAGTAGGACTTATGGCCTCACATTTCAATTATAACAGTCTTAAACGGAAATCACCCATTATCAGTCTTAATATACAACAACAAAGGCGGACGAAATCTTATAAAAATATTAATAAATTCTCAAATTGACATAACAATAATAGTAAATTAATCAGAAACAGTCTCACAAATATCTTTGATAAGTGCTTACCTACTATCTATGTTATAATCTATAACTTATCTATGCTATAACTTAATATTAAATTTCTTAGTATTTAAATCACAATTTCACAGCACATTCTAATGAGGACATTATTATCGAGTAGGAACTACAATTTTGGTAATAAGTAGGTATAAAGAAAATCGGTAGGTAGTAATCTTACGTATACAATTAGTCCTATTCATACTTTATTATAATAATAATATTATTATTAGGACTCGCGCTTTAGATTAATTATTAAAATATCAAAATATTGTATTGTAAATACATTCGTATACTTTCGGTATTATGTTCGTATCAATTAAAGATTGAATATCTGCCTTCTTTCGAGCAGCTAAAGGCATTTTACAAGCATAAGCCTGTTTTAATGCTACTTCTTGAGGTTGGTGGACTCTTGTGCTTCGTGTTACTGTATGATTACGTTCGACTTCAATCCATTCCCCTTCGTATGAAGTTTTAAAGTAATAAACGTTACCTTTAATAAATTTCAGCTGTCTTATTTCTAATATTTTAATGATGCGTCCATTTTTGGCTTTATTGATGTTTAAATTGTTATCCTCAGTAAGACATTTCAAATCATAAAAATCGGAGAAATTCATTTCTTTTACAAAGAATGGATTTCCTGTTTTTTTTGCCGATCTTATTAATTGGCAATACTGGTCTGGGACATAAATAGGTCCAGATTTTTTGGCCCGCTTGACAGCCTTTTCAATAACTGAATGGACGCTATCAGCTTCACTCTGCGTATGTCCTCGAATGAGGAATTTATGCTGAATAGTATTTATGGCTAGTGTATTTACTGCATAGTAATATAGGTTAATCATGAATCTGAAATAAAGAACAAAAATTTTACTTTCCACTAAATAAATAAAAATAATGTGTAGGAATCTAGTAAAATTAGGTGATAAAATGCTGAAAATTCGTTAAAATCATTGATTCCTTTGCACAACAGTCTTTAAACAGAAATGATTAAACTATATTTACTTATTTTTCTGTTGTCCACAACAATTATCTGAATAGAATATCATGTCACAATTAGGATGTTTCCGGGCTAGTTCCTGAAGATAAAGATAAACACATGAACCTATTTCATTTACTCCACGGTTTCGTAAACCTTCATGCCAAAAGAAACAGGAAGTCTTTTTTTCTTTGAAATCTGTCACCTAAAACACAATGAAATATTTGTTAATCTTTCGGTTTTACTAATTGAATAATTTTAGCATAATAATTGCAATAATAATAATAATACTTACTGTAAAATGATAGCAATTCAATTTAGATTTATAGAAGAAAGCACTTGAGTTTCCTATTGGTACTGGTAATACAGCTTGTAAATCATATATTGCAACAATCAAATGCTCGTGTCCTTCTTCTTTTAATAGTCTCATATCGGCCTGTTTTTCTTCTCGGCTTAGAGTTTTTTCTTTCAAATGAAGTCTGTACTCATCTTCTTTTAATGATTGTTCAGCTTTGGATAAGTTATTATAGGAAACGCACTGGTCGCATTGATCTTTTTTAGGGGTAAAGAAAGATATATTGAATTCTTGTTTAAATACTCTATAATAGAAATCATAGGTTGCACAAGGTTTGTTATTTTCTTTCCGATATTCGCAATATAACCGATGTAAATCAGCTACGGTGTACTGTCCATCTATGTATTGGCAAGTTGTTTGAGCCCTTAAATAATGGCTTTCTATTCTTGGTATGGAATTTATGTGTGCTCGTACAGATTCATGCATTTCAGTATCTATTCTCTTTTTGGTAAGTGTGCCTCTTTTATCTGGTGGTAAAGTTCCAGTTGTAGTTCTTATGTTAATGATATGGCGTAAAAATCTTGTAGTAATGGCCAAAGTATTTAAAAAAAATGTTTTACATACACGGATCTTGTCACCATTTAAAGGTAAATAAAAACAGCTATTTGGTTTTCTAGCAAATTTAGGTTCGCTTTTAAGTCGACGGTATTCAGGCGCGAGAGTGGAAATACACGAAGCAACATAATCTCGCTGTCTCGTTAGACTGCCTAGTTCCCAATATCCTGTGAAAAGTTCTTGGCGCTCAGCGATAGAAATTCTCTTCGAACAACTTATCAAACATTTTTCAGAACAGGGTGGTCCTATCTTTTTCGCTGGAATAATTTTTCCTGAGGAATTAGTATGTTCTTGGCCAGTATTCTTAAGAGCTTTACGTATGTTTTGCTTCCAGGCAGCAGGATTACGGCATTTCTTTTTAGATTTTGTCGTTACAGGCATATTTTGAAATTCACATTCTAGCTGTGGTCTCACCTCCATAATATTTACTTCATCGTTAGAGTCTTGAGTGGCGATGCGGTGCGCGCTCGATGATGGCTGGTCATCAAGTAACTGTGTATTTATTTGATTTGATGTGCTAGGTAAATTCGTTGATTTAGTTGACTCTGAATCTGAGCTTGAAGATGTGCTTGAACTTGAAGATGTTGTACTAGAACTTGATGATGAACAAGAGGTAGAAGAGTTTAATGATGTAACTAGTTTTCTTTTCTTACGTTTATCGGGTACGAAATCTTTGTCTCTATCGCTATTTGTTCCTGAAAAATCAGTTTCATCTTTTTCGGAGTCTTCTCTGTTATCTGTAAAAATAAAGATAATATATTTATTTAGTAACAGCTTTAAGAAAAATAATTGTAATAATAGCTATTAATATAAAAACCAGAAGCATACTTGATCCCAACTGATATAATAATATTTCCTCTGTAATATTTGCATCGTTTACATTATCAACTGCTGTCTCCTTAACCGTACCTATTACTTCTTCAACAATATCCATATTAATTGTTTCAATTTGTTCTATAGTCTCTTCAATATAATCTATTTCTGGATTATCTTTAAACCATTGTAATACTTTGAGATCTAAAATTTAAAATTCATAGTATAAATATTAATATTAAATATTAACTAAATATTCGTATTTTATAGGACAAAGTTATTTATTGTTATGTTTATGTACTGTACATACTTACCATTATTGTTGTGTTGGCCAATATCTTGGTTTGGTACCACCTCGCAAACTTTATCACTTACTTCAAAGTGTTCTTCCTCTTGGTTTTTACTAGGTAAGGCATTCATTCCTTGACGCGCAAGATTACATAGCAGCATTCCTCGTTTAGACGTCATTGTAAAGCTTAAAAATATACCCATGATATTAATATATTATGCTATAATATTTCAACCGTATAGCTTTCAAGGTTTGCAAGATACAGCCTGGTGACAGACAACCGAGGCTTAGTCATAGGGTTCCGTTTTTACCCTTTGGGTACGGAACCCTAAAAACACAATGAATTGTTAATAATTGAAATTAAACTACGTCTTGTTCTCATAAAAATAACCATTGATTTTATATAGATTTTAATAATAAAAAGGCACTTTTGGTTATAAACCCGAATTACGAAAAAAAAACAAAACAAAAAAAAATTATAAAACGATATTATTATACAAAAATGCCTATTTGTTATACTCAACACAGCCACAACTATTTAAACAAAAAAACACTTCTATGCAAAAATAACATTTTGTCATATTAAAAACATTAATCACTACAAAAATAATGTCATTTGTAAACAGAAGTAACGTTTTGGTTCCATGTATCAGAATAGTCTTAAGCTCTATTGTCATTTATAAACAGAAGTGCCGTTATGTTTACAGCAAAAAAAAAGGAAGATTTGTAATAAAATGTTATTTTTATTTAGAAGTAACATGAACATTACAAGAAATAAGTGAAATAAATAGTCATTACTTACCGTAGTGCCACTTCGTCACAAACTCGCGAGGTCACTCCGCGGCTGTCATGACGCTACTGACCAAAAAAGACGTTACATTTTAAACGCACTGACCATTCGCGGCAAATAAAATAACGTCCCCCCCGCCCTCATACCGATGATATTCAAGCGATTATCACCATTTTTAGTGTGTATATAGAGTCGATTATCGCGGTTTTTTCTGCATATTTAAATCGTTTTTACAAAAAATTGCAGAAGTGACACTTTGTTCCCAAACGTGCGATATGAAAAAATCCGATTATAATAATTGCACCAGCAGAAGACGGACGATATATCCGATCATGTCGAAAATAATCTAAAATCTATTAAGCGCTACCTGTATGGTTTTTTTTATATTTTTTGATCACACAGTTTAAAAAATTAGGGTGGCGGAAGACAATTTATGCAACTTTCGGAGCGATTAATTCCAAAAATATTTACTGAATAAAAAACCTTAAAATGATTTTAAAAGTCCTGTCGAATGATGTGGCACACGTTGATGTTGCTGAAAAAAAAAATGTTATTACATATTTAACTATCAAACTAAGTAGCAGCTTCTACAAGCCACAGCCACACACCAATATTAATTGTGTAGTCTTTGAGCAACATGCCACAGACATAGACAGACATGACGAAACTATAAGGTTTCCGTTTTTGCCATTTCGGCTACGGAACCCTAAAAAGAAACACTACTCGTATAAGTCGCACTCATTACTTAGTTTGGTATTTAACGTTTGGTTTTTGAAATCATCAACATCATCATTCGAAGACTTTTCGGCGTTTTCCTCTGCCAACTTTAAGTTCTATAAATCAATCGGTTCTAAAACATCACGAACAACAGATGGCAAAGGAAGCCGCTTCGAGAATCTTCGACGTTCATTGAGATGATCCATTGAAATTAGTGGATCGGACGATTTTAGCGCACGATGAAAGAGATCGATCATTGCACTAGTTCTATTCATTTTACGACAGTGGTGTTCTCTATCTGAGCGCCAGAATTTGTTCCGTGACTCAGCTGCTTGGTCTGAGAGCTTCCCAACAGGAAGTGAACAGGATTCGATAATCTCTTCACCGTGTACTAGAATTTTATGGACAGTCACCGTCATTGGGTGCCAATTATATGATTGGACGTACCGTTCTACGAGGGCCCGGCAAATTATTCCAATTTTTTTGGCATCGATAGAATACTCGTTAGATATAGTGACCAGAATAATATGAAATCTGCTAACAATCCAATCCTCTTCCTAATTTCTGCCTGGATACGTTTTTTTCGTTCTTCAACTATATGGCTTTCGTTGCTGTTCTTATTAATTCGCCAGTTTTGTACTAATGAATCATTTTTATAAGAAAAGTGCAACAACAACTCAAAAATATGTATCCACGAATGAAGAGGGTTAATACCATGTCGCATATTTTCTTTTAAAGTTTGTTTTGTATAAAATATATCTAAATTAGTAAATTGGCTAGCTGTAAGTTTACAAAAAGGGCATCTCAACTGCGAAGAAGTTCCAGTAATAATGTTTAGGACTTTTCCATCTATTACGCTCAATGTTAAATAACAATTAAACGTTAAGTTGTGACCTTCAGAAGCTTGTATAGTTATTGGTAACAAATTTTTAATTTGTTGTTCAACCCAGTTTTTTTCACAGAGAATAACGTCAGTAGTTTCTTTTTTGTACTGGATATGCAGCGGTCGACATAACCGATATGATCGGGGTGTAGGATTCAGCCAGGCAATAAATTCGTTGTCCACTGTGATGCGTATGGGAATAAAAGTAGTCGCGAAAAGACTATTTTCGTTTATAAGCGTGGAAGCTCTGCTTATAAAATGTTTCTCCTGTGCTACCATCAAATCCCCAGGACCCCTCGAATTGACACTTAACTTTGTCACCTTTTCTACTGCAATATTTAATAACAGCAGCTTCACGGACAATTTTTTGAAGTGTGTGTGTCAGTAAACATTGCAATGAGACTGATGCTTCCACTTCAGAAACTTTTACTTCCTCTGTTGGATAACATGCCTTTCTTGCAATAAACACTTATGGTATGGAGGATAAGCAGGGTATCCTCGGTTGTTTAAATTCATACGCATTACTCTACACTCAACTTTCTGTCAATAATAAAACCTAAGGCTTCGTCTGGTGCGGAAGGTGTTGTCACTGCAGATTTTTTTTCCTTACAGTTGAAGCTTGTATTGGTGACGTTAACAAGTATTTATAATTTCTTCTAAATCTTTAGAAGCTTTGGGTGTTATCTTAGCTCCCTTATCAGAGAAAAACATGGAAGTAAAAACTTTTATAACTTTTTTTGAGGTTCACACTCTAGGGACTCCATAATGCGTTTCCTAGCTTTAAGATCTTGTTTGTAGCTTACATCAGAATGACAAGTAGTCTTGTGCCTAATCGGACATCTGCAAGTTCGCACCCTACTAGTACAATTCGTACAACGTACTAGTACAATTCGTACAACGTACTAGTACACTATAGTAGTACATGTAGTACTATTAGTACAACAGGTACTATTATAGTGTTATGAACAGAATGAATGACGTTTGACGATATATGACGATCTATGACTGTTATGCATAGAAGTTTTACAATCAATTACAACCTATTTGATATTCCTTCGTACTTTAAAACAGGCTTAGGACTGTCATTCTAGACTTAATTTTGGTCAAATTAGCATATATGCACTATATAAATTAATGACTAGAATGGCGTACTTAAAAATCAAATATGTATGTACAATAATTGAATATTTTTTACTTGCTTTTATTTATGTTTTTTTTTTATTTCTGTTTGTATATGTTTTTATTTTTAAATTTTTAATGTTTTTTTTTTTACATTTTTATAATTTTTTTAGTTTTTTAATTGTTTTTTACATATTACTGTGCAAAAAAAGCACCCGTGACACTTTTGATGGCTTTAGTAATTTACGCCTATTTGTTATCACTTGGCCTGTTCCAGAAAATATGCGTTCGCATGAAACTGATGTTGCCTGGATACACAACCTTTTTATAACTAATTGATATATATGAGGATATATGTATATGTTTGCGAGTATGCCACCACTTTAAGGGATCCTCCTTTCGGTGTAAGTATTCCTCACTTAGGTACTTGTCCAATTCACGTATCCCAGCAGCAACAGAGTTTTCTGGGCGAACCACTTGACTCATGTCAGTATCGAAGTCACCCCACATACTGTCTGGATTTATGGGTGCGGAATTTATGTTTATAGGTACCTGATTTTCACCTATGGCGGTAGAATTTAATACTATACGGCTGATTCTTCGTCTTATGTCCGCAATTGCGTTTTCGTAGCTCGTATGTGTACGAAACCCTTTTTGCTTAAACCTAGGGTCCAGGATTGTGGAATCAGCATATAAAATGTTCGACTCTAAGTCAAAGAGCCGCGCTTCTATTTGAGTTTTTAATTTCTTTAATAACTCGGGTATCAAGGGGTGCTTATACGCTTTTGCGAGGTATTTCACAATATGCTTCGACATTATTTGCGTAAATACTAAAACTTTTGACAGAGTGACATGATTTTCGCTGCTTACTTCTACTGTCATTTCAAAAAATGGTTTTAAAATTTCCACCGCGGTTTCAATGATCTCCCAATCTGTGCTTTGAAGGTTGAGCTAATTTCTAGTGAGAGCCAAAGTACTTATAACCGCATCTATTAATTTTAAAACCCTTTCAAGCATTTCATAGCACGAATTCCAACGTGTGGGGCACTCTTGTTTTATTTTAAAATCGGTAAACCCATTTGTTTAAGTACCGATTCTAATTTTGTTTGCGCTGTACAACTTCTTTTGAAGTATTCTACTATGCATTTCACTTTACTAACTACACTCGCGTGCAAGTAAAACGACTCAAGCCTCAAGTGCGCATAAAGTGATATAACTTAAAAATGCCTTATTATACCTCTATATAATGTTTTACATAATTAAAGCCTAGTAATTGAGCTTCAAAATGGTGTAAGTTGCATGAAAATCGATTCAGTAGTTTAGTAAAAAAGGTTAAGGCCAATGATAATGTAAAAAATGTTGAAAATTCATACAATTTCACAGTATGGGGTTATTGTGTTTAAATGAAACAAAATGTGCGTAAGATAAAAAATTTATTCGTGTCAATATTTGGTATTCCCTCCTCTAGCTCTGATCACTGCTCTCAAGCGATTCTTCATCGACCTTATCAACTTTTTAATGGATGATTGTGGTATTCGACCCCACTCTTCTACCAACGCAGTCTTGAGCTCATTGATGTTTGTCGGAGCTGGATTCCTCGCTCTAACTTTCCTTTTGAGCTCGTCCCATATGTGCTCAATGGGATTTAAATCGGGGCTGAGCGCTGGCCAATGCATAGTGTGAATTCCTACTTCGTTCAGGAAATCACGTGTGGCCCGAGCAGTGTGACATCGGGCATTGTCATGCATAAAGATGAAATTTTCCCCAATAAAGCCTTGATAAGGGACAACTTGATTCAGTAGAACATTTTCAATGTAACGATCACTGGTCAGACCTCCTCCCCGGCCTCCCCCAGGAACGAAAACAAGGTCCGTTTTGCCTTCTAAGGAAATTCCAGCCCACATCATGCAAGATCCGCCACCATATGCAACGGTTTCCACAAAGCAGCACTGTGAAAACCGTTCACCGTGACGACGGTATAGCCTACCTCTCCTGTCGCTGCCATGGAGACACATCCTCGTCTCATCTGTGAACAGGACTGACTGCCATTGCTTTATGCTCCAATCCAAATGCTCTCGAGCAAAGTGAAGGCGTGCTTGACGATGAGCTGTGGTCAACTTCGGGCCTGTAGCGGGTCTTTTCGGAGTAAGGTTAGCTTCTTTCAACCTTCTTTTAACTGTCCACTGACTGACAGTCACCCCGCGAACTTGACGTAGCTCCTGCTGCACATCTACGCCGGTAAGGTGTCGATTTCGGAGAGAGGTCGAGACCAAAAACCGGTCGTCACGCTCCGAGGTGCACCGGCGGCGTCGGCTAGTATTAGGCCTCCGAGTGAAGGCACCAGTCTCTTGAAACCTTCTGTATACTCTCGAGACAGCGGACTGACTCATATTCAAACGACGAGCGACTTCTCGCTGGTTCAACCCTTCTTGCAACAGGGCAACGACTTGAGCGGCTTCTTCAGGTGTTGTATCCATAATTTTCTTCAAATGACGGCTTTAATTTGCAGAGATGTGTTCAGGTCAACGTCTAATGAGCGACTGATAAGAAAAAACGATTACAGAAATAGAAATAGAAATAGCATTTATTTGTTCAAATATGGGTACATTACATTGGTGTTTTTTATAAATATACACACATCAAAAGTGTCTGGGGATCAACATATATTTTTGCAATAACTTTTCTCCTGATTGATTTTTTTTTTTTATTTCTTTAAGGATTCATCAAATAAAGTGTTTTCGTTTGTCACAGTAACGATAAACCAAGTCACCTTTGCATTAATAAAGAAATTTGCCATTTTCCTAATAAAGGGATTTTTGACATTTGAACCACTAACATTAAAGTTCGAAAAAAAGACTGAAATAACAGTTTTCTTTAAAATTTTATTGGGTAACTTAAACAATTAATAATCCGTGTTTCTACCGCGAACACTAACAACACAAGAACATCGGTTTGGCATACTCAAAATGAGTTCATCCAAATCACGCTGTGGAATGGCCGCCCATGTTCGTTGCAACAACAAAAAAAGGTCTTCTTGCGACTGGATACCCTCCATATTCGGCAGAGCTCTTCTCTGTAGCATATCCCATGCATGCTCAATCGGGTTCAAGTCTGGCGACTGAGCAGGCCAGGGCAGGACATTGATGTTAGCTGCGGCGAGAGTCTGTCTTACAACTCTTGCGGTGTGCGGTCGTGCATTATCATGCATTAACTGAAATAAGGGGCCGATTTGCACTTGTAGAGGAACGATGACGTCTGATACAATCGTCTCAGCATAAATTTGAGCGTTGAGGTTGCCTCTGATCCAAATCAACTCAGTTCTTCCGCCGATCCAAATACCCGCCCATACCATGATGGTTCCACCACTATAAGGATGGACTTCCTGGCAGGATTTTAATCGCTGTTGGCGTCCAGGGGTTCTCCAGTGTCGTATACGTCTTGTATCCGGTCTCATACCAAAACGAGACTCATCAGAAAAGCACACGAAACGCCATTGTTCTTCTGCCCAATTTCTGTGTTCAAGAGCCCATTGATATCGAATCCTACGATTGTGCATTGCTATAGGTGGTACCCGTAGCGGTCTTCGGGAATGAAGGTTCACTTCATGCAAGCGGTTTCTGACTGTTTGGTCGCTAATTAAGTTCCCTGAAGAGTGATGAAGCCTCACGGCTAACATCATGGCGGTTATTGTTGGACCTCTTCGAGTTAAGATTTGAATGTATCGGTCTTGTCTCCGTGTGGTGCAGCGATACCGTCCTCCATGGCGCTCAGCCACGGTACCAGTGCTTCGGTAACGTGTCCAAAGTCGACTGATAACACTCTGACTTGTATTCAGAGCTAAAGCCACAGTACGTTGCCGGGAACCAGCTTCTATCATTCCCACGGCTCTGAGCATTTCTTCCCTGCTTAAATGACGTCGCCGCTCCATAATAACGTTAGTTTTAATCAGTAGTAGGGAAACAGTAGCACTAATAATGTCTTCAATGCGTTGTATGTTTTTATAGGGAAAATATTGACAGCTGATTTTCATCTTTTACTCGAATTTGATTCACAGTTCCTGATTCAAATTATGAAATGCACCAAAAAGGATCCATATAAATTTATAAAATCATAAATTTATTACAAAGCCACATCTCAATCTCAAGAAATCCGCATAAAAATGCTTGATCCCTAGACACTTTTGATGTGTGTATTTAGTGCTAGCCATATCTTGCCATTTACTGGCGTACAAATGTTAGTATTATTGAATATTTTAATATTAGATTAATAAAAGAGTAACAAAATAATTAAAGTAGTCATTTAAAAAAATTATAAAAATGAATTCATTGTTATGTAAATGTATCAATAATAATTAAATTATATAAATAAAATTGATATTCATAACCATTTAATGTCAATAAGTAAAATTAAATAAAATGTAAATAGGTAACATAATTAAAAATACATAACAATAAATTGATTTTCAATTAGGACATGTCAATAATAAAGTTAGAAATTAAATGAATAGAACGAAAATCAAATTAAGAATTGAATGATTATTACATAATTGGCATTTTATAAAGATTTATCATTTAAAAATTCGTCAATGCTGTAGTAGCATTTATCAATTAAAATTTTTTTTAAAGTGCTTTTAAATTGGTCAATATTCAATTCTTTAATTTGTTTTGGTATTTTATTATAAATTATTGGTGCTTTACAAATTATGCTTTTATGAAGCAGTGCAGTTTTTGCAGGATGCACACACAATTTACTGTTATCCCTGCGATTACGGCTTACTATTTCTGATTTCTTACTAAATAAGTGAGGGTTACTCTTAACAAAGACTGATGCTTCCAATATATAAATTGATGGCAGAGTTAAGATTTTATGTTGTTTAAATATTGGGTATACGGTACATGTTTGGCATCAAAAGAACTGAAAGCTGTCTTTCAGTTCTTTTGATGCCAAACATGTACCGTATACATCGTTTCTGCATTATAAAAACCATATCTTTATTAGTAGAATTACCCCAGAAAATTATCCCATACCTAAGGACCGACTCAACAAGACCATAGTATGCAGATAATAGTGCATCTGTATTTACTGTTTGTGCAAGTTTGTACAATGCATATGAAAGACTACTAACTCTTTTGCACAATGTGTCAATGTATTCTTTCCAATTTAATTTACTGTCTATGATTAGACCAAGAAATCGGGCAGTGTTAACTTCCTGTATGCTATAATTATCAAGAACCAAGTTTATATTTTGAGAATTATTGGATTTTTGACCAAAGTGCATGATGCTAGTTTTTGTTAAATTAATTTTTAAATTATTATTATCTAACCATGTAATTATTGATGTCAATGAATCTTTAATGTCAGTTTTATATTGATTAATATTCTTACAAGCAATTGTAACGGTACTGTCATCTGCAAATAACGTCATTGATTGTGTGGTAGCTTTTGGTAAGTCGTTTATATAAATTATAAAAAGAAGAGGCCCTAACACACTGCCTTGTGGTACAGAGTAAGAGACATTGCGCCTCGAGGAGGTGTATGTTTCTTCTCTTTTTGTGTTAATATTCACTCTACTTATTTGTGTTACTTGCTGTCGGTTTTTGAGATAAGATTTAAGTAAATTAAAAACATTTCCTCTAATTCCGTAAGCATTCAGTTTATTAAGAAGTATGTCATGATCCACATAGTCAAAAGCTTGTGTCATGTCACAGTAAATAGCACATATGGGAGTTCTTTTATCGACATGACATATAACATTTTTAATAAACCCATAAATAGCCATATTTATGGTTTTTCTTTGTCTAAAACCTTTTTGTTCATTACATAGAATTTTGTTTTTCTCAAGATAACTATTTATTTCGTTAAAAATGTACTTTTCGAAAATTTTGGAAAAAATCGATATTAATGCAATGGGTCTGTAATTTTCCATTAATTGTTTGTCGTTTTTTTTGTATAAGGGTTTTATAACTGAAAGCTTAAGGTCTTGTGGAAATGTACCTGTGGATATACTCAAATTAATAATATGGCTCAGATGATGACAGATATACTCATTAACGGCCTTAATTATTTTTGTTGAAATACCATCGTAACCTACGCTATTTGTATTTTTTAGGTTTTTTATAATTTTACTGATTTGACAGGGTAAACTTGGTCCGAGAAACATTGAATTTAATTGATGGTTAATTAAAGAAGTAACTTTCTTTCCGGCGCCTGGTATTGGAGTGATTTTATCAACAAAGTAATTGTTAAATGCATTGGCTATTTCATCAGGATTATTGATGTAGTGGTTGTCTTTTATTTTTATGTTACATATATTTTCCTTAGGAGTACTTAATTTTCTTTTATTTATGATTCGTCACATTGTTTTACATTTATTGCTTGATGTTTTTATTTTAAAATTATTTTGTGCTCTTTGTGTTAGCTTTACGACTTTTTTAAATATCTTACAGTAATTAGTGTATTTAGAAGAAGAAGCTTTTTATAGGGGGTTGTGTCGCGCAAGTTGTGTATAGAGCGCAGAGCAGTCTACGGGAGGTTGCGTTCAGTTGTGTTTATTTAAATTACTGATATTATGCTACCATTTGAAAGCCTAATTACTAGGCTTTAATTATGTAAAACATTATATAGAGGTAAAATAAGTCATTTTTTAGTTATATCACTTTTTATGCGCACTTGAGGCTTGAGTCGATTTACTTGCACGCGAGTGTATATCGGATATAACCTTAAGGCCGTTCTGCACAATTAAATTTAATGTATGAGCAAAACAATATACAGGCCGCCATTCGCCTAGCCTGATAGCAGCTTGGATGTTAGCCGCGTTGTCACTGACGACGCATGTTATTTTATTTGTGATCTGCCTGCGAATCCTGTATCATCTGCCGTAAGAAGGCAACTAAGTTCTCACTTGTGTGCCTTTGATCATAATTAATGCATCCCAGTAACACAGATTGCATCTCAGTATTAGAATTAATAAAATGTGCAGTGACCGCGATATAATTTTCATTAGCGCTAGATGTCCATGCGTCGGTACAGAGACAAATAGCAAAGGAATCTTTTAAATATTGAAAAACCTTTTGAAACACTTCCGTGTAATTTTTAGGAATCAGCGTATAAGATAAGGTTTTTTTGGTTGGAAGCTGGTAACCAGGACATGTCGATACCATATCTATTAATTTTCTGAACTCCGGCTCTTCAACTACGCGAAATGAGTGATGCCCTTTAGTCACCATTGCAACTACTTGCCTGTCAATCTGGTCCACCTTGCGTGCAGATGGCGGTTTGCGCATGTAATTTGTAATCAAGCAGGATGACGGCATGTTCGGTTGGCCTGAGCTTGTACTTGGCGCGGTTGAACTGGTCTGGGCGGTTGACACGGAGGTGATATTGTCGTCGATAGGTTCTGCGACAGTAGTCGGTTGTCTGTCTATATGCAAAGATATTATATAACTTGATACGATATAACTTGACTCTGTGGCGCGGTGGGAGTGTAACCGACTGCTACGCAAGAGGTCGTGGGTTCGATTCCCACACGGGACACCACTTTGTGTGATCAACAAATTGTTGTTCCGAGTCTGGGTGTACTTTGTGTCCGTGACTTGTATGTTTGTAAAGTCCCCCGCGACACAGGGCTTGTACCCTACTGTGGGAGTCGTCTTTAAAAAAAATATATATATATATATACCTAGTCTAGCCATAAATATTGTTACGAAGAAAAAACATTTTTTTTTATTGCAAATAATATTTATTACTTTTACAGTGTGTTAGTTTAATACATAAATAAAAAACAATTCAAAATATAAAAAGCTTATTCGAAGTGGTCTCCATTGGCTGCAACACAGTCCTTTAAACGTTGAGGCCAGTTATCAATAGAAGCACGCACTCTTTCCATGGGAAAATTCTTCACTGCCAATCGTATGGATTGTTTTAGGGACTCCAAATTATCATGGCGTTTAGAGCAAGCCATACTCTCTAAAACTGACCATAAATCATAATCCAGCGGATTAAGATCGGGACTAGACGACGGCCAGTCTTCAGCTCTGATGAAGTCCGAAACGTTCACTTCCAACCAAGACTGCGTGGACCGAGCTTTATGACCCGGCGCTGAGTCTTGTTGGAAGGACCATACTTGGTTATTGAACATGGTGTTGTTAAGGGGTTTAACTACCTTCTCAAGAATGGTATCTTGATACACTTGTGCCGATGTTTTGATACCTTTTTCACAAAAATATGGCTCAGTCACTCCTTCATTGCTAACACCCCACCAAACCATCACTGAAGTCGGATAATGCCCACGTTGCACTCTGTCGACTAATTGGGAAGCTTCCTTAGAGCTTTGAGCATAAATACGGTCATTTTGTTTGTTAAAATGTTGCTCAACTGTAAAGATTTTCTCATCCGTAAACAAAATTTTTCTGTGACCTCCCTTTGCGTACTGCTTCAGTAGTTGCTTCGATTTTACCACCCTATTCTTTTTTAAATTATCAGTTAAAAAATGACCAGTGCGTCTCTTATAGGCTGCAAGTCCTAAGTCATCTTTTAAAATGCGTGACATGGTTCTGGGTGCTATCTTCATCTCCCGAGATAAAATCTTTTGCTTTCGGACAGGATTTCTTCGAATTCTTTCCCTTACTGCTTTGACCACCATTTTCGTACGAACACTACGTGGACGGCCAGATCTTTTTCTGTCACAAACAGAGAAGGTCTCATTGTACCTATTAATAGCCCGGTACACAAACATTTGACTAATACCAAGCGTATGGAGAGTTTTAAAAATTACATTCGGCTCCATACCAACTTTGTGTAATGCAATCACAGCGATTCGGTTTTCTTTATCACCCCACTCCATTTTAATATAGCAAAATATTGTACAATGTATTGGCGCCAAAATTAGAAAATACAATGAACAATCGTATAAAAATGACAGATTCCAAATTCAAATGTAATATCTTTCTTATTTTTAATTGTAACAGTATTTATGGCCAGACTAGGTATAGTGGGATGTTTTGATAACATATGCCTCTTTAAGGTTCCCACCGAGCCGCTTTTGATGCTTAGTATTCGGGTTAGGCCGTAATTCAATAAAACAAGTTAGATTTCTAGTTGAAAAAATGAAAAATTATATTTACGTTATACGTTGACATTAGAGTTCACAGGAAAAAGAAAAGAGCGCCGCCAGTGGCAGAAATACTTAAACTTACAATAGCATTTACATAGCCAGTTCGAAACAAAACGTTTACAGAGATGCCTACAAACACTTTATAAATTTATTTATTCAATACTCCCACTTAAATTTATAAGGTAGACAACTTTACTTTACTTAAAACTTACTCTAAAAAAAAAAATTAACCTCTTTCCATTTAAACACTGAATCACCCAACTCAAACCTTAACTCAAACATTAACCACATGAAACATTTCTCAAAATATTATCTCTGTTTGAATTAAATCTATTTGCAGGCAAAGCTTTAGTTAGGAAATCAGCTAATTGATTTGCACTCTCTACCTACATATTTAATATCAATAATTTTCTTGGTAACATTCTCTCTAATAAAATTATATCTTATATCTATGTGCTTACTTCTTCTATGAAAAACAGGGTTATTTATTAATTTAATTGCACTCTGGTTATCAACATTTAAAGTTATTATGCCTTGTGGCTCCCCAATATCACAAAGAAATTGCCTAAGCCATAATATTTCTTTAGTAGCTTCACTAGCAGCCATATACTCGGACTCGGTTGTGGACAATGCCACAGTATTTTGTTTACGGCTAGACCAAGTGACAGGACCTCCATTCAATAGAAATATATAGCCTGTATTAGATTTTCTAGTGTCCAAATCACCAGCAAAGTCAGAGTCAGAGTAGCCAACTAATTCAACATTACCCTGATATACAATACACACATCTTTAGAATTAATTAAATAACGCAAGATTCTTTTTACAGCTGTAACATGTGAAGAACCTGGGTTATTGACATATCTACTAACAACATTAACAGCATACGATATGTCAGGTCTCGATACAGATGACAAAAACAACAAAGCTCCCACTGCTTCTCTATATGGGAAATGAATAGGCTCATTAGTTGTATTCTTCGATAAATGCACATTTACATCAGCAGGGGTACTACTGCTTTTTGCATCTGACAAATTGAATTTATGTATTATTGTTTCAATATACTGTCTTTGACTTATGCTAATACAACCTTTTTCTATATTTATTTCCATACCAATAAATGAATTATCATTTAAAACCTTAATCTCAAACTTTTGTTTAAGAATATTTAATATTTCAGATAATACAGCTTTACTTTTAGCCAGTAATAACCCATCATCAACATAAAGAATTAATATTACTTTTACATCTTTAAAATATCCTACAAATACACAATTATCAGATGGGCATTGTTTGAAACCACAAATGTCAAGAAAAGAGCAAAATTTTTTATTCCAACATCTAGATGACTGTTTGAGACCATATATCGATTTAATTAACTTACATACTTTTGAAGACTGTGCTTCCAATCCCTCTGGCACCTCCATGTATATTTCTTCGGAGAGCTCACCATACAGGAAGGCTGTATTCACATCAAATAGCTTGATCTTCAGTTCATCTCTCGCAGCAATACTAAGCAATACCCTGATGGAATCATACCTGCTAGTAGGGGAAAAGGTTTCATTATAATCCAAGCCCTTGACTTGTGTGAACCCTCGCGCACACAGTCGTGCTTTGAATCTTACTATTTCTCCACCTTTGTTTTTCTTTATGGTGAATACCTATTTACAAGACACAGGTTTCTTCTCTGTTCGATCAGTCAGTATCCAAGTTTGATTCTCTTTATGTGAGGAAAGCTCTTCAATCACAGCTTTCTTCCACTGATGGGAATTTGGACTATTCATCGCATCTTCATAAGTATTAGGTATTTCAAATTCTGTGAAATTTAATTCAAGGTTATTATTTCGACGAGGACGCAACGTGACATTTCTCTCTCCCAAACATATGTGTCTAGGAGGGACATAAGTTTCATCTAGTTCTTCTAAACTCTTCATACTATCATCTGAACTACTTTCTTCAGGTAAATTGTCTTGTCGATCGATAACATGTTGAAACTCAACCTGTGGGGGAGACCTTGTAGAATGATCTTCTTGTTCAGTTGTCACTTCAATAAGGCTTTGTTTTACTTCTTGTGTACCACATTCATCTTGTGTACTACATTCATCAAACTTTACGTCCCGGGATATTATAATCTTCTTGGTCTTTTCATCATACATCCTGTAATTCTCGACCTGAGACGCTTAAGGTCTGTCATGGAATTTTGCAAGTTTAGAGGAGAGCCAAAAGAAATTTCTTGATAAAATCGTGTCATAACTTCTGTAGATTTTCGATTAGGCTAACAAAAATAGTATAATGATTTAGATAAGTTTTGTACCTCTATATTAGTATAGTAATAAAACTAGGCATAGTATAGTAATAATGTTTTATTAATCAAAAACAAATTTTTTGGTGACAACCGACCTTATGCTTGTACAAAGTTATAAAAAAAGAAATCGTTTTAATTCTATGTACTGATCCGATTTTATGCCTGCAATTTTTTGGTAAATGCAACGTGTATTCTAAGCTTTATTATAACATGTAACATTATGTTTGAAAAGAAATAAAATTTTTGTTAGGTCCTATTTTGTTATAACCTCTATGTATGTAGCATGTAAGTTATTTATTATGAAGTACATAAGGTCGGATACAGTGATTGAAATTAAAAATAATCAAAACATACATGACTTTTAAACCTGTTTTGATTGTTATAAATTAAACAAAGTTTTCAAGTTATTGAAATGAATTTTTATTTTTGCGGGCGGCTCCGCTTGCGTGGATGACGATTATCGCGTTAAAAACTATCCTAAGTTTTCACAATTTTAATATCAAGTGATTGACTGTTATGTGACAAAAGAACCTTCACAGTAACCTAAATTTTCTAACAAACTACAAAATAGCAGCGCGCGTCAAATAAATTGTCAAGGGGATATGCCACTTCGTATATTTTTTTACATTTGGTCAGGTTTCTTACAAACTTTCAACCCCTACTGTAACCCCTAAGAATGGAAGCGAATTTTTCAAATCTAGCGTATGATATTAGTCTTTATTTTAAACTGCTCAAATTTGTTTAATGATTAAAAATTCGCTGTAATTCTCGAGAATTCCCGCGAATTCTTTCTTTTCTCTACAAATTTGCAACAGAAAGTAAAGATCAATATCATTTGTTAGATTTTAAAAATTCCCTTACATTCCGCGCCGGTATAAATTGAGCCTTATGGGATGAATCTTAGTATTCAAACATATCAAAATTAAACAATTGCACTAAGGAGTTTTAATACCGATTTCGAATTAAATTCCCCCTTTTATCATTTTACAGGTTGAATATTAAAAAACAATGAAACACGTATTTAATGAAATCTTTTAAAGAATATAAAATATATCAACTTTGAATTTTGATCAGATCAAGAAAAGGTCTGCGTTGATATGTCAGTCTGTCAGCTTCTACTTTTAAATAATTTTAATGTAATCAATTTTCGGGAAAATCTGCCTCACTCTCGGAATGTTTTAAATTTTTATAATATGAATGAAATTCTTGCGGAACCCATTGTAAAAGACTCATCAAATCATTATATTTTGCTGTTGATATTTTCTTTTCACTTTGACGTACACTAGGTAAATGTTCAGGGAACTTAATTCCCTTGGAAGCATTTCGGATGAAAGATATTTCGGAAAAATCTTCTGCAAATGTATTTTTATAAAATAATATTCCAGGCTGGTCTTGTTTAACCTGAAGCCAAACACATTCTGATATTTTGAAATCATTACCATCTTTATTCTTTTTTCTGGAAACAAAAGGACCGTTACTCTTATATAGAGACGTAACATCTATAAAATCATGAAGTTGCATATCATAGACATTAAAAGTTCTTCTTCCTCCACAAGTTCGAATGAACTGAGACCAGTCTCGGGGTATCGCAATCTGCATTGTTTTCAATTGTTTTTTCTTTTTTTCAATTTGTGAGTGTATTTGATCGACTTCCATGTGTGTATGACCCTTCAGCATAAATTTGTGGTTAATTATTTTCAATTGAGGATGTTTATTTAATATCCATGTGTAAGCCATCACGATCATCAGATTTCGGTTTTGGCCTGCACAATTATCAGACCAGAGAGTTAATTCATTTACGTTAGTAAGTTTTTCAATATTTTCTTCAACCCAGCGGATCAGACAAGAAGCTACCTCGTTTCCTCCTCTGACTCCTATATTTTCGGACCATATAATATTTGCTGCGCTATTAGCTGTAGAATCAAATATTGTTAAATTTAGTGTCCAAAGCTTTCGAAGGTAAAAAGATTTACTATTGGTTAAATTCGGAGTAGGCAAACACTTCTGCAAATCAATCATTAATACTTTTTTTACTCCTAAACTTTCTTCTGCTTCTTTTTTATCATGTCTCTTCAAGTTATATCTTTCTTCAGCCGCCTTGGCGTGAACTTCCTTTTTTTTTTCTATATTATTTTTTAGCTCTTCATCCACAACATCTAAAAGCTTTCTTTCAAATGCATCGCAATCATCACACGTGTCGACTGACGGCAGTTTGAAGCTTAAATTAAACTTGGTGTTAAAAATGTTTCGGTACAGCCATTCTTTGGCTACCAAATTTGGAAGAATCCCTTTAGTTTCCATCATCTCTTTATACTGTTTGTACATAGTAGGAATATTCAAGTCCGGTCCTAAAAATTTTCGTCCGCTCTTTTGTCGTGAATAATGGCTCTCATAATATGGATATAAATTAATATGTTCTATCACTGATTGGACTACCTGATCTGATGATTTATTACCGGGAATATGTTTTCCCCTCTGATCTGGAGCTACCAACCCTCCATCAAGTTGTTTCTCTAAACTCACTTTAACAAACTTTTTTCCAATGGATAGCGTATTAAGAAACATATTCCGACATATCTTTTCGCTCCTAGAATTGACAATAAGTCTATATTCGTAAGAAAATTTTCTTCGGTCGGTGTTTAAGTTCCCATCTGTTCTCATCATACGTTTTAGTTTTTTTGTGACATTGGAGGCTATGAATTGGCGACGTTGATCCCAACTGGTACATTTTTTCCAAAATTCATTAAATATTTGAATTCTTGTTTCATTAGGCACTTTCTCATAACATTTAAATTTACACGTACATGGAGGTTTTAGCTCACGGCCGTCTATTTCAACATTTTTTTTGGCTACAGTTGAGTGATAGGGAGAACCTTTCAACCTTGCTGTTTTAGCAGCAACTCTTTTCCATTTAGTCACGTTTTAAACTTTCTTTCTTGTGTTAGATTTTGAAGAGGCTGCTCTATCGATCTCCTGTATTTCTATATTATTTATTATTTGTCTGTCAACTGATACATATATATTTCCATTCATATCTGCAACCATAATTCCGTTAGGGTTAGTTAAATCTTCATTGATAGAGGCATCAGCAATATTAACACTTTTATTAATATCCGGTAGAGTTAAAAAGACTGAAGAATGGTCTTTGTCAGTTATGTTACGGTTATCGAGGAGATCGTTATTATTAGTAGACGTGCTCGCCCATTCATGAACCGAATTATTAAAACACGCAAATTTAGGACTAATTTGATCAAATGCCGAAGATTCCTTAACTAATGAGGAATAACTAGCAGGAATTATTTGCGTAGTAATTTTAGTAGAACCCTTAGGAGTTTCACTACAGACTAGAGTAGGAGACATAGATTGTATACGCGGGGCTAGAAGATCATCTAAAGTAATTAAATTAGTGTCTTCATTATTTGCCATCTTAACATGCCTTTGAGGCGATTCTTCAGAAAAGGAAAGCTTTCTTTTCACTTTTAAAGACTTGGTGAAGATTTCTTCTGATGAATCACTAATGTAGCTGCAATCCGAAAGATCTTTAGGTGGTTCGTAAGTTTTGTCTTTAACGCTATCATCACTATTGTAATCGGAAATTTCTCGGTCAGAACCTGTAAACAAATATTAACAAAATAGTTTTGAAAAATTTCAATAAGTACTTTTTATTTCTGTAGAGATAATGTAAGTAAGTACAGTTAGTTATTATACTGCATTTTTAAATATTACTACACATCTAGTATATATACAGCTCATGCACTTCCCTAGGTCTTATTGCACGAAATCAACAATCGGTTTAGCAGTTTAACCATAAAAGAATTACAAACAGACAGACAAACACAGAAACTGTCTGTCTGTTTGTAATTCTTTTATGGTTAAACTTCGAATTTATAAATGGTTAATAAGTACTATAGACTGATATGGAATTAGATGAGTAAGTAGGTACTGTGGCAGGTGCGTCGGAAACTTGACCGGCCACTCGCATAAAGCCTCATTAATTGTGAACTGTTTGTCTTGACGTTCCAAAACTTTGAAATAATGACGAAGAAGAAAACGAAAGAAACAATTGGGAGAATGGGACCAAGCGTCAAGACGAATGGTCAAGGAAAAGAATTAATATGTAAAGAAATCATATAACAAATTATTCAATATATAATATCGTTCTGGGCTTAAGAAGTTGTTTGATTCCTCATCCTCGAGAGCAATTATCCCGGCTGCGCACCCCAAAGCCAGCAAGAGGTTCACGTCACATGGTGGAGGCGCCTAACTCTTCAGAGGAAGTCATTTAAAGAGCTAAGTCGTATTTCTATGTAAAGTTAATTAAAAATGAGTGCATTCACGGGATTGTATGAGTCCGTAGATGATTTTGTCAACCAATTCCAGATCATCTGTGTGATTAATAAAATCACTTCGGATGAGGAAAAAAAATTATTTGTGGCGGCGTATCTGGCTGGACCAGCGCTACACCTATACAAAGCAATCATAGAAGATTGTGATAGCTTCGAGAGCTTCATCACTGCATTAAAAGCAGAATTCCCAAACCGTACTAATTATACGGAAAAATTCTATGAAAGGATACAGGCGCCAGAGGAGAATATTGTGTCATTTTACTACGAGCTTTCAAATATAGCCAAAAAGGGAAAAATTGACGACAATACGTTCGTAAGGAGCTTTCCAAAGAAATGTAATAGTTTCTACAAATCAAAGCTCGCTGCAGTTGTATGTGCTGATAAAAATATATTAAAGGCCACAGTTTTACAATTACATTCAGTATATGATAAAGAAAGTGAAAGGGAAGTCAATCTTAAGGTTAAGGTTGAGAATGCGGTAGCAGTAAGGTCTGGGCAGCAAGGAGACGCCAACAGACCGACCAATAGTCCATTTCGGAGCAATCAATCGACTCCGTATAGTAAATACCGATCCCCGGTGTCTCGGGTTCCATCCAATGATTCAACAAGCGGTTCGTTAACACCAAGGCGGGAGTCAAATCCCCGCCAGTACTTTTTAAGGAGCAGAGAACCTCTGCCGATGCCGGTTCAATCAGCTGGTGATGCAGCGTCGTCGACAACGAGAGTAGGCGAGCATCACGTCGCAGCAATGAGTACGCAGCGGCGCTCAAACATAGAAGACGTCAAGAAGAATAATTATGGTCAGTCCGAACCAGTCATTTTAGTAGAATTAAGTTCGGGTGCTATTCCTGCTTTATTAGATAGTGGGGCTTCAGTGTCCTTGCTATCGAAGAAAGTAGCATTAATGAACAAAGTAACCTTAGATATATGTGATAATATTAATTTAAAAATGGCCGATGGTAAGATTATACCAGTCGCAGGCAAAACATATATCAACGTTATAATTAATAATGTGGTGTATAACACACTTTTTTATGTGGTAATAGATGTCAGTTGGCCAGTGATTTTGGGTCAAGATTTCTTAATCAAAAATGGGGCAGCCCTAGATTTTGTGAATAATAAAATAACATTGAGAAACTACAATGAAATATGTTTTGTTGCTAGACCAGGCAAAGTTTCTGTTATCGATACACAGGAAATAATGTCTGTTAATATTTTTAAACATAATCATTTATTTGTTAGTAATATTTGTGAGTCAAATAAGAAAAATACTTGTATTCTTCCTGATTTAAATGTGTCAAAAGATAAAATGAATATTAATAAAAATCTGAGTACAGGTGATAATAATAAATTACATGACTTAGTGGAAGAATACAAGCCACAATTCTCATTTGGTAAGGTTAGGCCAGGTGGGTGCCGAAATAACCCAATTAAAATAAAAACTTCGAACGAGGTTCCTGTGAAAAAACCTTCATATCGGGTCTCACTTAAACAGAGTGAGATCAGTCGTCAACAAGTGAGTGAGTTAGTGAATGTTGGTAGCATTCGTCCTTCCTGTAATGATAGTTCCTCTTCAGTAGTTGTAGAACAGGATTCGGATTCGGATGCGGAGTTCGTGAGTCGAAATCCGTTAATAAGTCAAGATGATCACGTAGTCACTGACGGGTTACAAATATTTAGGATGAGATGTACAGAGAATAATGAGCAAATCTGCAAATTAGAAATAGACCCAGTAATAAGGGCTCAAATGAACGATAATTTTTGTTCATCTTTAAGAAATAAAATCATAGATGAAAACTTACAAAGATATAAAGGATTCTTTATACACAACGGCATGTTATATAAATTAAATACAAAAAATAATGTTATTAAAAGATTGCTGGTAGTTCCGGATGAACTGTTTCCAGTAATTATGCATGAGATTCATGATGATCCATTATATGGAGGTCATTTAGGTTTGATGAAGACAGTAGAAAAATTTAATTCAAGATTCTGCTGTCCAAAGTCATATAAGAAAATAGAGAATTATATCAAAGCATGTAAAGTATGTCAAGAAGTGCGCACGTCAAATAAGGTGGCGCCGTTGCAACCGATTGTTACAAACAGGTTATTTGAAAAGGTAGAAGTGGATACGATAGGCCCGTTAAATAATGCGACGGATGGAAGTAGATATATTATATTGGCAATAGATTGTTTTTCAAAATATGCGATTAGTAAGGCAGTAAAACAGGCCACAGCGATTGAAATAAAGAACTTCCTTATTAATAATATTTTTTCAATACATGGGGCCGTAAAAGAAATCATAACGGATAAAGGGTCAATTTTTACGTCGGCGTTAGTTCAAGAAACGATTACAAACTTCGGGGCGGTGCATAAAGTTGCAACTTCGATGCATCATCAGACATTAGGGTTGGTAGAACGATTAAATGCAACTATGTCGCGCATGATGGCCAAGTACGGTCGAGATGATAGGTCAGATTGGTCGGTATATTTACCTCAAATTACGTTTGCATATAATATTAGTAAACAAGAATCGACACGGGTGTCACCGTACTTTCTGGTCTTTGCAAGACAACCAGAATTGCCATCGGATACGGGAATTAATTTAAATATTAAAGTGAATGAGAATATCGCGAGTAGAATAGAGAATAGAGAAAACATTTTTACAAGGGTTAGAGTAAATTTGGACAAGTCGCGAGTGAAACAAAAATTATTATTTGACAAAAAAGCAACTGAAGTATCGTATGACATAGGTCAGAAAGTTTTACTTTTTAATCCAAAGAGAAGGTCGGGGATATCGAAGAAGTTATGTAGAAAGTTTTTAGGGCCATTTCGAATTGAAAATAGGTTGAATAACAATAACTTCATTATAAAGAAAGTGGGTTCAAGACAGAGGCAGATTGTTCATGCGAATAGATTGAAACCGTTTATTATGAGGATGGACGAATAGATATCGATATCTTAGTATTTAATTTTATGTAGTTGAGAATTTTTATTATATGAACATATGTTATAATTAAGTCATGATAAACATGAGTAGTTGATGAGAATTATTTTTTTAGGAGTAGGTGATGCCAGAAAAGAAGTGGCGACGTTGTTAATAGTCTGACGTGTAAACAGTTGTATATTTAGGGATGGTTAATGGTTTTAGATCTGATTCTAAAATGTTGTTTGTTTTTGCATGTACAACCACACGGCGAAGAAATGTCCTACAATGTTGATGCCATAGAGCACTAGGCAAACAAAAACGGGTGTATTATTGTTTTGAATTATAAATATAACTCTGTGATTAAGCAGACAGTTTTGCATTTGGTTCAATCGAACTTGGGAAGTTCGTTTGTGATTATTTTATCTAAATAATCAATAGATGTGATCAGATGGTCACCGATAGCTTGATTGACCAATTATTTAACTGATATAAGATTAATACTTAAAGATGAATTTTCTTCTAGTTACAACAAAGCAGGACTTTCACTCAATTTGTTGCCTGGGGTCAATTGGTGTTTAATGATTGATTTAATTTAGTTATACATAAGTTTAGCTAGGTAACGAATCTGATATTGGTGCTTATTTTAATGGCGTTTTTTGCCCAGCATCATCGTATAACTGTTATGTAAAGTGTTTGTTGACATAAATTTTGTTGGATTAGGTATAACAGTTACACGTTGTCTTTTGCATAGAGACAGATCAAGGGGGGTATTAAAAAAAAAAAATCTATATCGCCATGATAGGTAAATGCACAGCTAGGTTTATATTTGTTGTTTTATATTATATATAAAAAAAAAAAAAAATTGACTTAGTACTCAAATGTAAAAAATTTTTTTTTTTTCATAAGGCGGCGGCGTGTGGCAGGTGCGTCGGAAACTTGACCGGCCACTCGCATAAAGCCTCATTAATTGTGAACTGTTTGTCTTGACGTTCCAAAACTTTGAAATAATGACGAAGAAGAAAACGAAAGAAACAATTGGGAGAATGGGACCAAGCGTCAAGACGAATGGTCAAGGAAAAGAATTAATATGTAAAGAAATCATATAACAAATTATTCAATATATAATATCGTTCTGGGCTTAAGAAGTTGTTTGATTCCTCATCCTCGAGAGCAATTATCCCGGCTGCGCACCCCAAAGCCAGCAAGAGGTTCACGTCACAGTACTTACGTAAGCAAGCACTTTCAAATATACGTATATCGACTTCATTTCTACTCTTCTCGTGGCAATAACTTGGCCCTGCTATAGGCTCCTCGTATAGATTTCGTATCTCGTGTTCTATAAAAACAATAACATAATATAAAATAACACTAATATAAAAATAAGTGTGTATGATTTTAATACTTAGCTATACCTACCTATAATTCGTGCAACGTAAGAATTCCACCAATTTCGTCCGTGATACGCGCACTGCGCAGGTACATCTAGTGCAGTCTTCTTACGATGCGTGAACTATAGGTACTTATACCAATTTGCTTCCTACCTGTTTCTGCTTTAGCTTGGTCACTGCGGGACTGAATCAGATTTCGAAGATTGGCGAGTTTGCGTCGTTTATTAACTGAGTGAATATAACATTCTGAAAAAAAATTCAAAAATAGATACATAAGTTCATAATATGCAATCACTGATCTGTATCACTAACCCTCGTCACACTATTTGTTAATTTATAACCTATTTAGTAGGTACTTAATTCATAGGTTTTGTACTCACCTGATCTTCGTCAACCATTGTTTCGTATATCTACACTTTTACAATCCTTCAATAATCACTCACGAGTTCACCCACAATGAATTAATTAAAACAGGAGTAATTATATTTACTAAAACAACGTAAACACGTCTCGCGCGCAAATAACAATAACTTCTATTCGTATAAACAAAACAAACGCACGCGGCACGCGTTCGGTAAGATGCGCTGATAGGTCAAGCCACCCGCCCGCGCCGAATGCAACCGAGTGCTGGCGATAATGTCCGATGTCAGTTTTTCGAGTCGATGCGCGGTCAAGGAATCAATGGCATAGTGTTTCATTTATACATGTGCATTTCTGCACGACAGCGAAGTACCACTTTTTAAAGGCATAAGGTCTCATTTTATTTTTAGACCTTAATCAAACGAATAAAATTTTCGAGGCATAACGGTATATCTCAAGAATCGACATCTGATTATTTAATTTAGATAGACATAAAGTTCTATCTAACAATACGTCTTAATTTTATCAACAATGCTTGTGGAATAAAGTCGAATTACAAAATAGTCCCTGGCTTATACATAAAATAATTTAAGGGCATAAAAACTGAAGTCAATAAATCGACCTTATAATTTACCAAAATTTTAAGCATAAAAACTGAAGTTCATATCAAGTCTTATTCCACGATACGAGTTCGAAAACTCGACAGATCCGACCTTATGCGTTTGTAAATCTACCAGAACAAAAAGGGATAGAATTATGATTGTTAAATACGTAGAAAGAGCGCGAAATGCTGATTTCAACTAGCTAATAAAGTTAATTTGGTCTGATTTCGAGATTCGACCTTATGCGTCTCAGGTTGAGAATTATCATGGTCATATCCAACTAACAACATCTTTACACTTTTCTTGTCAAGTTTTCTTCGCTTTTCTTTTGGCACATGTACATAGCCAATGGATCCAAATATTCTGATATGTTGCAAGTTAGGTTTCACTCCATGCCATAGTTCAAATGATGTAACATCCCCCGTCTGGCTTGATGTACTTCTATTTAACAAATATATGGCACAGTTGACAGCTTCTGCCCACATATTCAAAGGAATGTTCTTTGCATATAACATTGTTCTTGCAGTTTCCATGATGGAACGCATTTCTCTTTCTGCTCTCCCATTCTGCTGAGGGGTATACGGGGCAGTACGTTCATGTGTTATTCCTTTATTCTCCAAAAATGATGTAAATTCATGGTTCACATATTCACAACCATTATCTGTATGCAGTATGCGCAAATCATGGTTAAATTTGTTTTTTACAATTGCATTATACTTCAGAAAACATTGAAATACTTCACTCTTATGTTTCATGAAATAAACATAACGATAACTTGTTGCTCCATCTTTGAACAAAACAAAATATTTCATACCCGACACAGAAGGCTCTTCTATAGGCCCACACACATCACTGTATGCAATTTCGCCAGGCTGTGTTGGATCTCGGGTAGATTTCAAGAAGGGGCGTCTTGCTTGCTTCCCATATGAGCACGCTTCACAAACAAATTCCTGATTTCCACTTAATGCAACAGGAATCACACCATTCTTACTCATATTTTTAAGCTCCTTGACGTTCAAATGTCCTAATCTTTCATGCCAAACTGTTATATCTGTTTGCACAATATTACAAACTTCTTGTTTGATTGTTCTGACATCTAATTCATACAAGTTATTCTCTGTTAGACGTCCACTCATGACAACAACATTATTTTTCAAAATCATTGCTTTTTCATAACTCTTCATTATCATATATCCTCTCCTAGTGGCAGCACCTTCCGAAAACAGATTTCTTCGCAAATCTTGTACATATAAAACATTTTCAAGTTTACATCTCTCCCATGTACCATTAATCTTTTTGTCTATCAGTATAGTTCCTTCACCACATACATTGATACTCTGTTTGTTACCCAATTTAACAGAATTATTGTGCTGAGACTCATTAAACTCACAGAAGTAGTCCCGCTTGAAGGTCATGTGCATTGAGGCTCCACTATCAAGAATCCATGCCTCTTCATCATGTTCATTCAACGCAGCGCTGAATGCTAACATATTGTTAGGTTTTTTATCATACTTTTTCTTTGGCATTCGGCAATCCTTAGCAAAGTGGCCTCTTTTATTGCAATTGTAGCATATAAATCTGTGACTTGTTGGTCTCTGGTCATTTGAAGTGTTCTGTTTATTTCCATTACTTGATTTAAAATTACCTTTCGATGTTACTAGTGCTGTCTCACTATTACTTGCATCATTGCTAAGGCTGGCTTCTTCATCTACTAAACGAGAAGTGAGGTTTTGAATCGTTTGACTTTTTCATCTAGTGACAACCATGCTTGTCTAAGGGAACGGTATGTTGATGGTAATGTACTCAGAATCTTAGTCATTACTGCTGTGTCACTGATTTTCTCACCAGTTTCCCGTAGCTGTTTTGCCAAGCTTTCAACCTTGGACACATGCTGCGCCATCGTATCACTGGCGCTGTATGAATATTGATAAAATTTTTCATGAATTAACATTTTGTTAAATTCAGATTTTTGTTCATAGATAGCTTCTAACTTTGTCATGACTTGTTTAGCAGTCTCGCAGTTTTCTATAAGAGATATTTGGTTCAAATCCATCGATGAGGTTAGGATGAACATGGCCATGCCATCATCTTTATCCCACTGCACTTGCGAACTGGTTTCCACTGGTCTTGCTTTTTCTATGTTCAATCCTTTTGCTCTTAATGCGCACTTCACTTGGAATTTCCATTGTTTGAAATTTTTTTTATCAAATTTCTCAATTTTCATTGCGTTCGTAACCTCCATTTTAGGTTGATTTTATATCGATCGTAATCTTGCTCTTAACTTGAAGATTTTTATTAAAATATATTAGTAATTAGTGCCTGGGCCCATAACCTATTCGGGTTAGGCCGTAATTCAATAAAACAAGTTAGATTTCTAGTTGAAAAAATGAAAAATTATATTTACGTTATACGTTGACATTAGAGTTCACAGGAAAAAGAAAAGAGCGCCGCCAGTGGCAGAAATACTTAAACTTACAATAGCATTTACATAGCCAGTTCGAAACAAAACGTTTACAGAGATGCCTACAAACACTTTATAAATTTATTTATTCAATACTTAGTTTAGTGGAGCAATAATTACACGTTGCTTCATTGTCCCCTTGCTTATAGTGAAACCAGAGAGGGCTTCGTTTTGGTCTTGTTGGAGGCATTTCAAAAAAAAACAAGGTCCTTTTAATATTTTGTAATTATTGTATATGTGCACCTACTAATTGCTATATAAATTACGTCCTATGTTAGGTTTATTAACATGGAATGGAAACACAAAAACCCACAACCGACAAAATATTGGTAAGTAAGTACATATGTACTGGAGAGTCCAACACCACAAAGATTGTCAAAGATCAAAAACGAAAACGCAAACAAGTATCAAATTACCGCAGACATCAAAAACAATACTACAATCCAGCCAGACAAAACCAAATAAATTTCCTAATATAAATTAACACACATAAAAAACACAATTATCACACAGAACAACAATAGGCAAAATTAAAAACAATATATTCTCAAGCGCTGCACAGTACCCGATTACTTCAGGGAAAGTAAAAATAATATCAAACAATAACAAACTATACGTTTAGTTTACCCACCTACTCAAAAGTTGACACCTCGAGCATGCGCAGAGTGTTCCATCTTCATACCCACGCAAAGTCACATATAAATCAAATCAAGAAAATGCTAAAATAATCTTTATTGCAAAGGCGTTAGATCTAAACTGAACGCACCATGTATTGTTGTCCCTTTTACTCACAGACTACCAATTTAAACATCGCACACCACAGATTATAATCTGTAGCGCAGCACCAGGCACTGACGAAACGCACAAGTCGCTTACAAATACAAAGTAGTACAGTACACTAGTACCTACAGACGTACAACGTACAGTACCTACACTAGTACAGTCAGAGCTGTCAGAGTGTACGAACAGTGTACGAATAGTACTAAATGTTCGATTAGCTCCTGCCGTTCGGAAACGTTACTTTTAGTACAGTACAAAGTAACGTTACCTAACAGTACATCGTACATGTACTACCCAAGACTAATGACAAGTTGATACTGAATGTGTCAAAATATTTCCCGGCACATTGAGTATAGTATCGACCTCAGTACATATCTTTAGGTCTTCTGGTACTCGTATATCATTGTTGAATACATACATACATATCAACCCATATGATGGCCCACTGCTGGGCACGGGTCTCCCCAGTAGAACCTACTGGTATGTAGATCCTGGGGGTAATTGCCATAATCGCCACGCTTGGCGAGCGGGTTGGCGATCGCAGTAAGGTTTTAAGTACGCAGAGGACGCTGCTGCCCGTCCTCCGGAGTGAAATCCCTTAGTCACCTTGACGACACCCACGGGAAGAGATGGGGTGGTACTATTCTTAAGCCGGCACCACACGGCACTCATTGTTGAATAGCTTGTTCAAAAACCATGTTTGTCTAAGAACCTCTTCTTATTTCTTTTAAATTCTTTGTAATAATTCATAGCTTTTCTTAGAAATGGCTTAACAGTTTCATTCGTAAAGGACCGACCTTTTCGCTGAATGAAAGATTTTTGAGGGGTTGACCAATTTCTCTGAAAACTATGATATTCAAGTCCCAGGATGTTAGACCTTAGGTGACCCATTTTATATTTTTTGCTTTCCATCTCCATATCTTCAGGTGACCCATTTTTCTTATATTTTTGTGATGTCATATTAATATATATTATAGCTACGTCTATGAAACTGCAAAATCATGATTCTACATGTAATGCCCATGATTATTTCTTTCAATTTGAGACATACTTAGGAATTAAATATATTTATAATATTACAAATTAAAATTCTTCTTTTTAAATTCTAAGTCCAGCTTTGTACTTTCTAAAAGAACTTGCTGTAATCCTAAATCTATCAAAATCATTTTTTTTTCTAACTTCATTATTTCTTATACTAACATTTAAACTTTCGCGTTGCATGATTATAACTATTTATTATACGGGAATTAACGCGCATTGTTTACCTTAAAATTGCTTGACGTTTCGACCAGGTTTGATTTTGATTGCAGCTGCGGTAGTTCGTACATTGGCCAAACAAAGCGAACTATAGCGGAAAGGCTAAAAGAACACATCGCAGCAGTGAAAAACCGGCAAACGAACAAATCGGCAATTGCAGAACACATACTGCAATCGAACACCAATCACAAACCCTCTCCACAGACCGCCATTTTTATTCACGAATTGTGCGTAAAGCGATTAAAATTAAAAAACATAAAACTTTTAATCGGGAAGAGGGCTTCAAACTATCCGTGACGTGGAATCCAGTGATTCGTAAAACACAACCTCGTGAAAACAAAAGTGAAGGTAGATGGAGATTCATCGGCCTGACGGAGTCTTAACATCGCTGCGACAGTCCGCTTGTGACCACGGCCGGTGCAACCTGGGGCCGTACCATGAGCTCTTATAACAGGTCAATTATAGACGAAAATTGAACTGTCCTGCTAATTTCGAACATTATTCTGCCAAAAAGCAGGCGAGTCAGCGATGACGTCACTAAAGCCGGCGAGCGGCCTATTGTTTAATTGTCAATTCTTTGAATTTGACAGCAGGTTAGAAACTGACATGCGCCTATTTTAGACCTTTTGACACTTGAAACTCGATAATTGAACTGCCGTGCTATCAAATTTTGCAGCTATTGTAAACTAACTTTAATTGAAATGTTTATCGTGTTATCAATACAATACGTAATATAAAAGTAATTATTGAAATATTTTTACGATAGCAGTGTTAATGGAGATGTATATTCCATGTAAAAAGTGTTGTGTTTCTGTGAACAAAACTCATAAGACTTACGTTTAAGTGCGATGAAGATAAGTTCATGTTTCTTGGACAGAATTCAGTGAATTAAGTAACTTTATTACTACGTGTATCAACGACCTACTTAAAGCTATCGAACAAAAGATGTTTTATTTGCTCATGATACCACCTATTATAGTAGTAAATCATGCCTAGTTAGAAAATGCAAGAAATGTGACAATAAATACATTAATTTGAATGCCTAACATGATTTACTAGTATATGTACTTACCTACATGAAATGTAGAAATAGAAAAAAAATACTTAATTCTTAATATTGAAATAACAACCTCTTGAATTTTCTGATAATCAAGTGAAAGAGACTATAAAATTCTTAGGTATTAATTTTGACTATTACTTTAACTGGGAAATACACTTAAAGATGAGTTTTAAAAAGCAAATTGAAACAATATTCCTATGCATTTTAAATGCACAAAGAGTGGATAACCAATTTAGTGTAATCACTATATACCATACATTGTGTCCTTTTTAAGATATGATGTCACCTTTTAGAGCAACTCAATAGAAATTGGCTTTAAAGCTCTAAAGAAATGTATCTATGCAAACTGTAGAATTAAGTTTACCTACTGATTCATGTAAGCAATTTATTTTGCTATTATGTGCATACATACACATTCCTACCAACTAATAAAACTTTATTGAATAGGTAGTGTAAAAGAAAAAAATATTATAATAGTGAAATATGTAGTCTGACTAAATGAAACATCACAAATGAAAAAAAGTAGGTACCTAAATAGTAATAACTTTTTTCTTTGTATACTGTCATAAATACACAATCATTTATTAAAACAAGTAAGTGTACACAGTGATAAATAGCTCAAAATCCAATTCAATGTTATTTACTATTATTTTACTTCGCAATATATTGTTGTTCTAATTTAATATGTAGGTAAATAAAAAAGGAGCATTACTTACAATATTTTGACTGATGACAAAAAGACTTGTAGGTAGGTTTGCGTGGCGTGAAGTTAAACTCGCGAAATAGCAGAACAAGTTTATTTTAGAATTTACAGATAGTTTTAGAGAGAACAGACTTACAGAAAAAGAAATAGTTTATACGAAAAATAAATTGGAACGATTGCGCGTGCTCCCGCCGTGAGAGCTGAGTAATGAATGTCGCTCCTGACCGAGCGAACGCGATATTCCTCCGCTGCATTGAGCCTCCACCGAAGGGTGCGCGGCGCGGGCGCCGCGGTATATAGACCATTCGCTCCGTGAGTGCGCGCCGTCCTCACACGGCCGATACGGGTGCAACCTTGCTATCGCTACAGTACTCCCCCGCTGAGACCGCTACTGCGGGCGATAAAAATCAGGAAAGCGAACCTTTCGACCCGACCTTGTTCTTTTCTCCTGGTTTGCGGTAGACTGCTGATGCTGATGAGGTGATGGCTCAGCAGCGAATTGCGACTGCTCATTTGCTTCGGACGTCATGTGTGCGGGTTTGAGTCTATCTATGCTTACGGTCGCTTCCTTTCCTTTTACGTCAAGTTTGTAGTACTTGTGATGACGTTCTAGTACTTTGTATGGTCCAGCATACGGTGGCTGCAGCGGTCTTCGGACAAAATCCTGCCGCAGGAACACATGAGAAGACTTGTTGAGAGCGTCTGGAACATAGAAGGGTCCCTTTCTGTGCCATGATGCAGGCTGTGGTGCGAGCTTGGCCATGTGACTTTTCAATCGGGTTGCTAGGTTGGTGATGTCATCTGTCTTGTAGTCATCAGTGGGTGCTAGGAATTGACCAGGAAGACGAAGTGGTTCCCCGTAGACGAGGTCCGCTGGTGACGCCTGGATGTCGGACTTCCATGCACTCCTCATGCCTAGGAGTACTAGTGGGAGAACTTCAGTCCAATTCGACGTTGAGTGACACATGATGGCACCTTTCAGCTGGCGATGGAGCCGTTCAACCATGCCATTTGCAGCAGGGTGATAGGCGGTTGTGTGGTAGTGTTGAGCACCAACCATGGACGCGATGGCTCGGAAGAGATGAGACTCGAACTGGCGGCCGCGGTCGGTGGTTATTTTGCCTGGACAGCCATACCTGGCCAGCCAACCGGACACCAGGGCAGACGCGCAAGTGTCTGCTGTGATGTCCTTGATAGGGTACGCCTCAGGCCATCGGGTGAATCTGTCGATGACAGTGAGACAATACCTGTAATCAGAAGAGCATGGTAAAGGTCCGACGATGTCGAGATGAATGTGAAAGAATCTCGACGAAGGAAGAGGGAATGAGGATGTTGGAGCAAAGGTGTGACGAGTAATCTTGCTGCCTTGACATTTTAGGCATTCACGAGACCACTCTCTACAGTTTTTGCGCATCCCTGGCCACACGTACCTCTGCGCGACCAGTCGCACTGTAGCGGTATTTCCAGGATGACTGAGGTTATGTAGTGAGCTGAAAACCTTTCGTCGGTACTCTGGTGTAATATATGGGCGTGGTGGATCGGCTGAGACATCACAATATATTTCAGTGTCAGTACCTTGTAGTTTGAGCTTCTTTAGCTGGAGTGATGATCCACTATGCAAGAGACTTTGTAGTTCAGGGTCGGCCTCCTGAGATCGTGCAAGTGCTTCATGGTCAACGTGACTGCTGATTTCCTCTATCCGTGATAAGGCATCTGCTACTACGTTTTCCTTTCCTGGGGTATAGCGGATGTCAGTTGTAAATTGTCCTACAAATTCAAGGTGCCTGAATTGTCTAGGGGATCCTTTATCACTAATGTTCTTAAATGCGTGCGTAAGAGGCTTGTGGTCTGTTAGAATAGAAAATTCCCGCGCCTCAATCATGTGACGGAAATACTTTACGGCTTCGTACATGGCTAACAATTCTCTGTCAAATGGACTATATTTTCGTTGAGCTGAGCTTAACTTTTTCGAGAAAAAAGCTAAAGGTTGCCACATGTCATCCCTCTTTTGTTGTAAAACTGCACCTATTGCAACGTTTGAAGCGTCAGTGGCTATGCTCAATTCAGCTTCCGGGTGAGGGTGTGCCAGTAGTGTAGAATCTGCTAGTGACTGCTTACAGCTCTGAAATGCATGTAATAGCTCTTCAGTCATTTGTATGGGATGTGCACCTTTTACATTTGGGCCTGAAAGAAGAGTGTTCAAAGGTGCTTGTCGGCCAGCAGCTTTAGGTACGAAGCGCCGATAAAAGTTGAGCATACCCAGGAATCTTCTCAACTCTCTAACGGTTTTTGGAACTGGATAATCTAGAATTGATTGGACTTTAGCTTGTAAAGGTCTTGTACCTGCCGCCGAAACGTTGTAACCCAGAAATGTTACCTCAGGTTTACCCAGGACGCACTTTGTCGAGTTGATGAGCACGCCATAATTCCGTAGACGGGTGAATACTTCACGTAGATGCTTTTTATGGCTGTTTACTGATGGAGAGTACACCAAAATATCGTCGCAATAACCATAAGTAAACCCCTCTAGACCCTGCAGCACTTCATCGATAAATCGTTGAAAAGTCTGCGCTGCGTTGCGCAGACCAAATGCCATGAAGCCAAATTCATATAATCCAAAAGGAGTGGTGATGGCAGTCTTCTTTATATCGTCTAAATACACTGGAATTTGATTGTATGCTTTAATCAAGTCTATGGTAGAAAAGACTGTACACCCAGACAGCTGGTGAGAAAAATCATGAATATGTCTAACTGGGTACCTGTCAGGAATTGTGCGTGCGTTCAAGGCTCTGTAGTCACCACAGGGTCTCCATCCGTCGTCCTTCTTCTTGACCATGTGTAGCGGAGAGGACCAGCAGCTTTCTGAGCGCCGGGCAGTTCCATTGCTAAGCATTTCATCAAACTCTCTCTTTGCCGCTCTCAGTCGCAATGGATCCAAGCGTCTTGGTCTGCAGGCGACCGGAGGTCCATGGGTAGTGTTTATGTGGTGCACCGTATTATGGCAAATTGTACGTACCATACCAGCAGGGCGTGTAATTTCTGGAAACTCGCGCAGTATGTCATGGTACTCTGATTCCCCTGCGACTGTCTTGATTGATGCTAACTCTTCTGGAACCTTCTGAGGTGGTACAGTGATTGACAGAGAGGTCTTGCCGTCGACAAGTCGCTGATTTCTGCAATCCACAAGAAGTTCAAAGTAGCTTAAGAAATCAACGCCAATTATAGGCTTGGATATATCGGCTATAATAAATTTCCATGTGAAATCACGCCGAAGTCCTAAGTCCAAGTGAAGCAATATAGGCCCGTAAGTATGTATCAATGTACCATTGGCTGCCAGTAGAGTATACTTGGTTTTAACGCACGGTACCTTAGTTGCACGGCGTGGGAACACGCAGAGGTCCGACCCTGTATCTACCAAAAACTGTACCTTTGTGGCGCGATCAGTTACAAACAAACGGCCTGTTTGAATGGGGCAGTCGCTGGCCGCTACTTCCGACTGCCTGCGTCGTTTCCCGCTGTATACTGGCACGGCTGGCTGCATTTCTTAGCCCTTGCTCCGAAATTGTAGTGGTGCCAACAATGTGGGTGGTCGGGTGGTGGTTGCTGGTTGCTCGACCGATTACGGCTACGACTGCGGGCGTCTCGGTATCTGGGTCTGGAATTCGATCGCGGCTGCCTGTATACATGAGAGGTAAGTTTAGCAACTTGTTTAGTTAAAGCACTAATTTCTTGGCTCAGCTCCTCAACGCGTGAAGATGGTGCCGGCGGCGTAGATGTGCAAGCTATCTGGTGCACAGGTGTGGATGGAGCTATCTCCTGCACGCGGTCCGCTAACTCAGCCAGATTGTCAAGCCCTAACTTAGGCTGAGAAGCTACAATAGTTTGCAAGCTGTGCGGCAAGCGGCCTGTCCATAACGTAGTTAAAACGTCGTCGGACACAGACGGGCCAGCGAGATTTCTTAAATGACGTAAGAATTGAGATGGCTTACGGTCACCGATGTCTTCATGAAGAAATAGCTGCTTCAGCTTTTTCTCTGCGGACACGCTCAGACGCTTCACAAGCTCTGCTTTCAGCTTCTCAAACTTATCCGTCGCTGGCGGTGCGCATACAATGTCTTTTACATGTGATACGTAAGTATGTTCCAGCCGAGACATGGCGTAGTAGAATTTTGTCGAATCACTAGTAATATTGGCTAATGCAAACTGACCTTCTACCTGAGCAAACCATAATTCGGGATCTTCCGGATAAAATGGTGGTATTCGTACACCAACACGAAAAACATCGCCGAGTTCGCCACCTGTGTCCTTGACTTCACCTTCATGCGCCATTCTAGAAGCTTCGTTCCTTGTCGGGGTCACCAATTTGTAGGTAGGTTTGCGTGGCGTGAAGTTAAACTCGCGAAATAGCAGAACAAGTTTATTTTAGAATTTACAGATAGTTTTAGAGAGAACAGACTTACAGAAAAAGAAATAGTTTATACGAAAAATAAATTGGAACGATTGCGCGTGCTCCCGCCGTGAGAGCTGAGTAATGAATGTCGCTCCTGACCGAGCGAACGCGATATTCCTCCGCTGCATTGAGCCTCCACCGAAGGGTGCGCGGCGCGGGCGCCGCGGTATATAGACCATTCGCTCCGTGAGTGCGCGCCGTCCTCACACGGCCGATACGGGTGCAACCTTGCTATCGCTACAGACTTATAGTATTATGTAGCTCCCATATAAAAATGTACAGAGGTTCCTAGTCATATTCGCAAAAATAAATTGATTTGATTTGTTTTCAAATTTACTTTAGTTTAGCAAAACTTTGTCTTTCTCAGATAAATTTGTTAAGTATTATCAACTCAATAAAGAAATTGTAGCCATTGTAATAAACTTTGTAGTAAACTCCAAATTTGGCAGGAATGTTTAGTCTACAAAATAATTATGTTAATGCCCATTCTTAATAAAAGCTTCAACAAACTTAAGTACCTTGTGTGTTTTATTACTATCAATAGGAATACTGTCTATGCAATTGAATTTCAAAACGGTCTCTTAATATCCTTATCTTTGCCAAGCTATGTATAAGCATGCAGTTGATGTATAAATAGTTGACCTACTAGCAAAGAGTATTTTAATTTAGAGATATTATAGTGCACAAGTATTTGGTATGCGAAGATACAAGTGCATTCTTTATTCTCTCACTCTCAGTCAGATTGGATATAAATCCGACACGACCGGACCGAGATTAGGCACAGGACCGAGGGGTGTGACCACAGATTAGGGTGTGACAATCTACGGTCACCAATGTCCTAGCTAAACATACTACCTATAGGGCTGTCCATACTAATGGATTTTTATAATGGTCTCGTTATTTGTGCTAGTTACGATTTTGTTTTTAAAATTTTAATTATGTAGCAATGGAATAGGTACTGTGGCAGGTGCGTCGGAAACTCGACCGGCCACTCGCATAAAGCCTCATTTAATTGTGAACTGTTTGTCTTGACGTTCCAAAACTATGAAATAATGACGAAGAAGAAGATCGAAAAACAATTGGGAGAATTGGACCAAGCGTCAAGACGAATGGTCAAGGAAAAGAATTAAAATGTAAAGGAATAATATTACAAGTTATTCAATATATAATATCGTTCTGGGCTTAAGAAAGTGTTTGATTCCTCATCCCCGAGAGCAATAATCCCGGCTGCGCACCCCAAAGCCAGCAATAGTATCACGTCACATGGTGGAGGCGCCGAACTCTTCAGAGGAAGTCATTTAAAGAGCTAAGTCGTATTTCTATGTAAAATTAATTAAAAATGAGTGAATTCACGGGATTGTATGAGTCCGTAGATGATTTTGTCAACCAATTCCAGATCATCTGTGTGATTAATAAAATCACTTCGGATGAAGAAAAAAAATTATTTGTGGCGGCGTATCTGGCTGGACCAGCGCTACACCTATACAAAGCAATCATAGAAGATTGTGATAGCTTCGAGAGCTTCATCACTGCATTAAAAGCAGAGTTCCCAAACCGTACTAATTATACGGAAAAATTCTATGAAAGGATACAGGCGCCAGAGGAGAATATTGTTTCATTTTACTACGAGCTCTCAAATATAGCCAAAAAGGGAAAAATTGACGACAATACGTTCGTAAGGAGCTTTCCAAAGAAATGTAATAGTTTCTACAAATCAAAGCTCGCTGCAGTTGTATGTGCTGATAAAAATATTTTAAAGGCCACAGTTTTACAATTACATTCAGTATATGATAAAGAGGTTGAAAGGGAAATCAATCTTAAGGTTAAGGTTGAGAATGCGGTAGCAGTGAGGTCTGGGCAGCAAGGAGACTCCAACAGACCGACCAATAGTCCATTTCGGAGCAATCAATTGACTCCGTATAGTAAATACCGATCCCCGTTGTCTCGGGTTCCACCCAATGATTCACCAAGCGGTTCGTTAACACCAAGGCGGGAGTCAAATCCCCGCCAGTACTTTTTAAGGAGCAGAGAACCTCTGCCGATGCCGGTTCAATCAGCTGGTGATGCAGCGTCGTCGACAACGAGAGTAGGCGAGCATCACGTCGCAGCAATGAGTACGCAGCGGCGCTCAAACATAGAAGACGTCAAGAAGAATAATTATGGTCAGTCCGAACCAGTAATTTTAGTAGAATTAAGTTCAGGTGCTATTCCTGCTTTATTAGATAGTGGGGCTTCAGTGTCCTTGCTATCGAAGAAAGTAGCATTAATGAACAAAGTAACCTTAGATATATGTGATAATATTAATTTAAAAACGGCCGATGGTAAGATTATACCAGTCGCAGGCAAAACATATATCAACGTTATAATTAATAATGTGGTGTATAACACACTTTTTTATGTGGTAATAGATGTCAGTTGGCCAGTGATTTTGGGTCAAGATTTCTTAATCAAAAATGGGGCATCCCTAGATTTTGTGAATAATAAAATAACATTGAGAAACTACAATGAAATATGTTTTGTTGCTAGACCAGGCAAAGTTTCTGTTATCGATACACAGGAAATATTGTCTGTTAATATTTTTAAACATAATTATTTATTTGTTAGTAATATTTGTGAGTCAAATAAGAATAACACTTGTATTCTTCCTGATTTAAATGTGTCAAAAGATAAAATGAATATTAATAAAAATCTGAGTACAGGTGATAATAATAAATTACATGACTTAGTGGAAGAATACAAGCCACAATTCTCATTTGGTAAGGTTAGGCCAGGTGGGTGCCGAAATAACCCAATTAAAATAAAAACTTCGAACGAGGTTCCGGTGAAAAAACCTTCATATCGGGTCTCACTTAAACAGAGTGAGATCAGTCGTCAACAAGTGAGTGAGTTAGTGAATATTGGTAGCATTCGTCCTTCCTGTAATGATAGTTCCTCTTCAGTAGTTGTAGAACAGGATTCGGATTCGGATGCGGAGTTCGTGAGTCGAAATCCGTTAATAAGTCAAGATGATCACGTAGTCACTGACGGGTTACAAATATTTAGGATGAAATGTACAGAGAATAATGAGCAAATCTGCAAATTAGAAATAGACCCAGTAATAAGGGATCAAATGAACGATAATTTTTGTTCATCTTTAAGAAATAAAATCATAGATGAAAACTTACAAAGATATAAAGGATTCTTTATACACAACGGCATGTTATATAAATTAAATACAAAAAATAATGTTATAAAAAGATTGCTGGTAGTTCCGGATGAACTGTTTCCAGTAATTATGCGTGAGATTCATGATGATCCATTATATGGAGGTCAATTAGGTTTGATGAAGACAGTAGAAAAATTTAATTCAAGATTCTGCTGTCCAAAGTCATATAAGAAAATAGAGAATTATATCAAAGCATGTAAAGTATGTCAAGAAGTGCGGGCGTCAAATAGGGTGGCGCCGTTGCAACCGATTGTTACAAACAGGTTATTTGAAAAGGTAGAAGTGGATACGATAGGCCCGTTAAATAATGCGAATAGATATCGATATCTTAGTATTTAATTTTATGTAGTTGAGAATTTTTATTATATGAACATATGTTATAATTAAGTCATGATAAACATGAGTAGTTGATGAGAATTATCTTTTTAGGAGTAGGTGATGCCAGAAAAGAAGTGGCGACGTTGTTAATAGTCTGACGTATAAACAATTGTATATTTAGGGATGGTTAATGGTTTTAGATCTGATTCTAAAATGTTGTTTGTTTTTGCATGTACAACCACACGGCGAAGAAATGTCCTACAATGTTGATGCCATAGAGCACTAGGCAAACAAAAACGGGTGTATTATTGTTTTGAATTATAAATACAACTCTGTGATTAAGCAGACAGTTTTGCATTTGGTTCAATCGAACTTGGGAAGTTCGTTTGTGATTATTTTATCTAAATAATCAATAGATGTGATCAGATGGTCACCGATAGCTTGATTGGCCAATTATTTAACTGATATAAGATTAATACTTAAAGATGAATTTTCTTCCAGTTACAACAAAGCAGGACTTTCACCCAATTTGTTGCCTGGGGTCAATTGGTGTTTAATGATTGATTTAATTAATATAATTTAAGATAGATAGGCCAGCTCTGCCGATGCAGTGGCTTTTTTTAGGCGATTTTTTTTGCCTTGCATGGTCATATGACTGTTGGATGAACGACAGTCATATGACAGCTTTTGCATAGAGACGGCAGATTAAGGGGGGTATTAAAAAAAAAAAAAAATCTATATCGCCAGCATAGGTAAATGCACAGCTAGGTTCATATTTGTTGTTTTATATTATAAAAAAAAAAATTGACTTAGTAGTCAAATGTAAAGATTTTTTTTTTTTTTCATAAGGCGGCGGCGTGTGGCAGGTGCGTCGGAAACTCGACCGGCCACTCGCATAAAGCCTCATTTAATTGTGAACTGTTTGTCTTGACGTTCCAAAACTATGAAATAATGACGAAGAAGAAGATCGAAAAACAATTGGGAGAATTGGACCAAGCGTCAAGACGAATGGTCAAGGAAAAGAATTAAAATGTAAAGGAATAATATTACAAGTTATTCAATATATAATATCGTTCTGGGCTTAAGAAAGTGTTTGATTCCTCATCCCCGAGAGCAATAATCCCGGCTGCGCACCCCAAAGCCAGCAATAGTATCACGTCACAGTACCTACATGTAGTATTGAGATACCATGTATAAAATCACATAAGTAGTAGGTAAGTAAGTACAACTATTGATAATTTTGCTTATCAACATTATGTATTACTTCGAAGAAAAAAATGCAATAGTATCAAGACAAAATGCATTTTGATTGAGAGAGATAAAATTTAAATATTTTCCGAGATCACGATAGTCTTAGCACCCTACATAGAATATAAACATATGCTGACAGCACTATCTTTGACATGTAGCTAAGCTCGTTCGAAAACGTATCCTCCCTAAGGGAATTTATAACTTCATTCTAGTGTCTTATTTAAAGTAGATATTATGATTTTTAAAAGACGCACAGAAGTTTAATCGTTTATTTTGATTAATCAAGCTTTTATTGAGTTTGTTTTTGTTATTCAGCTTTATAAAATTAGTAAAATTAAAACGTGTTTTAGAACGTTGCTGCAGGACAGCATTTTTTAAAGTTCATGGTACAAATTATAAACCTGCCAGGTTCAAACACGATGTTGAACTGCCCTGTACTTGGCAAATAATCTAAATGTTCATGGTACGGCCCCTGGTCGAAACGTCAAGCAATTTTAAGGTAAACAATGCGCGTTAATTCCCGTATAATAAATTCATTATTTCTTGTTGTCGTTGTATTGCTAATGTTTCTATTTTCTTGTTTGTTATAACATCTTCATTAATTTGTTTTTCATTTTTTCTTTTAATCATAGAAGCACGAAGTTTGTCAATATATTTTTTTTTTATTTCAGATAAACTACTTTTTTTTTGTTTTGGTGTGATTTCTGTAAAAAATGTGTTTGGGATACGCCCCAAACACGTATATTATATACATTTAGTTTAATTAATTAGTTATCACGTAGCTAAAGTTATACTCTTTTACTTTGATTTTTTTCTAGTAATTTCTAAGCTAGCTAGCTTGCTTTTAATACTGGCAAAATTGATTTGCCGGAAAAGTATTTTTTGGGCATACACCTTTTTTGGGCTATTAGCATGTCACTTACTTCCGTCAAAATTTCACCATGCTAAGAGTAGCGTCTAAATTACATTACAAAAAATAATCACAAATCACTAGAATATGTCTGCATAGTCAAGATGTGTGTGGCTATTTGGCACATTCAAGCGAAGTTGATGGAGCTTCTGATTCCACATCTTTAGCATCATTTAAAATTTGTTACATCAACCTGAGTTTCATCATTGTTTGGTGTTTCACCATCTGTAATAAAATCATTGTAATAATTGTCCATAGATCTAAGTTAATATATAAATACTATGTACAGAATTAACAATTATTAACAAAATGTCTGTATTATAATATTAGTTAAACATGGGAGCATAGATTATGACTTTACAGTTAGCAGATAGTAAGTTACATAAATATAAAATTTCACGAATTGAAATTCACAACAGCATTGCTGATCAGGACCAAACTCATCTCTCAAGTTCCAAGTTGATTATGATTGAACTTACATCTTACAAGTAATTTACTTTACAATACAAACAAAAAAATTAACTTACCTAAATTATAATAGGGTGCTGACCAGTCGAACTCATTTAACAGTGTGAATTGAAGAGTCAGTAACGCCACAACCTTTTCAACAATTGTCGTTGTCTTAGGACAAAATGTTCCTCCTCCTGTCTTGTAAATCTCGAACTGAAATTAAAAGTAATTAATAATTCTTACTGTTTAATGGATTTTAAAATGCTGTGCAGGCATTTTAAAATCCATTAAACAGTAAGAATTAGATAATTATAAAAGTAAGAGAGCATACAACCTACCTTGTCATCACTTATATCTTTCTTGTCTTTTTTTTAAATGGCATGCAACTGCTTTTCCGTCCTGATATCAGTTTCAGACGCGGCATTGTATTTATTAGTGAGTGCCATCCATGCTTGCTTGTTTTGTCTCAACAGAAGTTCCGTCGGTCTTCTTGTTGTTACTAATACTGACGAACTCTTTCTCCACTTCGATAAGCAGCATCTTCTCCCTTTCGGTAAAGTTTTTGCTTGTTTTCCTCTGTCCAATATTAAAATTTCACAAAAATCTGTTAATTGAACACAAACGTTAATCTTCAACTTCTTTCTGGCTTCATGTACGCCAAAAGAAATTGAAGATTAACTTTTGTGTAGCGTGATAATATTACCGCCAGTCTACGAATAATAATATCAAGAAAGAAGAAATAAAGAAACGTTACTCACATACAGTTAACGCTTCGATTGTGGGCTCATTAACGCACACCAACTAACAGCAATACAATGAAACACTCTTTTATCGTGAATAATTTATCAAATAAAAAGAAATGTGCATTTACAATTTAAATTGCAAATTTTTTAAGTTTCAACTCACTAGAACACAGCCGAAGTAAAGTAGCAACACTATTGCTCAAAGTTTGTGCAGCAAGTTTAACATTCATAATGTTGTTCCTGAATCGTAAATGTCGCTGTGTGATTTTGTTCCCAAAGTAAAGACCAATATTATCTTGGACGTGTTAAGGCTTTCCAAATATTGCCATTTGATTTGATAACCATGTCCGTCAATCTAATATTTTTTTGACTCCATTGACTAGTTTTACCTTATAGAATGGGTCTAAAATCACAAAAACTGGACTTTTAGTTACTGTATGCTGAAAAAGAGTTTTTAAATTTTCGATTTATGTGATGTTAGAAGGACAACCGTCAAATGTTAAACTCAATACTTCTGCACTCACCTCATGGCATCTTTCAAGGCACATTAATATAACATTACATCGTTGTTCAGCTAAAAATCCATTAACCAAAAAATACCCCAATGGTAGTATAAAGGAACCGTTTAGTGAAACTAACATAAGAACGTAAGCTTCTGTAGCAATATGTCCCAGAGGGCCATGTGTGACAACGCTATCAACATCTATACCATAAAAAATCTTCTGCTGCCCTATGGCCATTTCATCTACCACGAGACAGGCTAGGTTTTTGGCACTTTGACCGAACTTTGCTTGGAGTGCTCTAAAAGCTTCTTTTGTAAAATCAGGCTTGCCGTTTATGGATTGGTACCATTTTGATATAGTTGACGGATGGGGTAAACATGAAGCAGAATCATCAGCAGAAGCTGAGTAATAATTTACCGTCAGTGCATTGCATTTTTTTTAACGGTTGTTGTAAATTTGATGATGTGTCGACCACTCTTAAACTTCTTTTTTTTGCAGCATACAAACCAAATTCCCGGCAAAACCGAGTGCAGTATGCAAGTTTGAGTCATTAAAACCATTTTTTTTATATTTGCAATTATATCTTTCAATGTATTTTTTTTTACTTTTTAACCGCTTATTCTGTCGCTATAAGTTTCCAATTTTTTATAATCGTTTTTTTTGCCAGAGTCGTCTTTATTGTAAGTTCCTTCTTAAGTTTTTTTTCCTAGGGGTAAAGATATGGATATATCTTTCAAGGTCGAGGTCAAGAGTGTATATTTACCACATCATTAAAATATTCTTCCTGTTAAAAAATTAAAAGTTGTTGAATTTAATATTTTATTTACTATTTAGAATAGCTATTTAATTATTTTAAAAATGAAACTCGCAACGTTATTTTTGTTTTTACTAGACTATTACCATCTGGCACGTGTAGTAAACAAATTATACTTATCAAGCTCGAACGCAATATTTAGGTCTCATACAATTCATTACCTGTACATTTATATTTGTTACCTGCCTGATGGAGGATGATCTAGATAAATCACTAGATGGATCGGCATTGTTTACATATATAGAACTGACCATCTGAAACATATTTATATAATTTATTACACGTTAAAATTTAAAAAATTACGTCCACGCAGCCCGAAGATTGCCGATCGTTACCGAACGGCCGGGCGGCCGACGTACGTTATCTTCACCAATTGAAATCTATCATCGTGCCGCTAGAACACTATTATAAGCGAATATAATTATAGCTGGGCCATTTTAATAGATCACATTTGACATCCAATTGAAATCTATCTATCTGTCTTCAAAGAAAACTGTCAAATACCTTCTTTGATTTATTATTACTATAAATGTGTTATATTTTAACTCAAAAAAGATTTAACAATCTACAGTTTTGAGAAAATAATAATACTGTGTGTCCGCCGTTACAAGGTATGTTGTAGAATTTTGATGAACTGTCACTACTTTTGCGCTAAAATTGGTAATTGAAAAATACTAATAGAAACTTACTGTGCGAATAGGCACTGCAGTTTTTTTCAATAGATTGAGTTTCCTATTATTGCTCAAGTATATATCATCAGTTCTAAAATGTATGCTGCATATTTTGCTACATTCGCTAGTCATCCAATCAGGTTCGTGTCTTTCCAAACGTACCTACCGCATTTATCCATTTTCTTCGCTGAACTTCATTTTTTTCAAGGGAACTCTGTGGTGACAATAAATTTATAATTCATGGTGCATAATATACCTAACCTATTCCCTTTTATAATATGGTCAAAGACATTTATTTGCTCATAAGAACAAAATATTCGTTTATCTGAGAAAATACAGTACAACTTAAAAGTATAACATTACATAACAAGTAACTAATTCCTATATGCCAAGTATTTAATATTGAGGGTAATTAGCATACGAAACCAGCATTTTGACGTCCTGCTCCCCGGAAACCCCATTGTTTATTTTCCTGTTTATAAATTATGAATACAATTGTACGACATATGTACTGTCTTTGTACTTACTTGAAAACAATTGTACCTTAAAACTTTAGCGGGTACAGCCAACTGAAGTGTGGGTTGCTATAGAGCATCTCCCTAGCAACCCCAAGTAGTTTTCTTAGAAATTTTGTCTATGACGTAAAGAAGTTGTTGAAGGACAATGTAGGTACTCTTTTTTTAACACGGAATGTAATGTGTATGACAACTAATAAAATTATTTTAAAATTTCGGTTACTAGCGCCTAAGTAAAATTAATAGCAAATTTGTATCAAGCGCTTTCATATAAAATAGGTAGGCGTTGTATGGTAAATAAATTATTACCAGGAAAATAATAATAAAACACTGTCTGCATTATAATTAAACTAATCTTTATTGCACACTAATATAAAAATCATAAAAGACGGAAACAATAAGTGCTGTGCACCTGTGTTTATGTACACCATGATATCACCTGCATACATAGTTTGTTTGTTATGACATTGGCCACCGTTTGATAGATATACATACTGTTAGTGTGACCAACATCTCCCCTGTAGAACCTACTTATTGTAGATCCTAGAGGTAATTACCATTATAAGCGCTAAGGCTTTAAAGTATGCAAACGACGCTGGTTCGTCCTCCGGTGTGACATCCCTTAGTCGCCTGGACGACACCCACAGGAAGAGATAGGGAGGTACTATGTAAACTATGGATCTAGATCCAGTACATATAAAGGAGCGTATAAAGGCGAGTTTTGGCAACGTTCGCGCTATATCGAGAGGTAATTGAATGGGTGTGTTCACAGAGTTTGTATCAATAAAATTTCTAGAACTACACAGTTACGAGATTACATACATATCAACCCATATGATGTCCCACTGCTGGGCACGGGTCTCCCCAGTACCCTGGGGGTAATTGCCATAATCGCCACGCTTGGCGAGCGGGTTGGCGATCGCAGTAAGGCTTTAAAATACACAGAGGACGCTGCTGCCCGCCCTCCGGTGGTAAATACGACGAGATTAATATTGATAAACTTTCGCGATTTGTACACATTATGAAAATATATATATTACGGGTCTTAATAGCGTGAATAATTTAAGGTAAAATACCTTGTTTATTGCCCAACGTTTCGACCGTATTGCAACGGCCGTGGTCCCGGGTAGACTGACCACGGCCGTTGCAATACGGTCATTATACGGTCACAAAACACGGTATTTTACCTTAAATTATTCACGCTATTAATACCCTTAATATATATATGTATTTTCATAATAGTTACGAGACTGTATCAGATCTTCACTTTAGCTCTTGAATTGTGTTTCTAGTTTGATACCTAGCCATACATGAATAAGCAACCAATAAGGCTTGCCTTAATAATTAAATTAATTAATAAAATAAGTAAAGCGGTGCAAGGTAGTTTCAGAGTGGTATCCAAGAGACGGAAAGAGAAGCCGTGGAAGGCAGTGTATAAGATGGGAGGATGACATTAAAATGACTGCTGGCCCAATATGGAGACGGGTAACTCAGGACAGACCACAGTGGTAACTGTTAGAGGAGGGCTATGCCAAGAGGCACACTGAGACTAGAGACATTTTATAAGATACGAATGATACAAATGCATACATCTCTAATCCCAGAATAAAAGGCTTTATTTTTTTTTATAAAAAACGACTCCCGCAGTAGTGTACAAGACCTGTGTCGCGGGGGACTTTACAAACATACACATAGTACACCCAAGACCCCCGGAACAAGAATTTGTGGATCACACAAAGTGGTGTTCCGTTTGGGAATCGAATGGGATCGTACAGAGAGCCCTATATTATTTTGGATTGGCAAACAAATTAAGTTTTAATATAAATTAATAAGTGTGATTGAAATGATTTATTTATTTTTGTTTTATGCACCTTATTTTTAAGATCATCATAACAATACCAGTTTGATCCCGTTTTACAATGAGCTATGTAATGACCCAAACTTGTTTTATTTGTTGGAGGTACATACTCAATAACTGATGCAAGGTCATACTGTCTATTTGCTTTAAGAACTATAGTTTTAGGCAATTTCTCTATTGTTAATGTATCAACTACTTCAAAGGTTATTATGTAATAAGATAAATCATATGTCATGTTCACTATGCCAGAACAGTGTTTATTTATGCACTGAACAAATTCATCACTCAACATAGAGTTTGCTGATGATTCTAAACCTTCAAGGCTCTCTGTTAAGTATAGAATATTTAACGGCAAAATTGGTAACAATCTTTCTATTCTATAGTCACAAGTATTGCACTTTTTGGAGAATTTCGCACTGCTGTATTCCTTAACTAAAATTGACTCAAATATCTTGGTGACATTACACTGACAATCATAAATTGTCATATTGCCTTGGGTAGAGAGTTTATCACAAAATTGTATAAGAATATTTGATCTAAGTTCTAATACGTCAACATCTAAATCGTTTAGAGATACTGCTTTAACCAATGCAGAGAAATTTGAATTTATGGTATCAATTTGTTCAGCTAAAACTTTATTTTCTTTATAGAGGACAGCATATGCTTGCAAGACTGCATCAAATGCGCAGGTATTTTGTAAAATGATGTCTTTCTGTCCTGTTCTACTAATATTCCCGTTTGGCATCAAATGCACATATTTTATGTTAGTTTTGGGTTTGATTGTCTCAATTAAAGGTTTTGGTTTATTATTTTCTGCATTTTTATTTCGCCAGTTTTCCTCACACTTAGGTTCTGCAATAAATATAGAAGTATCCGTGAAAGATGTTTCACTATCAGTTATGCATTGTATTTTAGGTTTGGGGTCCAATAAATCAATGACAGCATCATGCCGACTATCTATTTTCTGAAAATACTTAGGGTAAGAGCATTGTGCTGACTTTAGCTCTCCCGATAAATACTCGTTATGAATCATAATAAAACTATCCACTCGCAGAAGTCCACTTCTTGAATTAATTAACAACTGTTTGATATTCTTAAAGTAACTCTCTACGTTACTACTAGACGCACTGATGTTTGATTCTGTGAATGGAGGCAGCATTAGATTAGTCCAAAGAGGTAATCTTTTCAAAAGTTTCTTAAAGCTTTCAATAAATGTCGGAAAATAGTAAACATTTTCATAGATTGTCTCATCGCAAAGGTCACTGTACAATGTTTCTTTATTTATTATATTGTCAAATTGAGCAATAATCGGATTTTCTTCTTTAGAATCACCATCATTTTCATCTAATGTTAATCCAGCTCTTCTTGAATTTTCGTCTGATTCCATTATCTCATCTAATTTTTCGTCTTCTCTATTACTCGTAGATATTTATTTATTTATTTTATTAAATAGATACAGACACGGACTACAGACTAAAAAATACATAATAAAATTAATTGCAAACTTACAATATAAAAATCTGAAGCCCAATTGAGACTGTATACAGCATTCAAAATAATATATAAAAACAATACAAAGCTTCAGTAAGTAAAGTAGATTAAGACATTAATTCAAAATTTGAATTTTTGCTTTTATCAATAAATTTTTGAATACATTAAAATTATTTTTAAAAATATCTATTTGGGAACATATCAAATTGTAATTATTGCACATTCGTGATATCGGACTATTTTGGGATACATTATTATTGCTGGTTGGTACTGCAAAAAGCTGTGGAATACGTACAGATCGCGTTGGTACTTTAAAACTTAGCTGTTCACCAAGTGCGCTATCCAAGGAGCTATTAAAACGGTAAACTGCATTTTACAAATCTATTTATCACGGCTGCCAACACTTCTGAACTTTACAACTATACTGCGAGGCAGTTTACTTTCCTTATTTAACTTCGGAACTCTGGTACACTTGATTATGTCTTCATCTTTCAAGTCATGGCCGATGACCTGGGAGCATTGTTGCAGTATCTTAGATATATTTTCATTGTGGTGCTCAGGTATACCTTGTATCTCTAAATTATTTTCACGTAAATGTTGCTCTAAATTATTCAAACGGTCCGATATATCAACTACCGTGGTTTTGAGTTCTGTGTTCTCCTTAGACAGGTAGGTATTCTTTGTAACAAGAGTATCGATAGTTTTCCTCATTTCGTCGTATTTTTCACTCAAAAAATCGAGAGACGCACGAAAATCCTGTAAATCGTTTTTTATTGGAGCTAATTCCGTCTGCAAAACACTAGACATCAACACTGGTAACTCAGCTTGGATTAACTTGAGGACTTGCTTACTCATTGCCGATACCAGTTCTTCATCATTGCATTGCGAGCGGTTGGCCGGAGTAGGTGTACTAGTCACTTGCAGAGTTTGTTTCTTCCTTGCTGTTACATTATCGGTAATAGCACAAGTATTTCGAGATGCCATCTTAGTAAATTATTATTTGTCACCTTGCAAAAATGTTATAGCAATTAACACTTTCAAAATATTATAACAGCCTGATAAAAAAGTTATAGCAATATATTTTATCGCTGTTTGCAGTAACAGTGGTGAATTTTATAATTTTATGTGGGGTACTTTTCACAATGTAAGAAAAAGTTTTTATCGTTTTTATGCGTTTAAATAGATTAACTATATGGATTTCAAAAGGGTAAAGGCACAAATACTTTATTAGCAAAATTCACTAACGAAGTTAATAAGTCCTTATCACTTAAAAAAGTAGTTGTAGCAATATTCTTCGATTACAGCAAAGCGTTTGACACATTACAAACGAATACTCTTTTGAAGGCCATGGAAGAGTGCGGGGTGCGGGAACCATTAAACCAATGGTTCCTCGACTACCTAACATCGCGCTCGTACCGAGTTAAGGTGGGCTTGGCGCTGAGTGACGAGTGGCGGGTGTCGTGCGGGGTGCCTCAGGGCTCGGGATGTGGCCCCGTGTGCTACTTGATGCACGTGAATAGCTTGAGCGGAGTGCTCCAGCACTGCTCGGCGCACATGTATGCCGACGACCTGTGTGTGTTGCGCGCTTGCGCAGTCCATGACTTACCCGACACTTGTCGCCTAGTGCAAGAGGACGTTGATGCAGTGGTCCGCTGGTCCCATGATAATGGCATAACTTTGAATGCCGATAAAACTAAGCTCCTAGTGATACACTCTCCTTACCTGAATCCTCCAAACATGCCTTCTTCAATTATAGCCCATGATTATTCTTGTATACATAGAAATCAAACAAATTGTCATTGTAAGCCTATTTTAAAGGTTAGCTCAATATCTTACCTTGGTGTAAAGGTAGATGATAACTTTGCATGGACTCAACATGTCGATTCATTATGTAATAAGCTACGTATACTACTAGGCAAATTTTACTACTTAAGCTATAAGGTGCCACTTAGCACGTTAAAATGCCTATATAAATGTTTAGTAGAGTCTATTATAGGTTACGCACTTGATTCTTATGGATTAACAACTAAAACTAACTTACTTAAATTAGAAAACATGCAATTAAGGTTCATAAAACTACTAGTCAGTACAAAGACTAAGAATAATTGTAAAGGAGAATACTATAAACTTTTTAAGATTTGTAAAATTCTTCCTGCTAGGCAAAAACAAAAATTTCTATTAGCGATTAATAATTATGGAAGTCAGGAGCATGGACTGACACATGTTAGCCATACCTGCGGAACCCGGTCAATGTCCGACGGCAAGTACGTCGTGCCTAGGGTTATTAACTACTATGGCGACAGATGCCTACACAAACGCCTGCCCTACGTACTTAACGGCCTGCCCGCGGACATTAGACTGGAGACCAAAAGGGCAGTATTCAAAAACAAATTATACAAATACCTCTTAGAAACTATTGCTATAGATAATAAGTAAATTAAGTAAATTAAATTTAAGTAAAATAAATGTAAAGAGACTCAGATCCTGCAGTCAAACTGCATATGCCGTTTTGCAGGACATCATGTTATGCTATATATGTAAACTACAATAAATAAATAAATAATAAATAAATAAATAAATAATATATTGTGAATAATAATGTGATTGTTCAATAGTCACCCAAAGTGTCCAGTGATGATATGATATCGCACTTTTAATCACTTTTTACACCAAAAATTATTAATAAACAGGGAGCAATTCTATCACGAACTTAACTCACCGATGACAAACGAATTTTGCGCAAATGCGCAATAATTTTTCTTTTGCTATTTCACATCTAGTCAATTCCCCTTTTATTGTATGTCTGTCAAACCTATTTACTGCCACTATAATAAGATTTATTATTATTTCTTTCGCCGTCGTATAATTATTACAAGATTTCAGGTTTAGTAAATGTTTTATGTAAAATTTTTTCACACGCATGTCGACATTTTTAAAACACTTAAGTCCTTACAAGGTTTTTATAAAGTGTGACGAATCAAGGCGCATAATACAATTCGGTCGAATTTCGGTTTGCTTTTCTAAAAAAGCAAAACAATGATTTAAGTAGGCTTTAGTTGTATCAAATGTAGTGAATGCTTTGACACAAGCACCAATCAAAGCACTCGAATCATCAGTAGTTACTTCTATAGGTTTTGGCATAGATTGTATCCATGTCTTTAGCCAAATGTATATGTTGTCTAGCGTTTGAGTAGCTGAAATCATCTGTGCAATTGGTATCGACGTATTCTTAATTTTTAGCATCAATATATACAAAAATAAATGCTTAGATTGGTAACAGCTTTTGGGATCTGTTGGTGGCTTTATTTTCTTAAAGATTGATCCAGTTGCGTCTAAACTTAATAAAACATGTTCCTTTTTTTAAAAAGCTTCATAAAATGTACGCTGCAAATTAGTCCAATAATATACAAAGAAAGGGTTAAGGGATAAGTTTCGAATAACATTATCAAATGGTGGTGTAAAACTCATTATCCATAACGCTAGTATCACAATTTTGTGAAAATAGCCGGACGTATTCGTCCGACTTCTTATATTTTGAAGAGTTTTAAGTGAAGGAATGAAAGGTGGTTCACGTGTATCGTCATCACCAAGGGTGCTATTAACTAATTTGTGTCGGACTACTACAGGAAATTCATTTTTCAAACAAGAAGCAAGTTGATCCTTAGTAGATTTCGTTATTCTAACTTTTTTTGATTTGTGGGCTAATTTAGAATCTATATTTTCCAGAACACACTTAACTGTTACGGAATTACTGTACCTAGTTTTTATATATATTATAATTGTGCCATTGCATTCACGACAACGTCCATTTATCTTAATACTATCACCAGCAGTATAATTGTTTTTATAAATCCATGTGCACCTGTTTGTGGTATTTTGCCAAATATATTTTCTCAAACAATCACTCCATTCTCCAGACGGTAGTCTCTTCTTTAAAGCACGGCTTCCATTGTTTTTAACATCATTATAAAACCGTGGTTTGATTTTTTCCCAGTCGCTTAATTGTATTTCAAAGCACATTACACTCTCACTACAATTGCTATTATTATCCTCACTACTACAGTTACTGTTGATCTCACTTGAAGAGTCAGAGTCAGACTCATTGGCACTCATATATTTATTTGTGGTAATAGACAGTTCATCATTAATATTCGTTTCCTTGTTTATTGTACCAAAAAAATATTTACAATTTCTTTTAAGGGAAAGGTACAAAGCCTTTGGCGACATCTGAGCACTTAACTTGCGGCTGATAGCCTTATAAACTTCACTACCCGAATGCGGCACAGTAGGTAAATTTTGAAAATGTTCACTGTATTCAAGAAACATTAACTTTTGATCTTCCAAACAAACAGAACACCTTTTTCCACGCTTCATCTTGAAGATTGCATTAAATAACAACAAAATAATATCGTAACAAAAGTATGAATGATGACTTTAAAACCTAAACAAATTGAGGGTAGGTAAACAAAAAAAAAAATTATAAATCTACGAATGTAACTATGAAAGTAATAATTCCTACATACAAATAGAACAACATACATAACACCAGCTAAAGGAAAATATTATCTAATTATAACTATAATAATAAAATAGTTTAATTATAATGCAGACAGTGTTTTATTATTATTTTCCTGGTAATAATTTATTTACCATACAACGCCTACCTATTTTATATGAAAGCGCTTGATACAAATTTGCTATTAATTTTACTTAGGCGCTAGTAACCGAAATTTTAAAATAATTTTATTAGTAGTCATACACTTTACATTCCGTGTTAAAAAAAGAGTACCTACATTGTCCTTCAACAACTTCTTTACGTCATAGACAACATTTCTAAGAAAACTACTTGGGGTTGCTAGGGAGATGCTCTATAGCAACCCACACTTCAGTTGGCTGTACCCGCTAAAGTTTTAAGGTACAATTGTTTTCAAGTAAGTACAAAGACAGTACATACGTCGTACAATTGTATTCATAATTTATAAACAGGAAAATAAACAATGGGGTTTCCGGGGAGCAGGACGTGCATTTTGTAGATTACCTCATTAGTATAAAGTTGTAAACAACTATAACCCTATTACATATTTGGTTGCAATTGCTATCGTTTAATATCCATAATGTCTATTCACTATCTTCTACCATGCAATGATTTTATTTTTATATTATTAAGAGCTTACTTACTTTTTTACATATTACTTTACTTACTTCTTTTTTAACAATTATTTTTTAACATTTTATAAGAAGGTAGGTATGTAAGTAGAAGGAAAAAGAAAGTAAGAAAGATTTTAGTTATTTAAGTAATTATATTTTATTTTTATCACATTTACGTTTTATTATTTAGCCGTTAGTTTGCATGATGTAATGCTTTAGTTTTTTTTTGAATAATGACATAGATTGAATGGCCTTTAAATCGCTTGGTAGTTTATTGTACAATTGTGCGCCTTGGTATGTGATATTTCTTATGCCGTAGTTAGTACGCGGCCTAGATAAACATACAGTGGGTGGCCAAATTATTAGGGACAGTACAGAAATTGTCGTATTTTCCATTTTAAATTGTAATATTGAAACAATCGTTGTCTTGTTACCTATTAAAGTTTTTTATTTATTTAGGATATGTTATTAGTGTCTTAAAAACAACCAGGTACTAAAAAAAATATTTTAATTTTCTTAAAAAAAAATGTTTTCAGATGTCCCTTATTAGAATTTTTCTATTTTAATATTTAGTGATGCCTCCCTTTGCTGCAATTAAGGCTTCGATGCGTCGCGGCATGCTTTCTATGCATACTTTTGCGTTAAGTTGGAGTTCTGCATTGTGGTGCCATTCCTTAATGAGTGCTGCTATCAACTGGTGTTTTGTGGTGATAATTTGTTTGGCTATGGCACGTTTAGTGAGTTCCCACATGTTCTCAATAGGGTTCATGTCAGGCGAGTTTCCTGGCCAGGGTAAAACAGTTATTTTTTGAGCAGCCAAGAATGTGGTAATTGATCTGGCTTTATGGCATGGTGCCGAATCGTGCATAAAAATGCATTCTTCACCACCTGGAAACCAGTCATCGAGCTGTGGCAGCAGTCGATTTTCAAGCACTCTCTTGTACTGGTCTTGCTTCATGGTCCCTTCTACAATGTATAGGCGCCCCATGCCTTTAGCTGATATTACAGACCAGACCATAATACTAACGGGATGTTTAACCCTTTCCACAAGACAGTCTGGATGAAATTGCTCACCAGGGCGACGCCGAACGAAGGAACTTTTATCAGCCAAAATTTGAAAAGTCGATTCATCTGAGAAACACACCTGTAAAATATTAAAATAATAATTAAAAGACGTAATATGAATGAACTTTATATTTTAATAAGGTTGTACTCACTCGACTCCAGTCTGCAACACTCATATTTCGATGTTGTTTCGCCCATTGAAGTCTCTTCTGCTTCATGGCCTGCGTGAGTCGCGGTTTCTTAATAGGCCGCCGACCGATCAGGTTCTCTTCGGCTAACCGCCTCCGAACTGTTCTTTGGGAAACTTTTATACCCTCGTCGTTAATCATTGTTGTCAGCCAAGCAACGCTCTTTTTACGATTTTCTAGACAGACATCCCTGATCTTACGATCAGTACGAGGAGTAGTGACTCTTTTTCTGCCACATTTACCTACACGATCTGCGTTCAAAGCTTGGTATCGGTCCAATTTTATTTTTATTCGGTTGACTACCGACTTGGAAACTCTTGCAATAGCTGCTATGTCTCTTTGAGAACGCATGGAGTGTAAAAGTAAGGTTTCGATCTCCCTACATTTTTTTGGAGAAGTGTCCGAAGCCCTACCCATCCTGAAAAAAAATAATTTTGAGGTTAACATGCCCTAAGACGAAAAAAAAGTTATTTGCACATAAAATGTAGCTAAAATAGCAACTAACAAACAATATACTTACTTTTCATGAATATCTACAGGTTTAACTCGTAAATAACAGTCGAAATAATATTTTACGTGACTTCACTTACACCTGATTTTTAACGAACTTTTACCAATTGAGACATGACATGACATATTTCTCTAATGACACGAACGTGTAATGTTGCCACCAATAAAATACAATGACAATGATACTAGCTATTATAAAAAATAAAAAACCCGTTCGAAATTTAATTATATGAGCGAAAAAAAGTATTTAAATTCAATATTACACAAATCTGCCCACTGTCCCTAATAATTTGGCCACCTTACTGTATATTATTAGCGTTGTATGGTTTGTTGCCCACACAACTTGAGATTATTGAATGATAGAACTGATTGGAAGATTGAAATGTTATTTATTGTTTGATATAATAGTGAGTACAAGTAAACAGTATGAATGATGTAATTGCACTGAATGTAAGGCCGGGCGACGCAGGTAAAGTGCTGACAAAGCTATGACCGAATTCTGTACATTGCTTGCACTGTACAAGCGTTTCTCATAATTCGGTGTTGTATTTGTGACTTTTTTGTGAAAGTTATTTGAAACCGTAATTTAGAAATGTCATATACTGTAGTTGTTCGGGTTAGGTATTTTATATGGAATAGTAGTTGAATTAGTTTATATTGGGTGATTTGTAGATCTTTTAAGTTTGCAGTAACGGCTGAACCCCAAATCTCAATCAGGTAAGAAAGGTGGGATTTTATTAATGAATAGTATATTATGTAACTGACGGACTTGGAAAACATCGCACTGTGAGACGGAGCATGCCGATTAAGGTAGATAATTTGGATTGTACTATACTTCCAAGTGAGCTGGCTATCAAGGATGAGCCCGAGGTATTTTTCAGAATCTACCTTAGTTAGAGGTGCACCATTTATGTTAAGGGGCTCAAAATCTGTTTTTTTTTTAATTTATTTTTTAAGGTAACTAAAACTAGGTAAGTACTTATTTAAACAATGTTTGCAAATCTCTCGCAATAGGTTTCGATGGGTTCATGGTGCATAACACTTTCCAGAGTCTTTGTATAGGTTTTTAAAATGTTTATTTACTTACTTATGAAAAGTAATTCCAGAATTCTTCATATCCGTATGGCTTCTACACCACTTAACTACACATGACGGCATTTTTCCACAATTAATGGCGCAAAAAAGCAATTATAACGTATTTTTAAACTCAAACAAGCGGCCAACTGACAGCGCCGCGCAGTACACTTTATTAGTAACGCCCACCGCGGTACACATTGCGTGGTCCCATTTTTGAGATTGAATTACATTTCTTTAGATATTAATATTCAAAAAATGCAATCAACATATTTATTAAAAATAGGCAAGCTATTTAGATAATTAAAAAACACTAGTTTACAAAATATTATATTTATTCTTACTCGTAGGTACTTTTTAGTATGGCTTTTGGCGCCGCCAATATTTACATTTGTGGTAGTCCCCACAACACCACCGCTTGATATGTCGGGGCGCAAAAATAGGCAAGCTATTTTGGTAAATAAAACACAAGTTTACAAAATGTTATATTTATTCTTACTCGTACTTATTAGTACGGCTTATGGCGCCGCCAATATTTACATTTGTAGTAGTCCCCACAACACCACCGCTTGATATGTCGGGGCGCCCGGGGTTTCGGCGATGCCTCATCCGTCGCACGAGGCGCCATAGCTGCCCCGTCCGCTGCCCGGGGTTTCGGCGATGCCTCATCCGTCGCACGAGGCGCCATAGCTGCCCCGTCCGCTGCCCGGGGCTTCGGCGATACCTTGTCCGTCGCACGGGGCGCCAAAGTTGCCCCGTTCGCCGCCCGGGGCTTCGGCGATACCTTGTCCGTCGCACGGGGCTCTAAAGCTGCCCTGTCTACCGCCCGGGGCTTCGGCGATACCTTGTCCGTCGTACGGGGCTCTAAAGCTGCCCCGTCCACCGCCCGGGGCTTCGGCGATGCCTCGTCCGTCGTACGTAATGTTTTTTAAGATTTTTGTGAATGGCATAAGTCAACATCTAAATCTAAATTGCCAACCAAGTAAATGTCATCGTACATTTCTGTTAGTTTCCAACAAATTTTGGATATCATTGCCCGTTGAAGTCGGCATATGAAATCAGATGTCAATATCGATGTGCAATCAAAATATCGGTTGCAATAGATTGCATAAATTCAATATCGCCCATGCCTAGATCAGTCAAAATCGCGATGTCACCTGACACAGAACTTCTTATATTGCATGAAGACTTCAAAAGACACGTTTCTACAAACATATTGATATATTTTGGGACGTTTCCAAACGTTTATAAACATGCGAGAGGCTGCAATATTTTTAGATGATTGAATCTTTCGATACATTTATGTAACTGTGTTTGTAAACACTGGTGTGGGAGCACCTTTATATTATTCTTTGGTGCTAATTTCGTAATAATAAGTGATACTTTTTGACAGTGCATAAATAATAAAATGTTTAAACCTTTTTAGGTACAAATAAAACACAAATGTTTGCAACAAAATTTATTTAGGTACGTCAGACCTACTGACGGGGCTCACTCCGCCGGCCGCGCTATTTTCGCCAGTTCCGGCGCTGTTTAAGGGGCGGGCTCCACAGCAGCTGGCGAGGTGGCGGTGACGGCGCCTCTTCCTCCTGAGGGAGCGGTCCCTCCAATGCCAGGGGGCAACCCTTCAGAGGGCGCCACCTATACTGCCTCGGAGGCCGGCTCAATTTCGGGCTCTGCCAATAAGGGCCGAGTGTCGGCGTCATTTGGTTTGCTAAAAAAGAAAATACTTTTTGTCATAATTCACGGTAATAACTTCATCATCTTTGCCTTTCTTTGGTTTTTTTCCTAACCTCTCGACTGAGCGTCGCTAATTATTTAATGTTTACAAAACTATTTTATTGTGAATTATATTTTGACACAATGAATTTGTAAATTATTAATTTATTATACACTGGGATATTTATAATTAATGTAGTGTACCTACTGGCATCGTTGCTTTGGGGTTTCAAATATTTACTAACGATGAAAAATGTAAATTACCTATGCAATAGAAGTAGGTACGTAATGTGGAATTTGTAATGAGATAATCGCTTACGGTGGCTATAACATAGGCTTTTTTCAATATAACTATGAAATATTATTCCAAGATTCAAATACATATCGGCCAAGTAAAATTTACGTGACTTGAAAACATGCTGTAAGTATAAAATTTTCTTATGATAAAACAGCAATGAACTTTGCAGCATAAGTAACAACACAAAGTTTAAGTACTTTTATTTCACTTCAAAACATAAGAAATGGCACACGCGTTCGTGTCCAAATTGACGTTTTGGTATAATATACTTACCTACTTATTATGCATCTGTCCCACCAACGGCAATGAGCGAGAAGCGCGTAGCGATTATAACGCTAAAGAAACGTACAATAGATGTATTGTACATCCCGTCCGTGTAAACAAAAGAGATGCAGTATAGAGCGAGTTCTCGCCGGCAGTGTGCGTCAGCGATCAACTAATATCTGTATCTCTTTAGTTTACATGGGATCTGCCTATGTATGTACGCTACTCGCTTTCTCGCCGTTGCCCGGACATATGCCTTACGTGTTGCTAGATGTCACAATTCGATACTAATTGACACTATCAATCAGTAGTGTCAATCAATATCGAATTGTGAGTAGTAAAAGTATATTAATTATAAAATATTACACAAGATTAAATTCATATTATAAACAAAATTTAAAATAACAGAATTCGAATGGTTTTCCTCTAAATAATTATATTGAAAACGATGTGGACCCAAAAATGGTGGAAGCTTGAAGGTGAGAGATGCTCCCACCATTTTTGGGTCCACATCATCACAGTGTAAAAATAATAAGGCATCTACTAGAAAGTAGTTTCTAGTAGATGCCTTATTATTTTTACACTGTTACCAATAGTGGAGTAACTAAATTATTATTTATCGCATCGCAAATTAAAAAAGGAATCTTTAAAACAAAACCATTTGGGATTGTTTATATTTATTTATTAATTATCGAGGATAACATAACAATTAATTAACATCGTTCCTTTTTATATTTATCGGATGATTTTACCTAGGACTGTAATTGTCGGTTACCTTTTACGAATATAAAATTCTTCATAACACATGTGAAAATTAATTTTACATTGAAGAATAGCATATTATTGAAATAAACGCAGAATAGTTTCTGCGTTTATTTCAATTATATTCTTCAGGTGAATAAATTCATAAAAACAGTTGTCGCCATCAATGGATGCCCCTTTTTCGTTCAAATATAAAATGGTTTCCTCTACCTTATACCTATTAGAGATGTGTCGTTACGAGTTTTTTGTATAACCTAACGTTCCCGTTATGACAACGCCCATAACGTTATCATAACTATCTATTTTACGTAACTATCTATATTCCATGCAATAGTAACTGATCAAGAAAGAACCAAGTTACGTCACGGTCACGAATAATATAAAAAATATAGCTATAAAATGAACTTCCCTTCGTAATTTTTCCAGGCTTAGGACTGGCTGAAGCTGAACAGATCTGACATATAAAGTTTGTAAAATAAATATCAGGCGTACTTAAAAGTTCATTTTATGTACATGGCTTTCATAAATATATGTACATATATTTACATTAATATTTTTTTACATATTTACATAAACTATATACAAATTTACATAAGTACTATATTTACATTTAAAATCTATTTTTGTTCATATTTACATTTAGGAACATTATCATTCCTACTTTTTTATGATCAAGGCGAGTGCGTCGGTCAGATATTATGAGCCCTGTCTTACTGAACATCCGTTCGCATGGCACTGAAGTGGCGACAATATTGCCGTACTTTAAGAAAAGTCGGGCGAGATGTGGGTATTTTTGGTTGTTGTTTCGCCACCACTCCAGGGGGCAATTCCATTTTTTATTGGCATCATGCAAGGGCAAGATGTCATCCTCTAAGTAGCGGTCGATCTCCTGTATAGTTTTTGATAGAGGAGTTCCTCGACGAACGGGTGCATTAGCCGCGCCTCCGATGAGTTCATGTAAGGCACTCCATGGAGAAAACTTTTCAAGTTCTACCGATGTTGACCATGAACCAGGAGCAGACGAGTCGTGCCTAATTTCGCCCTCAATCATAGTACACACTGCATCTTCAACGAGCTTCCTCACGATTTTTTTTTCGGAATCGCCCTCAAAAATGCATATTTTATAGCGTGGGTCTAAAAAAGAACACATGGCAAAAGTGCGACTTCTTTCCACGCTTTCGAATCTCCGCTCCAAACCTTAAAACAAATATTTATATAGGTATGTCATAAAATTGAAACAATTGCTACTAAACTTAATCTATTATACAAGAACCAGTTATTGAATTTACAGGCAATTACCCTATAAATAAAATATCTGATTGAGGAAGCAGTCTTGTAAGTCCAAACCTTGTTTTAGTGATACGATCACTGCATTTGCTGGTTCACAAATGAGTAGCTTTTCACATGTCTTGATGAGACACTTGGTGATGACGATGATAGAACTGGCCGTTATTTAGTTTTCACCACTCATCGACGCCGTTATTTCATCAAAGGGCTTTAATATTTGGGTCAGTTCTTGCAACAGCTTCCAATCTTCATTGGTTAGAACAGGCAAATCTTTATCTAAAAAGCTACTGTAGCTCGAATTGCAGCCTCAAGCTCAACAAACCGGCATATCATATGGAACATAGAGTTCCACCGTGTAGGTACTTCTTGTACAAATTTTTTTGGTATACAATTTTCATCGTCACTTTTCTGGTACTTTAACAATTTTTCGGTAGCAATCGGACTCTTCTTAAAATGCCTTACTATTTGTTTTACTTTGTCCAAAGTAAACATCACACCCTCATTCATCGAGTCTTGGACAATTAAGTTTAGCGAGTGGCCATAGCAACCATAGTGCTTTATGCCCATGCTTGTCAAAGCATTTTGTACATTCGACGCATTATCACTAATAACAAAGTTTACTTTGTCTAGGAGCGCCCACTCTTGTAATGAATTGGTGAGAAATTGTTTAATGTTCTCACCAGCTTGTCGATCTGGGAAATAGTCGCACGACAGCAAGACAGATTTTAAAATATACCCGGGAGTTAAAAAATGGCCCGTGATCGCCATGTAACTTTCATTGGCTCGTGATGTCCACATGTCTGTCGTGATGCATATCTCACCAACTTCTTCAGCCAATGTACGTCGTACTTCCTCTCTAGTCTTTTCGTACAGACTCGGTATCATTATCGATGATATTTTTTTTCGTGATGGTAACGTATATCCGGGTATCCACCTCGAAAATTTAATGAAAGATTTTTCCTCTACCAAACTAAATGGTTGAAACCCGTCAATAAATAGATCTAAAAGATCAGAGTCTATTTTAGACTTTTGATCTTTGGATATTCTTCTTGGCAAGAATGATTCAATTCGCCCTTGCTTAGGTTGCAACAACGCTGCAACTGATGTTGTTGCAATAGGCAAATCCAAACTGAAAGAACTACAAGCACCACTATCACACGTTACTGACGCAGATAGTGTGCCACCCATATTTTCCAAGGGCCGCAAAAACCTTGCAACATTGGTCTGCTCTGATGACACCCGCTTATAAGCTTCGATATGACGCTGTCGTAAATGCGACTTTAGATTGCCGGTTGTTGTTTTAAAACTAAATGAATTTTTACAAATATTACACATGGCTTTTTTATTTACAATGTCCGTTTTTTCAAAAAACTCCCACAACACACTAGAATTTATGCGTGACATTTTCACCAATTTACAACTAAAACTAAAAACTACAAAATAGTACTTTAATTTACACTTCTACAATATCCACTTCTTTAAAATTGAGCTCGCAAACTTTTGAATTAATAAATTAATAATTGACTCGTGCTACGTAATCGTGCGAAAGCGGTGCAATTATTAAAACATAAATTCAAAAGTCGAAGGTCAAGCGTCATAATTTTGACAAAATAGGTAATAAGTCAAGGTTGCAGTAAAATCATCTCTAAAGTCATAATCGCAAGTGTTATTGTTCTGATAATAAGAGAATAAAAAGATTATTAAATACTAATTTATTGTCTAACAAATAAGGTTTCAAATTGCAGGCCTTATTGAACATACAAATATCAAAAACGAAAGACAGAGACAGCTGCAGTTTGTAACGTGCGTTGTCAACATCACGGTATACAGTGCACGCGACTCGCGGCCGGTGCAGATGCGAAGCAACGCGACGTGGCGCTATACCTTGTTACAGAATATAGATAGTTATTATGTAGCGGTATAACTATCTATACGTTATGTAGTGAATAGACGTTTCCATAACGCTCTATACGTTATAACGCTCATGGTCACAATTCGATCGTTTCAAATCATTCGGGGGTCCACCCCGGGACCACAGTCAAAGTCATCCAGTCAAATGACTTGAATCGATCGAATTGTGACGTCCTATATAAATAATAATATAATCAATAGCAATGTTGTAAAACTACAACTTCATCTTGATTTTTTTTATTTGGTCTCCTCGATCCGGGTTCGTTCTCTTTATCTCAATTATTAGTTGTTTTGCCATCATGCCAATAAAATGTGAGGCTTTACTCTCTTGGAGCATTCTCTTCATATTATCAATGAGCTCCTTGACCTCAATGATAGCAATATTAGATTTTTCTATTTTTAATGTTTGCTTATGAAAGAGAAAGGACAGGGAATGAATAAACGAAAAATAAGCTATCGCCAAGGGTTTTTTAAAAAAATCTGTCAGTATTGTTGGCGCATTAGTCTCGTTCTCAAAGAATTCTTTCAGTGGTTCCTACATCTTTAAAATTCTATCGATAGCTAGCATCAAAGAAAGCCACCTAGTACGTGAATGAGATAATACTGTTTTATATGAAATATCTACAAATTCACAAAAAGTTTTAAGGCTCTCAGTTCTGACAGTATAGATTGAGAAGTGTTTAAAAATTTTAATGGCAATTATGTGTGAATTAGTGAATTAAGTTTTAATGTTGTGTGTGATTTCTTAGATAATATATGAGCATAATTCTGTATTGTCATGACACTAAGCCAAAGGGTTTAATTAACATGGTATCATAAATAAAGGGAAAGTCATGAAAAATATAATAATAATATTTTTAAATGTATTTTTATATATATATTTAAAAATGTAATTTATAAGAAAAAAAACTAAATAAAGAGAATAATAATAATAATAAAAATAATTTATTCACTTAGGAAGCAAAATACTACACTTGTGAAAAGTCGATTCTACATTTACTGGTAATGCCTGTTCGCAAACAATAGGTAAAGCCCGAGAAAAGAACAGGCAATAAAAACTCGTGGCCACTCTTTTCAAATTGCCAATGTTTACAATGTTTCTCTGTTTATAAACTGTTTAAGCAGGTAAGGTGCTGCCACCATTATATTATACACCATATTAGAGGACTGATGCAAAACAAGAGGTCAATAATATTAGAAGAGTACACGAGATCGGATACATCAGCCTCAATGGGCACAACATAGTAGGAGCATCCACTTACGATGTAAAAACTTTATGTGCTTAAATATTGGCCAATTTACTGCTACTTAATGAATAAGTATACATGTTTTTCAAAGGAAAGGAAAGAATGGCCGTAATTTATCACGCAGAATCTTTACTTACAAAATTAAATCGTTTTCTTAACTAGTGCCTAAGTAACATTATCAAACTGTGACAACAATATTCACCTAGTAAAATGCAATAAACTATACAACACAATACATAAATAGGGAACAACGAACTACACTGACGGACTCATAAACTGCATCAAAGTTCAGGTTTACTCTAAAAGGATTTTTTTATAATAAGTATGCAAACTTTTTAGATTAAATTATATAAATATGGAAAGACTGGCTCTTAATCTTAAAAAAAAATTAAATTTAAAAATAGAACTGCGGTAAAACAAATGAATATAGCCGGGAAAAGAAAATTTACTCGTAGTATCAGATTTGCGTGTTATTTATAGCAAAGTTTTAAATTAATTCTCATTGATTTTTTTTGTTTGGTCAATTGAATTATTGTTACCAGCATAATTGTTGGGTTAGTTTTTTAACACATCGAGAGTTTTTGAACCATAATATGGATACTTCGTCCGAACAAGCGGCACAAATTGTAGCATTGGTGCGGGAGGGCTTGGATCAACGAACGATTGGTAGAAATTTAAATTTAAACCAGTCTACGGTTTGTAGAATATACAGAAGGTTTGTAGAGACAGGTTCTTACAGGAGGAGACGTGGTACAGGCAGAACTCGAGCAACCACAGGTCGTGATGACCGATTTATTGTTACAACTTCCCTGCGAAATCGTTTCCTCACGTCAGTTAACATCAAAACCGAGCTTAATGAAGTGCGTGGAAAAAACGTGTGTGCACGAACAATAAGAAGAAGGTTAAAGGAAGCGGCTATCACCCCTTTTAGACCAGCAAATGGTCCAAAGTTGTTTGCAGCTCACAGACAAGCTCGCTTAAGATTTGCGCGTCATCACCTGAATTGGACAGAAGAGCAGTGGGCCTCTGTATTGTTCACGGACGAGTGTAGGACATGTTTATATGGTGCAGATGGTCGCAGAAGAGTCTATCGTCGACGTGGGGAGCGATATGCTCAAAGTTGCATTGAGGAGCGTGTTCCTTTTGGAGGCGGTTCATGTATGGTCTGGGGTGGCATATCGATGAACGGGCGAACAGAACTTGTGTTCATAGACATGGTCCGTCAAAACGGTAATAGAGGGGGTTTGACAGCACATCGCTACATAACAGAGATATTAGAAGATCACGTGGTGCCTTACATGGGATTCATAGGCGAAAATTTTACTTTAATGCAGGATAATGCCCGGCCGCATGCAGCTGCACAAGTTCAACATTATTGCGAAGAGGTTGGGATACGTACAATGAATTGGCCAGCACGCAGCCCGGATCTTAATCCCATCGAGCATGTTTGGGACAATTTAAAAAGAGCTGTATATGCGAGAAACCCTTCGCCTACGACAGTGGCAGCACTAAGAACAGCACTTTCAGAAGAATGGGACAATATTCCGCAAGATCTTTTAAAAACCCTTATAAAATCTATGCGGAACCGATTAGAATCCGTAATAAGGGCACGTGGGGGTAATACACCTTATTAAAACACAAATAAACCCTTGCATAAAGTTTGTGTCTATTGTTAAAACCAATTTTTTAATTAAACAATTTTTCCTTAAACTTCTGTTTTTTCTTCAAAAAAGGTCTTAAGGTCCTTTCCAGTACATAAACTTAAACTTAAAGATATGATCCTACGCTGTTTTAAAGTTCACGAACCAATCTAGAGGTTTCAATTTAAATCTGTATAGAAAGTTTGCATACTTGGTTAAAATATTTATTTCAAAGTCGTCTATTACTTTGATGCAGTTTATAAGTCCGTCAGTGTACATCCATTTATCTTTGTCAGTTAAATAATCATCGATTGAATAGTAAGCTCTTTGTATAAGATGTACTACTCTTGACTACATTCTTACATTTATTTACTGGTAGACTCGATATGCTGACTGGGATTTTATTGAAAAATTTAACACCTAGTCCCATGAATGAGTTATAAGTTTTATGAAGCCTATGATATTGACCTACCAATTTGTGCTTATTTCTTGTATTCACAGAGTGAATATCACTATTTTTGTTATATAAATGTAAGTTTTGTTTTACAAACAAAACGTTTGCATATATATATTGTGATGCAACTGTCAAAATGCCTATCTCTTTAAACTTTTCTCTAAGGGAAACTCGTGCTCCTAGTTGATATATCGCACGCACTGCACGTTTTTGAAGAATAAAAATAGTTTGTATATCAGCCGCCTTGCCCCAAAGCAATATGCCGTAGGACATGACGCTGTGAAAATAACCAAAATATACTAGTCGAGCTGTTTCTACGTTCGTAAGCTGTCTAACTTTGCTGACAACATACGCTGCAGAACTGAGTTTTCCACTGTAACCTATTGTCTAATGTAATTCCCAAAAAAACTGTCGAGTCGACAAAGCTAATCACCTCATTATTTAAAATTAAACTCGTATTAGTACTTTTCACATTTGGCAAACTAAACTTAATACATTTAGTTTTTTTGGGATTTAGAAGTAGGTTGTTCGTTGTAAACCAATCCTGAACTAGTGCGAGTGTTATATTTATTTTCTCAAAATTTTCTAGTTTCCGATCGATTTTAAAAATTAGAAAAGTGTCATCAGCAAATAGAATGATGTCACAAAAGTTATTAATATAAAATGGTAAATTATTAATATATACCAAAAATAAGAAGGGACCGAGTATTGATCCCTGAGGCACGCCCATACTAATTGGCGATCCAGACGACCTTACTCCGCCTATATCAACATATTGAATTCTTTCACTCAGGTAAGAGGCAAGTAGATCCAGCGCTGTACCTTTAATACCGTAATGCCTAAGTTTCAGGAGAAGTGTCCTATGCGCCACAAAATCAAAAGCTTTAGAAAGATCACAGAACACTCCAATTGCATCCTGTGAATTTTCCCAGGCACTAAAAATATGTTTCAGTAGCTTAGTACCTGCATCATTTGTAGAGCGACCCTTTGTGAAACCATATTGATCGGGATGCAGTAGATTATTAAAATTAAACTGCATAAGTATGGTCTTTTCAAAAAATTTACTAATAGCTGGCAAGATGGATATCGGTCTAAAATTACTAGGGTCATTCTTTGATCCGGATTTGAATAATGGTATTACTTTACTATGTTTCATCAGATCAGGAAACATGCCGGTATCAACACATTGATTAAAAATTATAGATAACTGTGGCGCTATGCCAGTAATTATACTGTGAATTAATTTTACTGAAATACCCCATAAATCAGCAGATTTTTTTTAAATTGAGTGACTTAAATATTTTAATTATTTCACTGGCATGTATATATTTAAAAGCAAATGGGACATTGCATTGACCCACATTATCTCTCAAGAGTGATTCGGCTTTATCTGGGCAAGCGTTCAAGGAGCTGGTTGTGGTTAGTGGTATGTCAGCAAAGAAATCATTGAAGGTTTGTGCTAGGTCTAAATTATCAGTAACAGTCTTATTGTTAATTAATAATTCAAAGCTTTTATCCCGAGGCTTTGCCCGTCCGCTTTCCGAATTAATAATATTCCAAGTGGCTTTTATTTTATTATCAGATTTTTTAATATTTCTACTAATAAGTAAAGCTTTGGCACATGCACAAGCTTTTTTAAAAGTTTTTGAATAGTTTCTCACATACTGAATAAAGTTTTGATCAAAATTAAATTGTTTCATACCATAAAACTCGTATAACTTAGCTCTACTTTTATAAATGCCGGTAGTTGCCCAATCACAAAAGCTAAGTTTAGAATTCTTATAAAAAGTTTTTGATTTAAATATATTATTGTATTCACTTTTGATTATATTAAACATGTGATCTTATCTATTTTGGCTACTGTGTGTGAGGGAAAAGTGACTTTCTGCCCACAGTGATCTGATGTTAAATCACTCAATATTACCTCATTAAAATAACTACAGTTGCAGAATATATTATCTAAGCAAGTAGCAGAATGTGATGTAATTCTTGTTGTTTCATTAAATAAGTACACTAAATTAAATGATTTAAATAGGTTAACTAATCTGGTAGACAAAGATGATTGTTCAAGTAAATTTACATTGAAGTCGCCACACACTACTATATGCCTATTACCGTAACTTACCCTTTTAAGCACATCTTCCATTACAGATTCAAATAAGTTAAAATCACTCAGTGGTGGTCGATATGCACAAACTATAATATATCTCTCCAGCTCCACACATGATAATTCTATAGTACGCTCAACAGACAGATGTACTATATCCTTGCGTTCCTTACATTTAACATTGTTGCATACAAATATCATAGACCCACCATGTATAGCCCTTTCTCTTATAAATGCACTAACCATACAATAATAACTATTATTAAATATCAGTTCATTAGTTTTCAACCAATGTTCAGTTAAGCAACAAATTTCAACACTGTGCTTTTTAAGAAACAATTAGAGTTCCTCTACATATTTTGCTGGATAAGCCTTGAATATTTTGGTGAACTACAGTTTGACTACCTTTGGGCTTGTCCATTGCCTGATTTAAATTAAAAATGTCCTCTGTGGTTAAATGTGCTGATTACAATGTAATGATTAACGAAGTCCTGGCATTCGACGATGAAAGCAGAATCAGTGCGACAAAATTGAATTCTCACAATGTTTTTGAGAATCAGATTTGGGAGGGTAGAAGTGAAAAAAACGGCGCAAAATAAGGAATTCGGTCCGACCGTTAAGTCGCTTGCGATTCCGCCCGCACAGCCGTCGGCCGAACCCCGCAGGAGTGTCCCCTGCCCCTTCCTCCGCTGCCGCTGTCTAGTACGGCCGCTCCGTTGCTGCCCCCTCAACTCGATTCGGCAGTGGGTCACACGGTCGACAAAAATAAATTTGGCACTGTCGTACCTAAACAGAAATCGCTGGCGGAGATTGCTCGGAAAGGACAGTGGAAGACACAGGCACCGAGTCAGCGATGGGTTCGTGTCCAAAACAAGAGATTGCGAAATCGTTTCGTTGGGAAGCGAGGAATAGCTATTCCTCGCCTCGGAGTAATTTTATAGCGGCGGAAACTAAGATTCCCATGTACATTTATAATGTGGCGAAAGGCGTGTCTGTGTGTGACATCCGTAGTTACATTATGAAGAAGGCTAAGATTGATGATAATATTGAAAAAATGAACATGAAGTTAGCGAGGGATTACGAATCATACAAAATATTCGCACCTAAAAATTCGTTAACACTTTTTCTGAGTGACGACTTTTGGCCTAAGGGAGTTAGTCTATCATCGCTTTATAAACATCAGTAGGCGTAATAATGAAAATGTCCGTGTGACCAGCGAGAATAGTAACGGCTCTCAATTATGAATAACATCAACTTGATAAGTTTTAACTGCAAAAATGTGATGAGATCTGTGGAATGTGTGCGTAAAGTGTGTCGCTTAGCTGTTGTTGTCGCACTGCAGGAGACGTGGCTACTCCCACACGACCTCGGGTACCTAGCCGCGATAGACGACGACTTCGCTTGCACGGGTACCTCTGCAGTGGATACGGCGGTAGGAGTCTTACGCGGTAGGCCGCACGGCGGCGTTGCCCTGCTGTAGAGAAAGACTGCGTTTTCGACGGTAACTATTGTGAAGTGTAATAGTGTGCGTCTCGCTGCGATAAAAATTGAACTCAGTGATCAGGATATTTTTATATTTTCTGTATACCTATATATATATGCCTACCGATTGCAATGAAAACTTAGTGGAGTTCACAGAGTGTCTTAGTGAAATGACAGCCATTATTGATAGTCTCAATGTGGAGTCGGTGTTTATATTAGAGGACTATAATGCACATCCCGGTGAGTCATTTGCTGTTGAACTATTAACTTTTTGTGCGGATCAATCGTGGTGTTGTGTAAACTTGGAGTTGATGCCGCCGGACAGTCATACGTTTGCTGCATAGCTGTCTGCGCTGGCTCGATCACTGTCTTGTGACAAGTGCTGCGCGGCACTCTGTGTCCACAGCTTCTGTGTTATATAATACATACAATTTTAATTTAGTTAAGCCTTAGTTTAGTATACCTACTGATTGCACAAATAAAATAGTCTGGGGTGAGCGTGACTCGACGCAGATAGCACTATTTAAAAATGTATGTCACTCTAGGCTTCGTGAAATTGATTTTCCGTCTGTATTAAGATTCTGCTCAGATAAAATGTGTTGTAACAAAAGCCATAGCCATAGCCTGTTAGATAACATGTATGACGAGATTATTTCTATACTTTCGGAAGCCGCTATGACTAGTTATACGTTACCATAAAGCGTAGAAGTAAATATATCACCGGGTGGAACAGGCATGTCCGCGGCACTCATGTGAGGGCTCGGCTTTTTTTTCAGGCTTGGTTGTATGGGGGTAAGCCGAGGGCCGGCCGTCTTTATAATGATACTAGCTGTGCCCGCGACTTCGTTCGCGTGAATGTCGGATTTAAATTATAGTTTATGTTCACATAATGTGTGATTTATGATAAAGTTTCTGTATAAACGATGTTGGAAGTAGATCTGTTGGGGGAGTACACGTAAAGATTTAGGGCGTTGCTAACGCGAGACAGAGCAACATACAATTGACCATGTGCAAAACAGTCTGTGCTGAGGTTCACGCCTGCAACGCGTAATGTTTGCCCCTGTGCTTTATTTATTGTTATCGCGTAGCATAAAGTGACTGGGAACTGAACACGTTTAAAATTAAAGGGGAAATTATTTGGAATTAGGGGGATTCTGGGAATAAATATAATGTCGCCGGCACCACAACTTGTTAAAAGGCGATTGTTCAAGTGACTATGGAATCTAGTATCGCTACAAATTTTGTTGTGCCAAGATGAAAACTACTGATTTATGTAGACATTAATATATACTTTTAGAAAAACAACAATGATTTACCTAATTTGCCGGGTTTAATTGATATGGGTGGATGAACTTCGAAAATCGAAATATTTATATACACTTTTTTTTTAAAAATAGGACATAACTATGATATTGCGTATTAATTATGTATTACACATGATGTGTAACACTAGTTTGTAGCTATGAATTCAGCTTTGCAGTGATATATAATCCGAATCTCTATCTCACAAACACTTCACAATTGTCACAATATTGGTACGAGTCTCTGTCTCACAAAATATTTCAGATTGTTACTATGTATATATGGAGTCTCTATCACAAACTCACGTGATGTAACCACAATATCAAACACATTACAGTACTCCAAAAGTAATAATGCGCATAGAAATCTTCGGAAATCTTCGTCATTGTTCGGCAACGGTCGTATTACCCGAGCGTCGAAAGACGATATTTATATAGAGTGGTTAAGAGCAATTTCTCTATGCCTAATTTTATATATTATGTGTTTTGTGCTAAAACAGATTTGATTTACCTGTAACGAAATTTGATTCGATAATTCCATGTAAGTAAATAGCGAAAACGCTACAATCATTGTTGGAGTGATTAGTTTTCAAGTGTCTTACCGAAGTTGGTGTAATTATGGAGGAAAAGGTTTAAATAACATAAGGTTTTATTAGAAGGAGAAAAAAACGTTTTCAAATAGAGGTTTACATAAAATATAATCAAAATCTCAGTTCAAATTTGTTTACAGCACTAATCATTCCAGAAAAATAATACAATTATAAAAAAATTAATCAGAATCGAGGAAGACCTCTATTCCCGACATCGCAGATTCATCAGAAGTTTCATTATGCTCTTGTTCATTTACACTTTCCTCACTGCTATCACCTGTGTAAATAATCAGTTTATCGGAATAACTATCGATTCTTGGCTCAAATTTTCTATATTCATCTTCGCATTGAACCGCATGATCAGAAACTTTTTTCCATTCTTCTGGTCCTATTTTATTGATTTTTTCTAATATAGCATCTTTAACTGACGTCACAGTCATTGCAATATTTCTCTTGGCCACGTGTTGCTTTATTTGGGACCAAATATTTTCAATAGGGTTAAAATCGGGATGATATGGTGGCAATCGTATAATTTTATGCCCATGTTCCTCCATTATACGGTCAATGGCAAATTCTGTGTAATTTTCTTTGTATCTTTGTATAATTTTATACAAATCGGGTTTCAGTTTCTTTGGGTCATGCGGAATGTTGTGTTGTTGTAACCAAGCTGTCATTTGTGGTTTAGATGTGTTTGAGTTTGGTGGTTTCACAGACAGCTTATTATGATATGGGGCGTTGTCTATTACCAACACACTATTAGGAGGCAAGTTGGGAATCAATTGATTGCGTAGCCAAGTTTGATAACGTTCCGCGTTTATTTCTTTATGATAGTCACCTTCTGAGTCGACACATTTATGTAACATTAGAGCCCCTGGGACGAAGCCTTTTTCATTGCCTGCGTGTACAATAATTATTCGCTCTCCTTTGGAAATGGGTTGTTTGATACCTTTTTTGTTGCTATCTTGCCAAGTTTTACCCTTAGTATGTGATGTGTGCACATACGACTCGTCCATAAATACTATGTTTCTACCAGAACTCCTCAGCTGTTGTATTTCTCTGAGATATTTGATCCTTTTTAGGCGTATATCATGTTTTTCCATAAGTAATTGTCTGTTATTATCAGTTTTCAGAAACCTAAACCCCATGTCTTTCAAGATCAACCTTAAAGTCTCGGCACAGCCTTTGAAATTAATAGCTTCGATCAACTTTATTCTTAAATTATTTACAGTTGGGAGTTCTTTCAGCGTCAATTGAAAATTGTATATCATATTACGAATAACACAGTAGTCGAAATCATCAAGTACCAGCCGAAATCTACTTTTAGGTCTTCCTTTTTTCGGTGTAGAAAATTTCTTTGATTGATTATGTTTTTTTTCGTTTAAGATATTACTCAAAGTTCGTCGCGAAATTCCTGTAGCTTTTGTAACACGGTCTTGAATTTTTTTAAAATAACCATCATGGTCTCTGTTGAAAACATTGGCTTCATTTAAGAAATAAAGGTACACATTAAATACCATTTGCCGTGCTTGTGAATTAAGCGGTTTTCCACGTTTAAATTTATCCATTTTGGAAGAATTCGTCTGAAAGAAAATGGCATGGGCAGAGTTAGGTATATATTTTTTATGCATGTTTATCTATTTATTTAATTTAAATAAATCTCATTTTTTAAATGTTTTTCTAGTACTTAATATGTATTTAATGTAGGTATTTTATTTTTTTAATATTAAAAAAACGTGAAATATGTTATTTATTTTCCTTTTTTCAAAATATACTATTTAAATCTGAATAAGCTAATTAATGTTGAAATTATATTTACCAAGAAGGGTGTGTAATAGCAGCTCTATATATTTCCACAAATAGAGAACACGTGCAGTCACTACCAATATATAAAGACGACTGACAGACATTTCGCTGACCGGCGACAGCTGCCGAACGCCCGATTTGTTTTCGATTGTGCACACATGATATTGACTCCTATCTCTTTTAAACAAGGTGCAAAATGCAAATGCCTTGTTTAGGGCTCTTACGATTCCATGATTCGAGTGTTTCCGGGAATACGACAATTAGCGAAGATCTGCATGTGCATTATTAATTTGGGAGTACTGTACGAGAAATAACAAAAGCTATTTGTTATTAATACTTTAAACTGTTTTCATAATGGACCGGCGCCAACAAGCTTTATGCACAGATAAACAAGTGACATGACATTACATTTCAGTGTTGCCATAACTTTTGTCACATCCTATATAAATCGTTTTTTTTATTAAAATTCATTACTATGTTCTTATTTTTAATCGAGCCGGGTCCTAATCTAAAGGTATCAAAGAATATGCTTATTAAAAAGTATAGTGTATAAATATTATCGTTCTTTACATTCAAACGGTCCAACAATTAATAAAGTACCGTAGAACGGGGCGAGATTGATTGTTTTTAAACTTAAAATGAAGGCTTTGTCTATATTTTTTACGGCAAAAATGAGAGAAAAAAAGGTTAGCGTGGACTCATTTTGTAGATACGAGTATATTATTTTAACAAAAAAAAATGAAATTGTCAGTATTTTTGTAGAAAATAAATAAATACCTTGTAATCAAAGTTTTATGGATAATGGGGCTATTTTGATGCCCCCGTTTTTTCTAATACCATTGAAAAGACACCCCGATTAGTAACAAAACTCAAAAGAAAATTTTTTTTTAGAACCTTTTGTTAAAATAATATAGCAATGAAACCAATTTTGGGGCTACTTTGAGTCAAGGGGCGAATTTGATAGGGGTCAAATCAATTTGATTTAACTGAATCTATACACATATTAGTATTAACGACATGTAGGTATCAACTCACACATAAGAAAAGAAGTAAATTATAAAACGTTCAATTTAATTTAAAACGTTTAATTAGAAAAAGTAAAAGAAATTCTTATCACAATATTAATCAGTCTGAATAGAAAATATAGTTTGGAGATCAATTTACTGCTTAGAACTATCGTAACACTCTTATAATCTGTCTGAATAGAACTATGGTAACAGTCTTATATTCAGTCTGAATAGAAAATATAATTTGGAGATCAATTTACTGCTTAGAACTATCGTAACAGTCTTATAATCATATGTATAAATCAACAACATGTAATATCAAAACTACTAACTATTACAAAATTATTTTTTTTTTTTATTTTTATCACAACACCGTAATAATCATACAGCTAATTCGACGATAAGTATACAATCAACATTAAAAAAACTTGTAAAATGTCTTCTGAAATTAATTTGAAAATTACATTTCTTTAATCCGCACGTCATTAAGAAACGTGTAGCAGTCATTGATGTATTTAGGTTTTGGAAGGTAAGTAACAATGTCACTTGCTTCAATAATTGATACATCCCTAGCAACTTCTTTAAAAATAGTTTTGGTTCTGTTTTGAGACTTATAACCTTGAACTACAAGTTTTGAATCAACGATATCTTCAATAGAACATACATAATGATATGTTTTTTTACCTTTCTGTGATGCAAACTTTGCTAAAATAAATTGACCGATTGTCGGTTCGTTAAATGTATTTGTAGCAATCGTCGGTGGCTGTTGTGCCGTTTCGTTTAAAGAATTTGTATCATGATTGTCTCCTATATCTTCTGTATCAGACTCGCAGTCCGTGATGTCTTGATCTTGAGACTCAGTGATAACAGGAAGAGGACCGTTCGCCGCCCTTCGTGGCAGAGATGATGTTTCATTTTGAGCAGGGTCTTGATTTTGGTTTGAGGAGGTTTCCTGTACCTGTTCTTCTTGGTTCGAGGGCCCAGCCGTTGTTTCGAGAGTTGAGATACTTTTACCTGGACTAATATGAAGTCTGCTTCTTTTTCTAGGTGGATTTGAATCATTTCGGTATCTCTGTTCTCTTAAATACTCAGTTAGTGAATCTCGAACGACAATTTCCACTTCAGGAGAGGAGACTCACGTGGTAATTTATTTAAAACCCTGGCTCTATCAAAAGGAGCTATACCTGCAGCCTTAAAACTGCTGATCAGATTTCTTTTGATAGCTGACAACTCCGTACAATCGTCTATACCATTTCTTGGTGGTTTTTGGTCCATGTACTCTATTGTCTTCTTCAGCAGATGCGGAAAGGATTCTTTGGGCACAGAAGTAGATCGCAAATTAGATTTTTTCCACTCCTCAAGAGTTTGCCTCCATGCAATCTTTAATGGACGGAAAAAGCCAACGTCCAGAGGTTAAGTTAAATAGGTTGAATTCGGCACCAAACATTATTTGTGGTGATATTATTTGTTTCACATGCAGCCAGGACGTCAATGTCAATATGAGAAGATAGATTATCTCCTATTAGCACTTTTTTTCCATCTAGCCTTTTAGCATGGGGCAAAAAACTAGTCAGGAACCAATCTCTAAACGTTGGTGTGTCTATCTACCCACTAACCGTTCTATTGTACCGGCTTCCTCGGCTGCAACATGGCTCTTGACAACATGGTTTACCTACGATACCCCTCTCTTTCCATGTATCATATAGGTGGGTGCTTTTGTAAATAATATATGGTGGCAATAATGTGCCGTCAGCAGAACCACAAAACATAACTGACGTCGAACTTTTTGAAAAGTTCATTATTTTTTCTGGATATTTAACTCCCCTCCTATAAACACATCTCTTTTTTCCTGGATCGTCTGCCATATTCGATTCGTCATAATTGAATATATTAGACGGAGGTACATTTTCTACTTCAGACTGAAGATTGTCGAAATATTTATTTAATGACTCTCTGCCCACAGAGGCTCTACTCCTTTTGATATTACTGGTCAGTCTTTGACCATAAGAGCTTTTATGACGCTTTAAAACGCTAATGGCCCACTCTACACCAGGCAAATTATTAACAAATCGTTCAATTACCTTGCCCTGTTTGTCCAAGTAGGACTTAGCAAACATGCGCAAATCTAAAAGTGTGAGTGGAAACCCCCAATCACCGCAGGTAGCTATAGCACGTAAAGTAGCCGTTTCCTCTTGGTGTGAAAATACAGGTTGAGCACCAGGAGTTCTGCCATGTAATCCTTTATATTTATTATAAAGGGTTCCGAAAGGTATATTATAATGAATAGCAGCAGCATTAATAGACAACTCGTTATTGGTAATTTTCTCAATAGCTTCTTCCAGTGTATCCTGAGTATAATTTTTATAGTTGCGGGTACCCGCAGTCTTCTTATAATTACGAACCATCGTGTACCTAGAACAAAAATAACAAATAGAGGTTACTTTGATAACTAGTACATTATGTGTATCAAGCTGGGAACTATGACAATTGGGGCGAAATTGATAACTATCAAAGTCACCTCGTATACCCTATCAATGTAGCCCCGGTAAGTAAAAATGTTAATGCAAAACAAAATGGCGACAATATGCAAAAAGACATTCATGATTTTAAGTCTATAAGAAATGTACTTTAGATACACCGATATCATTTTAATCAAACAAATATACTTACCTCTGTACTGCCAAAGTTTATCACGCTTATTTTTTGCATCGTTTTTCGCTTTAACTTTCACAATAAAAAACGAATTAGTTCCGACAACACACATTCAACGAGACTTCGGGAAAAAATGGACGATCTGTCAGTCTGGCCAACAGAATAAATGTAATTATGGTTGCGTTCAGGAATAAGCTTAAAATTCGAATAAACCTACCAATTTTAGTTATCATCAAAGTTAACCCAGTTCTCAAAGTAGCCCCGTTCTACGGTATTTATATTAATTATTTATTAAAAATCGATAATAACCCTAATCCATATTACGATTTTATTTTTGTAATAGTGTTACCACCGTTAAAAATAACTTCATACGAAAAAAAAAGGAAATAAATAAACTGAAAGACTAATATTTGCATCTCAATATTCCGGCAAATGTGAGACTCCATATCATTATATAATAACGTTATAATTAGAAACAAGAATTATACATTTAATCAACTTGTGGCACAACGTAAATACTAGCGATACTGCTGGTGGGCATACCCCTTTCGACTTCGATTACATTTGGTTGCAAATTTGTAACTCTTAGTCGAGTTCCATTACACAGCTTAGGCGGACTTAAATTTCGAAGCAACATTATTGGAACACCTACTTTTAAATAAATTTTATGTGCAGGTATACCTGGTGACTTCAGGAATTTAAAAACCCCACAGGATAATTTGTGGCGTCGTCTTCTTCGGTGACCCTATCGATTGAAGTATATTCCACACTTTCACCGTTAAGTTGCCCCAATATCCGTGAATTTATGGCCACGGCTTGGTCGTTTCGAGGAGCCAAAATAGCTCGTTGACACAACCATGAACCAGTTTGATTTGTCATTTCTGTTGGATCATCATATACGGAACGTATTAATTCTAGCAATGAGCAAACCGAGCGACATAAATTTTCTGGCAAGAGTACTCTTTGTTCCTCTCGTGGGAAAGTGCCATCTCCAATTCTCAAAAGAAGGTCAGAAAATTCTTGCATATTAGAGTGATCACCTAATTGCACACGCATTTAAATTAACTTGCACTATATTTCGCCATAGAAATGAGCTCTTTAGGCATGCTCTTATTTCATCTGCCCTCGTTCCTCTCGGTATAACTGGAAGAGTCTGCCTAAAATCTCCACAAAAAAGTATGGTTATGCCACCCATTGACCTATCATTATCTCTTATATCCCGCAACGTTCTGTCTACTGCTTCCACTGCCTTACGGTTTGCCATAGTGCACTCGTCCCAGATTATCAAACTACATTCGCGTAGAACCTTGGCTTTGTCATCATTTCTTGAAATGTTACACACCGGGCTTTCGGTGTGCTCCAAGTCGATAGGGATTTTGAACATTGTATGTGCCGTTTTGCCACCAGGTAACAACGTAGCAGCAATACCCGATGAGGCGACAGCAAGGGCAATTTTGCCAAGCTGCCTTATTTGAGCCAAGATTATTTTTGTTAAAAATGTTTTCCCAGTACCTCCGGGAGCATCTAAAAATAGCATCTCACCCAAATTATTATTTATGCTACTACAAATTCTATTAAATATGATACGCTGTTCAGTCGTAAGATTTGAGATTCCGCTCTGGAGTGTTTCTGCTAACTCTCCGGGATTGTAACTCAGTTCAGCTACGTACTCCCTGTTTACACGGTCGGTATCGGCTAGGGGTGCGGGTAAGCCATAATGGGTGAGAGATTTACCACCTATACTTGTCACTTTGTCTTGAATCGCCAATAAACATCTATTTAAACAATTTTCCCTTACTGGCCCGAGAACTTCACTATCATTATTTTGCCCCAATTGTCTTACGTAGTCTTGACAAAGGTGATTTTGGAATTTTTGCCATAACTGTGCACCATCTGCTAATCCGCAAAAGGTTAGCAAGATGGCAAATAAATGCCGCAAGCAATTCGGACTATCACTGACACATGCTTCAGCTAAAGCGTCATCCCAGTGTTGATCTCCATCTATAAATGAAGTGCAAGCAGCCTGAAATGTGGGGTATTCAACATTGTTAACTTTTCGGAGGTCATTAAAAGAAGTAGGTCCACGCACATTATGTAGGAGAAGCCTTAAATAATAGCATTCGGAATTATTAGGGTGCACCGTGTAAACCCTTCGAATTACGTGTTCCCTAAAAATGCCGGGTTCCCCTTCCACGGCAGCCCCACGTTTCCTACGATTAAAAATACCCTGTTGCTTGTCATAAGTATAGAAAGATGGCACTTCATTATACAAAAGAGATCTAGCGAAACTATCTACTTCGCAAAGGTGAAAAAATGCCAGCCAAAGTGGTTTGCCTGGGGTTAGCCAATCTTTCGTTAACATTTTGGGGATTAAAATACACTCTTTGTCCGCCTTCTAGGTGTATGTCAAGTTGGATGACTGGTGGATGTCTTTTATGAATATGAAAACTTAAAATTCGCCAAACAGCTTCAGAAGAGCTTATATAACGGCCAGATTGATATCTGGTAACTTCATCGTGGTCATTGTTTCGCAACGCGATCATAGTTTGGTCACTACCTTTATTGACATATTTACATATATATTTGATGGATTCAACGCTGTTGCAAATTTCGACATTGATGTGAGCTTGAAAGGTTTTAGATAGAACCGGTGAAAAAGGCACCACCCATCTATTATCTAAAATAATATCCTGTCCACGCAACCTCAGAGTAGCGGTACAACCACTTTGTAAGGGTGATCTTCGTCGATACAATTACTACGGGTACCCATTTTCCCCTGATATCGTTTGTTCAAGTAGGGCTCTCGGATATTTTTAGAGCAGTGTCCATCCTTCATACACGGTGCATTCCTATTTAACGCGCCACAGGGGCCATGAACCATGTGCGTCTTAACAATATTATGTAATGTTGGATCCTCGTTATAATCAGGGAATTCCGCACTTATGACAGTGTCCACGACATCAGGACGAATTTTCTCATCTAGCCAAAGGAGGATGTGAGCATGTGGCAAACCACGCTTTTGCCATTCAACGCTGTACATAAAACAAAGGGCTGCCCCAAAAACTTTTTCTTTTGTTAGGAGTAGAATCATTAATTAAACTTTAAGTGAAAAACTCTAGCAATTATATCGTGTCTATCGTATGATACCTGTCCGTTAATAAGCTCCTCAGATATTTCGCTCCATTTTGGATTAGTGGTAAAAGTAATAAAAAGGTCCGGCCGGCCATATTTTCTGACATAACAAAATGCGTCTTGGGTTCTTTCGTGCATATATCGAGGGCCCCCAGTAAAACTGGATGGTAATATAATTAATCGCCCCAGGTGTTCAGTGTTACTGTCTAGTTGCATAGCGGGTCGAAGGTGAACATATTCTTCAGCGCGCAAACGTCTCTGATTAGTGCGAATAAACACGAACCGCTCAGTCTCTATTTTCGCATACATGTCCACTATAAATTGGCTGAACAACGCTCGAAATCTTTGCAAATATGTAAACCGATCTTGCCTCACCTGCAAAAGATATGAATAAAATTGCAGCGCGGATATTTTTTTATTAAAATTAGAAGTGCCAGTATTAGGGTTGACTTGGTAAAGTCCAAAGTTGTACCCATCCTCACCGCGACAATATATTAATGGGTACTGCATGGCATCATAAGATCGATGTGTTTCAGAAATACGATGCAGTCGATCATCATGTGTGCGCAACACAATGTCACGTCTGTTGCACTCCTGATCAACTAATACCAGTGCTACTTCAGCAGTAGCTGGAACGTTATGCCTACCACGGTGTTCAGTCACAGGATGTCGGTCAGCGTTTATAACAATTTTATAGTTATTTATTAGCTCTTGAGGGATTGATTGTAAGGCAGTTTTAAAGCTGTTCACGTACGGATTTATTTGATGCAACATTAATTGAAGTTGAGATATAAGGTGGCTATTGAGTCGTGGGAAATTGTGATTGCAAATATTTACCTGTTCATTGTAATCTGAAACAAAATAAATCTGTACGAATTTAGGGTCATTTTGGGGTAACAAAGATCCGATTAGATGGTAGACTTGCCCTTGCACCTTGAAAGTCGGCATAAATGGACCTTCTAAAATTTGATTCGCACCGAAAGATGTCATTTAAAAAGCACTGTTATACGAACGAATATTTTCTAGTGTTTGGACTGCACACTGTCGCCGTTTATTAATGTTTTAAGAGGCTCAAGTGGCTCATGAAATCCATCAATTCAAATCTTACCATTTGAGCAACAAATACCATGGTTCTGGTTCTTTTTTCTTTTAATCTTTACTCCATTTAAGAGCACTGCAAAACGTACAGCATACGTCCATGTTACCTATACACGCAAAATTTGCGTAGCTTATAGTAGAAGAATACGTAAAACCTGCCTTTTCTTTGTTGAAGGCAAAGTATCGCTTGTTACACTGTAAACCAGAGATTCATTAAAATGCTCAGGTGTATCAGACAGTCTATTAAGAGAATGTCGTATTCGATCACCTTCTAACCGTGTTTCACGTTGTTTTGCATTTTCAGCTTGTCGTATTTCAACCACTCTAGCCCTTTCTGTTATGAAAGAGTCATATTGTTGTTCAGAACTCAAGTGAGATTCAATTTCGCGTGACTGTGCATGCCTTTCACGGTCCGCAGTGAGACGCAGTGCACGTTGAGTATAGGTCTCTGATTCACCTGAAAGTGCATGGCGTTCACGGTCCGCAGTGAGACGTACTTCCTGTTCTGTGAAAGTTTCAGAATCACGTGAAAGGGCATGCCGTTCACGGTCGACAGCCAGACGTGATTCACGTTCTGTGAACGTCTCAGATCCACGTGAGAGCGTATGTCGTTAACGGTCCGCAGTCAGACGTGATTCACGTTCAGTGAACGTCTCAGATTCACGTGAGAGGGTATGCCGTTCACAGTCTGCAGTCAGACGTGATTCACGTTCAGTGAACGTCTCAGATTCACGTGAGAGGGTATGCCGTTCACAGTCTGCAGTCAGACGTGATTCACGTTCAGTGTATGTCTCAGATTCACGTGAGAGGGTATGCCGGTCACAGTCTGCAGTCAGACGTGATTCACGTTCAGTGAACGTCTCAGATTCACGTGATAGGGTATGCCGTTCACAGTCTGCAGTCAGACGTGATTCACGTTCAGTGAACGTCTCAGATTCACGTGAGAGGGTATGCCGTTCATGGTCTGCAGTCAGACGTGGTTCACGTTCAGTAAACGTCTCAGATTCACGTGATAGGGTATGCCGTTCACAGTCTGCAGTCAGACGTGATTCACGTTCAGTGTATGTCTCAGATTCACGTGAGACGGAATGGCGTTCACGGTCCGCAGTCAGACGTAACGCACGTTGCGTTAAGGTCTCAGAGTCACGTGAGAGCGCATGCTGCTCGCGGTCTGCAGATAACCGCAACTGACGTTCCTCGTTCGTTTGAGATCTAAATGCCGTTGTGCGCGCCCGCTGTCTTGAAAGTCGAATTTCACTTTCAAAAGCACTTTCTGTCTCGCGAATTAGAGTCTGATGTTGTCGAGCACTAAGAAGTCTTGCGTCATGACTTTCATCGTCTTCTTGAGACCGAATAAGTCTTAATCGCTTAGCATTTTCCTAATTATACAAAAAAATTAAGCAATGAAATTAATAAAGTGAAAAACGAATGCTAACTACCTAACATAGAAAAACGAAAATCTACTTCTATTTGAATAATTAACAATATATTAATGAAATTAGTAAAATGAGACTAACTACTATTTAACCCTTAACTTGGCAGGAAGTAAAAAAGTAGAAAAATGATTTTCTATTGTTATATTTGGTCTTATTTATAATCAGATAAATGAAAAAAATAAATAAAAAAAATCTTGACATCTTAGATTTTGAGAAAATCTATGTACAATCGGCCTACTCGGCGGTCGTACACCCCTAAGACTATAATGGCTTGCGAGAAACGTCCGCTCTCTACGTAAGCGCACTCACACTGGAACATCTACACCTTATCGGATGCAAGGGGGCGGGGTCCTTGTTTTTTTTAGTGCGTTGCGTTGTTGTTGGGCATATTTCGAGCCGATTAGAAGATTGTAAATACTATTATAGGATTGTGACTTTTGTTGTAAGCGCGCTTTTTGTAGTTGCGCGAAATAGCAATGAATTATATACAAATCTACAATAATGTTATAAATAGTTTATATTGTATATTTATTCGTTTGTGTTGTTGAAATAGTAAAGAAGTAGTTTAAAGCTTGGAGAGGAATATAGTATATTTTGCCTCAATACCATTATACATGTGAAATTGTGGACGGAGGTGCGGGAAACCGTTAGATTTTAATATTTTTTTAAATTACTTTTTGATCTGTAGTCTATCTTTTCTATAAATATGAGTTAGTAGAGGAGTTTAAAACTAGTGCCTGTAAATTTATGACCTATTTTCGTTGTTTTATATTGTGCGTATGTTTTAGTATGATTCTGTTATGTAGGTTCATCGAAAATATTTAATTTAATTTTTGTAAAATTATTTTGCATTTTTGAATAATAATCCATACTATATAATATTATACGTGTGAAAGTAACTCTGTCTGTCTGTCTGTTACGCTTTCACGCTCAAACAGCTAAACCGATTTAGATGAAATTTGGTATGGAGATACAAAATTTAATTTTATGGATCAGTCAAACAATTTCATAACACATTTGTGCATATATAAATCATTTAATGAAATGATGAAAAAATAAGATGAGGTATGCAAACTAAAACAATAAGCCAAAATCATATTAGTTAACAATAACGATATATTTTTTTATATTATTAAATTTATTATTTTATCATGCTATATAGTCATCAAAGTGCTTAATTACCAATTACTTCATCAATAAATATTATATTAATAACGTCTTAGTTAATGAAAATAGTCAGTTTCATTAAATTAAGTAACAATGTATAAATTATTAATTATCTCAGATGCTAGCTTATATTTATTACAGTAAAATAACCAAAAAGTTTAATTTAGATTACAATTTAAAATAATTACAAACATTTAATTTCAATATAATCCATTGGCTATACCGTCAATACTACTACTGTGCTGTTAACAATAATTCGTCCTCACATTCAGACTTCCGGCTTCACATTTCTGGGCTTGTATCTAGTATTATTTACAAGCCATAAGTTCTGACGAATGTGTGCACTTGATTTAAAAAAAAAAGTGTCTGAAAATTTTGCGTGTGATAAATCAAAATCTGTACTCGCGAGCGAAACGCACTCTTGCTTCTTGTAGTTCTTGTCCTAATTTTTGTAGCGGAATAATGCACACATTTCTTATAGCCTGCATGCCGTAGTCAAATAGTCTAGCGAACGTCGACGTCTTGGTAAATGGCTGCACTTCGTATGTGCTGTCCATTTGCGTTACGTGATCCGACGTTAAGACAGTGCTCCTCAGCATCTCACTATAGCCAACGGCACGATGTAGCTCTCTGAAAAAAAATACGAAGTTAAAATAAATGTTTAAAAGATCTTCGATACCCACTCATTAAGAGCTTGAATGAATGGAACAGTCAGACAAGCACATTTTTAAAAAAGGTGTTATTTTATTATACCTAATAGTATTTCTTTACAAATCAACAGACAATGAACGAGTTATCACTGATAAAATTAGATACTAGTTCTTAAATAGTTGACATATGATTGAAAATAGAATAAGCTAACGCTTATTCTATTTTCAATCATATGTCAACTATTCTAATCACATATCAATATGAGAAGCTACCGACTGCGAAAACAAATTCGCATGCAAACTATTTTCAATTCTATGTAATTAATTTTAAAGATGATAATTGCCTTAATCGTTTCCAGTTTTAGGACATTTATTGTGCGTAGGTATCATGAACCTATTTTTTCGGCAAACATATTTATGGCACCTGGAATTACCGAACCGTGGGAAAGCAAAAACTTATTGCATGCAAACTATTTTCAGTTCTTGTGTAACGATTTAAAGACGATAATTGATTAAAGGATTCTCAGTTTTACAACTTTTACTATGGGGATCATTTAACTATTGTTTTATCAACACAATATACGCTTTATGATTTCTAAAATTTACTAAAGCGTGTGAAAGAAAACAATTTATTTTGACAAATGTAGTTTAAATTAATTAGGATTTTCAATACTTTAAAAAAAAATACATAATTTATTTTGTTTAAACATAAATATTTTAAAAAGAGTTATGCATAACATCTTTAATATGAGAAAAATAAAAATGAAACACCATGATTTATTAAGGGTGGATTTAAGTATGAATCATAGAAAAAAAATATAAGTGTATAAAAGCACGAAATTCCTACTCTTCACATTTAAGTAGAGACAGCCTTTTATATGTTGCCACTCGTTATACAAAATAGTTTTTGTTCCGATTAGTACTACGTTTCGTTATTATATTTCAGATTAATTGAACAAGTGAAAGTCTAGTTCCAAGAAGTTCATCTTTAAAAAATATACGAATTACCAAGTGACTCAGAACACCATGTTTAAAGTAAACTAAATGTAAATATTATTGGACATCAAAAAATGTAAATGAACTTTCACTTTACATTGATTTATGAAAAACACATTAACGGCATATGAATTTATAATAAATCATTTTTAATATTATTTATTTGTTGAAAATCATAAGTAGTCCTATACCTATGTATGATAATATGTATATATATATTAATTATTTATATATAAAATAACTTATATTCTTATAATTTCGGTAGTAAATTAGTAGAATGATTTTTCGACAATCATCGTCATATTTGAATATATTTCATAAAATTTTAATAAACTAAGCACTTAAATCTTTCTCACCCATTGCACCGTCTATTAACAAAAACCATTTAGTAGTTATCGTTTTTTTTAATTATATACGAAATAAATACATTTCACTACACTACATAGTAAAATTAAAATAATAAGTTTATATAAAATATTAGGAATAAATTAATAACTGCGAATGATGAAACAACTAATCCTAATGTCTGCCATCATCATTGAGAATATTATTATATTATATCAACGAAACAAACCTTAGCTATGAAATTACCCATAGTCTTCAGAAATATTGATTATATTATTATTTGGTCTCCCCCAATTACGTTTTAACCAATAGCCAATTCTATTGTTAAACATTATTAATAATTATTGTAATAGAATATAATTTGAATTTGACTTACCGTAACATTTAACTCCCGCGATATTTGGTAAAGGTTTGTCCTGTACCCTTGGCCATGAAGATCCAAAATTTGATTCCCGGTTTAAATTTCGGTTAATTGTGAAGACTCGCAGAGGTCAGCAAGAAAGCACCAAACAGTTCAATAAAACACAGCCACCATAGGTAAACAGATCAAGAAGAAACTGTCCACTAATTCACACCACAAGTCAACGAGAGTTCAATCAGTAGTTCTGGGGTCAACAAAATGGCAAGATATCGGAATCCGTAAACAGAACAAGTCGTGAGCAAAATACAGTAAACACGCGCGCGTCATCATACAAGGAAGTGCAAATTGCAACTAAGTTAACAAAAATGTTTTATGTTCCCGTTCCCACACCTTAGCCCCGTCCTAATTGGTTGGAAGTAAAATGTGGGAGTGGTTTTTGCATTTGTGTGTGTGACCGAACCGTTGTGAACCGTTCATAGTAAAAGATTTTCAGGTGGTCGAGCATCAAGTGGGCCGATTGTACATCACAATGTACATCGCCAAATATGCTGAAATATTGTAATTGTACTATTTGTACGTTGTGTTGCACATTGCCAGGTTCATAATAAAATACTTGTATGTCATTTTGGTATATTTATTTTAAAATTAAAACAAAAATAATTAAAAGCAAATAAATTTTTTGAGTGGAAATTACGGAAACAATTACCACGAAACGTATCATCGCCAGCATAAAGACAAAAATCGTAAATTGTATCCGTAACTCCCGCTCGAACAAAATTATTAAATCCCCATTTTTTAGGTTTCATTTTTACATACTGCTTTCGTTTGCCTGCTTTACGACCTTTGTAGGGTATCATCATTTCGTCTATGGAGTATTTCCCTTCTTCTTCAACTTTCAAACAATTTTCGTATCTTCTCCATTATGGGGCAAATTTTGAAATAGCGGTCTTAGTTTTCTAAGGTATTATCAGCAAAGTGAATATACCGACGTATTTGTTGATACCTTTTGAGAGGCATTCAAAAAAATTCAAAATCCTTTTTCACTTAGGATGCAAAACAACTCTTGTGATACGTCGGGATTCTACATGTACATGTAATGCCAAGTTCGCAAACAATAGGTAAAGCCGGAAAAAAGAACCTGGCAATAAAAACTCGCGGCTACTCTTTTCAAATTGCCAATTTTACAATGTTTGAATGTTTATAAACTTGATATGGGGGTAAGGTGCTGCGACTAATATACTATATACCATTAGGTCAGCAATAAGTGGGTATCTTGTCCGTTTAGCCCAATAGTCAGTATAAGCTGGCATCTGCACTATACCCATCATGACGTGGATAGCTAGGAAGTTCTGTAACTCATCTTCTGTAACCTGTATAGATCGCCCTAGCTGCTATACTGCGTATAGATTTGTATTATGAACAATACCTACCTGTAATTATATCCAGTGAAAAAATTGAATAAAAGTAATCCAGTGTTGTATCCATTACTGTCTGATGAAGGTCATATAAGTTTTCTTCAAGGCTGAATGTTGAAATACTGATCAATGATACTTTAAAACAAATTTCTTGATCTTTACTTTTTTGACCACTACATTTTTGTCGCCTTTTTGAGCTTATATCTGGTAAACGGCTGCTGTTGACTGATGATGGGACGAGGAGGGGGTTGTTCGGTAGTTGGGGTTAATAAAGACTGAATGGAGTTCAATGCAGGTAAAATATTGTAGTTGCTCGTACTTGGCGATGGAAAAACCTCAATTAGTATTGGTGTCAGTGGTATACCGATATCGTTTTCTTCTTTATTAGAGTCTGTCGAACTATTTAGCAAATTAAGGGCTTCGAGTGAAGAGACAATAGAAGGTGGACCAGAGGTATCTGGAGATGGTGCTATATAAACATTTGTTTCTTCATCAGACGTGGAACTATCATCAGATCATGCATTTTTGCAGGGACTAGAACCTAGATCATAAGCTAGCGAGTTAATTTTAAGTTCTGTAGGTATAACAAAAAAACAAGCTGAAACAAGCTCTCACAACAAAAATATCCGGAAGGTACCATCAAGCCAACCAGAAACTTAATATTACGTAAACCTGGCAATGCACATCGTGGTTACCGCTGTTCGCACTATGTAATTTAGCGCTTCTTTGGCAATGTGCAGTGCAATGTACATTCATTTATTTCAATCAAAAGTATGAGTAAATATGTAGTTAGTCACGTAAAAATGCATTTATTAAATAATATACCTAGTCTGGCCATAAATACTGTTACAATTAAAAATAAGAAAGATATTACATTTGAATTTGGAATCTGTCATTTTTATACGATTGTTCATTGTATTTTCTAATTTTGGCGCCAATACATTGTACAATATTTTGCTATATTAAAATGGAGTGGGGTGATAAAGAAAACCGAATCGCTGTGATTGCATTACACAAAGTTGGTATGGAGCCGAATGTAATTTTTAAAACTCTCCATACGCTTGGTATTAGTCAAATGTTTGTGTACCGGGCTATTAATAGGTACAATGAGACCTTCTCTGTTTGTGACAGAAAAAGATCTGGCCGTCCACGTAGTGTTCGTACGAAAATGGTGGTCAAAGCAGTAAGGGAAAGAATTCGAAGAAATCCTGTCCGAAAGCAAAAGATTTTATCTCGGGAGATGAAGATAGCACCCAGAACCATGTCACGCATTTTAAAAGATGACTTAGGACTTGCAGCCTATAAGAGACGCACTGGTCATTTTTTAACTGATAATTTAAAAAAGAATAGGGTGGTAAAATCGAAGCAACTACTGAAGCGGTACGCAAAGGGAGGTCACAGAAAAATTTTGTTTACGGATGAGAAAATCTTTACAGTTGAGCAACATTTTAACAAACAAAATGACCGTATTTATGCTCAAAGCTCTAAGGAAGCTTCCCAATTAGTCGACAGAGTGCAACGTGGGCATTATCCGACTTCAGTGATGGTTTGGTGGGGTGTTAGCTATGAAGGAGTGACTGAGCCATATTTTTGTAAAAAAGGTATCAAAACATCGGCACAAGTGTATCAAGATACCATTCTTGAGAAGGTAGTTAAACCCCTTAACAACACCATGTTCAATAACCAAGTATGGTCCTTCCAACAAGACTCAGCGCCGGGTCATAAAGCTCGATCCACGCAGTCTTGGTTGGAAGTGAACGTTTCGGACTTCATCAGAGCTGAAGACTGGCCGTCGTCTAGTCCCGATCTTAATCCGCTGGATTATGATTTATGGTCAGTTTTAGAGAGTATGGCTTGCTCTAAACGCCATGATAATTTGGAGTCCCTAAAACAATCCATACGATTGGCAGTGAAGAATTTTCCCATGGAAAGAGTGCGTGCTTCTATTGATAACTGGCCTAAACGTTTAAAGGACTGTGTTGCAGCCAATGGAGACCACTTCGAATAAGCTTTTTATATTTTGAATTGTTTTTTATTTATGTATTAAACTAACACACTGTAAAAGTAATAAATATTATTTGCAATAAAAAAAAATGTTTTTTCTTCGTAACAATATTTATGGCTAGACTAGGTATATTGTTTATTTTCAACCAAAGACATAATATTGCCAAGTTTCGCAGAAAAGGTTGAATAAAAAAAATAAAACTTAACCGCGTCCCACGCACAGCTGGTTGCTTTCGACCATTTTGGTTTTGATACATACACTGACGGAATCATAAACTGCATCAAAGTTCAGGTTTACTCTAAAAGGATTTTTTTATAATAAGTATGCAAACTTTTTAGATTAAATTATATAAATATGGAAAGACTGGCTCTTAATCTTAAAAAAAAATTAAATTTAAAAATAGAACTGCGGTAAAACAAATGAATATAGCCGGGAAAAGAAAATTTACTCGTAGTATCAGATTTGCGTGTTATTTATAGCAAAGTTTTAAATTAATTCTCATTGATTTTTTTTGTTTGGTCAATTGAATTATTGTTACCAGCATAATTGTTGGGTTAGTTTTTTAACACATCGAGAGTTTTTGAACCATAATATGGATACTTCGTCCGAACAAGCGGCACAAATTGTAGCATTGGTGCGGGAGGGCTTGGATCAACGAACGATTGGTAGAAATTTAAATTTAAACCAGTCTACGGTTTGTAGAATATACAGAAGGTTTGTAGAGACAGGTTCTTACAGGAGGAGACGTGGTACAGGCAGAACTCGAGCAACCACAGGTCGTGATGACCGATTTATTGTTACAACTTCCCTGCGAAATCGTTTCCTCACGTCAGTTAACATCAAAACCGAGCTTAATGAAGTGCGTGGAAAAAACGTGTGTGCACGAACAATAAGAAGAAGGTTAAAGGAAGCGGCTATCACCCCTTTTAGACCAGCAAATGGTCCAAAGTTGTTTGCAGCTCACAGACAAGCTCGCTTAAGATTTGCGCGTCATCACCTGAATTGGACAGAAGAGCAGTGGGCCTCTGTATTGTTCACGGACGAGTGTAGGACATGTTTATATGGTGCAGATGGTCGCAGAAGAGTCTATCGTCGACGTGGGGAGCGATATGCTCAAAGTTGCATTGAGGAGCGTGTTCCTTTTGGAGGCGGTTCATGTATGGTCTGGGGTGGCATATCGATGAACGGGCGAACAGAACTTGTGTTCATAGACATGGTCCGTCAAAACGGTAATAGAGGGGGTTTGACAGCACATCGCTTCATAACAGAGATATTAGAAGATCACGTGGTGCCTTACATGGGATTCATAGGCGAAAATTTTACTTTAATGCAGGATAATGCCCGGCCGCATGCAGCTGCACAAGTTCAACATTATTGCGAAGAGGTTGGGATACGTACAATGAATTGGCCAGCACGCAGCCCGGATCTTAATCCCATCGAGCATGTTTGGGACAATTTAAAAAGAGCTGTATATGCGAGAAACCCTTCGCCTACGACAGTGGCAGCACTAAGAACAGCACTTTCAGAAGAATGGGACAATATTCCGCAAGATCTTTTAAAAACCCTTATAAAATCTATGCGGAACCGATTAGAATCCGTAATAAGGGCACGTGGGGGTAATACACCTTATTAAAACACAAATAAACCCTTGCATAAAGTTTGTGTCTATTGTTAAAACCAATTTTTTAATTAAACAATTTTTCCTTAAACTTCTGTTTTTTCTTCAAAAAAGGTCTTAAGGTCCTTTCCAGTACATAAACTTAAACTTAAAGATATGATCCTACGCTGTTTTAAAGTTCACGAACCAATCTAGAGGTTTCAATTTAAATCTGTATAGAAAGTTTGCATACTTGGTTAAAATATTTATTTCAAAGTCGTATATTACTTTGATGCAGTTTATAAGTCCGTCAGTGTATTTTAAAATGTTATCACATTGAAATAATTTTCTATCAAATTACTTGGGGACCTATAAGTATTAACTATATAACTGCAAATTTTCATAAAGATCCGTCAGGTAGTTACTGTTTTTAACGAAAAATAGCTACAGATATTATCCCTTACTGCTTAGCTCCTATGGGAAAAAGCGTGATAATTTATAGCCTAAATGTTAATCCGCATCTATGAGATTGTACATGCAAAATTTCAACCGAATTTGTCTGGTAGTTTTTGCGTGATGCGTGTTCAAACAAACAGACAGACAAACAGACAGACATTTCTAAAAATGCAGCAAAGTGTTTAAATACTCTTTTCGAACATTTCCTAATTTTTTTTTTCACTAAGTTCGGCCATGTACAGACACGTGAAATTTACAATTTTATTATATGTATAGATGTGTGAATTTAGGCGCGCTATCAAGTCAAAATCAAAGTGGTGTCAGAATAATCAACAACAGATAAAAATGGATATAATAGCTGAACTTCACTCAAACAAGAAATTCGGTCAGTTTTGGAAAAACACCATACATATATACTTTATCATAAGCCGGGCCTCCCCGTCAGCGTGGTGGGAGTGCATGAGCCTAGCGATATCGCCACCATGTTCTCTCACCATTTAAGGAGGAGGACCTCTGCTCTAGGTCTGGTGAGGCAGGAGCCCGATGCTGAGGATGGTAGTGACTGTAGTGTTCAGTTTACCACGAAGGAAGTGTCTGCGGTGATCAAAGGTATGGTGAGGGGTAAATCCCCGGGTCACGATAGCCTTAGCATCGAGCACCTGCAGCACGCAGGTGTACACCTGCCCAAAGTGCTTTTTATGTTTTTTACCATGTGTTTAGGCCACTCTCGCCTGCCCGATAATCTAATGCGTACTTATACATAGTTTTACCAATCATTAAAAATAAGACTGATGATACATCAGATGTAGACACTTGGAAAAGCACGTCTCGTTGAGCGACGCGCAATTCGGCTTCAGGCCCGGGGTTTCTACCGAGAGTGCTATCCTATGTCTCAAGCAGACTGTCCTGTATTACACGAGTAGAAAAACACCTGTTTATGCATGCTACCTTGATTTATCGAGAGCTTTCGATCTTGTGTCGTACAATATTCTATGGGGTAAATTAAGGGATGAAACTTCTAGCGTCTGCCTAGAGAGATTGTACTATTATTTATGCATTGGTATAATAATCAAAAGAGCTTGGTAAGATGGGCAGGCTCTCTTTCGGAGGAGTACGGGCTGGAATGCAGAGTGGCTGGGTGGCGTCAACCGACTGATCGTTGAGCTTAGCAGCACCGGCATCGGGTTTCAATAGATAGATATAATTTATTTAAAGTAACTTTGACTCAATTTGTTAGTAATTACATTTTACTTAAAACTATGTTAGTACCTAATCTAGACAAAAAGTATAACAATAGTATGTGCCTACACAAATCACCGCTGTAGCATTCCATGTGAAATGGCACAGCAATGATTCATGTAGACATAATCCAATTTATTTACAATCATGTTGATGATGCTGTTAGAGCTGGCCCGAACCCTACGGACCAGGGATGCACACCTTTTGCGCATTGTGGTATAAAAACAGTCAACGCTCGCCTCAGCGAACATCCCTGATGCTCTACAGAAACGGGGCAGCTCCAACAGCACCCTGAATGCATTATTATATTGGGTACGGAGGGTGTTGTAAGACTTTTGAGTATATCTAGCCCACATGTTGCACGTGTAAAAAGATGTGCAATATGCTCGGAACAGTGTGATTTTAACTTGTGTGTTGAACATCGTGCAAACCTGCGAGCCAGCATATTCGCTCTCACTGACAACGCCCTCCGTTCCCTTTCTATGTCTTCCTTGATGTTGTTGGATGTGACCCAGGTACATAAAAGAGTATACTCTTTGTAAAAGTCCTCCATTAAGAATAATAGGTGGTATTGTGTCAGGACTCTTACCCCCGGTCTCAAAAACCATGATCTGACTTTTCTTTGCATTGTACACAAGCCCATGACTTTCAGCGTACTTCTCACAAATGGCTCAAAGTTTTTTCAGGCCGCAGGGCGATGCGCTCAGCAGCGCCATGTCATCTGCATAACTTATATTATTAACACAAATTCCATCAATATGACATCCGACCTTAGCGGTGCTGAGTTCACCGATCAGTTCATTCACATACAAGTTAAAAAGCGTCTAATCTCATGTTCGCAATTTTGTCGAAATAGGTGCTTCGGATGTCGCTAAGATTTGATATTTTGTAATCGTACCGTGCCTCGGTAACGAATATCAGGAATGCTAATAGAAGCGCATAAATAAAGTTGCGTAATTTTGATGACGATTGTTTTAATGGTTTGCGATTATGATTCGTTTGATACTGACTTTCGGCCTCTTTCTTTCTTGTATTGTATTCTGTGATCGGCAGCAACGATATTCTTGACATTGGCCTTTTGATTGTACCATTTTTTATACGTACAGTTACCATCCGAATGTATCCATCTTTGCCAGGGTGTAACTCTATGATTCTGCCTAAAGCCCACTTCTCTGCCGGCATATTAATGTCATGGATGATAACGATATTATCGATTTTCAAATTTGCTTGTGGTAGATGCCATTTGCTGCGAGTTGATAGTTGGGTTAGACACTCAACTCGCCACCTTTTCCATATGTCATCAAAGATGTTTTGGGTGAGTTGCCATCTTGTTCGTAAGTCTCTTTCTGTCTCGATCAAGGTGAGTGTGGGACCGCTTGCTAAGAAATGAGACGACGTTAGGCAATCTAAATCTTCGGGATCTTCGGGTAAGTGCGCACAAAGGTCTGCTATTCAAACAGGCTACCAATTGAGATAGCACCGTTGAGTACTCTTCATATGTCAATTTCTGGTCGCCGATTACTCGTTTGATGTGGTATTTTAAGCTTTTCACGGCAGCTTCCCAATGTCCACCAGCACTTGACCAAGATGGAGCGTTAAAATGCCACGAGATGTTCATGTCAGTGATAACGCTGTGAAATTCAACGTCCAAAATTGATTAAAGATCAAGATATTCCGATTCTAAAATTCTGCTTGCTCCCACAAAATTTGTGCCATTGTCGCTGTAAATGTAGCCTGATGTGCCTCTACGTGCGGCCATCCTTCGTAATGCAGATAGGAATGATGAAAAAGTCAGATCTGATACAAGTTCAAGGTTCTCTGCCTTCGTGGCCATGCACACAAATACCGCTATATAACCTTTCGTGGTCTTGACTCTTTGCTCTTTATTAGTTTTGATGTCGACAAATCCAGTAAAATCGACTCCAACGTGATAAAAACGACGATTCAGATTGGTACGTGCTTGTGGTAGATCTCCCATCAATTGTTCTTGTTTGATTGGGTCGTGTCGGCTGCACTTAACACAATTTTGAAGATGTTTCTTTACAGCTCGATTTCCTCCCAAGATCCAATATTGTTGCCGCAAAAAAAATTGAGTGAGTCGTGCTCCACTGTGATATGTCATTTGATGACCTTGATCAATTAATAAATCACTGAGGTGACTATTATTGGGTATGATAAGAGGGTGAAAAGGTTCTACTTGGTGATGTTTAGTAAAACGCTTCAAAAACGATAGAAAGGAGTATATTCTATAATGTAGGGTAGAGATAGGTTTTACAAATTGGACTAAAGGACGCGCGCGGCGTGCGGCGTGGCTAGTAGGCGACAGACAGAAAATATCGGTGGAGAGGGCAGATACCCCTTCCCCTTCAGTGCCCTACCTCACCCCTCGATCGTCCTTTCACAATTGCATTAAATATTTTATAAGTACCTACACACAAACAATAATAAGTTTTAACAAAAAGTGCATTCAGAATATAAACTAATACAAAATACGTTATGATGAAGTTCACGTCGCTAACAGAGGGTATTTCATGTTTTAATTGATGTTTGTATTTCGAAGTCTCCCGCCAACTCTCAATAAACCTTCTTGATCCAGGAAAGGGTTCAAATTCAGCAACTTGCTTTTTGTGTTGATTTGTTTTTGTCTTTGTAGGTTGATAATATCTTCTGTAAATTCCGATAATTGTACTTGTTTGATCAAAATGTGTTTAGCCTTTTTCAATTCGTCAATTGTTAAATACTTTGGTTTCTGTTGACTTCGTGAAATAGCTCGCAAAGTCCAAGCAAATACACGTGTGGCACGATTAAAGTCGCTACATTTCTGCAATAATTTTAATGCAATGCAATCATTTTGTTGAGTAGTACAAGCTTGTTTCGCAATCTTACTTTCTTCATTTGTAGTGTAAATAGTTTTCAGATTTTTGTGCCTGTTTCTATCGAATGATGCTAGCCATGTTGGTCCATGCCACTACAATGGATGCTGTTTGAGCTCCTCTGCCGAAGATCCCCGACTCGCACCGTCGGCTGGGTTGTCAGCCGATTTCACGTAGTCACCAATTACTGATTGGTACAATTTTGATGATTTGTTTGACCCTATTGGATACAAATGGACGCCAGTGGCTTGGATCTCCCTGAATCCAGCCTAGAACAGCTGTTGAATCTGACCAACCGTATGCTTTGATTTGATAGCCTGATATACAGGTTTGTACAACTTTGGTGAGTTTTGATAATAGAAGTGCTGCACTTAGCTCCAATCTCGGTAATGATATTGTTTTATTGATAGGCACAACTTTTGCTTTGCCTGCTATAATCACAGGTGGTTGTTGATCCTGATTGTCTTGTCTGATAATCCTGCAATATATTACGCAAGCGTAAGCCTTAGTTCATGCGTCACAGAATCCATGTAATTCATTTTCGGCATTTCTGTGTTTGTATCCACCTCGATACTGTAATTTGCTCAATTTTTGGTAGATCAATCTTGACTTTTAGCCACTCTTCATTGACATGGTTTGGAACTAGGTCGTCCCATTGAAGATTCAGCGACCAAACGCATTGAAACAGAATTTCAGGTTGATAGAAACGGGTTATAGCCAACCTAGAGGGTCAAATATTTTTGAAATGTCTGATAGTAATGTCCTCTTAGTGGCTCGTTTCGATATCGTTTCGACCGTTTGTTTTGAAACTTGAACTGGTCTTCAAATGGATGCCAAAGCAGTTCCAATGGTTTGGTTGATTCTTGGTGTTTTTAATTAATATGCTTATTCAGCGGTTGTCGTGACGTCAACTAGTATGTCGTGTTTATTCGATGACCATTTTCGCAAGTTGAAACCTCCAGACTTCAAAAGGTTAATGAGATCCGACTTGAGTTGCTTTGTTTCTTTGAGACTGTGTTGTCCCGCCAACAAATCGTCCATAAAGAAGCATTGTTTGAGGACTGCTGACGCAATAGGATACGTCGAGCGTTCATCTTCTGCTAATCGCCTTAAGGTCATCATAGCTAGAAATGGGGCTGCTTTGACACCGTAAGTAATCGTTCTTAGTTCATATTCGGGTAACTGTTCATTAGGTGTTGAACGCCAAATAATTTTCTGATATGGTTAAGTCTTTTTCATGACAGAAAATCTGCCGAAACATTTTTTCAATGTCGGCTGTGATCACGTATCTAAATTGTCTCCATCTCAAAATAACAGTGAATAAATCTTGTTGTAAATTTGGGCCACTGTACATTAAGTCATTTAGACTGTAACCTGTCGATGTTTTCGCTGATGCGTTGAATACCGCACGTAGCGAGGTTGTTGTTGACTCAAGCCTTAAAACACACAAGTGCGGTAGTATGCAATCTTGCTGTTTTCTGTAAGTGCACGGGCGCATGTGACGCTTTTATTCGTCAATAAAAGATTTATAATTTTCGCCAATTTCCGGGTTTAGCAATAATCTCTTTTCTAATTGATAAAATTGAGCCGTAGCTTTCTTTCTAGATTCTCCCAATTTTTCGTTAATGTCTGGCTTCAATGGCAATCTGACGACGTATCTCCCGTCCTCTTGTCTAATCGTTTCGGTATTGTACTGTTGAATGCATTGAAGATCGTCTGCAGACATATTAACGTTTTCATCTGCAATGTTCTGGATGTTCCAAAATCTTTGTATGTCCTCGATATTATTCATCACGACATTGCAATGGTATGATTTGACATTGCCGCTTATTATCCAACCAAGGTGTGTTTGTTGCGCTATTGGTACGGTTTCATTTTCTTTGATGATTCCGCCCAATAAAATTTGTGCAAACACGTCCGCCCCCAGTAATAAGTCAATGGGTCGACTCAAGTGGAATTCCGGATCAGCCAGCTGAATGTTCTGTAGATATGGCCACGATGGTTTTAGGAACGTCTGATCGGGTAAATTGTTGATAAGAGTATTCATCAGTTATCACCACCTCCGTGTGAAATTCAAATTCTGAATAAATTGATGACTCAACAATATTGACTACGCCCTTACAATTTTTTTGGTTCGATCCGACGCCAAATATGACACCTCTGCATGCCTGGCGTGGCAAACAAAGTATTTGAACCGCATTTTCTGTTGTAAGGTATGCTTGAGAGCCTTGATCTATGAGCGCTCCTATTGTGTAACACACTCCGTTGGATCCCTTGACTCGGACGACAGCAGTAACGAGTAAAACTTCGGCAATATTTTCTTTTGCGATATGGGAGACATTATTCCGTGGCTTGTTTTCGCGCGACGTAGACGGTGTTGTACTCTGGAAAGCATCATGAAGCAAGGTGTTATGAGTACCATTGTATACACGACATTTTGATGCAGAATAACATCGTTTGTCTTTGTGATCGACCAGACAATTTTTACAAAAATTCAACCATTGTACTGTGTCGCGTTTTGCTTAACCTTTGTACTGTGTCGCGTTTTGCTTCTGGCCTAGATTCTAAAAACGCCTTGCAATGATACAGTCCGTGATTGTCATTGCAGAGTGGGCAGTTCTGCATTCTCGTTGTGAAACTTTTTATTGCTGAGTTGCGTATGAATGGTTGTTTGAAATCATTTTTATTATAATTGTATGATGTTTTGATTTGTTTGTTGGAATGGTCAAAATCTTTCTTAGAGTTTGATGTTGTTAGTTTTTGTAAGGATTTCTTAATCCGGGATGATTCCAGGGCAGTGTATTTATTTTTTAAGAAATTTAGAAAATCTGCCATTTTAGGTAGTTTTTTAGGTTTAGCTAGCGACAGGAAATATTCTGTGTTTGTTTGATCGTCCAGTTTCTGAGCTAAAATGTCCACTATCAGCGGTTCCCACGGCGACGTGCTAATTTTCTTCAAGGTATGCCAACGAATACATATCAACCCATATGATGTCCCACTGCTGGGCACGGGTCTCCCCAGTAGAACTTACTAGTATGTAGATCCTGGGGGTAATTGCCATAATCCCAACGAATGTGTCAATGAAATTCGTTGGCAGTATCGATTATGTTCTTGATATTTGTATCGGATGGAGTATATTTTGTCGGTATAGGTAATAGAACGTCCACATGCGAGTTGAATATGCGTTTGACATTACTATACCGATGGTTAAGGATGTCCCAGCATGGTTGGTAGTTTTCTGAGCTGATGTCTAAATGCTTCACAAGTGTCTCAGCCTCTCCTTTCAGTTTTCCTTTTAAAAACTGCATCTTCTGCGCACTAGGCATAGACTTGCAGTTGTGGATGGTTTCAATGAACAGGTCTCTTAATGATGTCCATTTGTTGTAATTTCCACTGAAAGTAGGGATGTCCATTTGTGGTGTACTGCTCTCGCGATGTGCTATTGAGCCCATCTTCGTATTGATAGAGCTCTTCAATTTTTTATATAGCCGCTCGTATTTGGTATATGATTCATCTTCATCGTACAACTCGCTATCGATCTCCCAGTGTAAGCTGTCGATAATGGACCATCGCGATTGAATTGCTACCAGAAGGTCTTTCAGTTCCCATTTTTCTGAAAGGGTTTCAAGGTCCACATCTGCGATTGTACGAGATAATGCTTTGAAATCGCTCTTTTGCCTACGCAGCATCTCTTCCAATTTGCTGGCGCTTCCTTTAGAAACCGTCTTGCTGGTTCCTTGACCCGGGTCAACTGGCAATGTCGAATGATCCTCTAATGCTTGATCCTGAGATACTTGAACTTATTGTTTGCTAGTTGATAGACCTGTGATTTGAGGATCAATAGGGGTAAAATATCGGGATATCGGTTCTCTTGCTTGACTGTAGAACGACATGGTCTTTTGATAAATGTTGTCTGAAAAGTAAATACAGTCACAATCTTCAAAATCACATAATTGCAAATGATTGGACTGAAACTCAGCCCAGTAGGAATCCAATGTTTGGATACGTTTTTTAATGTAAGGTAGCGTCTTACGATCTGATGAATCTTTCTTGAAGTTTGTCAGTTGTTGTTCCATACCTGCTATGAATTGGTTTTGGTTCTGAAAAAGGTTCTCCATGTTGGCGCTCATAGTGATTGATTGAATGATTGGTTGATGTTTGATTAATTGAGTGTGAGTTGTCTGTGTGATGCACTGCTATTTGGCAGATAGTGCTTTATTAGACTCTCTACGATATGTGCGCCTTTTCAATTCAACTGGTGAGACCCGCTTGTGGGAGGCTAGCCTTACCGATTCGCTACAGCAAAAAGAATAACAACACACTTACCGCTAAGTATTCAGCTGTTGCAATTGATCCAAGTAGACGTACAGTTTTCACTCCACTGATCGCACGTTCAGTAACAAACACAGAAGTTACGTAGTATAACACTGTATCTGATTCTGTTTTGCTCGAAGGACTATAAAGATGTATGGTTTGTTGCCCACACAACTTGAGATTATTGAACGATAGAACTGATTGGAAAATTGAATTGTTATTTATTGATTGATATAATAGTGAGTACAAGTAAACAGTATGAATGATGTAATTACACTGAATGTAAAGTCTTTGTCAGCACTTTACCTGCGTCGCCACGCAGGTAAAGTGCTGACAAAGCTATGACCGAATTCTGTACATTGCTTGCACTGTACAATAAGTTATACTACTATTTATAGTGCACGTCTTCTCTCTTCTCCTGACGACTCTGTAGGAGCTATATAAGCGGCCTGTAGGGACCTGTGTGCAGGGCCTTGTCGAAGAAAGACGTAGGTGTATGTGGCAACCTAAGTAGCAAATCCGTTATATTAGAATTAAACAACTAACAGACTTATAGGGCTCTTAAAACAGTTTCGGGGTAACCAAACAGTTGTAAAGGAGTATTTAATGAGACGCAATAATTTTATATAATATGACTTATATTCAAACATTAACGTGTCAGGTAAACGTAATTTCAATGAAAATAAACGACAATTATGTAACATGTCTGCCACAACGTTTACAAGACTAGACTTTATGTCAAACAAACGTTTCAGTCCGATAAAAGTCATGAGCGGACATTTTTTGTGTAAATAAGAACTTTTTATATAATACTTAAATAACGTTGTCCTTTAATGATTTTGTAATTAACTATTAAATAACAAACAGGCATAATAAGTCAAATACTTAATGTTTATGTAACTTTCAGCTTGAAATATGACTTGTATATGTCACTTGGTTAGTTTAAGGCTAATTTAGAAACATTTTTATAACTCAATCACCATTTTCCTACAAAATTCTTATAATGATTAGTATTTATATAATACTTAAATAACGTTGTCCTTAAATGATTTTGTAATTAACTATTAAATAACAAATAGGCATATTAAGTTATATACTTAATTTCATGTAACTTTCAGCTTGAAATGTTATTCTAATATAACTTGTATATGTCACTTGATTAGTTTAAGGCTAATTAAGAAACAGTTTTTTAACTTAATCACCATTTTCCCACAAAATTCTTATAATGGATTCCAAGAAATGAAACATAATTAAACGGGTTCGTACCGGAGAGCCCCGGTTTCTGAGGCACCCGTTTCGGAGGGACCCGAATGCGATAAATATTATAAAAATAGGGTTTTACGATTTTCAACTTGTAGAGTCAACAAAAGAAGTACAAAAATGTAGGCATGTGTTAAAGACGAAAGTAATTCAGGTATTTGTGATCATAATTGGTATAGAATGTCGAATCATAGTGTTTGACCCCCGAAGTAAAATGAAGGGATATCATAAGTTTGACGTGTGTGTGTGTGTGTATACATACGAATTTTGTCTCAACATATGTATCAAATGAAAGGGCTGTACTAGTAAAATATACTTTGACAAATTTAAAACCCAAGATGGCCGCCACCACAAAATACCTGTTTATGTTTTTTTCACAACTCCCTCAATATTGATATCAAATGAAAGGACTTGACTAGTAGATCAATTTAAAACACGTAGAATAAAAATATTAAATTAATAATTTAAAAAAAACTGACACAAAATATAGGTAGGTACCCCCAAAAAATTCAAAAATAAATTGTGTTAGCCCTTTAACTTTCATATACACGAACCTAGTAATATTTTGATGCCAGCGTTGTTGTGTCGGAGGACCTTTAACTGGTAAAGTACATCCATAGGTAATCAGAATGATCCAAGGTTCCTCGACAGCAACGCTTGCATCAAAATATTACTAGGTTCGTGTATCTCAAAGTTTAGAGGGCTAACACGATTTAACTATCGAGGGTCTTTTTTAATTTATAATTAAATTTTTACATTGCGATATTTTAAATACTCGATATTATTATAAGTACATTTTCATAAAATCAAAAAGTAAATGCAATGGTAATCTAAACAGAATATAAAATTATATTTTAAAATGTATTATAGACAACGATAACTATTTATTTTAAAAAATCAAACAGTAAGCACAACGGGGCGTAAAGGGTTGCAAAAATTTACCTGAGCGCGCATAAACCAGTAATTATAAACAATAGAACTAGCGTCCCTGGCCACTGGTTCTATTGTTTATGGACAATATATCTGTCTTTTTTCATCTTACCCTAAATTTGTATTTTGTATCTCTTTTAAGTAAGTGTGTTATGTACTAAATAGTTAGTAATACCATTAGCAATTGATAAGAAAGTTCAGTGTGTCATTCAAACATGTCGGAAGCTGGTCCTTCTAGAGGGCGCGATCGAAATTATCAGTTTACGAGAAACAGATTGGGAGGGAAATGGTTGCTACATGCCGGACATGGCTACGTAATGCATAGAAAAAATAAAAAATCAAGTGTTTGGACCTGCAGCAATAAAAAAACAGTTAAATGTGTTGGTGCAGTGAAACTGGACACCGAAAGTGACTTTGTCAGTATTCAAAAAAATCATTTACCACAATGTGTGCCAGATTTTTTCAAAAATGAAGTGCGTGTTGCTGTGGAGGAATTAAAGAAAGAAGTGACGATCAATTACGATCCAGTTCAACGAATATTTGAAAAAAGAATGGCAGAATTAAAACACAAAGGGCCAAGTGAAGAAATACCATCATACCAATCTTTGAAAAGTTCACTATACAGATCAAGGAACAAGGAATTGCAAGTTCCTAAAACGTCATTCTGTAAACCAACTGATGTTATTATTCCTCAAAAATTCAAATCGAACCTCTTGATAGATTATGCTGAAGACAACAACAGAATTATTATATTTGTGTCACCAAAGGGCCGAACTAATCTTAAAAATGTGAGTGATTATATGTGTGATGGCACATTTGATTGTTGCCCTGTACCTTTTAAACAGGTATATACCATACATGGAGATATAAGTAACAATAATCAACAAGATGAAACAAACATAGTTCCCATATTTTACGTACTTCTTGTTGATAAGTCTGCAAGCACTTATAGAACAATGTTCAAAACTATTAAACACATTCTGCCCGAATTCAACCCTAAAAAGTTCATCCTGGATTTTGAAGCATCGACAATAAGTGCTATTGAGCAAGTTTTTCCGCAAGCCGCAATACATGGATGTTTTGTTCATTTTCAAAGGAGCGTGTACAGAAAGGCAAAATCACTGGAATTGTTAGAACACGAAGAGACCTTATCTCATGTGCGAATGTGTATTTGCCTGGCATATCTTCCGTCACATGAAATAGAAGATGGCTGGGTGGCTGTAATGGCAAATAGTTTACCTTCTGAGCCCGTTACAAAGTTTAACGACTATTTCGTAGAACAATGGCTGCAACCTGATGGCATGATAGCCAAATGGTGTTGTTATAAAGAAAAACACAGGAGCACTAATTTAGTAGAAGCATGGAATAACAGATTGCAATGTCATTTAGGTTCAAATCCCACTTTGTTATTATTTTTAGAAATGGTATCCATAGATATAGCAAGCTACGATACGGCACAAGACAAATTGCAATTCAAAGCTAAATCTATCACCAAAAAGAAGCGCCAAAGCATTCTGAACCAAAAAGCAATCGAAAAACTAACTAAAGACTACGAAGAAAAACAAATTGAATTATATAAGTTCTTAGAAGAACTTAGCAAAATTGTTTTAATATCTCGTAAAGGTACTTAAAAATTGTTACTGTTTTTGTTTTTTTTAAGTTAATTTCTTTTTTACAATTATTAGATTACTGTGATATGATTCATTATTCAGATTTAGTTTTAAAAATAATTGTGGTGGTTTTTTAGCTTTATTACTAAAGATGATTATTTATTGATGATTGTTAAATTATAGGTAAGTACGTAATTGAAAAGACTGATTTTTATCCAAAATTCTGGCACTACTACTTTATGTTGTTTATATATTTTTTTTTAATTATGTTTTCTTATTTTTTAGTTATTTTTTTGTAATGTAAGAAATTAATGATTTTATTTATGTTAAAAGTTTATTACAGTGTTAATTATTTACTACACTACCAACATTATAAAAATGATTTCTAAAAGTAAGACACTCACTCTAATTTTAATTGTTATATACCACGTAGAGTAGGTTTTTTTTTCCGCATGACCAAAGATGAAAATTATTGTGATTGTAATTATAACCTGTGATTACTCTAAATGAGTCTAAGTATTTAATTATAATATTTGCACTAACTAAAGTTGTGTTTTATTTTTCCTAATCCTTAAAGATAAATACTATTTTTTACTGTTTAGACTGACCATTGATGGCACTTGGTACACACCTTAAATAATGCTCCTGTGGAAAAGTACAAGTGCATTATTCAACTTTATTTTATTAGTAAATTATCAAACTTTATTAAACATCTTATCTGCAGACGGTACTTCTTAGCTAAACTAGTAGTAAATTACATTTATTAAGATAAAAATGAATCGGGTCCTTCCGGAACGGGTGCCTCAGAAACTGGGGCTCTCAGGTACGAACCCAATTAAACGAAGTGGTGATTTTAGAAGAAAAGTTTATAAAAATTATCAATTATTAAAGACAGCAGCGAAACCTACATTGAATCGGGAAAAGACTGAGGTCATTCAAGAAAGTCGTAAAAACGTAGGAGGTTCCGTACATTTTTCAACACTTAATCTGTCAAAAGCTAGACCAAGTCCACACAGGTGTGTAAGTATATACATAAATATAGCGTCTTTTAAACAAAATTTATTGTTATTTATATTGCCAACACCTTCTTTAATCTTCATTTTTGAACATTTACAAAATAAATATGAATACTGATCATAAGTTCGAATGTCTGTATACTATAAATGATGTAAAATGTAAATTAATTAGCATTACGTATTTGCGTATAATAAAATCATGAAAACAAGCAACAAGCAAAACGTATTTGCCGTGTGGTACCGGCTTAAGAATAGTACCACCCCATCTCTTCCCGTGGGTGTCGTCAAGGCAACTAAGGGATGTCACACTGGAGGACGGGCAGCAGCGTCCTCTGCGTACTTAAAACCTTACTGCGATCGCCAACCCGCTCGCCAAGCGTGGCGATTATGGCAATTACCCCCAGGATCTACATACTAGTAAGTTCTACTGGGGAGACCCGTGCCCAGCAGTGGGACATCATATGGGTTGATATGTATAATAATACTGTTTTGTTAGGTTTGTATTTGTTTGAACGAAGTTAGGAAAATCTGGACTTGTAGAAGTGCAGGTTTTTACGTAAGTCGGGGCTTACTTTCCCGTGGGAAGTCGAGTCGGATCACTTATTTTAAATAAAATTCATAAATATTAAAATGGTTGTTTTATTTGGCATTAAGCAGACTACTCTTAATAGTTAATAATAATATTAAACAACAAATGCTTAAAACGGTGCATTTTTGTAATGAAAAATCAAAATTTAAATTTAGTATCGAATTTTTGAAATAAAACCTCATAATTCAATTTCAAAATTTTTGAAATAAAATTTCGAAATTGAGTAAACGCCGCATTTTTTTCTAGTTAATATTTTCCCAATTAACTTTTTGTGCAATGAAAATACCTAAATAAGCCAAACGTGACCACTTTTATAAGCAAAATGGCAATGTCTCAACATTGCCATTTTGCTTATAAAAGTGGTCAACTGCTTTAAATACCATATCGTTATGGGTCTCAGTTATTACTTCAAATCAACATACCTATACTTTAGTTATATAGGTACTAAAAATTGTACTGTACTGTAGACAACGGAAAATCTACGACCCTTAGGCTTGTTTCTAAACTGCTTAATTTGCATTTGAATAAACAATTCAGCAGATGGTGACATATTCTTCCTTAAAGTGTCAAACGCTTTCGTTTTCATGATTTTGTTGGCCATACTTAGCCTTTTCTTAAAAACATTTTTAGCATTTTGGCATTTTCTTAATGCCACTTTTGTTTCAGCTAAGATGTTTCTCAGTTCTCTTTCAGTTTTCGACATAAGTTTTCAAGATCTGGATACTGTAAAATGACAACACTAATTTAAATGATGTTTAATAGTAGTGGTCTACTATTAATATACTGAATAACAAAAATCGTATATTAAATAATTTTAAGTAATAAGTTTGATGAAAGCACTATGAATCAATTGGTTAGCGTACCCAACTGGTTATAAAATTACAGGGGTCATACACATAAAAATAGGTGACTAATAACTGGCATGTCATATGATTTGTGTCAGAGACAAATAGGCCAAAAGTAACTTAAAATAATAATAATAATATAAAAATACTATGAAGCAAGACAGTGACTAACCTGGTTTTATAAATTGTTTACTAGCTCCTACTCTCGATTTCGTCTTTTTTCACTTTGAGCACTTTAAAAAAAAAAAATAGCCTAATGATCAATTATCAAAAATTTCGGAGATATTATTATTCATTTAGGACTATCTGTTTTTTATGATTGTATTCACTGAAACAAACTTAGATAATATTGGTATAAATAGTAAACCAATTATCAAACGTCAAGTTCCTGTTCGTTTTTGTTATTGGCTCCACTAAACGGCTCACTATGTCAAACGCTTTGTTAGTCAGTTGATATTTTTCTGTGCTTATTTTTCTGCGTATATTTCTAGTTTGAGAATATAAAACTTCTCCGCATCTACAAGAGCTTGAATTTTAATTCCATACTTAGCTGGTTTATTGGATATGTATACGCGGAAAGGACATCGCCCTCGGAAAGACAACAACATCTCATCAATAGTAAGATTGTCGGAAGGCACATAATGATTTTGAATATTTTCAACAAAATTACCAAAAATTTCCCTTATTGCAGCTAGATTGTCAGTCTTTTTTCTTTGGTCCCGAGTGTTTTTATCATCGAATCTCAGACAATTTTGAAGGAAGTAAAACCTCTGCAGTGACATTGTAGTGCGAAATATTTCAACTCCCGTACCATGAGTACGCCACAAATCGTTCAGGTTTTGTCTATTTGAGCGATTTAGACCAGCTATACACAAAAGGCCTAAAAATGCCTTCAAATCCTCTCCAAAGTTGCATCTTTCATGTGATACTGCTTTTTATTTTTTGGATGTTTTTCCCTTTTATCCTTTATTTGCATATTTGTGTATGTAAGTATGGTATACAACATACTGTCTGTTATAAAGAGACTTCAAGTTTCAATCTCAGTTGTATAGCTTGACCACAACCGCTGTGCCGCTCCTTAGGTATGCGCGGGGAGGCGGGGTGCGGGCAGGAAAGATCACGGACACACAAGAGTCTGTCGTCGTGTCGGATAGATCTGAAGATACCGAAGTACAATATTTTGGCTCTGTATAGGTATATACTTATTGTATCCAATTTTTATTATGGTACAATACGATTTTTAGGTAAGCACAAATAAAAAAAACCAATATAAGTCAAATTAATGTATAATTATCGGAAAAATAAATAGTTTCGAGAGTTAAAACAGAATCAGTTCGAAAAACAAAAAAACATAAGCTTCTAGTTAATGAATACAGTGACTATTCTGACATAGATTCACTTTTATCTTCATCTTCCATTTCGCTACCGGAACTTGAATCATTGTCATCCTGCAAATTTATTATTATGGGGTCAATAATATTGTCGAAACGGTTGTCACGATCCCAGTAATTGTTTTCATTTTTTTGGACATGGTCATCACACCTCTGCCATTTTTCTGCCGTGAACTCCGAAAATAATAAAATCAGTGCGTTTATCTTTTCATCTAGAGAAGAATGAATATGGTTTTGCGCTATATTGTTTTTAACATCAGCCCATACCAATTCGATGGGGTTCAGATCTGGATGGTATGGAGGTAAACGCAGGACTGTGTGCCCATGAGCTTTTAAGAGGTCATCGATTCTGTAAACAGGCTCTTTTTGAGTGGCATTTATAAGAATCTGCAGTTGATTTTTTTTCATTTTTTCCGGAAATTCAACATTGTGACGCCGCAGCCAGTTCTGCATTTCACTTTTGAGGTTTGTCATGGTCGGTCTCTTATCAACTTGAACGCTGTGGTAAGACGCGTTGTCCATCACAATTACAGAATTCGGCAGCAGTTTATCTTTCAACTTTTCATCCACCCACTTATAAAAAGTAGGCCCGTTCATGTCTCCATGGTAGTCGCCAGTCTTAGCATCGGATTTAAATATAGTCAATGCACCTTCGACCAAGCCATTTCGACTTCCAGCGTGAACGATTACCAAGCGTCGTCCTTTCCCGAAGTCAGTGTGAATTCCAAGTTCCGACGATGATTGCCAACATTTGCTAACATTGTGACTGGCGTTAATATATGTCTCATCTAGGAAATATATGTTGCGGTTTTCACTTCTATATTTTTTTATTTCTGTCAAATATTTCCTCCGCCACTACACATATAACACTACACGCCGCCACGAGCGACGACGGCGGAATGACAGAGCGCAGTGGCTGCTCTGCCCCCCCGTCTCGCCGCTCGCATACCTAAGGAGCGGCACAGCGGTTGTGGTCAAGCTATAGCAAGTTTTGCAGTACCTTTTACGCCCGGATCATTAGTAATAATATTCTCAGAACGAACTCGAACGCTTTGTCTAGGACAATCTTTTGACCATTTTATGCCATCTTTGGATGTATAAAAAGTTCCACGTACCTCAGCTGACTGACTAGTAGCAGGCGGCACAGATTCCGGCTCTTCCAAAAATCATCCAAAATACACTCTTGTTCCGAATCACTTTCTTCACTTCTCTGATAAATGTTATCAATTTCCTCTCTGCTCTCGGAGTCACAGGAGCTTTCACTTGAGCAGCTTTCTAACAATTTTTGTAGCCGATGTTCATTATCTTTAAAAGACATTTTGATAAATCTAAAAATTAATAATATAATGCTATAAATAACTATAAATAATAAACTTACTACGTTCATACAAAAATGTAACACCGACTACGAGGTCGGGTGTGACGTACCCAAGCCACGTGTACGCACGTGAATCTACCGTCGCCGCCGGCGCAACACTAAACTCGGCACTGTACGTCGCCCCCCGCACCCTTACCTTCAGCTACTGAAACGACAGGACTCGCATAACAACAGTAACATTAAATAATTTGCGTTTAAAAACTTCTCGGATATGACATACCCGACCTCACTCACGCCGAGTTAAAAATGTGCCCCTAAAATGAAAATAGGCTCGCCACCAATTGCATGGGACCTAACATAGCCGGTGAAAAGTGGGTGTTTATACCTCTAACTACACCTCGGGTAATAAAAGGCGTGACCTATGTTACATACAAAAACATAATGTAGGTAGGACCTATCTAAGTTTTTAATAAGGCGTATAATATCATATACATAAGTTTAGTTAGAATAGGTAATCAATATAATTTACCTGGTTCTATTTTCCTTGAACGATGCCGCACTTAGGCACGCATCATTTACGTGTATCGAATTTAGTAATTACATTTAAGAGTCAACTATCTCACAAATTAAAGTCATAATTTCGTTCAGTATTCACTGTTATCGTTTACAACGGAGGAACAGAAGCTCAACTCAACGGCGTGGCACGAAGAAACACAGGTAAACTAAAAAAATAAACGAAATCTGTAAACGCAAAGTTTTGCTGAAAGCGAAACAAACGTAACGGAAAACGGAAGAAAGAAAAGTATTTTGTCAAGAGCATGCTGTCACAAACTGCCTAATAAACATTACATCCACTAATGCGTAAGCGTTGTTGCTGCCTCGTCCTTTACCATTGCACATATTTATATAAAACTTTCTGATTTTCTTGAATAATATTTGTCTTATGTAATAAGTTATCAAGTGTTTGTGATACGTTTTGTTGATTTATTTCAGCTGTGTGTGTGCAATGTAATAACATTTTGTGGTTGGTCTGTTTCTTGATTACGCAGATTAGTAGTTAAAACAACCACATCAATATCAGTAGTTGCATTATATGTCGATGATTGAAGACACACATCATTCTTCTAAAAAAAAAAAGATAATAAAAGCACTATGATCAAAAGCAAAACAGCAACATTTTCTTATTCAGCTTAGCGACAGCTGGATATGAAACTTAATATACATAAAATAATAATAATAATAATATCTTGGGACCACTCACACAATGCCATCTGATCCCAAACTAAGCAGAGCTTGTAGTATGGAACATACTTATATATTTCTAAATACATACATATTATAGATAATAGATAGATAATACATATTTTACTTACAACACAAGCATTTGCTATGCCATTGAAACACTCTTGAACGCTAATATTTTCATTTGAAATAAACCCGCGTGCATTGTATTCGTCTTCTGTGTGGCTCATGCTTGATATTTGAGTAATTTATATTTCAGCACTTTCAAAGGAAATAATTCCTCTTCTCTTGACGACACATTGTAGCGATGACCAAGATTTTTCGGGACGTGAAAAGAGATCCTTTAATAAATCTTCCACTTCTCTTCTTGGCCAACACAAGACACCATTATCTTCTCATTTGTCCGGCTCTGCCGTTAAAACTAACTTCTCTTTTTCTACAGTCTGTTCAATTTTGTAAGACATATTTACCTAGAACATAAAATTGTTATTGTTACCATAACATATCAAGGATCTGAAGTCACTTTATTAATCACTAGCTTCTCCCGTGCGACTAAGCCCGTATTATGGTCACTGCTTGGCCTATTCAACACAAAAATATTTTTTCAATTCGAACCAGTAGTTCCGATAAGCGCGTTCAACCAAGCAAACAAAAAACCTCTTCAGCTTTATAATACTCATATAGTAACAATGACTCATTTTGTTAGTACTCTATATTACTCATACTATAAATACTCTATATTACTCATACTACAATTATTTAATGTTATTAATTATTCATAAATAATTATTACCTCTATCAGTAAAGTTTAAAACGACTGCCTCCACCGAGTATCTTTAATAAACTAACATCTAATGTGAGACTTGCTACCAACTGCTAACTGCGTCGTTAGATGCGCAGAATTCGTATTTTCTCATTAATTATCATGCGGGACGTGGAGATACGTCAGCGTCGCTTCGAGCCCGTGCTTGTCGTCGTTGCTCAGTCGACCCTTGCCTCCAGCACAGTGTCCACGTTCAGTTTGCTCGTGTCGAGTCGTGAATGTGTAGAGCCCCTCCCTACACATTCACGACTCGACATAGGTATTTACCTTTGACTAATATAGAGTTTATATAAAAAATCTAGTTAGACGCCACATGTTCCTGTAACAGTATGAAAACAGAGCGTGCCACTTTATCCCCTCCGCGCATGACGTCACGCGAGCGTTTTAGTGATGTACATCACTACCTACCATAAATTTCAATCGCAAGACACCATTCATCCAATAGGGTATCGATTTTAAATCGACCAATTCGATTCGATATTGCTGTTTGGAATTATTTAATTTAAACTTTTTTGATTAAAAAGAAAATGATTAATGTCAACTGGGGCAATTGCGTTGTATTTTTGACTCACGCAATTTTTATGCATTATTTTTAAAAAACATGAAATAATTAACAAAATTCTTTCCTTATAATGTATTCATATTTTTTTCTTTTGTTTTAAGCTATATTAATAAAGTCTCTGCTGTTTTTAATTCCAACAAGTTAGCACAAGTTTATTATCTAACTAACTGGTGCCCGCGGCTCCACCGAACTTACACTAAATTTACACTTTGAATGAAATGTGTGTTCTGTGCCGGGTTCAAGCTATCTCCATAGGTATCAAATTTCTGCCTAATCGGTCCAGCCGTTTTCCCGTGACAAAGTAATAAACATCCATTCATCCATCCATCAAGCCTCACTTGCATTTTTAAGATTATGTAATGTACTTTGTAAGTACTTTAACACTTAAATCTATTTAATTAAAACTACTTAAAACTACTTAATTATTTTTTTATCATTATAGGAGCTAATTAATCAGTAATAGGTCTTACACATATTAAAGTAAAGGATTGAACTATTTGACATTATATAGATTGCACAAGATTACCACAAAACGGGAATAATGCACAATCAATTTTCTAGGAAATTAAAAACGTACGAACATAGGTAGTAGTTTCGTACTGAACCTTATATTGAGATCAAAGTTATCAGTATCACAGAATCAGCCTTCATTATAAAATTTACAATATTTCTTTTTGAGTGGCCAACCTTGTGTCAGAATTATTCAGATCACCCTTTATGACATGATAACAGCCCGAACCGACTTTTTACGTGCCCTCTGAAGCACGAAAACGCTCCTATGTAATATCAATATGCTATACGACTTCAAAATTTAGTTATAAAAAGTTTGAAATTAAATAATCGCGCGAACAGCGTAAGCCCACTAAATTGAAGGATCAAAATTAAAGAACCCCCAATATGCTCCAAACCCTTTCTGTAGGGCTATATTTCACCGGGACGCCATGGGGGCGCAACAAGTCGCGCCACCGTGGTGTCCGTAAGCTGCCAAACTAGACACCATACAGACACCAGAGTCGCCACACCACACTTAGACCGTATCAAAATGGACCTAGAAGAGCTAGCACTACTGCTATATGTACGTAGGAAAAGAGAGTTCAAGAGAAAAAAGAAACAGTGGTGGGTTCATCCTTATTTAGCCGATCGCTGTAAGAAAGGACAATTCGTCAACATATACGACGATTTAAGAAGATATCCGGATAAGTATTTTAGCTATGTGAGGATGTCCGTGAGGTCCTTTGATGAATTACTGACTTTGTGTGAAAATGATTTGTTCAAACAAGACACAATATTATGAAAATCGGTCAGTCCTAAAGAAAAGTTGTTTTATTTTTTATTAAGGTAAGTTAAAACAAAGCGTTATACTGTACTAGACCACATTCATTTAATGTAGCAGTAAATTTGCTGTAATGCATGTTATTCGTAACAGAAGCTTGAAGGCCATCTTCGCACAAAATCCATTGAATATCACCCATATTGTAATCCCCCAAGAGTAAAAAATAATCGGAGGTGTTATTTTCGACAAGAATTTTCAGTGAATTTAGAAAGTTGTCAAGCTGCACAATCAACGAGTTACCTCCATTTTGTTGACACAAGTATAATGCACAGATATGAACTTTGATTGGGCCCATTTGCGGATTATGGATTTTCAGTGTTATCCAGATATCCTCAGCACTTGAACGCCAATCAAGGTTATGCTCAACAGAAAGTTGACGTGTGACGGCAATGAGCACTCCGCCTCCTTTTGATTGCCCTGTAAGGCCTAAAACACACACAAGCGACGCAAGGCGAAGGCACGGGGCAGGCGCAGCGCAGGCGTGGGACAGATACGGCGCAGACGCGATTTGAATTATATCAGAAGAGGCGTGGAACAGGCAAGAAACGTTCAGATGCGGCATTTTATAGGCTGACTATGGTGCGATAAGATGTCTTCGTCTTCAGAAGACGAAGATGCGCTTGCTTTGCTGCAATTAATTAATGTGCAAAAGTCCGAAGATATTGGGTGCACCCAGTGTGGAAATTGTCACAAGAGCACAGATATTTTAAAATAATGGAACAATTACTTGAATTCCCTGATCGTTTTCACGACGTATATAAAATGTCACCAGAATGTTACGATTTTATATTGTCAAAAGTGAAAGTTGGGCTTCAGAAGCAGCATACACATTGGAGGGAACCAATCTGTCCTGAAGAAAGACTATTGATAACATTAAGGTTAGTAAAATATCTTTTTATGTTTTATTTGTTTTATTTTGGAAAAACATTGATTGACTTGACTAAATCTAGACTAGGTATGATTTGATAAGCAGTAGTTATCGATATTAAATTTGTCCTAACTTAGCATAAAGTGTGTTTATTTATTTATTTGAGATCAAGTGTTGACATTTTCTGTTTTTATTAAGTACAATTTTTTTTAAATAATTACTTATATCTGATAGAATTAAAAGTATATCTTCCTAAAATGTGACACTCCATAAGAAATAGTACATTATGGTCGTTAGCGCTTAAGTCGTTAAGAAACACAAATCGTACAAATTTACTTAGCGCGATGGTCTAAATACCAAAAATTTAAAAGTCATTGAAATCAGTTTCATCATGAGGTTGGCGCAGTGCTTGATGTGACTGAGGTGTATTCGGGGTAACTGGAGAATACATCGGTAAATACACTTGAGTCGGACGTTGCATCTGCTGAGTTGGTGCACCTCCGTAAGCACCAGTTGCCTGTAGTTGCTGGAGTGCCGGCTGCGTCTGCTGTAGTGCGGGTTGCATCTGCTGAGTTGGTGCACCTCCGTAAGCACCAGTTGCCTGTAGTTGCTGGAGTGCCGGCTGCGTCTGCTGTAGTGCGGGTTGCATCTGCTGAGTTGGTGCACCTCCGTAAGCACCAGTTGCCTGTAGTTGCTGGAGTGCCGGCTGCGTCTGCTGTAGTGCGGGTTGCATCTGCTGAGTTGGTACACCTCCGTAAGCATCAGTTGCCTGTAGTTGCTGGAGTGCCGGCTACGTCTGCTGTAGTGCGGGTTGCATCTGCTGAGTTAGAGCACCTCCGTAAGCACCTGTTGCCTGTATTTGCTGGAGTGCCGGCTGCGTCTGCTGTAGTGCGGGTTGCATCTGCTGAGTTGGTGCACCTCCGTAAGCACCAGTTGCCTGTAGTTGCTGGAGTGCCGGCTGCGTCTGCTGTAGTGCGGGTTGCATCTGCTGAGTTGGTGCACCTCCGTAAGCACCAGTTGCCTGTAGTTGCTGGAGTGCCGGCTGCGTCTGCTGTAGTGCGGGTTGCATCTGCTGAGTTGGTGCACCTCCGTAAGCACCAGTTGCCTGTATTTGCTGGAGTGCCGGCTGCGTCTGCTGTAGTGCGTGTTGCATCTGCTGAGTTGGTGCACCTCCGTAAGCACTAGTTGCCTGTAGTTGCTGGAGTGCCGGCTGCGTCTGCTGTAGTGCGGGTTGCATCTGCTGAGTTGGTGCACCTCCGTAAGCACCAGTTGCCTGTATTTGCTGGAGTGCCGGCTGCGTCAGCTGTAGTGCAGGTTGCATCTGCTGAGTTGGTGCACCTCCGTAAGCACCAGTTGCCTGTAGTTGCTGGAGTGCCGGCTGCGTCTGCTGTAGTGCGGGTTGCGTCTGCTGTAGTGCGGGTTGCGTCTGCTGTAGTGCGGGTTGCATCTGCTGAGTTGGTGCACCTCCGTAAGCACCAGTTGCCTGTATTTGCTGGAGTGCCGGCTGCGTCTGCTGTAGTGCGGGTTGCATCTGCTGAGTTGGTGCACCTCCGTAAGCACCAGTTGCCTGTAGTTGCTGGAGTGCCGGCTGCGTCTGCTGTAGTGCGGGTTGCATCTGCTGCGTTGCTGAACCTCCATAAGCACCAGTTGTCTGTGTCTGCTCAGTTCTTGGACTTCCATAAGATCCCATATGTACAGGCGAATTATAACTCCCGCGATGGAGTGCTTTGGTAAGGTGATTCTGAACTAACGAACGATCTCGAATATGCAATAGGGCTAGCGGGCTCTTTTAAAATTTGCTTAACTAAATTAAGTATGCCAATTTTTAATTTTCGCTTCTGGTTTGGAGTCATTGTTTTTACATCTGGTAACACGCTCCGGAAAAAGGCCATATCAGCGTCTGAATCGTCCACATTTTGGTCTTTGGTCTTTGTTCGTTTATTTTTATTTGAAAAGAACTCATACGCCGATTTATTAACGTCACCTAAACTAATCAGTGTCTTTTTTTGGTAGTGATGGGGTAGTGCGTAGTGGCGTGAATCCTAAATTAGTTTCCTGCAGATCTGCTGCATTTGAACCGGCAGACATGTTTGACGATTCGTTTTCATCATTATTATCGATTTCATCTGTATTTATGACTATATTGCTTTTAGAGGGTCGGGATTTTAAAAAATTGTCTAAAAAACGTAAGGATGATGATAGGTAATATTCTTTTACTGGTTTTGCAGCGGAGCCAGACTTTGAGTAACTAGTTCTAATGTTTTTCCATCTATCTTTGCACGCTTTAGCTGAAACAAAAACCAAGAAAATTACTACGTAGGTACAACAAGGACATGGAATTTAATTAAACACTTTTTAACGGATTCAGGTCGCGTTAATTGGACATTTTATAACTAGGTAACTATCAAACGTTTCGAGTTCTGTACAGAACCCGTGGTCACGGATGACTCATCTCAATGAGTAATAGGCATGGAATTTACTTAAATTCATTTCAATTCAATTCATATACAGGATGTAATGGACGGTCTTCCGAAAACTTTAACCATGGCTTTAGACCATCACCCTGAACAACGCGTTGTTTTTGCTAATTTCGCCCGGCTAGGAATGCAAAATACCCCCATGTGCAACGTACAGCAATTTTTCGCCGGAAATAAAAAAAAAAACGACTCTTCATACAAATCTGGCATGTCATTTGTAAAATTTGTATGGTGAGTCGAAATTGTTTTTATTTCCGGCGAAAAATTCTTGCTGTACGTTGCCGCGTTGTTCAGGGTGATGGTTTGAAGACATGGTTAAAGTTTTCGGAAGGCTGTCCCTTACACCCTGTATAAAAGCAATTAAAAAGATCATTTTTTCCGCAGTGCGCGGATTGTAGTATATTTTTCTATTGTTCACAGAATTGCGATTTTTTTTTTGGCACCGGATTTTAAACGTAGTGCGCGCTAAGCCTAACACTCCTGTAATATAACTTTATGTTTCACTTCAGATAGAAACTGTTACTCGGATTTTCACTCAAAAGACTGACTAAGGATTAGTCAGTCTTTTGAGTGAAAACACTAAAAAGTGATTTTAGGTTGTTTTTGATTATATTTTTATATTACACTTATTAGCGCCGTCGGGTAATTACCAATTTTAAGTTCCTCTTTAGTACTTTTTATTATTATATTTTGATAGTCTCTGATTTCAGCTATGTGATAATAGAATTAAAAGTTATTATTTTTGTTAATGTAAGAGCTTTTTGTTATTTTGTTATAAGGAGATTTAAACTAAAATAAACACTAGTTGAGACTGATTCAGTTCCTTGTTCTAATTTAATGAATAATAACATTTTACTAAATGTAATTTAAAAAAAAAAAAAATATTTTTTTTGTTTTATTGGTTTAGCAGCCCAATGACATTCAGAGAGAACATAAACATTATGCCTAATATTAGCCTTGCAACCCAATGTCCTTCCATAAGAACAAAATAATTTCAATATTTCATAGTCAATATTTATTCTTTACCATGTTATTAATACTAGAAAAAAAATGACATTCATAAAATTACTGTAACATACTTTTCAAGACATCTTTTTGTCTAGGCTGTTAGGACTTTCCACATTATATACTTCGGTAAGAACGTTGGGTAGTAAAGAGTACTGAGGTAAAATTTACTTGGGCCTTAGGAGGATATGGCTAAAAGATTCAAATGTTTCTTCAACATATATCCTGGCACTGTTTGCACGGCAGTAATGGCTTGGTAATTTTGTTATACATTCTATCATCTTGTTGACAGAATCAGATTTAAGTATTTTGGTTGCGGTGGTAGAGTTATTAGAGACCCTGTCGATCCTTCGGGCGTTGCTGTCTTCGCTACTCTCTGCTAGATCAATATCACAGTTAAATCGAATCCACAGCTGTAATGCATCTTTTTTTAAATCAAACGTAGCAAGAAATAACTCTTTACAAACACGCACCTTAACACCATACATCCCCGGTAAATAGCAATCGAAACCAATTTATGAACATCAGCAGAGGTTTTTCTTCGTCGTATTACTATTAATGTACGATTTTTTTGCATCCCATGTTGGTAACTGCCAAAAATATCTAAAAAGATCTTCCCGTATTTCATCAGACAAAGCAGCACATGCATAACTATTCCATCCGATTTCATTATTGCTCCATGACTACAAGGCTTGTCTCTCATTTTTCTACCTTCCTTCGAAACTTTTTCTAATTTAGTCTTTTCGTCAATTTTAACGATCTTATGTCCTGTATAATGCTTTCCTAAAAGCCTCATTTTTTATTTATTTTTTTACTCTGAGTTTCATTTGTAAATACTTCCTCTTCCTCTAATATTAATATTATTGGGAACATTTTCTTTATTAACAACGATAGTCTCGAAGCAACCGGTTTGTTCGTTTAATTGTTGCATTCCGTCAGTGGAACTTGGAGTAATATTACTATACGAGTCGGAATTATATAGTATATTATCTAAGCAGGGATTAGAAGCAACCGTTGTTTTTGAGGCTGGGATTATTAGCTCTAAATAGCTAGTGTGAGCGCCCTGTAGTTGCATTTCGTCACTAGGATTGATATTGCTAAGTGACTCGAAATTACTTTGTAATAATGGTAAGCTGGGGTCAGAAAGATTTACAAAAATATTAGATGTTGTAGTTGTTAAGGTTTGAGTTGTATTTGAGACAGGTGCAATTTCACCTCTCGTTATTACAATGTTGCTGGGAGGATCAGTTATTGCAGTAATTGTGCTATCTACCTGTTGGTACTCACAATATTTTTTTTTTTTTTGTTAATGGTTCACAAATCGGACAATACAGTAAACTTCTTAAATAAACTGTGTGTCCTAAAAATAGTGAACACGACATGCATTTCAGAACAGACATTACTTATCCCTAAAGATTATAAGTATTTGAATACACAACAACAAAAAAAAATAATTAAAATTAAGAACAAAGGTAACAATAATAAAATGTGGATGGTATTGATAGGTTTCAAAAGGTTTCAAATTTATTCCTAATATATTTTTTAGTAGAAGCTAAGCTGTTACAAAAAATATCAATATGTTGCCTAACTCTGTTATAGCCTGAGAGCATTCTGTAAAAGGCCCGTCTGTTGCCCGATGTTTGTCCTACAAGAAGGTGTTGCAAAGGTGCGTCTATTACATAATCGACTATTCTGGCGGGGGACGACCAGTTTAATCGTCTCCAGCAAAATGTCACAATCAATGTGACTATGTATGATTTTATATAAATATATTACATCTGATGATTTTCTTCTGGATGATAAACTAGACATTTTGAAATATTTTAACCTACATTCGTATGATTTCAGATTTTTACATTAGTTATTGACAAATGACAGTTGGTACAAAAAACGTTTTTGAACTCGCTCTAATTTTTTTGTATAAATTTCGTATGAAGGATTCCAGACCGGACTCCCATACTCTAAAATACTTCTAACAATACTGTTGTAGATCGGTATAGTGACCTGTGGGTCCTTAAATGTCTTAAGTTGTCTTGATATGAATCCTGAAAGACGTATAATAAAGACGTAAAATATTCAACAAGACGTGATGCTTTAAGAGTTATATTGTCTATATGCTGTTTAAAGTTAAATTTACTATCCATTATAACACCCAAGTCGCGAATGGATTTTACTTCCTCTAGTTGAATACTAGCAATAGCGTATCTTGCTGCAATTGGATTTATTTTCCTACTAAATTTTATATGCTTACATTTGGTAGCATTCATTATCATTTGGTTGTCTTTGCACCACTTAGATACTAAGTTAATCTGGCTTTGTAGTTTCAAAGCATCATTTGCGCCAGCCACTACATCATATAATTTTAGATCATCTGCATACATGTTAAATTTACATTTTATAATATTAGCTAAGTCGTTAACAAATATTAAAAATAATACAGGTCCCATATGTGAGCCCTGCGGTACTCCGGACGGTATAACATTGATTTGAGACCTAAAACCTAGCACTACAACCATCTGTGATCGTTTTTTTAGGTAAGACTCGCACCACCGTAGCAACGACCCATGTATTCCCATTAACTTAGATAGTAATATATCGTTTTTTTTTTTTTTATTATCAAAAACACGTATACATTTTACACACTAGAACAACCTCATAGAAATATAACTTAGGTACAAATTGTGTGTTGTTCCCAATACCCTTGCTAAGTTGCTACAGCAACTTGTATTAAAGGTGTTGGGCCCTTCCCTGGGAGAGATCCATTTAATATTATATTTTATTACATTTATTTTGTTTTGTTGTTTTGTACATGATTATTAAGAAACAAAAGAAGCGTACAGGGGTGTTTCGATTAAATTAAAACTTATACTTAAACTTAATTTCCTATTTGTGACAAATATGTAAGTGTGTGTGTGTGTGTGTGTGTGTGTGTGTTTGTGTGGGTGGGTGTGGGTGTGTGTAAGTTGTGAATGTGAGAGTATGTATACTATGTGAGTGCGAGTCCCATATGTAATAATTTTTCCGTGTCATTATAATCAATAGTTAGCAACCATTTTATTAATTTGAGTTTTACCGCAGAACTGGTAAGTGAGTATAAACTTAATGTTTTATTTAAATTATTGTAAAGATGTGGTCCTTGGAAACAAAGTAGCCTTTGTGTTGTGGTGAACCGACTGGGGTATGGTTGGCATACTTTGTCCTTGCGTCTTTTGGCAAGTACTTGAAAGGGTGTTTTTTGATGTTGATGGAGTACTACATTTAATATAAACAATTGCCTGACCGTCAGTACTTCACAATTTTTATACAAAACTGTAGTAGGAAAAAGAATGGGTCGAAAAGTAGCAACTTTCAGAACTGCTCTTTGTGCACGTTCAAGTTTGAGCATGGCTGTTTTGGGTGCTCCTCCCCAAACTGAAACGCAATAGCATAGTAGAGACTGACAGAGTGCGAAGTAGGTAGTTCTGAGGATTTGAGGTACTGCCACGTGACGAAGATGCTTAAAAATAAATATCAGTTTTCTTGTTCTCTTTGCCAGCAGTTCAACGTGCGGTATAAAGGTCAATCTGTCATCAAGTGTTACTCCAAGATATTTTATAGTATTAGTACGTTCCAGGCTAGGGCAGGCGCAAGGTGCGGAGCATGGTAGAGGACAAGAGTGTGCTAATAACGTGAGAGAGTCTGGGGGTTGGTTGAGTCTACGGAGAGTGTAAGTGAGTATTTTAGTTTTGTCTGTGTTAAGAGTCAGGAGATGCATATTGAGAGTTTGTGTGACCAAGTTGAGTCCTTTCTGAGCCGAAGAGAAGGTATCGTTCCAGTCAATGCCAGAGAAGGTGAGAGCGGTGTCATCAGCAAAAGCTGTGATTTTGCCGTTTGTGAGTTTAAGATTACAGAGACTATTGACATAAATGAGAAATAAAGTTGGACCGATTACACTACCCTGCGGTACCCCAAAATTGACACTTACTTCTGTGCTGAGGTAGTTTTGTACTTTCACCCGTTGAGTTCGGTCTGAGAGATAGTCTTGGAAGATTTTAAGTGTATGGCTACGAATTCCCATTGTTTCCAGTTTCGAAATTAGGTCGGGGATGTATACGGTATCGAAAGCCTTTTTTAAATCGAGAAATATGGTCAGTACTTTCTTTTTATTATCCACTTCCCTGGTAACATTGTCTATAAGACTATTTACAGCATCACATGTTGATATATTTTTCCGAAAGCCGAACTGGTTGGGAGAAAGAAACCGTTTATCCTCAAGATATTTTATAAGCCGTTTGTTTATTATGCGTTCTAGAATTTTGGAAGTTGATGGTAAAACGGCGATGGGCCGATAGTTATCGATGGAATTTCTACTGCCTGATTTGTGTATAGGATGAATGATGGCCTTTTTGAAATACTGAGGAAATGTGCCCGTGTTTAAGCAGAGATTAAAAATATACGTAAGCAGCGGGATAAGAATGTGTCGGTAGCGCTTAAGAAATTTGGTGGATATATTGTCCCAGCCAATGGCAGAATCCGACTTGAGTGACATTAATATTTCCTCAACCTCTGTATCATCAGTTTGTAACATCACAAACGATTGTAAGTTATCGGGGCAGAACAGAAGTATTCTGGTGCTAATTGACTTACTTGGGGTTGAATAATTTTATCAGCCAGGTCTTTGCCTATGTTGGCAAAGAACTGATTCACTAAGTCGACCGATTGTTGAGGTGTAGAAGAGGAAACCAGTAAGTCAGTATTGGGTGTAAGAGGCTTATCTGTATTAGTAACTCGCTTTATTACTTTCCACATCTTTTTATTGTCCTTAGACGCGTTACTTAACTCAGCACGATCAAAGTCTCTTTTAAGTTTTTTTATGATTTTTGTGCAGAAGTTTCTGTACCTTGAGTAAGTTAACCCTAGTATAGGATTGTTTGGGGAGTGTCTTAACTTCATATGCATAGCGTCTCTGTTTCGCATGCAACGTAGCATACCTAAGGTCATCCAAGGTTTGAGTAGGCGCTTAGAGTTTGGTACTTTAGTTATAAAGGTATGGGAGCTTATAAGTCTAGACAGATTGTTTATTAGGTATTCGGTAGCTACATTAGCATTAGTAAGTTCGTAAATGGGCTGGAAGTTAAAAGTTCTCATCTCAGTGTCAAGGGAAACGTAATTTGTTTTCGTAATAGTACTTAGAATTGATTTTGTATGTTTTTTTAATTGTAAGCAAAAAAGTACAGCCTTATGGTCAGTAACAGAAGATTCGATGACTAGAGTTAATGCTGTCATGTTTGATTTCAACATAATGTGGTCAAGACAGGCCAGCTCTCGCGTAGGTAAATGATGGGCGGGTAATAGGCCATGAAAAGCTATGTGGTTCAGGTAGTCCGAAATATGATGGGAAGGTGTAGCGGAGGCGATATCGAGGTTAATATCCCCCACAATGACAATGTTCCTAAATGAGGTAAGATTACACAACAGTGAGTCGAGAGATTGCAAAAAGTTACTTACATCGACTATTGAAGGGGATCGGTAGATACAAATTATAGCTTTAGTAGTTCCAATTTTTATGATCAAACAGCTGGCGTCAGATAGAGCCGGTTCTTCGACGGTGTATGTGTCCATATTGTAATTTTTAATGTAGAGCACCATCATTCTGGTTTAAAAGTTTCTTTGTTTGAAAATTAGAGTAGTTGTCAATAGATGGAATTGAGTTATTTTGTTTCAACCAACATTCTGTAAATACCATAATTTCGCAATCAAGATTTATTCTACAGATAAGAGCTAGGAATGAGTCAAAGTTTGAATGTATGGATCTAATATTTTGGGTGATTATTTTTAATTGTTTGTTCGGATTAGTAACGTGATTTGCGCAGCTTTCAGGTGTACAACTTAAAGCTTTAGAGATAGAGAGCTGATCAATACAGCTCATGTTATTGATTACGGTATCCACTTGTAAGTATTGAGTACTGGGGTACTATGTGAAGGCCAGTAAGTGGAGTACATTAATTGGTCGTACAGTAATTCTTTTAAGCTCGTGTTTAGACTTTAAGATAACATAGAAATTATAGGTATCATTATAAAGCTGAAATGTGATGCTAAGGGACAAATTTGATTGTATGTAGTTTAGGTTAGAGAGTATTGAAGTGCAATAATAGACTTGAAATGAATGTATTATAATTGTATTGTAGTATTTATTTGTGTTGTGTATATAGTGTAGTATAGGTGTAAGCTGGTTTTTTGTATAGGATTTGTTAATAATGTAAATTTGTATGTATATGGTGTTATTTGTCACAGTACATAAAAATAGTAAATTGTAGAAAGACAATAATAGTAATATATGTAAAAAACTTAAACTATGAACGTATTTCTCAATGTATAAATGAGAGAAATTTGATGGGAAAGCAATTTGGTAATAAGTTAAAATTAATAGTCATTTCCCTTGCTTGCTTAGGTATTCGAAGTCTGACTCATGTTCGATTCTTTTTGCTGGATCCCCTTCCTTCTTCTTAATGTAAACCTTGCCGTGGGACGTCCAATGATAGGCATAATTGTGGGCTTTAGTGAACTGGCGGGCTTGAAAATACAGTTTCCTCGCCCTAGTGGTTAAAGTTTCTGAGATATAAATCGGAGTATCGCCTTTCATATTAATATTGGAAACATTTAATCTTTTAGTTTTGTTTTCGCGGTTATATTTCTTGACACTTGCAAGCAGTTTGTCTTTTGTGATGATACTTGTAAATTCCACGGTTATTGGGCCGGAAGTCTGGGGATTTCTAGCGTTGTTGAGGCGATAGACATCCCTGAGATCTTGAGACTCGATTTTAGAATTCAGGGCAACACCTATTGTTTTAATTATATCGACAAGATTTTCTTTAGTTTCACCTGGTTGGTTGGGAACATTACGTATGTCGATGCTAGATGATTTCGTGTGGCGCTCAAGACTCTCAACTTTATCCTCGAGTATTTTTATATACTCGAGACTATGTTTTCTTTCCGCCTCTAGTGATTCGATTTTGCCAATTAACTCATCATATTTATGGCTCATGAATTCGACAGAGTTTTGTAAATCAACATTTTGAGTCTTAATCTGATCTAAGCTGTCCCGAAGTGTCTTAAATGTATCACTTTGCTCTTTTAGTCTGACTCATGTTCGATTCTTTTTGCTGGATCCCCTTCCTTCTTCTTAATGTAAACCTTGCCGTGGGACGTCCAATGATAGGCATAATTGTGGGCTTTAGTGAACTGGCGGGCTTGAAAATACAGTTTCCTCGCCCTAGTGGTTAAAGTTTCTGAGATATAAATCGGAGTATCGCCTTTCATATTAATATTGGAAACATTTAATCTTTTAGTTTTGTTTTCGCGGTTATATTTCTTGACACTTGCAAGCAGTTTGTCTTTTGTGATGATACTTGTAAATTCCACGGTTATTGGGCCGGAAGTCTGGGGATTTCTAGCGTTGTTGAGGCGATAGACATCCCTGAGATCTTGAGACTCGATTTTAGAATTCAGGGCAACACCTATTGTTTTAATTATATCGACAAGATTTTCTTTAGTTTCACCTGGTTGGTTGGGAACATTACGTATGTCGATGCTAGATGATTTCGTGTGGCGCTCAAGACTCTCAACTTTATCCTCGAGTATTTTTATATACTCGAGACTATGTTTTCTTTCCGCCTCTAGTGATTCGATTTTGCCAATTAACTCATCATATTTATGGCTCATGAATTCGACAGAGTTTTGTAAATCAACATTTTGAGTCTTAATCTGATCTAAGCTGTCCCGAAGTGTCTTAAATGTATCACTTTGCTCCTTTCTCAGGATAGTAATTGGAGCTCAATTACTATCCTGATTAGATCTTCATGAAGTAATTTTAACTCTGTACTATATTCTACGCCATGTTTCCGTTTTTGACGGATGGTAATTCTATCTGCATCTAATTGGTCCATATGCGATGAAGGGGTTGAAAGGTTAGGTTCAGAAATACAATGCTGGATTGGATCTTTGCCTGGAGTTCCTTTGGGTGGAGTACGTTGTGTGGCCATGATCAGTTGACAAAGAGAAAGAAGTGCCTAGTGGTAAAATATCTCGTTATCACTTTCTGTTGATGTCCGGAAATATACGAGTTGCGACTTATTGCTATGCGTAAATAATCAGGCGTGGACAGAAGTTGGTGGGTGACTCACGTGCGACAGAGACGGGTATTATGAACGTTCGTTTCGTCTCGCTCAACGCGTCGTCGCTCCGCCGGACTCGATCTCTTGTATCGCGCTGCGCTCCTGGTACTTCACTGACTTTACTTTATTAAATTTTTGCCAAAAATAAGAAATAAATAAAAAAGTTGAATTTGACTTTGTACGTGCACACGTCTGTACGCTGTCGCGGTCCGAGGGGAAGGGGAAAATCGTGATTAATCAGATCAAAAGCCTTGCTGAAATCGGTATATATCGCGTGAATCTCCTGTCCAACATCCAACGCATCCGCTATGTCGCTAGAAAAGCATAAAAGATTTGATGTTGTAGATTTCTTATCCAGAAAGCCATGTTGATCCTTTTCACCACGAGCGATTCAAAGACTTTCCTAAAAGACGATAAAATAGAAATAGGGCGATAGTTAAACACCTCTGATATGTCTCCTGATTTATGTATTGGTGAAACGCGCGCAATTTTCCATTTGTAAGGAAAAATACCTGAACGTAGAGAGGCATTATATATAACCGAAAGTGGGCAAACTAATGATTTAGCACATTATTTGAGAAAGATTGGTTGAAACCCGTCCGTACCACCACCCTTATTAATGTCTAAATTTGTAAGAGCCTTTAATATCTCAGAGTCGGACAAGAAAATGTTACAGAGAGATTGAGTATTATATGTAGGTGTAAGTATAGAGGTATTATGAGTTACTATCGGCTTAACATATATGGAAGTGAAATGTTCCGAGAATAGATCACAAATCTCCTGACCTCCATTCGCCTGTTTGTTCCCTAGAATCATACGATTTGGAAGTGAGCTACTATTTGCTTTAATTCCATTAACGTATGCCCAGAAATATTTGGGGTTTATACGAAGGATATCCGCAGCGTTATTTTTAAATTTTCGTAGGCATTCTTTGATCATTGACTCGCATCTATCTCTAAGTAACTCATAGTCATATTTATCCATTAGGTTATTATATTTTTTGTAACGCTTATGGTATTTAGCTTTCTCCTTAAAACATTTAATCAAAGCTTTACTGTACCACAAAGGATATCTTTGGTTGCGCGAGCGTGACAGAGGAGTGTGGATAGTTATTAAGGATTTTAATGTTTCATAAAATAACTCAACTCTTGAGTCAATATCCGTGACAGGTTTGTGTTGCCATATTTCATCCCAATTGATACAAGCCAACTCTGCATTTACAGCATCAAAGTCGCATTTTGAAAAATTCAGCAAAGGGTTACGTTCTGGTCTTAGTGATTTCAGATTTTTTGAAAAGCGAACAATCAGCTTTAACGTTGTAATAAACATTTAAATAAAATAATCACACAAAAATCTTAAATTCAAACTTAGTTGGATTTCCTAACACTTAAGCCCCAAACTGAAGGAGCAACGTCCGGCAGTGCACTTTGAGTGTCAAAGAATGTTAAACTTTATTTACATACGTAAAAACCCAGTATCGCTTGACCACTTCGGTATAAATTGGCCGGTCCGTTGTGAGAACAACACCAATAACGAATATGACGAATTCTCTCTTTCTCTCTTCTAAAACTTTATTTCTTGACGAAAATCATATAATTTTAAACTATATGGTCTATATGGCAATAGTTGTAAGATTCATATTGTTTACTTTAAATTAGAGCAACACTATAATTGGATATACAGAAGACAAAATATCCCGCCCGCCATCCTCTTTTTTAATGAATAATGAGTCTTAAATTCAACAGAGTAAGGTTAAAAATTATTACATTAAGTATCTTAATAAAATATTGTACGGAGTGACGTGCGTCTTCCTCAAAATATAGTGAGCTACTAGCGAACGAGGCGGACCCGCCCAACCTGCGAGACGAGAAATGTTCGTCAAGTGATTTCCGTCTTTATGGTGGTCCGAGACTCGTGCCCCCGATTGTACATGCAAACCAGGTAGAATACGGTTTTTTTTAAAATAGTAGCTTGCAATTTTCTGTAAACCAGGCTCTACAAATCGCTCTCACACACTTTTTTTGGACCCGAAATACTTTTTCAATCTCGACTGAGTTTCCCCATGACAAGAGACCATATGAGAGCACCGAAAATAAGTATGCATGGTATGCACTGAGTGCCGCTTCTGTTGACACGGTTTGTCGCAATCGTTTTATAGCAAATACAAACCGGGCGAATCTGTTGCATACATATTCCACATGCGCCTTCCAGTTGCAGTGCTTATCGAATACCAGTCCTAAAAATGTTGTTGTGTTTACTTCTTCTATTTTATTATTGTTATAATTTACATTAAGCTCGATATGTGACTTTCTATAGTTTTGGAATTGTATCATTTGCGTTTTATCTATGTTGATTTTTAAATTATTATTACTCGTACTTAACCTTTTGATTGTCTTAGGCGTCATATTTATGACATTCTCGTAAGTTCCTTTATTTTCACACTTGATAATCAGTGTAATGCCATTCGCAAATAAAATAGTTTTATGATGGGTAATATTATAATATCTTGGGACAACTCACACAACGTCATCTGTACCCAAACTAAGTTAACTAAGCTTGTACTATGGCAACCAGACAACTGATATACATACTTATATATTTCTAAATATATAGATATAATAGATAAATTACACCCAGACACAGAATAAACCATCGTGCTCATCACACAAAGTTTTATCCTGGGTGGGGATCGAACCCACGACCTCTTGCGTAGCAGTCGGACACACTCCCACCGCGCCACGCAGCCAGTCATATTGGGCAGGTTGTTTATGTAAATTAGGAATAAAAATGGTACATTCTCATAATGTTGCAATCTATGTGTTTCCTATACCTTAATATACGTTAAACATTAAAAAAATGTAAACTAAGTAAATTAATTAACATAACATTGAAACCAGGGATGATATGTAGCACCGTAACCAAAACCGGGTCTAACGGATATCCGAAATAAAAAGCTATCCGTAACCGTAACTGGATCCGATATAAAAGTTTCGGATAATTTCGAATATGGATGGAGTATAAAATTTATACGCATCATTAAAACACTTGAATTTTGATTTTGCCAGCCGACAAACTAGCGCACTATGCAGAATGATGTGTTGTAATAGCTCATGAAGAGATATTGAAGAATAATAGAAAACTACTAGGTGTAGTAATAATTTTCTTACAATTTAATATCATTAGAATACGATGATAAATTTCGCCATCTACTTACAATGTTATCATAGTTCAGGTGGGAAATCAGGCTGTCCAGAAACCAGAAGACCCCAGTTCGAGTCCGAGTAACGATTATTTTTCCCTTTTTATTTTGTTTTTTTTTTTATTTGTGATTTATTATTTCATATTTTTTATTATTATGTCAGTAAGATCGAAAATATTATTCAAATTTCATCAGTATGCAATTTAATGTTCAAGTTTTCACTTCTGCCGGCACTACCGGAGAACCCGTTGTTTTTTATTTCTAAGTATATCCGTAACCAAGATTATCCGAAACTAACGGATAATCCGAAATAATTTTATATCCGTAACCGAAACCGAAACCGATATAATATTATTCTTATATCCGTATCCAGATCCGAAATGTCATATGCATAATATTCCTAATTGAAACAAAATTAAAATAGGGAAGACGCAAATATAACAATGTAATAAAATAAAAATAATAAAAGAGTAGAAAAGCTAAAAGCTATTGTAACGTTTTTATTGAAATTATTATTTTTATATTATATTATTTGACTCGGAACTTGAAACGGAACGTATTTTAAAACACCAATCAGCGCCTAGTGATGTCACGACTTGTTTAGTTAGTGGCGGTAAAAGTTATGTTGTGTCGAAAATAAATTAGTTGTGCTTATAAAAAAAAATGGAAGTTATGTTCATCATCGCCATTTCATCGTGTTAAAAGTTGCTGTCGACGTGGTCGTAACATTTTTGTTGAAAGTGTAGAGTTTTCAAGTGTAAGAGTTTGTATTTTTTGCAAAAAAATGGTGTTTTATTTTTTTTATTTACTTGTGGGCTATTCTACATACAATTTTTAAAAATAAAATTAAAACACTTCATATTTTCAATTGCATGTGTTGTGTCATATTAGCGGAGTTTTTCGTCTTTTTGAATTTAGATTCTTAATTTAAAACCCTTAGTAGAATAGTCCTGTGTGTGGAGGGTAAGGTGTTAAGTCTTGATTCCGCTAGTCCCAGTGAGTCGGAACTGAATGCCGCTAGTTCCAGTGAGTTGGAACTGAAATCCGCTGAACCCAGTGAGTCGGGTAGTAGCTGCGGTGTGCGGTGCTGCGGTGCTGCGTAGTGGCTAGCTGCTGCGTAGATGGGAGAGATGTGCTCTGCTTACGAGTACCGTAGGTGCAGTGTACTGTGCCTAGACGCTGGAGAGGCCGTAGAGATGACCAGGCGTGTGGTATCCCAGTAGAGGCCGGATGCTGGCTGGCTGTGACTTGATTACCGCTCATATCTATGGGAGTGACGGCGAGTGTGGCGATGACGATGCCGCTGATGGTGAAGGCTGCTTAAAATCACGTCGGGGTCACCACTGTGAAGCGCATGGTGTTAAGTCCCTCCAACACAAAGGGAGGATCCTCCGACCAGGCGAGGTGATCGTGCCTGGCGAGCCGCGGCCCAACGGTTAACGTTGGGAACTTGTATTTATAGTTAGCAGCTGTGAAAACTTCTATATCGCGATTCAGGAATTGACGCGAGCTGTCAAGTGTCAATTTATTTTATATTATTATTAGGGGATGCCGGGGTTCGAAGTTCCGATTTTGGAGTAGGAAGCAATATGAACGTAATAAATAGATTTATAATCAATGATTCCTATATATATAGATTCAGAATGTATCCTAGTTTCAAATTATATAGTCAAATTCAATGAAATAATAACATATTTTAGCTCAGGATAATTTTTCTGTAGCAAGTCGACAAAGAACAACTAGCCCCACGAAGGGGCTGGTTGTTACTCAGCTGAGGTAAGTTTTTCCGATTGTCAACTCCAATCATTAATAATATAAAATTAGTTGGAAAGGTATATAAAAAATAAATAAGGCACATGTAACCGAATATTAATTAAAGTTTTATTTATAAAAGTTTTGTACTTTTATAAATAAAACTTTTAATGTTTTTTCATTTAAATAGTAGGTACGAAATTTAAAAGTTTTTGACAAACCAACAAAATTATAGAATGTAATGAAATCAAAACTATAAAAAATAGTAACAAATATTAATAATAATGCAATACAAACCAACCTAATTACTAGGCTTAAGACCATCTTTAACATTATTAATAAACTTTGACAAACGTTTTAAAACATAAAAAAATGCCTAATCAACTAATTTTAACATTTCGAGCTATAGCTCATTTATTCAGTCTCATAACATTAACTTTACTGAGATCAATAATCTAATTAATACTGAGATCAATAATCTAATTAATACTGAGATCAATAATCTTATTAATACTGAGATCAAATCTAATTAAATGACTTAAAAAATAATCATTCAGAGGACTCATCGTCAGAATTACAATTCGGACAAACATAGGAATAAACATCTTTAGATTTCAGGCATTTTGAATGAGCTCAATTCTTACACATGACGCATTCAATCCATTGTTCACCTGGTTGTGAATTGGAATATATGCCGCAACATATTAAACAATACACTTCCATCCGTATCTTCTTGCAGGACTTTACGTTTCACATTTTCATTGCCATTTGCCGATTCACTTGCCTCTTTATAATTTCGCTTGTTTGTACCAGCTGTCTTTTTCTTTCCGACTCTTTTTTCAACTTTGTTCCTCTTTATTTTACTATTGCTCTTTCCTTTTCTTTCTTTTTCTTCAGCCAAAGCGTTCTTTTCAGGCGTATCTGTCAGTATTGCTGATTTTCTTATTCGTCGTTTAGTTGCTGTAGACAAACTTTGTGGTGCTTTCGGTAGAGGTTTGATGGCTTCAGGCGAATATGTGCTAGTTATGCCTTGAATGACATTTACATTTGGTACATTAGCAATATTCGAGGGTCCTGGTTGAGGTTTGTAGATCGCTGATCCTGTGGTTGCTGGACGTGGCTCACTATCTTGGATGGCTCCATGTTATGATCTACCTGAGACTCTGCCGAGTCTGCTAATTCTTTTAGCTCTGATTCCATATTTTGACCTAATTCCAATGAAATATTAGTGTCGGGCATTATGCCTGCCTTCTTAAATGCATTCATAATGTTATTCGGAGTCGCTGCTAGAGGCCATCCATGTTTTACAAAACCAGGTATCTCATATATAGACATTGTCTTGCCTGGGTTATTACGTAGCCAATTTTCTTGTGCTTTGGCACAATACGTTTTAAACGGTCCATTAACGCCAACATCTAGTGGTTGCAATTTATGGGTACAATGTGGCGGGAAAGACAACATTACAACCGAATTTGCCTTTGCCTTTTCGACCACATCAATATCAACATTTGATTGATGGTTATCAAGCAATAACAATACTGGGTCCTCGGGATTGGGCTTTGTGTGTTTTATAAAATGGTCCATGAAGATGTGGAATTCTTTGGCTGTCATCCATCCAGAGCTATTTCCCGCTCCAATACTTTCTGGGGGACCATCACGGATGAATAGATCTTTATACTTAAGGCGAGGGAAAATAAACATAGGCGGTACAGTATTTCCAACCGCATTTGCTGCTAATTCGACGGTAACCAAAGTTCCTCGCTCCGCAGACACAATAGCGCCGACTTGCTTAATGCCCTTTGCAGCTACTATTTTTTTTGGTTTTGACACAGTGGTGACTCCTGGTTCGTCTAAGTTCCAAATTCAAAGTAAATTGACGAACATTTTAACAAATAATCCGCCAATGTCTTCTCCTGGTCTTGGTTGAACACCTGTCTAGAGTAGTAACCCACTATTGATTTTATACCGGCTTTCAACTTTTTGACATAGCGAAACAATGTCATATGACATATCTCTAATTCTCGAGCTACCGTCTTAAGCTTACGTCCTTCTTTAATAACAGTATCAGCAGCCCGCTGCAAAAGCTCAACCGAAACCTTGCCCCGTTCGGTTTTCCGTTTGTAGTTTCTTATCCTAAAACAAAGTTTTAATTGTATTATTTACGTATTTCATTACGGGACTTACGGGGTACGTTGTTCCGCGGAACAACTAGCCCCTCGCCAAAGGAACTTTGAACCCCAAATCCCATTTTCAAAGTAACCTCCAATTATAATGAAATAGGTTGTAAAATGCTTAGAATGATATTAAAAAGATAATCACAATAGTCTTCCCAACCGATAATAACAAGTCACAAAGAAATATCTAGAAAATTGATTGAAATAGACCAAAAAGTTTAAGAACGAAAAAAATTACTTACGTGATGTTTTTGGTGACCTAGTCGACTACCGCTCTCACACGCCGATACACCGTCACTAAAATGGCGGACACAATAGCGCGATCACTCGACGTTTCGCGACGCACTTCACACTTATTGCTAACTCTTTTCGTCGCGGAGCTATGTCGATCGGAACAACCTACCCCCAGCACTTTGAACCCCGGCCTCCCCTATATGTGGGTACCGCCACATGTGTTTATTTATTTTTTTGTTCAGTTTTGAATGAAACCCATCCAATACGTTATTTGTTCTATGTCTTTCCCCAAAACCTGATAAAATTCAGAAACTGTCAATGTATTTAAAAAGTTAATGATGTTTAATTCGCAACCTTCCATTTTAGGGTTCCGTACCTCGTAAGGAAAAAACGAAACCCTAATAGGATCACTCATGTTTCTGTCTGTCTGTCTGTCACAGCAACGCAATTTGCGATTATTTCGAACCTTCAGTGCTATTCCCAAAACATACAGCCTCGACCACAGCGCTGTCATAGCGACGAAAAACCCATTAGGTATTCCCATAAGTTAAACTAGCGCTCAAGGCTGGACGGGAGGGCACAGAACTACGCAAAATTGAGCTTCTTGTCATTTTTCTATAGATTTTGGTATTCCGATCAAAATTTCAGCGTCGAGTTAGCTTACAGCCTCGATTTTAACTGTCAAATTCAAAAGCTACTATATTTAGCGCGGAAATATGAGGAAACTACAACTGTTGTAGGTACTGTGCCTACATTATAAGTACATAATTGGCCGCAGCACCGGCAGAGAATCAACTATCAACGTTTATCAGCTACACTATGAACATAACCTAAATTTCTAGGCTGTACGCCACGTCGAGTCGTCGACGAAACCGCGTTGCTAACGACCTTCCGAGCAGCGCTGTCAAAATTGCTATTCCCAAGTAGCCATGTGCTCGAGGACGATCGTCCTCTCGTCGCTGTTTAGTCGCTGTAAAATTGTAAACTTATTATAAACAAATTTAATAAAAAAAACATTAAATTATTCATTTGGAAAGGCAAAACCTCTTTTAAAGTAAAAGTAAATGGAGAAAAATAAAAAAACCGAATGTCAATCTTTGACAATAAAAAATAGATAACACTGGAGGCCGAGTATTGTAAGAAGATTTATCATATTTGTTTTATTCCTTGCGTTCATTTAAATAACAAATATTGTATGTATCGCGATGGCAATTTGTTTGGTTTCCCGTGCTTTATTTTTTGTCAGTTTAGCCCCGGTTGTAACATTCGGAGTTTTACTAGTTGCACCGTCGTAAATGTTGCTCCATATGTTTAAAACCTCTATCTGCCATCACACACATTCCTGGTTGCAAACACATAATTAAATCACAATATTCAACCAAACATGTACCGGTTATTCTACCTCCATACCCAGGTGAAAGATAATTTACTAAACCGTTTGGTGTACAAGACACAAGATATTTTATTTGTATTAGCCTTTTTGTATTTGACCATGACAGAGATTGATTCAAGTTTTTGTACTTCAATTTCTAGACATAGACTTCGTCACCACGTGAATGTCGAGGCATTCCTGTTGACCGACCACACGGATTTAGTGCGAAGACTAAAAAGAACTAAACCATTTGAGTTAGTGTAGTTATAGTGAACAAATAAAAGTGACAGTTTAAAGCACTAAGTGTTTTCATGTTATCAGACTCTAAGAAAGTGCAACAGACATTATTCTTAGTTATAAAATTTTAAGTTAGAGTAAATTTCTTATTAGCCTTATAGGCTAGATCGTAATGAATTGTAAAGAACTGTGTTCTTTATACCCAAGAATAAAAAAAAAAAAAAATTCTAGACAGTCTATGATGCAACTTACATAATTATATTTATGCCAAAAACCTTTGGCAAATTCTTTTCTATTAAATCTTTATCTAATTTTACAAGAAAAGGACACATTACTCTAGCTAATAAAGGTACACTTTTAAAAAATATTTTGCTAACATGTGTAGGAGTCATTGAAAAATCATCAACAAGTTCTCTAAATGGGTTTTACGCATAAGTATATGATTATTAGGAATATTTGTACTTTTTTCAATTAAATCTAGAAGATAGTAACAGCATTTAGGAAGACCAACGTAAGAACGTGGGTTCTTCATAATTTTAAGTAAAGTATATTCTAGACTTTTTGAAGCTTCTTGTTTTTTGTCATCTTTGATTAATTCACTACAGTCTAAAGTGGATTTCATTTGTAGAGATATTGTTGATGGAGATAACTCTCTCTCTATCTCTGTGTGTGTTACAGATTGTGTATAGATAGATATCACTATCAGATTGATCGTCAATGGTAAATATTTGCCTTAAACGTTTATGTAAGGTGGATGTCGATGGCTTAGTTAATGTAATGTGTAATGCATTTTGTAACTTTAAATGGAGATGTAGAAACAGATTAAAGGTTAGGTTTTAAGGGTGATGTCATCTGGTTTACGCTCTTATTTAGAACTCAAAAGAGGTGCGTAAGGGCGATTAATAGACTAAAACAAACCAATAGCTGTAAGCCTTTGTTCCTTAATCTAAACTTACTCACTTTCATCTTTACTCGTATGTAAGAAGAAATATAAACCTGTACAATAAACTAAGTAGTCGTAGACATAATATAAGAACTCATATCCCCAAGAACAAAACCACTTTAATGAATAACAGTATTTTTTGTATGGCCCCGCGCATTTATAACCATCTACCGAATAATATACTGGGAATTAAAATATTTAATAGTATTAGAAAAAGAAACTTTTAAAATATTTAAGAATGGTGTTAGAAAACTACTTTTAGAAAGGCTTACTATTCTGTCAAAGAATATTTAATGGACAAATCGTTGTAATTGTGTATCCATTTCTTTAATATATTATTTAATTTATTTCTTATGTATTCGCAACTGGAATAAAATTAAGTGCCCAATAAAATAAACAGTGGTGGATATCCAAGAATAACTGAAACCTAGAAGGATATTAGGATATCCAGATTTCTTATTAAATTTAGACCTTAAACAAGGTCAATAAAGCACTCGTCATCTTATAATGTAGAAAATAAAGTGAAAACTTACCTCAAAGTGATCTTGACAGAAATAAATTGGAGAATTTAAACAAATAGCTGCTGGATCTCTCCATGCAAGATTAAGCGACTTGTTTTGCATTGTTTTCTTTCGTGGAACGCTAACAAATAACTTATTAGGAGTCTTTGTTTATTGACGTTCCAGTGTATACATACACATAACGTCACGGGCGGACACCATGACAATTTTAAACATAAAATTTAAGTGGGTTTTTTGTCAATCAAAACGTTATTTTCTGCGGAAATATTATATTTTTTGGCAGTACTTCCTAACATTTCAACAGTTCTTCAAAATCAGTCATCATGCCTATTCTCATTCAGTAAGGATAGGCTAGGGTGTTGCTGAATTAAAACAGACGGATACAGAGAGAGAGGTACAGAACGCATCAAATTGTGGGGGCAGTTTGCCCCGAGAAGTGGCTGAATCCGGCCGGTTGAGCGGTTCCAGGACTTCAGTGACCTCTGAGTCGCTGGAAAGTTTGTTGCGTTCGGGGAGGTTCGGCTCCGAATCTTCGGTCAGCACTGCTGTCAGCGATCTGGACCAGATCGTTGGCGGGTCAGGTAACGCTTCGGAGACCTTGACGGCTGGCGTGCGCCGCGCTCAACATCAAAAGCGCGGTGCATCTCCCATAGATGACGAGAACCTTCCTGAGGCTGACCTTAAGGCCCCCAGGAAAATTCGTACTTCCAAAAGAGGGGGGGAAGTGTGGCCGCATGGAAGGGGAACTGGTTGCTGCGGACCAGGTTCAAGAGATTTTAGGTGAGGTCCATTCTGCGGGAGGGGTTAGTGCTCCGAAAACCGCAGAGGAACTCAAGAGTTTGGCGACGCGTTCCGTGGCGGTCATTACAAATGTGGCCTCCAAAAGCAGAAACCTCAAGGGTACCTTTGCCAAGGGCCTAAGAGAGTCTTCTGCGATGTTGAAGGAGGTAGTGGAGGCGCTGATTGAGCGGTCCACCGCCACCGAGGTGGAGACTGAAAAGTTACAGGCAGATAATACCCGCTTGGAGGGAGAGTTAAAGGCGCTCCGCGCCGAAATAGTGCAACTGCGGGCTGACTTTGGATCCGCCAGAACCGGTTCTGCTCCGGCTAAGGCGAGGGCGGTGCCAACCCAGCACAAAGAGCTGCCATCTGTCGACTCCTTCACAGAGACGCAGATAAGGCAGCTCAGTCTCCTTTTCGGGGGCCTTATCGACGCACACCTGAAAAGCATCAAGGCGCGCCTGCCCTCGGAGCCAAGCTGCCGGCCGCCACTTGCGGCTTCTAGGCCAAAGCCCCCCCAGGGACCATCGATGCCACCCCCGGCGCCACCCCGTAAAGAAGGCCGCGCCGGGTCTTTTGCTACAGTGGCTACCTCAGGGCAAGGTGCGCGGCAGCGGTGTAAAGATCCCCCGTCGCAATGTACATACCTTGGTCTAACTATAGACAATAACTTTCACTGGGGACCCCACATCGATTATGTATGTAGTAAACTGAGGTTTGTGTTATCTAAATTGTATATACTGAAGTATAAAATGCTAAGAACCATGTACTTAGCACTAGCTGATTCGTATGGATTAGCTATGGTCTGAGTAGCTACGGCCGCACATACAAAACCTATATCGAGAATATCTACAGACTGCAGCTAAGTGTGCTTAAAACAATCGCACCTAATTATATAAATTTACTTTATCTGTTTAAGCACTGTCAAATATTAAGTGTATTCGATAAGATACGGGGGTGTGTTAAGCGAGGAATATCATAACCTCCCAAATTTAGTTTTAAATTTAAGAAGAGCCGGATTCAAGGACTTCGCGGTTGGTATATTCGTAAAATCGCGATTTTCGACTTGTGAAGTGTACTTGATCTTTTCATATCAGTGACTAGCAAACTATCTTAGCAGTGACTATGTGGCGATTTTTGTGAACTATAGCAGCAGCAAGTACTGAACTACAGTACTTTTAACAGCAAGACAGCAGCAACGGCTCACAGCACAGCTCAACTAATCAGCATCAACATACTGACGTGAGCAGCTACATCCGTCAGAGCAGCAAATTCAAGTAAAATCTTTCCGATATATCTTTCAGCAGCATCAAAATGGAAAGTCTCTACTTGAGCCAATCTGAAATTGTGGAGGCATTGACAAAACTTCTTATCAATTTCAAAAAGGATAGCGTAGAGCGTAAAACCGTTGATTATTGTGAGCATAAACTCATGTTATTAGAGAGTCATTGGAGCAAATTCGAAAGTAATCATGAAAAAATTATGCCCTATGAAAAATATAATCTAATCTAATTTTGTAAACTCAGAGTATGAGAGTGCTCGGGAGCTTTACTTGACAGCAAAACATTCGATTAGTAATGCCCAAGAAGAAGCAATTAAGCGAGGTGCTCAGCAGCAAAACCTGCCGCCAACTCAGCAAGATCAGGTCGATATAATCAGACAGCAAACCCCTCGAATATAATCGAGAGGTACTACGAGCAAACTCGATGACATGCTACATAAGCAGTCCGTCAATTTTAAAGCAGCCGTCCAAACAGTGGACAATATAGATGTCGTAGCCATGCAAAACAATTGGGAGTTTGAAGATGCCCTAGACACCCTGAAGATTCGCTGGAGTGCTATCGACAAACTGCACTGGGAAATCCTCGGCGACTCAGAAGAGAATCTAACTGTTGTATATGTGTTTAAGTGTTCTATGTGTGCGTGGCTGCGCCCGCGCCATGTTTTAACGAACAATAAATCAGTGTGTCTATAGCTGTCACGTCTTTCACTTGTCTCCCGTATTTAGTACCTAACAGTGGCGACGAGTTTTTACCCACATTTAAAAATTAGTAATCGGAAGATGAATTGCATCGGCATTTTGTCTACGTTTGATCACAACGTGCAGGAATGGAAGTCGTACAAAGGCCGAATTACGCAATGGTTTATTGCAAATGACATCGACCCGAAGAATGATGCAGCTGGAGCCAAGAGGCGCGCGATCCTGCTCAGCGCATTTAGTGACGGTACATATAAGTTGGCAGCGGATCTGGCCCTGCCAAAAGACATCCAGGTAGTGCCATATGACGAAATAGTGCAGTTACTAGATGGACATTTCATTCCGAAGATATGCGGCTTCAGCGAGCGTTATAATTTTTACGCAGCGGTACAGCAGCAGGGCGAGACATATACGCAATGGGCGTCAAGACTACGAGGACTTACGGCACATTGTAGGTTCAGTAACGTAGAGGAAGCGTTACGAGATCGGTTCGTGATGGGAATGGCAGCAGGGCATGAACGTGAGAAGCTGTTCGCGCAGGACATCGACAAGCTGACCCTGGCCAAGGCGGTGGAGCTAGCGGAGAGCGTGCGGTGCGCGCGAGCTGGCGCCGCCACTACTTCGGCTGTCGTGGGGCAGCAGACGCCGGTGTTCAAGATTGCCAAGGAAGTAAATAGTGCCAAAACCATCAGTGCCGGTAAATTAAAGTGTACAGTGTGCGGCCGTAATAATCATGAGTCGTCCAAATGTCGGTTTGCAAACTACAAGTGCAATAAGTGTAACACTAAAGGTCATTTGCGTAAAATGTGTAATAAGGTTAATTACGTGTCGACAGGTGATGTGAGCGGGGACGACGACGATGGTAAGTCATTGTTTAACATACGCTCAGTCCGTGGGGAACCTATGACAGAAACGGTTTCAGTTTTTGGGAATGATTTGCAATTTCAAATAGATAGTGGATCAGCGGTGACAGTTATATCCGAAGGTACCTATATAAAAATGTTCCGTAATATTCCGTTATTAGAATCAAAAAGAAGTTTTTTTAGCTACACCGGTAATATTATGAATTGTGTAGGGTACGTAAATCTGCCAGTGACGTATATGCGACACACTCACACGTTGGACGTGTACGTCATTCGCAATGGCGGACCGCCGTTATTGGGCAGAGATTTTATTTCAATGTTTAAACTTAAGATGACGCCTTGTCACTTTATGAATGGTAAGCAGAGTATTGTAGACCAATTGCAATCACGTTTTCCAGCAGTATTTTCTGATAAGCTTGGTAAATTTAATAAGTATCGTGTTAAACTAAAATTAAAGGATAATGTGAAACCGATATTCTGTAAAGCGCGTCAAATTGCATTCGCGTTACGTGATAGGGTTGACGAGGAGATTACACGTTTAGTGGACCTAGGTATTTTGAAACCAGTAGCGCACTCTGAGTATGCGTCACCTATTGTTCCCGTACTTAAGCACAACGGGTCGGTTAGATTGTGTGCCGACTACTCCGTTACTATTAACAAACAGCTGATAATCGAACAATATCCTTTACCCACGGTACATGAACTGTTTTCAAAATTATACGGGGGCCATCAGTTTTCAAAAATTGATTTGTGTATGGCTTATAATAAATTTTTGTTAGACGAGGAATCTCAACCGATAACTTGTATCAATACACATCGGGGTTTATTTAATTATACTCGATTAGTGTTCGGACTGTCTAGTGCGCCGTCTATATTCCAGCGCGCTATGGAAACGGTGCTTTCGGGACTCGACGGGGTCTTATGTCTGCTCGACGACATTTTAGTGACTGACCGGACACCGGAAGGGCATTTGAACAAGTTGAATATAGTCCTGCAAAGGCTCCAGGATGCCGGGTTAACTGTCCAGAAAGAAAAATGCGATTTTTTTAAAAATGAAATTAAATACTTAGGGTATGTAATAAACAAAGATGGCTTACAGAAAGATCCGGCAAAGGTGAAAGCCATAGCTGATGCGCCCGTTCCTACCGAAGTCAGGACATTGCAATCATTTTTAGGACTCATAAACTATTACAGGAATTTCGTGCCAGGAGCATCATGCATCCTGAATCCTTTGTATGAGCTATTAAAAAAGGGAGCTAAGTGGGAGTGGTCTACGTCACACCAACGAGCATTTGACGAAATTAAGAAACGGTTAGCGTCCGATCAGGTTTTAACACACTTTAATTCAAACGCTAAAATAGTTTTAACCGTCGATGCATCGCCGTATGGCTTGGGTGCTATTTTATCCCAAACAGATTATGACGGGTTAGTAGAGCGCCCGGTGGCTTTCGCTTCCCGCACGTTGAACGCGGCCGAGAAAAATTACTCACAAATACAAAAGGAGGCAACAGCAATAATATTCGGAATACGCCGGTTCCATCAATATTTATATGGCAGGTCAGATCCATTTATATTACGCACGGATCACAAGCCGTTAATTTCTATTTTCGGAAAACATAAAGGTATTCCGGAAGTGTCCGCTAATAGATTGCAGAGATATGCAATGTTTTTAAGTGCATACAATTATTTAATAGAATATGTTCGGAGCGCTGATAATAACGCGGATTATCTGTCCCGGGCGAGTTTAAAGGGTGAGTCAGAGCGCACTCGCGCCGAGAGCGAGGGAGACAACATAGGCGCACACGCCGCTGCGGCCGCGGCTCCCATTGATCGCGCATCATATGTAAACTTTGTTGTAGAAGGCGACATGCCGTTGACCTTGAATGAGTTACGCAACGCTACTAATGACGATACGGTATTAAAATTAGTTGTAAATTATGTTCAAAACGGGTGGCCTAAGAAGGTGTTAGACTTGCAGTTAAAACCTTATCATTTATGTAAGACTGAATTTTCATATGAAAACGGTTGCTTAATGAGAGGACATAAGGCTGTTCTCCCCGAATCATTGCGGACAAAGGTGTTATTAGAATTACATAGCTCGCATTTAGGCATCGTAAAAACGAAATCGGAAGCTAGGTCACGGTTTTGGTTCCCAGGCATTGATGCAGCGCTAGAAAAAATGATACTTTCGTGTGAAATATGCAAACAGCTACGGCCCTCGCCACCCCGGGCGCCGTTAGCACCATGGAAGTTTCCTCATGCACCATTCTATAGAATACACTTAGACTTTCTGAGGCCACTGAATAATCACATGTTTTTGGTAGTGGTAGATGCGCACACGAAATGGTTAGAGGTATATGACGTGAGTACTTCTACCACCTCGGCAACCGTTATTGAAAAACTTTACGATTTTATGTCTAGGTACGGGTTACCTCACACGATTGTTAGTGATAACGGCACTGCGTTTACATCTGCTGAGTTCACAAAATTTTGTTTATTAAATGGTATTGCTCATCTTACATCACCGCCTTACAATCCGGCTAGTAATGGACAGGCAGAGAGTTTTGTTAAAATTGTCAAAAAGGGTATAAAGTCAAGCGTTTTAAGTTCTCGAAATAAGATGGAGTGTAAGCTAAAAATGTTAAAATTTTTATTTGATTATCGTAATTCAGTTCATTCTGTCACAGGGGTCTCACCGGCTGAATTGGTGTTTGGGCGAAAGCTCAGAACACGTCTTGATTTAATTCAACCAAACTTAACGTCGCCCCCACTCACATCACTAATCGATGATGTTAAACAAAAACAGTGCTCGCAGATTAAGTGCTATGGCGGCAATAATAAACAAGTGTTTAAGCCGGGCGATGAGGTCATGTTTAAAAAATTTTTGAACAATTGTAAATTCCTGTGGTGCAAAGGTACTGTTATAAAAAGACTGGGTAAAGTGTTGTATCTAATTAAAGACCATGTCTCTTCGTCGGACGTCAAAAAACATAAAAATCAAATAGTGTTATATAAAGGTACATCTCCACCCGGTGACGTCGACGATTTCACATTGGAAAGCGAACCCAGCGTTTCTCAATCACTTGAGAGTGGGGAGGGAGGAAGAAATGAGGTGGAATTGTCATACTCACCATCACCCCAGAATTCTAGATATTGCAGCAGGCTGCGTGGCAAACCCAGGGTTGATTACAAACCATTCTTTTAAAAGTAAATGTACGAATATTTTCTATTTATGTTAAATAGGGGGAGGAACTGTTTTATATGTGTTTAAGTGTTCTATGTGTGCGTGGCTGCGCCCGCGCCATGTTTTAACGAACAATAAATCAGTGTGTCTATAGCTGTCACGTCTTTCACTTGTCTCCCGTATTTAGTACCTAACACTAACATACGAAGCTATCTACAAAAAGCATGCGCAAACGTTCCAAAGTATCAAGAAGTCGATCAATTCCAAAATGTGGTCTACTTTACATCAAGAAAAATCTACTCCTAAAATGGAAGTTCCTGTTTTCACAGGAAAATATCATTAGTGGGTGTCCTTCAAAGATTTGTTTAACGAGACGATTCACAAGAATCCCTCGCTTTCCGACGCTCAGAAAATGCAACATTTTAAAAACAATTTCAAAGGTGAAGCTGAGCGTCTAATTCAGCATCTCTCTATCAGTTCAGATAATTATATTATCTGCTGGAAAATTCTACAGCATCGATACGATAACAAAAAGCGTATATTTTCATTTCTATCAAGGTTATTCTTAAATCTACCAGTAATGACTCAACAATCATATTCTGGTATCAAAAAACTACATGACGTCACCATGGAAAGTCTTCTGGCCATTAGAAACTTAGGTGTTGATACGAGCACATGGGATCCGTTACTCGTACAAATTTTGTCAGAAAAGTTAGACAATGTGACTAATGACGAATACATCGATTGTTTACGAAGCCCAAGAGAACTACTAGTGCTCAAGGACTTTCTAGATTTTTTGGAAATGAAATTTACGAACTTAGAATCCGAACGCCGTCGACAGGATGCCGATCCAAAGCCATCATCATCATTGTCTCGTCAACAAGATCGTTCAGTATTTTTTCCTAATAAAACATACCACTTATTATAAGCAAAATGACGTCAAACAATCGCTTGCGAAATCATTACACGTGTCCTCTTTGTAGCGGTGACCATTCTTTGCTTTATTGCATCAAATTTCAAGAAATGTCTTGCGACATGAAGCTAAACACTGTTAACAACAATCAATTATGCATAAATTGAATTTATAATCACCATGACAATAAATGCCGATCGAATAAAAGGTGTTCTGGATTTCATCATACTTACCTACTTGAATGTTTTATACAGCTAAAATCAAATTCCACATCCGTTCCAATAAAACAACGATCAAATAACAAAGACGATGAAATTCTTAACCAACCAAGTACCAGCAGTCACGTATCACAGCAGGATGTATCTGAAATCCTCTTAGCGGCAGCCTTGGTGAGAGTGATAGCAGCAGATAATACACAGCTTGTCCGTAGAGCCCTCGTAGACCAGGGCTCTCAAGTATCATTAATAAGTGAAAAAGCAGCTCAGCAGCCTAGGATTGAAACGTCAGCCGTTTAGCGGAGTTGTTTTTGGTATCGGGGAAAAGGAAAGTAACTGCAAAGGGTCACTTCACAATACTTGTCAATCAATGTACACAAGTTACAGATTCAGGGAAGATTTTTTAATAATGAACAATTTAATAAAAACCTACCCAGTCGCTCTTTCAAGAGACCGACGTGGTCACATTTAGATCACTCGACGGTCAACTTGGCTGATCCAGAGTTTAACACAAGTCGTCCGATAGACTTATTGCTAGGAGCCGATGTTTACGCTCTTATCATATTAGATGGAATCATAAAAAAATCTGACTCATCATCGCCCCTAGCTCAGCAAAGTCATCTTGGGTGGATATTAAGTGGCGGAATCAAAACGTTTCACTGTAATGTCGTCTCAAACTATGTAGCAGACATTCAGAAATTTTGGGATATTTATGAGCAAAGTGAAATGTCAGCTGAAGATAAAGAATGTGTTGACTTTTATAAGTCGACAACAATACGGCTTGAAAGCGGTCGCTATGAAGTTAGAATACCTCTAAAGCAGCAAGCAAGTGAAAAATTAGGATCGTCTAAGGAGATAGCTTTAGCACAGTTTCGAAACCTTGAAACAAAATTTAAAAAACAAAAGCAATTAGCAGTCATGTATAAGCATTCATGACAGAATATGAGCAATTAGGTCATATGAAGGTAGCAATTCCTACCAGCAAGCAAATGGAATGCTATCTTCCTCATCATTAAGTCTTGAGAGCAGAATCAAGCACATCAAAGCTTCGCGTAGTGTTCAATGCGTCCGCAAGAACATCTTCTGGACTTTCCCTCAATGATGTTATGCACAAAGGGCCTAACCTACAAAAGGATCTCCAAGGTTTGCTATTCAAATGGAGGAAATATCGTTACGTGTACACAGCAGATATTGAAAAAATGTATCGCCAAATTTTTATTAACAAAGCAGATCAAAAATTACAACAAATTGTTTGGCGAATGCACCCTACGCAAGCCTTAAAAACATATCAGCTGACAACTATTAGCTATGGGACAAAATCAGCTCCTTTTTTAGCAATGATGACAATTCATCAATTAGCATGTGACGATTAACACAATTTTCCTAATGCAGCGAAAAGTGTACGGTATAATTTCTATATGGACGATTTGGCCGATGGGGCCCATACCATTTCTCAAGCAAAGAGCAATATAGCAGAGTTGAACGCGTGTCTTAGTAGTGGAGGATTTTTGTTACGAAAATGGTCGACAAATGATAAAAACCTATTGAAAATCATCAATATATCTGAGCAAAGTAAACAAAAAACAACTTTTATTTTCAAGACTGAAAACGAAGCTGAAACATTAGGACTTTTGTGGGATCCAGTTCAAGATGAATTTACTTTTAAATACAGCCTTATATCTAATACAGCAAAGCTCACAAAAAGACTTCTTTTATCAGAAATATCAAAAATATTTGTTCCCCTAGGGTGGTTAGCACCGTTAATTATGAAAATGAAGTTATTGTTTTAACAAGTTTGGCTTGACTCAAAAGTTGAGTGGAGTGATGAAGTCTCCAAAGATATAAAAAACGAGTGGATCAAATTAACTGAAGATTTAAATCAAATCAGTGAGGTCAAAATTTCACGATGGTTGAAAAACAATCAAAAAGACTTAATCCAATTGCACGGCTTCTGTGACGCATATATTAAAGCATACGCATGCGTCGTATATGCTCGAATCGAAACAAGCAATAAATCATCAGTAGTACTAATCGCAGCAAAGTCTAGACTGGTACCAAAGAGCAAGACAGTATCGTGACCGAGATTAGAGCTATGCGTAGCTGAGTTACTATATATTTTCTATTGCCCCCCTAGGTCTGCCCCTATTCAAAAGACATCCTATGACTGTCTTAATTTATCAACATCACAGTATCAAACGTACTTCAAAACATATATGTAGTTAAATAAATACGATACTAGTCATATGACGCTGATATGCAAAAACACCTGAAAAAGCATTAGTACCAGTCTCTTAACCTATCTAACTTACACTAAACTTAAAGTAAATCAATCGTCAATCATAATTTGTCCACAGATAATAAGCAGACTAGAAATACTGCACTGATATATCTTATTTAAATCCATTTTCAAATTTTGATCTTATTACGGTTAAACAATTGGGTAGTTGACTACAATAAAAGTAAATTATTTTACACTAATCAGGTAATAGTGGATCTTAAAATGCTCTGAAAATAAGTGTTATTTTACAATTTAACATGTTTTTGAATTTAAACGCATGAAAACGAATACTAAAAGTAATGATTTGACGATAGGAACTTATGACGTCATAGGTTGCTATTCCATACACATTTCTATAAAGCTTGTCGTTTAGACATTTCATAAAAAGAGACTGATTTGACTTGACAGTCAACATCCCTATTGGCCAATAGAGACATCGGTGATCACCTGGTCACATCTATTGATTATTTCACATTAGACAAAATAATCACAAACGCTTAAACCAATTGAAAATCTCGCTATAAATAATGACCCGACGTGATCCTCGACTAGTAACATGAAATAATTGTTGTTCAATTCAAGCTAAGGACCTGGGGGTTAATTTACGTATTTAAAGCAGTGCAGTTGCAGTTCAGTTTCGATTAAAAAGGCCATTTTTGTTTTCTTGTAACTTTGGGATCGATCTCAAATACGCTTGCGCACCGTAGTGTGTAAGCGTTTTTAAGATCGATCCTAAAGTTACAAGAATACGAAAATTGCTGTTTTAATCGAAACTTAACTACATCTGAACTGCAACTGTGCTGACTCTAACAGTGGTTATAGAATTTTAGAGGCAATCTTTGGAAGAGGCATTCACCCGAGAGGGGTCTCGGGTGAAGGCCTCTTCCAAAGATTGCCTCTTTTCTCGGTCTTGAGCTGTTTCCATTGTGGTCCAGCTATTTTACGCGTATGTTCCTTCCTAAATAAATAGCTATCTACAAATAAATATAAAGTACAGAGTTACTACCTGTTAAATTAACTAAAAACTAAGTAAACTAATAATAAATCTATGAGAGTAACCATGTGCATTAATTGTATTTAATCTTTAAAAAATACCTATTAGAACTTGTAAGAAAATTGTAACATTAGGAAATAAAAGGCTTTTTTATAATTATTTATTTATATTAAAAATCTTTATTATAGGGTATGTTTTATAAACTTATTCTGGTCCCATATAAAATTAATGAAGGTTGAATTTTTTTTTTTTAAAGTAATTGTAATAACTTATACAAATATATTATTGTCATAATAATATATTTGTATAAGTTATTACTTACCTAGGGAAAGAAATAATTTTATTTTACTACTATTAAATGAACAATGTGTTAATTATTATTTTATATTGATAGTGCGTCGCGCAGTGAATTGGTGGAAGATGAGGAGAGGCCACTCCTCCCGTCAGTTGATGTCGGCGGTGGAAACGGTGGGTTGCCTGCAACCCACCGTTTAAGCCGACATCAACTGCGGCTATATAGGCGCCTGTACCTACAAGAGGTAGAGGCGCCTCAAAGAGGAATAATGTCTGAGGCGGAGCAGCGTGCCGCCAAATAGCGGTGGCGCGCAGCCGTTGAGGCAGTAAAAAAATATTTTTTTTATAAAAAAGAAAATCGTTTTAATTTACCTATCCGAATTGGAAATTTATTTTAACATCGGACCAATCGCGTCTAGAAGTTTTGAGCGCGGTCTATTTCAATCACAGGCATCTATGCATGTGATTCACATAGACAGCCCACAACACTCACTCACGTGTTTAAAGGGCTTATCAGACAGAAATGGAGGATAAATAAAAAAACAGGTAGGTTAGTTAGGTAGTTAAATAAAAAATAAAGGTATAAGTAGGCTATTGTTTTTTATTTTTCCTTTTCTTCCCTACGCCATTGCCTTTTGGCGTGGGCCACGGGGCGGCTTGTGGCGCCTCCTGCCTGATGCAGCGCCTCTTCGCCGGAACCTCTGATGAGACTGGCGCAGATGGCAATGCATAGCAACGCCGACAGGCTAGAACCGTCGGTAGCGCCGGCGCCGGCGCAGCGGTCGCAGGCACGGCGTCTGTTGGCGTAGCCACCCAGTCACTGGGGAATATGTCCTCGTCCTCTTCCCTAAAAGGTACACAGAAGCTATCAGTATTTTTAAATGATTAACTATTGTAATTATAGTGAAATGAAAGGATATCAAGATGTAAACAAGACAATTATTAGTAGGTATACCTATCTCAGAGTGAACAAACAAAACTTATACACAGACTGTATCTACTAGTTACATAAAAACAATACTTACATTTTACAAATACAATAATTGCATTTTTTTTTGAAAGATAGAAAAATTTGTATCCAGACTCAGGAATCGAACCCGAGACTTCCGTAGCCAAACCGGGGCCAGAAGCGAACCACCTATCTGGACTATGTTACTAGATATCAAATTCTTCTATCTCTTAATGCTTACGGGTTAGGCCCCCGTAGCGACATCTAGTCGGTAGTTAAAGAACTATCACGGCTTTTGTTATTGCTTCGTTACAGAGAGCATTTTAACAAATTATGATGAGGCAGGCCGAATATTGAAGTAATTTTTATAGGCATTTCTTGCCAAAGACTTTACAAATACAATAATTGCATTTTTGAAAGATAGAAAAATTTGTATCCAGACTCAGGAATCGAACCCGAGACTTCCGTAGCCAACTACCGACTAGATGTCGCTACGGGGGCCTAACCCGTAAGCATTAAGAGATAGAAGAATTTGATATCTAGTAACATAGTCCAGATAGGTGGTTCGCTTCTGGCCCCGGTTTGGCTACGGAAGTCTCGGGTTCGATTCCTGAGTCTGGATACAAATTTTTCTATCCTTCAAAAATGCAATTATTGTATTTGTAAAGTCTTTGGCAAGAAATGCCTATAAAAATTACTTCAATACTTACATTATGTTGTATTCATGCCAAAACAAACTTGAAACACTTGTTTGTTGGCGGGCGGAAAACTTGTAAAATGACAAATATCCATTGACAAGTTATTTTTTTCTCTATGGCATGGACTATGTCTAAAGTAATTGGCCGTACCGCCTAGATTGTGTACTAATAGTTGTATAAAACTATAAAATATGTATTATTCTACGTTACAACTTACATTGCGCAAATTGTGCTTTAGGTAGGTAGGTACCGACATCTAAACGTAAGAAACTTTTAAAAAACTTTTGTAATTTATTAAGTATTTGCTAAAATTATATACTACATTGTCTGTGGTCAAATTTTTACTAAGTTCTTGTTTTTGCACTTCACTAGTTGTTGTTTTTTATATTTCATCCAAAGAGTAAACTAATACTACGGAAAAAGAGGGCCCTCTTGCAGTGTAAAAAAGCAAACCGTTTTGATTTTGACAGACGACAATGCGCCATCTGAATTTTGTTTCCAGAAATATAATTCATGCGGTATGGTATGCTAGGTATATCCATAGATTATACAGATATAACTGGGTATATCTGTAGGTTTTATTAGCAACAACTCATTTTATTAATTTCAACGATTGTTTTAAATGTTCTTATTTTTTTAAGAGAGGCATTTTTAAGTTTTATATTGAATATCAAACTTTAAAATGACTCATGAAAAATGCTAACACGTCATGGAATCGTTGAAATTAATAAACAACCTTGTTGCTGATATTATTATTAATTAATAAACAACCTTGTTGCTGATGTTATTTGCGGTAGGAAAAAAAATGAAAAAAGATGAGTTTTTATATTATTATAATATTTATTAGGTACCTACCTAGTTACAACTAGGTTTTCTAACAAAAGCACAAAGTCTAGATATTTATTCTAACGCGACATTAACCAAGGTCATATTTTAAACAATAAAGTGTCCGTTGTAAGATAAAATTAAATCTATAGATTTAATTTAACACGGGGCATATTCAACGCACTTGTACGAAATTATCACAGCCACAATTATGAAATGGAACAACAAACACGCAAACGCAAAATAACACATACATTATTCAAATAACTGATAGCTTAGGGCTTTTGAAATTATCGCCTATGAAATTCATATAAATAATACAATCAATGAATAAAACTTCCAATTCTTTGATGGATTGTTTGACAGTTGTCAAAAGATAACTTTTTTCTAGTACCATAAACAAACTGGACTCTTACTATAGAGGCCAGTATTATTTAGAAGTGACAAACAACATTATTTTAAGATAACGTATTTTAAAAACCATTATTTAATAAAACAAATATAAAAGCACTGTTTTATTAATTTTTTGAAACAAAATAAAACCTACAATTTTGTTCAAAATGGTAACTCCATCTATTGAACTTGAAGGTAAATAAGTAGTGACTAAATATTTTCGGAAACAAAAAACAGATGCCGACTCTTCAATTTCTGATCTGTCCGACAGTGTCCCCACCCTGATTTCATCTATTGCGCCGGCGTCGATATGTTATTTATATTTCAAATCCAAACGCTGAACTAAAAATGGCTAAGTAAGTAAAACCATACAATTTCTTTGTTGTTTATTGTTTGTAACGAATGTTCAGAACATAACTAGTTGTCTGAATATTATAGATCACAAGAAAGTCGCTGCTCTAGCTCCAGCAGAAGTTTCTGGTGGCGATGTCTGGTGTGCTGTGTCGAAGGTCGCTGAGATTGTGGAGACGATGGGTCACCCGCATCGTCTCCATCATACCATCGGTATAGCATATTTTAATAGGTTTTCTTATAAAATAGAATACAAAACCATTGTAATGTGATTTTATACCGTGATTATTATTTTCGGTCAGTTATGAGGATCCAGAGGCAGCCCAGTGGATGGTGGTGGAGCAAAGTCAGCTGGATGAACTCCTGGAGGTAGTTTCTATGAATTGAATTAATCTTTGTACATACAACTTGTTTTTTCTTTTACAGAATTCCAGGAGAACCATCCAGGAGGTGGAGCAGCTCTCCAGCACTATTCGTGCTTATACAACCTAAAGGAGGTAAATTTGATTATGTATAATTACATTAGTCTTTTATCTGAAGTTAATAATAATAATATATAATAATATATATTTATTTAAGGTCCCAATTACATAGCAAGTCATACCTATGATAACCTCACTAGGCGGAGCCTGTGTCGAGGCTATCATGATTACAATCAGTTAAGCTTAGGACTATTTTTCTTTAACATTAAATTAATTAAATGTTGATAAACTTTCGCGATTTGTACACATGGTCTTCCCGTGACCACGGCCGTTGCAATACGGTCGAAACGTCGGGCAATAAACAAGGTATTTTACCTTAAATTATTCACGCGATTAAGACCCGTAATATATATATTTTAATAATTAAATTAATTGTTATATAAAAGTAGAACAATATTAGATATTTAATAAATCAAAAGATAATGTTAGATTAAAATTTAAAACAATAACACCAAAGTCTATATAATCGAAATCAATAAGGTATATAATGTATAATAGAAACATTGAAATTAATAAAAACAAAATTAATTAAATACATTCATAATAATTAAATTTAAATTAATGGCCTTAAAACTAATAAAACAGACAATAAAAAAAATTATGGAACTAAAGTTAACTAAATAAAGAAAACGAATTAAAATAATATGGCAAATAAAAATAACATTTGTAATAGAAATACCTCCTTTGTCAGTTGTTTACCAGTCACTGTCTCTTGCGCGTTGTGTGTGTGTATGTGTGTGTGTGTGTGTTTGTGTGTGTGTATGTGTGGGTGAGTGTGTGTGTGGGAGTGTATGTCTTTTTCAGTCAAATTGTCCTAAGGAGTTGCTCTGTTTATTTACCTTGTTATTTGGGAATTTCTTAAGAGATTTTAATAAATATAGGATCTAACTGGCTGGCCTATTGGACTAGTTACCCTTAACTGCTAAGCCAAAGGTTGTGGGTATGATCCCCACCCAGGATAAAACTTGTGATGAGCATGATGGTTCATTCTGTGTCTGGGTGTAATTTATCTGTAATATGTATGTCTTTAGATGTATGTTTATCAGTTATCTGGTTGTCATAGTACCTACAAGTTCTTTTCATTTATGTTCTGGACTAGTAGATAGTTACCAATCTATTGTGTAGGTACCTATGTCATCCATTGTATGCAAGCTAAACTTTTTATACATCTAGTAAGTAGGTGTAGATACCTACCAACTTACTAGATGTATAAAAAGTTTAGCTAATTTAGCTAGTTTAGCTAAATTATATATAAATTAGCTATAATTTGTGTAGCCAGTTAGGCACCTATATCATCCATTGTTTGTAAGCTGAACTTATTATAAATCTAGTAAGTTGGTAGGTATTTATACCTACTTACTAGATTTATAAAAAGTTTAGCTTGCATACAATGGATGACATAGGTGCCTACATAAATAGATTGGTAGACAAGTTTTTAACTACAAAGAGGCTAATGAAATTTAAGTTTCCCTTTTAAATTCTTTCAAACAGTATAGATTAGACCAATATAAGACAGCATAAATGGTTATTTATGCCATAAGCTAATTAGGTAAATAAAACACTTATTTAAAAAAAGTTCATTGGGTCTTTCAACAAAGACGGGTCGATGTTAAAATTGAATAAAACTAGATGTGTGTGAGATATTAACGAAATTTATTTTTTATTTGAAAGGCCCGTTTATGCCATTATGCATGAAATATGACATCGTTCAAATGTCCGCCGCGGCTTCGCATGGTGGCACAAATCCGAGAGGTCCAATTTTTAATGACTCTGCTGCATAGATCCGGCTGAATCTGAGCGATGGCCTGCGTTATGTTGGCTTTCAGGGCAACGGTCGAATGTGGTTTATTGGCATAGACATGCGACTTCAGAAAACCCCACAAGAAAAAGTCTAGCGGAGTCAAATCACACGATCTTGGTGGCCAATTCACGTCACCTCTGCGAGAGATAACCCTACCCGCAAACCGTTCATGCAGAATGTCGATTGTGTCGTTCGCTGTGTGCCACATGTCATTCACGTCCATATTGTTCAATTTAAGCCAAAAGAAATTGTTTATCATTGATCTGTAGCGCTCACCGTTGACGGTGCTGGCCTCACCAACTTCGTTTTCGAAGAAGTACGGACCAATGACGCCGCCAGACCAAAATCCGCACCAAACAGTTACTTTTTGTGGATGCATTGCTATCTGGTGAACCTCATGTGGGTTGTGGTCATCCCATATACGGCAATTTTGCTTATTAACAAAACCATTCATCCAAAAATGTGCCTCGTCGCTAAAGATAATTTTTTGGCCAAAATCGGGGTCCTCTTCCAAGCGTTCCGACGCCCATTCAGCGAACACACGGCGTTGTCTATGGTCATTAACTTTGAGCTCCTGGGTCAGTTGGATCTTGTATGGATGCAGACCCAAGTCCCGACGCAAAATTCTCCAAGTTGAAGTCTGCGAAAGGCCGAGTTCTTGTGCACGGCGAGAAATCGACTGCTTCGGAGTCTCCTGAACACTCTCACGTACAGCGGCGATGTTCTCGGCCGATCTGGCGTTCCTTTGACGTAAAGGTGTTGGTTGGTTGTTTACCGAACCGGTCGTCTCGAATTTAGTCACCAATCGTTGGAGAGTAGACTTTGAAGGGCCACCGCGTCTGCCGTAAAATGGGCGCAATGCGCGCAACGTTTTCACTAACGAACACTCATTTTGATAATAAAGTTTTATCATTTGCACATGCTGCTCAACCGTGTAACTTGCCATGGTGATTTGGCATCAGTGACTGAATAAGAAAAAACAGATTTGACAGATGCCGCCAAATCAAAATGGCCGCCACTATTTATTATATTACTTTTTGTGTAAATTAAAATATTACATAAAAAATATATACGTGTATACTTATACCTTGCCGTGTGGTACCGGCTTAAGAACCACCCCATCTCTTCCCGTGGGTGTCGTCAAGGCGACTAAGGGATGTCACACTGGAGGACGGGCAGCTGCGTCCTCTGCGTACTTAAAACCTTACTGCGATCGCCAACCCGCTCGCCAAGCGTGGCGATTATGGCAATTACCCCCAGGATCTACATACTAGTAAGTTCTACTGGGGAGACCCGTGCCCAGTAGTGGGACATCATATGGGTTGATATGTATGTATATGTATACTTATACCTCAGTTTATAATATTACACAAATAAAACTAGAATATCTTCGAAACAATTAAAACTAGCTGAGCCGGCGAACTTCGTGCCTTCCGTTATTTTTTTTAGATATGAGAGCTACGGCGTTTTAGAAAACTAAAAAAAAGAATGAATGAAATCAATAAAGTCGTTCTCTAGTTATCTCGTGACCAAGTAATATAGGGATTCACTTTTATATTGATAGAAGATATAGATAGATAAATGTGGACCCCAAAAGGGTGGAAGGCGCCCACACTCCGCGCCGTCCTGTGAGTGCCGACACCTGACTTTGTACATCTCCACCACAATAATAGCAATTATACATTATAACAAAAATCAACAAACTTCCGCTCAGCAACGCAAAGCACGTTTCAACCACCACCTATGATAAAAAATTAAACTTTTAATAATCAACAAATATATAAAATCAAAAAACTAACTATTAGTTAGTAACTAAAAAACATTAAAATAAAAAAACCACGCCAAATCACCACCTATGATAACAATTACGAGTAAAATAAAATAAACTATAAATATAATCAACAATTATAAAATCAAACAATCAACAAACTTCCCCTCGGTAAGATCTAAAGAAAAAACAGAATCGGTATTTAAACTAAAAACATTAACATTAGTAAACTGGTAAAATGATCTACCTATAAAAAAAAATACAAATTACGAATGCAATGGCACAAAAGAGAAGGCATTTATCAAAATGCTTATAGAATATTATCTCAGCATCTTGCAAATACATTTAGAGCTGCAAAAAATAATGAAAAGCGTTAATAAGAAAAATAAAATAAACAGCATGAAACGTAAAAAAACTATAATTCTACATCAAATTACACCCAAAGCATAGAACAAGTAGGTACTTGTAATGTGTCTGAAGAGTTACCTTTGTGGTTGGCAAGATTAGTACCTATGAAATTCACGAAAACATTTTAAACATAAACCAGGTTTTTTAAAACAAAGAGAACAATAAAACAAAGTAGCTTTGCGAATATTTCGTGTATTCAAACAATGCTTGCAATCTTTTCTTTTAGTTTTGCCATTATTGTTTTTAGGCAACTCTTCAGGCAAATGAATATCATCCCTGGTGTCTGTTTTGATTTTGCTGCCGGCAGATGATGATTGCATATTATTTCTAGATGTTATATTGGTCACTCTATTATTATTAATCTTTAACAAATTTCTAATTAAATTCAAACGAAAATCCAAAAATGACATGACTTTGTCATTGTCTCCTGACATTTTCATTTGTTCATTGAACATCATAAAAGAATTTAATAACATAACTTGCATTACGTGTAATATGATTTTCTTATACCATCTGGTAAATGGTATAAGAAAATCATATTACACAATACTGGGATAATAAGACAGCATTTGATCTTTTCTATCAACGCCTTTCATATACTTATTATACTCTACTATCACCTTTGGTTTTGAAGACACCTGACCACGCCTATTCCTGGTTTCCACTAATTCAGAGTGATGCTCCGTCGAAATCATCAATACATTTCTTTTGTCCCTATAATTTGTAACGCATACCCCACGTGAATTATACCTAGTAAGAAATGTACCTCTAGGGATTTTAGATCTAGTAATATTAGGATTTCTAAGCCTATTCGCTCTAAGTGTACCAGTAAGGTATGTATGTTTGTCTAATAATTTTTCTGCTAATGTAACGCTATTATAAAAATTGTAAGTGTAAAGCGAGTGCCCTGCGTTCAGATAATCTTCCATAAGCATCATTACTACTTTATCACTATGGCCTCTGCCTTGAAGATCAACATCGTGTGATCCACAATACATATGCATTTTCTGCGTTATGCCATTTGTATCCGTAAGAACATACATTTTAACCCTTAACTGCATAATGATGTAATATTACATCTGTTTACTTTTCGTCGAATATATTTTTATCTAGCAACCCTTCCTACTTGCCAAAGTCAAGATATGTATTGTCAAAACTCTAATTGACACGTATAAACGCACCTGATCGCCATAGACATATTTTTTCTTACATGACATTGACGTGAAAAATTTTTGGCGCCAAATTGCAAATCTCGGTTTTCAACACAGTTGCAGTAAATGTTTTTTTTGGCAAACAATCTGAATTATAATAAACAAAAATAGTTTCCGGCATCACGCAGGTATGTAGAAATGGTATTGTATTAGCATTTTGTAAATGGCATTGTAACTTGCTGAAAATAATGATTTTTGTTTATGATGTAGTACTACATCATCATGGAAATTGGCATAAAATATTATTAGTATGGAATAAGTATGATTTGTTTTTCCTTATCTTTTTTTCATATGTTTTGTTATAATATACCTGTAATGAATGTATTATGCAAGTTTTATTGTTATTTACGGGTATTTTTTTACTATCTAAAACACGATTTCAATGGTATGAAGCTGTTGCGAAACGTTTCACATATGGTGGTGGTTCTTTTTTCATGCATGTATATTCTTTTAGCACAATGTCACGAAGCCTGGCGAGAGATGATGAGATTGAAAGGATGTTGAAGGAGTTGGAAGACGGCAACGTCTCAGAAGATGACCTAGAAGATGACGATGACGATCACGATGAAGAGAATTTTTATGCCAATGCGCAGGAACTCGTACAGGACTTGATCTCAGATGATATGGAAGATTTGTCTGAGGATCCTATTCCATATAACGAAGATGACCCTCCATTAGTTCAAGATGCTGCTCCAGGGCCAAGTTCAGGTGCATGTATCTTCAATAGCTTCGATAAGCGTCAGATTATATGGAAAACTGGTAGCATGACGTTCGATGAGCGCAAAATTGTACATGAGCCCACATCTACACTAGATAATGAAATAGCCAACTTAGATACACCCTACAAATGTTTCATGCGCTATTTTACACCTGATTTCCTACTAAAGATAGTAGATGAGTCTAACTTATATTCAGTGCAAGAAAATGTTGCCAATCCCATTACTATCACTGTTGCAGACCTCAAAAAGTATATTGGATGTTTGTTATTCATGTCTGTGCAGCATTTTCCAAGCGTGAGGTCATGCTGGCACGACAAGTTCGGATACCCGCCGATAAAAGCCACGATGTCGATAAACAGATTTGAGGTAATCAGGTCAGTCCTGCATTTTAATAATAATGAGCATCATTTACCGAAGGAACACCCAGATCACGACCGCCTCCATAAGATACGTCCGGTAATAGACCACCTGAACAAGACTTTTTCATCGATACCTGTAGACCAGCGCCTCTCCATAGACGAGCAAATGTGTGCAACAAAAATATCTCACTTCCTCAAACAATACCTTCCCAATAAACCTCACAAGTGGGGTTACAAACTATTTGTATTATGCAGCCTGATGGGTTATGCCTACCGGTTTGAAGTCTACTCTGGACAAAACAATACCAAAGACAAGCCAGCTGACGAACCTGATTTAGGAATCACAAACAATGTGGTCTTGCGTCTGGTCAGAGTAGTACCGCGGAAGCAAAATCACGTCATATATTTTGACAATTTCTACACCTCATTGCCTTTGGCCTACTACTTGTCCAAGCAGGGTATCCACTGTGTCGGCACTGTCCAGCAAAACCGTTTACCTAACTGTCGACTTCCGGATAAAAAGACGCTCATGAAAACTTCCGTCCCCCGAGGAACCTACGAAGAAAAAGTGGCTCATCACGATGTCGTTGACTTCTCTGCAACTGTTTGGAAAGATAATAAGGTAGTTACTTTATTATCTACGTATGTTGGTGCAGAACCTGCAGGTAAAGTGCAAAGGTTCGACAAAAAACTGAAACAGAAAATTGACGTCCCATGCCCTAAAGTGGTACAAGAATATAATATGCACATGGGGGGAGTTGACCTTATGGACAGCTACTTAGGACGGTATCGTATAAGAGTCAAAAGTAAGAAATGGTATATGAGACTATTTTACCATTTGCTAGACCTCGCCGTCATCAACTCGTGGATTCTCTTCAAGAAAAACATGACTGCAAAAGGTACCCCCAAAAAGGAATTGCCAAATCTTGGAGAGTTCCGAAATGAATTGGCAGATGCCCTGTACAATGTGGGAACAAGCAACGGTAGCAAAAGAGGTCGGCCAAGCAACAGCTGCTTAGAAGAACAAGCTAAGAAACGAAGAGGACCAGCTCATCCGCTTCCTTGTAAGGACGTGCGTTCAGATGGTGTTGCGCACTGGCCCATATTTTCAAAGCGTTTACGCTGTAAACTTCCTCAATGTAAAGGTACAACCCAATGGGCATGCTCAAAATGCAATATCCCTCTATGTTTGAACGGAACTAACAACTGTTTCAGAGATTTTCATACTACTCCTTAGTATAATAATTTAAGACGATTTTGCATGATGATGTAATATTACATCAATAAATTATTATAATTTTTTTTCACAAAAACCTGTAGTTTGATTTTTTTCATTATTTTTCCTTTAATGTACACCTCATTTAGGACCCCTGGGATTTTTCTCGGCCCAAAATAAAAAATCATGCAGCTAAGGGTTAACTCCATACTTATGACGATTGCCTTTAATATATTGCCTAATCCTTAAGCGACCTCGCCAAAGTATTACACTTTCATCAATAGTCAAGTTTTTAGGAGGACTACTATAAATGCTATCTTATATTAGAATACTATAGATGCTATCTCAGGATATTGCTGCAGTTGTTTTGTTGGAAATATAACTGTAGGTTGCTGTGCCCATGTTGACACTGATATGGTATTTGGGCGGTAGTACTCCAGCTAAGTTTTTGGATGACATATTCGATAAATACTCATACGAAAAAACCAAACTAATTAACTAATAAAACAATTGATCCTAAATTATTTGCCTTTTCATTTATTATCAAGCTTTTTCCAGAATTTGGTACATGTTTTAAGAACCACGTTCAGAAAATTGATATTGCTATGTACGTGTGTTCCGTCCTAGCCCGGCCACGGCGACACAAAAGGCCGTGGCAATGTCAGTAAGCAGTACGGATGCGTACTTTTCTGTACTCAAAAAGAAAAAACAAGTACCACTTTATTTCACCAGATATTGAACATTTTTTGTGGCCGGGCTGTAACGCATGCGTCCCAGCCCGGCCACGCTTCTATCTCAATTAAATGGGACCTTTATGATATTATTTAAGTATGGGGCAGTTGTACACATCGTGTACTACCGAATCGAAGTAGATTTTATTTGAAATCAGTTACAGTTTACAGTTTACTAACGAATCAAACTTTATTATATGAAATGCCTTATAAAAATATTAGAGCAAAAACATAATTTGACATGTCTAGTTTTGTTATGTAGGCGCAATAGCTCGCACGTATTCAACATTTACATTATTATTTTTTAGTAATAGTATATCTGTGGTAATAATAGTAAATCGTAAATGGTAATACATTTTATATTGATGTCGGTATTTGAGAAACTTTTTTAAAAATATTATTATGATGTGCTTCAATAGGTATGAATGGAAAAATGTTTCTACCCTCATTTTTTATATTTTTATCGTTATCATTCTTACTGTGTGTGAAGCAATGTGCAATATGTGTGAAACTCAATAAAATGAATAAAAATAATAAACGTGCAAAAGTGTTGTCAGTTTCTCTCGAAGATCAAAGGGATGAGTTTCTCAAATATGAAGAAGAATTTGCAGATGTAAATAATTTACCACCTACTTCAAGTAAGATTTTTAAAGATATTTCACGAGCTCTTTCGTTTCGTATGTCTGTCAAAGCACTATATCTGTCTCTTAAAAGAAATCATGGATTGTTTTTTCACCACAAAGATGAAAATGATTATCAATCAGGAAGTAGTACTAGTAGTCCTATTTCATCAACAAGTAGTTTACATAATGATGATAATAATGAAAACATAATAATCAATATTGATTCATCTACATGGGAACAAATTAAGCCGGTCATATATTATTCTTCAAGAAATGATAAAAATAAACCAAACGTCCACTTACAAAAACGACCTAATTTGCCTAAGCAAAAATGGACGAACATAGTAAGCGAGATTTTGTGGAAAAATACAAATAGGAAATGTACATGGATATTTAAGAATAGCTATGCAACAGAAGACAACTTTGTCAAGTTTAGCGGTTATTGCAAACAATGCGGTGCAAGGATTAACGCTCAAACTACGAAAAAAAATGATAATTTTGCTGCTTCATTACAATGCAAAATTATAGAAGGTGATCAGAAAGTTATACATGACCCAAAAATAAAAAATAAGGTCACAACATTTAAGAAAAAACAATTATCCTGCACATTAAGAAAGGAATACCCAACAGTGTTAAGAAGGAAAATTATTAACGAAACAATGGATGATAGTGACACGTATGAACCACCTTTTATTCCGTCTTTGAAGTCCTTAGAAGATATTAGGCAAAGTAGTAAAGCTGAAACTTATTTTCACAAAATAGAAATCATGTCTCTGTATACAATGACAAAGACACCTGGTTTTAGAGATGTAATTAAATTATTATCCTTATTACCATTTATAGTACTTTATTGGACAGAGTTACAAGATAAATTCTACAGGCTTATGACGACTGATAGTAACAGGAAAGTTAAGTTAAGTATTGACGCAACTGGGAGCATAGTTAAACCACTGCGACCACCTATAGATCCAAATAAATGTTACGTTGCTTCTAAACATATTTTTTTTTATGTAGCTGTATTAAAAACATACGGTAGTTGCGTCCCTGTAACACAAATGCTAACAGATTGTCACAGCTTAGATAACATTTATAAATGGCTAAAAATATGGATTTCTGGAAAAGAAACACCGCAAGAAGTTGTATGTGATGATTCCGCCGCCTTATTAGGCGCAATAGTAAAAGCGTTTACACATTGTGAAACCACCCGTCATTATATTTCTTATTGTTATGATATTTTGTTGAAAAAAAGACCATGCAAAAAAAACCACTGTCTGATTAGATTAGACACTTCTCACTTTATGAAAAATTTGTACAATTGCAAATGTTTCCATTACGTAGACAAAAGAGTGAGACAGTTTTTTATTAAATATTTAGTCATAATTAAAGAGTCTACGTCCTTTGAGAAAATAATATTCATTGCTGAGCATTTAGCCATTATTTCATTAAGTAAATACACCGGAAAATTAGAGAACGGTCAGTCCACTTTGTGTGATAAAAGTTTAACGAACTTACGAACTTTTGCTACTTCATCTAACCCTCGAGAAAATATAGACGAAGAGGAAATGTGTGATTGTAACCCTTTAAACGATGATGGCAACCTGGAACATGATGACTTTGACGGTGATAATGACTTTTTATTGAGTTTTGGCAATAAACTAGATCGGATTTCGCTTGAGTTGACTCTCAGTGAGAATATTTCAATTTATGACAACTTGTATTACTTACCGGAATTCATCGCAATACTTAAAAGGCTTTTGTCTCGTTTACCTTTATGGACAAACGTTATGCTTTCTTACAAAGAAACCCTAAACGAAACTCCCACAAGTTCTGATGTAGAAAGTTATTTTAAGAATGTTAAGACTTTGCTTAAGTATCCGTCTGAAAAACTTAGAGTAGACGAATTTATTATAAGACATGTTGAATATCTCTCTGGAGAACTCAAGCAAGCAATTAGTGATTTCAATGTAGTTGTAGAATATAAGAAAACAGATAAAAAAGATGAGAGGAATAATAAAGTTAATGTTGTAAAATGTGAGTTAAAAGAATTCCCAAAAGAGTCAATTCTGTCCGAGGCCCCTCTTCTTTATGAAAACTGGAGAGGCTTAGTGGCGAAAACGTCAGATATGCATATAAAACCTAAATCTATTAAAAACCTTAATACACCAATAGATTTGTTGAAGAATGGGAATATCTGTTCATCGGGTGTTAACAGGATTATCGTTCAAAATACATGTGCATTCGATTCCGTACTTCAAGTGTGTGCGGTGGGATATGTTGATAGAAATTGCCTTATGAAGGCGTTTGATGAAAAAGATAGTGAATTTGCCAAATTGGTTAAAGCTCTAGCTACAAAAGACTACACAAAAAATATTATTGCAATGAGAACTAAAATTATTGAACAGTACTATTATGAGAAAACTGTAAATAATAATGTCACTATTATTAATTGCCTTTCGAACATTTCTTACCCGTTGGATAAAATTTTAAACAACGATATTCCTAGTGTAACATCTTGTAAGAAATGCTCAAATGAGAACTGTAAAAGAAATCAATTCATAGTCGAACGCCATGTTTCACATATGCCCTTGAACATAGTTATTCTTGCTGAAAAGGGCATTTCATTTATTGATGAAGCAGCTAAGGCAATGCTACATTTTGAGTTGAATGAAAAATGTACTAAATCAAATGACGGGCTTCCCTGTTTTGGGATGCTTGGTATTTATTATAAATTATCAGATTTCTTGATATTTTAATTGGATGAGAGTGAAACAATAAATATAGACGACATCCCACACAATTTGGAACTACAAGACAAGAAATTTAGTATTTTGGCTGTCATAGAATTTAAAAGTGATATACGACACTATGTAGCCCATTGTAAGCGATTAAACAATCGTTGGGAACGTTATGATGACCTAGAATCTAAAGTGTTATCTACAAAACATAAAAATATGTCCATACATAGTATATTTTACACTGCCTTGTAATTATGTTATTTTCTTAAAGTACCTAGTATTTTTAGAAGTATTATTTTATTTTTAGTATATTTCTAGAAGTTCAACATTGGTTTTTATAAAAAATAATGCAGATTATTTCTGACTTTCATGGTCGCCTTGGTTGTCAAACAAATTACTTAAATAATATTGTATTGTATATATTTTACATAAGTACTTATAAGAATGTTAATTATGACGTAACATATACTAGGAAAATAAATATTTGTTTTTTTATTTCATTTATAACTACACTAGCTCCCGCCCGCGGTTTCACTCGCGCAGTTACCGTTCCCGTGGAGTTATGGGAATGTAATATAGTCTATGTGTTATTCTGATCTGATGTACAAGCTATAAGTAATGTATAAGTTAAGTTTCATTAAAATCCATTCAGTAGTTTTACGTTTAAGAGTAACAAACATTTATCCACACATATACCTATTGAAGCACATCATAATAATATTTTTAAAAAAGTTTCTCAAATACCGACATCAATATAAAATGTATTACCATTTACGATTTACTATTATTACCACAGATATACTATTACTAAAAAATAATAATGTAAATGTTGAATACGTGCGAGCTATTGCGCCTACATAACAAAACTAGACATGTCAAATTATGTTTTTGCTCTAATATTTTTATAAGGCATTTCATATAATAAAGTTTGATTCGTTAGTAAACTGTAAACTGTAACTGATTTCAAATAAAATCTACTTCGATTCGGTAGTACACGATGTGTACAACTGCCCCATACTTAAATAATATCATAAAGGTCCCATTTAATTGAGATAGAAGCGTGGCCGGGCTGGGACGCATGCGTTACAGCCCGGCCACAAAAAATGTTCAATATCTGGTGAAATAAAGTGGTACTTGTTTTTTCTTTTTGAGTACAGAAAAGTACGCATCCGTACTGCTTACTGACATTGCCACGGCCTTTTGTGTCGCCGTGGCCGGGCTAGGACGGAACACACGCTATGTACAAGTATGTACATGCTCTCCACTTAAGATAAACACAAACTATGGAATATGTAAAGGAAAATGTGTTTAAATTAAATAATATAATCTTTATTTTATTTTCTCATTACAAAGGTTCGTGAATTGTAAATTTTGTCATTGATTGCAATGATTGACGATGGGTTACACGACAACAATTGTATTGCTTGAGTGCAATCTGATGTGGACTCACCGCGCTCCTCTCTTGTGTGTGGTTTTGGAGACATTGCTTGACCTTGAGGGTGCCACACACTCCTATGAATGAGCCACCAAGTAATAAAATTGCATACATAGTGTACCTAATGATGACTTTTGTGGGATTCTGCTCTCACATTCAACGCCTCTTGTTGAATTTTCACAATTTCCAGGCAGTGCTTGATGTGATTCAGTTTTTTAGAATTTGCGCTTCACATATCTATGTCGTTGCTTTATGCTGTATATGGGTAAGGTCAAGGTGCACAATATCTATACATTTTCGTTCAAATGTTCGCACGATGTTACATCACTGTAAGTGGCAGTAATGCAAATAATTTGATGTTTGAACTGTTGTAGTGAAATGAAAGCTTATTGAAATTAAAATTAAAACTTATTAATCAGATGAATGTGGCGTCGGCAGGCAGAGATGCGACGCTGATAGGTAGAGATGCGGGGCCGATAGGGTAGAGATGCGGCGTCAGCAGACAGAGATGCGGCGTCGGCAGAGATGCGGCGTCGGTAGGTAGAGGTGCGGCGCCGGTAGGTAGAGAGGCGGGGCCCGTAGGTAGAGATGCGGCCTCTTAGAGAGCTGTTCCTTGTCTCTGACTTTCCTCTTAGAGAGCTATTCCTTGTCTCCGACTTTCCTCTTAGAGAGCTGTTCCTAGTCTCCGACTTTCCTCTTAGAGAGCTGTTCCTAGTCTCTGACTTACCTCTTAGAGAGCTGTTCCTTGTCTGCCCTTTCTTCAGATTTTTCCTCATAAAGAAAACTATCTAGAAGCATTCAAAATTTTAAAGCGTATCCTAATTCAAATTTAGGATTTACCTAACCAAATTACACACAGCCAGTTTCGAAATGTAGTACATACTATACAAAGAACTCTATGCTTATCTGTAGTCATAGAAACCATGAAAATATTTGTCGACATGACAGATTTGATTTATCAAAAAAAATTGTTTACAATAAGTATTAAAGAGATATTTAAGAAGAGATATTAATGTTAAAAATGGCGAAACACAACTAATGGGATATATACAGAAATGCCACGAAATAACACTACAAGGGCATATTTACATATGAGAGGTAAGAATGATCAAATATCACTACACTATACTCATACAGTCGGTGGTCGGTTCAGTTCATAGGTACTGCTCATTGGAGATCATTGGCAGTTTACTTTAAATATTATGACTATAGAGGTCAGTGTTCTTAGTTGACTTCATTTTTCAGTACCTATCAAAGATGACTAAAACCTTTTCTAAATAACCTAAAACAACATGACACCTGACAACACAGAATTTAGCAATAAGTCACGGCGGCGTCACCCACAGCAAACTTGATGTCGCGTAGACAAGGATAAACCATGCCATAATGCGGAAAATCTATCGCTCAGCGATCGCCCGACAACCTATCAAATCAATATTGACCAATAGGTGACCATACAAAACATGTATTGCTATATGGTCGGGACATTACTGCAATATTACTGTCTTGTCAGTGTTGCCTGCAATGTTGCCGGCCACAGCATTGCCGCCATATATTGCCGTAAAAAATGGCCCGTTTAGATGCCCCTTAAGACTCATATAACCATTAATGTAGTGCTGTACGCCCGAGCAAATAACATAATAATACTAACCATTCCACCTCACTGTAGTCACCGCTTGCAATCCCTCGATGTGACAGTATTCGGACCCTTCAAAGCTCGGTATAGAGCCAGCATCAATGACTGGATGACATCGAACCCTGGCAAAACTGTCACAATTTATATTGTCGCTCAATTTGCCAAAGATGCTTACTATGCTGCTTTTAATAAAATTTTAAGTAAATATTTTTGGTAATAATCGCTCCGAAAGTTGCATAAATGGTGTTAACTTTTGAACCGTGTGACCAAAAAATATGAAAAAAATCACAAAGGTAGCGCTTAACAAATACTTTAAATTAAATTTAGACGCTGCTGCCCGTCCTCCGGTGTGAATCCCTTAGTCGCCTTGACGACACCCACGGTAAGAGATGGGGAGAACTGAACATTGGTTGAAAACTAATGAACTGATATTTAATAATAGTTATTATTGTATGGTTAGTGCATTTATAATGTCATAATAATGTATCAAAATAATTATTTTTATATGGCTAGTAGCGCCATCTCTTGTACCGTGTAAAGGTTATATTGTATTATCTGTGTATAACCTAAAAACTAAAAGTAATATTTAGTTTGCGACATTCACGCGTTTCATTACAGGTTATGGGCTTATCCCGAAATTATCAGTTATTTTGTTTAAAATAGATAATTAGTGAAAGTTAGATCGCGGAAACATGACTACGAACTATATTGCCAGTGTTCCTAAACTAAAAGGAATACAGAATTATGATGAGCGGAGCTTCGCGGCTGATAATCTGTTGGTGCTCGAAGGGATGGACAAGTACATCAAACCGACAACAGATTTTGAAGTTAAGCCAGTGGACGACGCAAAAACGAAGGCAAAGCTAATATTAACTATTGACCCGTCATTGTACGTGCATATAAAGAAAGCCAAGAACTCAGCAGAATTATGGACTACATTGAAGTCTATGTATGATGATTCCGGTTTCTCAAGAAAAATAACTTTGCTGCGACATTTGATATCCATACGATTAGAAAACTGTGATTCTATGGAGACTTATGTGACTCAAATGGTCGAGACAGCACAGCGGTTAAATAGCACGGGTTTTACAATAACAGACGAATGGGTTGGCTCATTATTAATAGCGAATTTGTCAGATCATTATGCTCCCATGATCATGACAATAGAACACTCGGGTATTTCGATAACTGCAGATGTCATAAAGTCGAAATTACTTGATATGGAAATGACCAGTAATAAGACAGTGCGGGAACCGGACTCCGGAGCTGCATTTGCCGCGCGAAATAAATTCTACTCTGGCAACACTAAGCCAAAGAAGTATGGCGGTTCCTCAACATCAAACAAGAAAACAGTGACAGCAATGCCAGATTCATCTGCGAAAATAATAACATGCTATAAATGTAAAGAAGATGGTCATTATCAAAATCAATGCCCGTTATTAAAAAAATAATAATAACAAATGCGTATTTAATGTCGTTTTCCTGAATGGAAAATTTAACAAAACAGAGTGGTACGTGGATTCCGGTGCAAGCGCACATATGACGGCGAACGAATCTTAGATTAAGAACATGAACTACACACCGTGTTTACCTGAAATTGTGGTAGAAAACGAATCAAAAGTGCCAGTTGTTTGTTCCGGAGACATCGACATTGTTACCGACTTAAAATTTGACATCACTGTGAAAGATGTGCTATGCGTGCCTAGTTTAACAACAAACTTATTATCTGTAAGTGAACTTATTAAAAATGGCAATAGTGTCAGTTTTGATGAAAAACACTGCTATATACGAAACAAAAAAAATGTTTTGGTAGCCACAGCTGATTTATCGGATGGTGTATATAAGCTGAGGTTAAACAGAATTGTATATTGGCTGCAACAGCGGTAAGTGGTAAACTATGGCACAGAAGGCTGGCACACATTAATAGTCAGGATATGAATAAAATGAGAAATGTGGTGATTGGTTTGTCATACGAAAACAATTGTGACATAACCAAATCTCAGTGTACAACTTGCTGGGAAGGAAAGCAAGAAAGATTACCCTTTTCGCATGTGGGTGAAAAAAGCACAGAAACACTACATAAAATCCATACAGACCTTTGTGGACCGATGGAAACTAGTTCATTGAATGGGGCACGATTTTTTTTTACTGTTTGTTGATGATTTTAGTAGAATGACGTTTATATATTTTTTTAGAAAGAAAAATGAAGCATTTGCTTATTTCAAGATATTTAAAACAATGGTAGAAAATCAATTAAACAAAAAAATTCAAATACTAAGGTCAGACAATGGACTTGAGTACACCAATAAAGAGTTTGAGAATTATCTAAAGCAAGAAGGTATAATTCATCAAAGATCAAATAATTATACTCCTGAACAGAATGGTGTATGTGAACGAGCCAACCGTACCGTAGTTGAGAAGGCTAGATGCCTACTGTATGATGCAAAGCTGGATAAAAGATTTTGGGCGGATGCAGCAAATATGTCGGCAATGCATCGGGGCTTGAGAAAACCCCATATGAATTGTGGTATGGGAGAAAACCTGATCTAAGCCACATACGTTTGTTTGGATGTAAAGTGTTGGTACATGTCCCTAAGGAGCGTCGTTTGAAGTGGGATAAGAAGTCTGCGAAGCACATATTAATTGGCTATGGTGAAAATGTTAAGGGCTATAGACTATACAATCCTGTTAAGAAGAATCTTATTACCAGCAGAGATGTTATCTTTATGGAAGAAGAATTAGGTACTGAAGAAAAAAATTCAGGATTCAGCTATCTGGATTCCTATCAAAGAAACACCTGCAGTTGGCCTACAGGAAGAGGTGAATGCAGATTCAGTGGGGGAAGCATCGCAGAATGTTTTAGACTCCGAAGATTGCCTTTCAGATTCATCTGTGTATGAGGATGGGAATGAATCATTGACGAAAACTTCAACTACTGATGAATTAGTACAAGAAGTCCAGATGACACAAACAACAAAGCAGGAGCCAGGATAGTCTAGCAGGCGAATCAGAAAACAACCTGATAGGTATGGTTATATGTGTCTTTCCGGTTCTGTTCTAGCATCAGAGGAGATTGTGTTCTCAGAGGCTCTCAATGGGCCTGAGAGTGAGCAGTGGAAATGCGCCATGGCCGATGAGCTGCAGTCTTTTGAAGACAACGATGCTTGGGAGCTCGTTGACAATCCAGGTGATGTGACTATTGTGAAGTGTATGCTCAATAAAAAGTTAGATGTGGAAAATAATGTGCGGTACCGGGCTAGACTTGTGGCTAAAGGTTTTTCACAAAAACCTGGAATTGACTATACCGACACTTTCTCGCCAGTGGTAAGACATTCCACACTTAGGTTATTATTTGCTCTCAGTGTTAAGTTGAATATGAGTATTGATCACTTAGATGTAACTACAGCTTTTTTAAACGGTTTTTTGAAAGAAACTGTCATGAACATGTCGTTACCTGAAAGTTTTTTTAACAAAAGTTGGGGAAAGGTCTTGAAGTTAAAAAAGGCAATCTATGAATTAAAACAGTCTTCTCTTGCGTGGTATGACAGAGTTAAAGATTTGCTTTGTAACTTAGATTTCAAAAATAGTCATTATGAGCCTTGTTTGTTCACAAAAACAAAGGGTGAAACTAAAATTATTGTTGCCTTGTATGTTGACGATTTTTTATTTTTTTCTAATAATTCTATTGAAACTGATTATTTGAAACGTGTTTTGGGTGCAGAATTTAAATTGAAAGATTTGGGACCTGTAAGACAATATTTAGGCATCAGAATAAATGTGAATAAAAATAAAAATGTAATAACAATAGATCAACAGCAATATATTGAACAGTTAGCTTCTAGATTCAATATGTCAGATTGTAAAACATATAAAACCCCAATTGAATGTAAATTAAATGTTAAGAAAGCTGATGAATGTGTGTCTGATCTTCCGTATCAAAAGTTAATTGGATCATTGATGTATTTGGCAGTACTAACTAGGCCAGACATTTCCTATTCTGTTAGTTATCTGAGCCAGTTTAATAGTTGCTACAATCAGACACATTGGCATTATGCTAAACGTATTTTAAAATATCTGTTATATACAAAAACCTATTGTTTAAGATTTTGTAAGGATGATAGCAAATTACAGGGTTTTGTAGATAGTGACTGGGCTAGTGGCGTCTTGGACAGGAAGTCTTTACATCAATACAAGCTTTTGCTTCACCATGTCTGGATCTGCTATCTCATGGCAAAGCAGGAAGAAAAGGACGGCATCCCTTTCCAGTACAGAGGCAGAATATACTGCTCTCTCTGAGGCAGCTCGGGAAGCAATGTATCTTAGAAACCTTCTTCATGAAATTATAGGTAGTTTTTATGTGATTGAGGTCTATTGTGATAATCAAAGTGCATGAAAATTGTTAGTAAGCAATTAAAGTCACAATAGATCGAAACATATTGATGTGAAATATCTGTGCGGGACAGATAATACCCATTAGTTTTTATTTGTATTTTGTATTTAGTAAGTAATCGATACGAAAATAATAGTTTTAATTTAGTTCTTTAACTTGCAACATTGATTCCCTAACTTGTAACATTGTCCGTCTCATGTCACTAGATAGAACGAACAAAGAACGAAATAATATCCAAAGAGAATTTTTAACTTCGATATAGAATTGTCCTTGACCATAGAGATTACAACGGAAATTGTATCTTTATCTTATAATTAGTGAAATTTATTTATATAGTTTATTAATAGTTATGAATAGTGAAATGTAAAATAACAAAGTGATTTATGAGACATTGTCACTTATCTTTCGTGCCTTAGATACTAAGTTTGTTTAATTCTAAATTCATTGTCGTAATTAGTTCAGCGACAAGACACTAAAAGCTTGTCTCTGAGGTCGCGATGTTTTTTGATTATATTTCCATTATTTGTTAAAATTACGTGTAAATAGTATTGTTATTACACTTCTATATGGTTATACAATATTTCTAGCACAATAGCTCTTAGTAATATTGCATTGTTTAGCCGTAATTTGTAATTGAAATCTGATAGGCACGGTATGTACGCGCCTTAGAACATTCCTATTGGTCAGAATTGTATATAATGTAATAGCACTGTTACCAATTTAGTGGATTTACCCCAAAATTTAGGGAGAAATAAGTGGGGTAGCGGTATTTACCCGACTTCGCAAGAAGGAGGGTTATGTGTTTTAAAGACTTTTTTTGGGGAAAACCAGAGTAGTCTATATCAGTCAAAGTCCATAGCAACGGCACGCGAGCGAATCAATGTTGACCGCTCGCGCATGATTGGTTTTCATTCAGGAATGTTAAAATTAGTGATAATAATTTTATGGGTTTTTTATAATAATTTAGGGAATTTATAAATATAGGGTTGACAACATTGCTAAAATAAAATTGACCAATAGCGACAGGTTATTTCGATTTAGATGGTGTATCCGGACTATACTCTAGGAATTAACGGTTTTTCGACGGGTATAAATACAGCTGTAACCGAGTACTGAGCGGATTCGATCAAGATACTTGAGCCTTGCTCGTACTGATGGATCTCTCTCAGTAATTGAATGTACCCATGTTCTTACTGAAATATATACACTAGTCAGTCACTGATATAGTTTTATTACTATTCCTCAAACTGCGTTACCCTCCGACCTACCTCAGGCAGGTACCAGGCTTCAGGGCAAGCCGGCGCACGAATGTGCAGAGTATCTCTGTACATTCGTGTTCTGACCTTGGTATAGTAGAGTCCCACGACACGGCTACGCCGAGCTCGGACTATAAAAAAGTAATAGCAGTATCCCGTGCCGAAAATAGTGGCAAGGGGTCAACTCGCTCTATAGCGAATATCGGCCTTGCTTCCGCGGCCGCGACGGTGCCGATCGGGTCGTCGTATCGACGCCCTGAGGAGCCCGAAGTGGTGCGGGACCTTGGTATTATAGAGTCCCACGACACGGCTACGCCGAGCTCGGAATATAAAAAAGTAATAGCAGTACCCCTTGCCGAATATAGTGGCATGGGGTCAACTCGCTCTATAGCGAATATCGGCCTTGCTTCCGCGGCCGCGACAGTGCCGATCGGGTCGTCGTATCGATGCCCTGAGGAGCCAGAAGTGGTGCGGGACCTTGGTATAGTGGAGTCCCACGGCACGGTTACGCCGAGGCCGGACTATAAAAAAGAAATAGCAGTATCCCGCGCCGGTTATCATGGCAAGGGGTCAACTCGCTCTAAAGCGAAATCTTATAGAATAGCGAAGGCTAAGCAACATTTACTACGCCTTCAAATAGAGCTAGCCACGGCTAGAGTTTCACACCGGAGGACGGGCAGCAGCGTCCTCTGCGTACTTAAAGCCTTACTGCGATCGCCAACCCGCTCGCCAAGCGTGGCGATTATGGCAATTACCCCCAGGATCTACATATTAGTAGGTTCTAATGGGGAGACCCGTGCCCAGCAGTGGGCCATCATAAGGGTTGGTATGGAACGGCTAGAGTCGCCGAGCTAGAAGCCGAAGATTCAGATGAAGACGTCAAGGACAGTATCTCTGAATATAGTAAAACGACAACAGATACTCGTGTGGATAAGTGGCTGGGCAATCAAGCCCCGCCAGCTGCCATAATCAATGAACAAGCTACACAACCTATAGAAAGTCCACTTAATAGTATAGAAAAGTGTTCGCAACGAGAGGCCGACTTATGCGGTAGATATGCGCAGCCTGAATACGTCACGCCGTACGCCGTTACGCCGCTCCCTACAGTACAACAGAGACGTCCGCAGACCATCCACACAGTAATAGAAAGACCACATAATAGTATAGAAAGAAGAAGAAAGAAAGAAAGAAAAAACATTTATTTGACCTTCCATACATACTTATAAAATAATACAGAATACACAAATATGAATAATAATAAAAACATTACATCTAATTAACAATAAGTATGTACGAGAGCAAATAGGTACCTACGTCAGCTAATGTTGCGGTCTGTGACCGCAACGCTGGTATTCTCGTAGGTCCCGGCTACCAAACTATAGATACATAAAAATATTATACCATAAATGATTATAATAAATAAATAAATAAATAATTGTTTCTAAAATAAAACATACAGAAAAATTAAAGTAATTAAAATAAAACAACCGAAAAAAACACAAAATATAAATTTCCGAACCGGTTTCCGAACGTTCATTCAACCTCCCTCTGTAAAAGCGATCAACCAATCAGCAGCGTCGCTAGGTACGCTTTCAGTTGATTGGTTTGAGTTTTGACTGTTCGACTAGAGGAAAAGTCTAGGAAAGTTGGAAAAGTTTAAAATAAACAATATTAAACACTATTACGGGGAAACTTAATAAATATTATCATCATGTACTGTATATGTGACTAAGGATATAAATATAAATGTATATTATTACAATTAAAAACTACGATATGATGAGTACAACTAAAACGTTTCAAAGCTACCACCGGTAAGTACCTAACTCAGACATCTAATTTATAATTCCTAGTTTTTGTTTATTTAATAAAATTTGTTTCAGTTTTGTTTGAAAGGAATATCGTGTTTTCAGATTTTTCAGTGGAGGGTCAAGGTCGTTCCAGCATTTCGTAGCGGTATACCTAAAACTCCCCCTGAAAGCGGTCGTTCTATGCCTTGAGGTGATTAGCAGATGCGATGACGCCCTTGTCGTGTATTGGTTAAGATCCCTTGACCAAGTCAACCTACTATACAAATAATCAGGTTTACCGTTTAAAATAACGCCAAAGAGCAGGGAAGCTAAGTGAAGATGCCTGCGAGCAGCTATCTTCATGAGATTCCCGCAATTAAGGAATGGAGTGACATGTGAACGAGGCACATAATAGTATAGAAAGTGCACATAATAGTATAGAAAGTGTACATAATAGTATAGAAAGTGCGCATATTAGTATAGAAAGTGTGCATAATAGTATAGAAAGTGTGCATAATAGTATAGAAAGTGCACATAATAGTATAGAAAGTGCACATAATAGTATAGAAAGTGCATATAATAGTATAGAAAGTGCACATAATAGTACGAAAGTTCACTTAATAGTATAGAAAAGTGTTCGTTGTGTGATGTACCGGGACACAAAATAGAAGATTGTCGAAAGTTCCAACAGGAAACAGTAAATAGAAGGTGGGAAATAGCGAAAGCTCGAAATATGTGTTATCGATGTTTACATAATAGAGATAGAACCCACAAGTGCCCGAAAATAGTGTGCAGTATAGATAGTTGCAAGAAAACGCATAACAAACTGTTACACTATGAAAAGAAAAATAGTGATAATATAGAGGAATTACAAACAATCAATAACATCAACCTTGTGTGGTCACAGACATCAGATGACAACAAGAAAATAGATACGTCTGGTAAACAAGACCAAGAAATAGATTTAAATTGCATCATAGAAAATAAAATAGAAGAAGAGTACACAGTCAATAGCAGATCACTGACTCATGTCTCAGTCAGTGAAGAAGTTCCTGAAGCACTCACCCCAAACCACTCTCCTTGGTGGGCGTGGGCGAGTGCCAATCCAAGGCGACTTCACCGAGATAGATACAATCTCATCATCGAGTTGGCGAGCTTCGCAATGGCTAGCAGATATCTTCTGGTCGAGATGGCTGCGCGAGTATTTACCCGAGCTACAACACCGGCGGGAGACACACACACACGGACGAGGCGCTTCAATCCATCTGGGAGACTTGGACAACGTGTGGGCCAGAAGCAGAGTCATCGCGGTCTACCCCGGACCAGGCAACATAGTGCGCACCGTCGACATCAGAGCAAAGGGTGGTGTGTTGTGCAGACCGGTGAGAAAACTGATAGTTCTACCTATAGACATAGACCCGGCACCAGACGAGGATGCGTCGGATATAGTGTGCACTCTAGACATAGATAGATAGATAGATAGATAGATAGTATTTATTTGCCAAAATATGGTACATTAGTTGTTACAATTATTTAAGTAGTTCACATATTCTGCCATGGTTATAGCGTGCAAATCTACGAGTACACTGCGAGTAGAGCTAATTTTCAAATTTAAACATTATACATACAAAAATTTTAACATTACACAATTAAAATTTAACATTATTAAACAATTCCAATTTTACAATTATTGAAAATTTATATTATATTTACATAACAATTACACACATCAAAAGTGTCTAGGGATCAAGCATTTTTATGCGGATTTCTTGAGATTGAGATGTGGCTTTGTAATAAATTTATGATTTTATAAATTTATATGGATCTTTTTTGGTGCATTTCATAATTTGAATCAGGAACTGTGAATCAAATTCGAGTAAAAGATGAAAATCAGCTGTCAATATTTTCCCTATAAAAACATACAACGCATTGAAGACATTATTAGTGCTACTGTTTCCCTACTACTGATTAAAACCAACGTTATTATGGAGCGGCGACGTCATTTAAGCAGGGAAGAAATGCTCAGAGCCGGTGGGAATGATAGAAGCTGGTTCCCGGCAACGTACTGTGGCTTTAGCTCTGAATACAAGTCAGAGTGTTATCAGTCGACTTTGGACACGTTACCGAAGCACTGGTACCGTGGCTGAGCGCCATGGAGGACGGTATCGCTGCACCACACGGAGACAAGACCGATACATTCAAATCTTAACTCGAAGAGGTCCAACAATAACCGCCATGATGTTAGCCGTGAGGCTTCATCACTCTTCAGGGAACTTAATTAGCGACCAAACAGTCAGAAACCGCTTGCATGAAGTGAACCTTCATTCCCGAAGACCGCTACGGGTACCACCTATAGCAATGCACAATCGTAGGATTCGATATCAATGGGCTCTTGAACACAGAAATTGGGCAGAAGATCAATGGCGTTTCGTGTGCTTTTCTGATGAGTCTCGTTTTGGTATGAGACCGGATACAAGACGTATACGACACTGGAGAACCCCTGGATGCCAACAGCGATTAAAATCCTGCCAGGAAGTCCATCCTTATAGTGGTGGAACCATCATGGTATGGGCGGGTATTTGGATCGGCGGAAGAACTGAGTTGATTTGGATCAGAGGCAACCTCAACGCTCAAATTTATGCTGAGACGATTGTATCAGACGTCATCGTTCCTCTACAAGTGCAAATCGGTCCCTTATTTCAGTTAATGCATGATAATGCACGACCGCACACCGCAAGAGTTGTAAGACAGACTCTCGCCGCAGCTAACATCAATGTCCTGCCCTGGCCTGCTCAGTCGCCAGACTTGAACCCGATTGAGCATGCATGGGATATGCTACAGAGAAGAGCTCTGCCGAATATGGAGGGTATCCAGTCGCAAGAAGACCTTTTTTTGTTGTTGCAACGAACATGGGCGGCCATTCCACAGCGTGATTTGGATGAACTCATTTTGAGTATGCCAAACCGATGTTCTTGTGTTGTTAGTGTTCGCGGTAGAAACACGGATTATTAATTGTTTAAGTTACCCAATAAAATTTTAAAGAAAACTGTTATTTCAGTCTTTTTTTCGAACTTTAATGTTAGTGGTTCAAATGTCAAAAATCCCTTTATTAGGAAAATGGCAAATTTCTTTATTAATGCAAAGGTGGAGCGCCGAGCGGAGCTATCGAGTGGCGGTCGCGGCATCGAAGTAAGTATTCCCCTTTTGGAAATACAACAGGTGTTGGAGTCAAAATGACCTATAATTATCTTTTACGTGACTTTTAGGATTTTTGTATGCGCTTCAATTAACGTTCTTTTTGGTAACTTTCCTTAGTTTTAGCGATAGTTTTACCTTTATTATATATTTATAAATATTATAGAATATCCGGTCGCAATGGGAAATCGGAACGTACAAGACGAAAGCATCGTGGCGGCTCTTTTGGAGACCGATGAGGACCTTTCATCTGCCGACACTGACAGCGAGCTCGAGGACCATCTGCACGAAGACGACGTGCAGAGTGACGTTGAGGAGGCGTTCGTCGACGAGGAGAGGGACGAAGAGTCAGTACCATCCAGTCTACCACCTGAAGGAAATGCTGAACAAGTACCACCAGACGGTGGTTCTACAGCTTCTCGTCGTTTGATAACCGTGTCTCGGCCTAGCATAAGAGGTAAGAATAAACATTGCTGGTCTACTACAAAGGCATCAAGACGAGGGCGAATCTCAGCAATGAATATTATAAGGTCGCAATATTTATGAAGCTTTGCATTGCTTCAATATTTTCTTTACTGATGAGATAATTATTGAAATAGTTAAGTGGACAAATGCTGAAATATCTCTAAGACGAAAGGAAACCATGACAAGTGCTACATTTCGTGACACCCATGATACTGAAATTCGAGCTTTGATCGGCATCCTGGTAATGACAGCAGCGAGAAAAGATAATCACATGTCCACAGATGAGTTATTTGATCGATCTTCATCAATGATTTATGTTTCCGTTATGAGTCGAGATCGGTTTGATTTTTTGATTCGATGCTTTAGAATGGACGACAAAACTATCCGTCCAACACTTCGAGCCACTGACATTTTTACTCCAATACGCAAAGTATGGGATTTATTTATTGACCAGTGCATAAATAATTACACTCCAGGCGAACATCTCACCATAGATGAACAACTCCTTGCTTTTAGAGGTAGATGCCCATTCAAGATGTACATTCCCAATAAGCCAAGCAAATATGGCATCAAAATCGTCATGGTATGCGACAGTAGTACATCGTATATGATAAACGCAGTGCCTTATTTGGGAAGAGGAACGGAAACCAATGGCGTACCCCTCGGAGAGTACTACGTGAAGGAGTTGACAAAGCCTGTCCACGGCAGTTGTCGCAATGTAACCTGTGATAATTGGTTCACATCGATTCCATTGGCTCAATCTTTGCTTCAAGAGCCTTATAAACTGACACTGGTCGGGACCATTCGCTCGAATAAAAGAGAAATACCTGACGAATTGAAGAACAGTCGCTCCAGACCAGTAGGAACTTCAATGTTTTGTTTTGACGGACCCCTGACCCATGTTTCATATAAACCGAAGCCAGCCAAGATGGTTTACCTTTTGTCATCATGTGACGAAGACGCGGCCATTAACGAAGTTACTGGGAAACCAGAAATGATCATGTATTACAACCAAACAAAGGGAGGAGTAGATACTCTCGATCAGATGTGCTCTCTTATGTCGTGCAGTAGGAAGACTAACAGATGGCCCATGTGCCTATTTTATGGGATGCTGAATATTGCATTCGTAAATGCATATATAATATACAGGCACAATGTTGTTACTAAAGGCGAGAAGCCTCTAAACCGCCGCAAATTTATGAAACACTTGAGCATGGCTCTAACTTCACCCTACATGGCCAAGCGCTTGGAAGCACCCACTTTGAAGCGATACTTGCGAGACGAGATAAAGAATGCGGTACCGGAAGCTGTTCATGGACCATCCGAAGAAGACACAGAAGAGCCTAATCCCAAGAAGCGTACTTACTGTGCCTATTGCCCCTCTAAAATAAAGCGTAAGGCTAGCGGATGTTGCAAAAAGTGCAAAAAAGTGATTTGTCGCGAGCATAACATTGACATGTGCCAGAACTGCATTTAATCGATCTCCGTAGATATAAGTATTAAAAATGTATAGAGTCTATTATGGCAAACCAACAGTATCATCAGAAATGACTGATTAGTTTAAAAAAATGTGATTTTGTAATTATAAGAGAAGTTCCTGTTTTGTTATTTTAAAATGATAGCCATTATGTTTTGTTACTTTTCTAAATAATTAATAAACATTACCTATATATAATTATATTGTATTTTTATTTAAACTGATATAAGAAATACATACACCATAGTTCATCAAATTAAGTAAATATTCTTTTAAATAATAGTCATTTAAAACCAAGAAGTCATTTTGACGTATGATTATCTTTTCCGTACGTCTAAATAAGATTATCTTTCTAGGGTTAATAACAACATATACAGAGTTTTTTTGAACACTTTAAATGGTAAGTGGTAGTCGATTGAATATTTGAATTGACAGTAAGGTTATTTGGTAGTCGATTGAATATTTGAATTGACATACAATAAGCATTTCTCTTAAATGTTTCAAGCTTAATTTGTGGTAAGTGTAACCTGTCTTTATGTCGGGTTCGGCTATTTTCTCTATCACTCATTCTCTCAAACAGTTCTGGGTGTTTCTTTACAAAGACGCATATCTCATGTATAAACATAGACATGGCAAAGGCAAAATGTTTAGCTTTTTAAATAATGGTTTGCAGCTATCCAGGATGTGGGCGTCACAAATGGCGCGGATACATTTTTTTTGGGCTCTAAATACTCTGTCCACCTCTACTGAGTTGCCCCAAATTATAATACCATACCTGAGTACCGAGGATACATATGCATTGTATGCAGTCAAAGCTGTCTCCTGGTTAACTATTTGCCTGATTTTTTTTAAGGCGTAAATAAAACAGTCAATTCTGTTAACGATTCTCTCTATATGTGCTTTCCAATTGCATTGTTTGCCTACCATTATTCCTAGAAATACGCACTCATTGACGATTGGTAATTAGGTGTTCATATATTGAATATCAATTTTGGCTATTTTTGAGTTAACTGTTTGAAATTGTATTGTGTTTGTTTTTTTCATGTTTAGTTGTAAATGGTTTTTTCCCAGCCATTTTGAAGTGTTGTCCAGTGTATTGGTAATTTCCATTTCCAGGTCACGTCTGTTGTTACATTTTATAATTAATGTTATATCGTCCGCGAACAATATGCAATCTCTGTTTAGTGCTTCCGGTAGGTCATTTATGTATGTCAGAAAAAGCAGTGGTGCAAGTATACTCCCTTGAGGCGTACCGCGGTTGTTTACCATGTAGGAAGATGTGAATGTTTTCTGATCTAATGCGCATGTTTTGGTTATTTCGACGCATTGTAGTCTATCCTTTAGATAGTCTTTAACCCAATCGTTGGCAATTCCACGTATTCCATAGCAAGAAAGTTTGCTAAGAAGGGTTTCATGACAGACAAAGTCAAAAGCCTTTGTCAAGTCAAGAAACACACAAGCTGTATTTAGTTTGCGGTTAAGACTCTCGGTTATTTGTTTGATTAAAGAGAAGCATGCCAACGCTGTAGAGCTATTATTTCGAAAACCAAATTGTTCTTGTTTTATAATGTTGCATGACGTTAGAAAGTTCTCGATTTTACTATACATTACCTTTTCGAAGACCTTTGAAAGTATCGGGATCAGCGTAATGGGCCGATAATTATTCATGTCGGTTTTGTCACCCTTTTTATAAAGTGGTTTCACTATTGAGCGTTTTAGTCGTTTCGGAAATATTCCTTCTGATAAAGACAGATTTATTGTGTATGTTAAAGCGGGTACTAAGCTTAAGGCGCATTTTTTTATTATTTGTGTGTTTATTTCATCATAACCAAACGATTTAGTATTTTTTAAGTTTAATATTATTCTGTAGATGTCCCATTCATCAACCGGTGTAAGGAATATACTTTTAGGATTTTGGGCAATAGAGGCTGTAGGTATGGCCTGTGTGTTTATTTGCATCCTTTTAGTAGATATATTTTTTTGAATAGGTTACAAATTTGGTAAGGGTTACTATGCCGTTCATTATCTATTTTTATGCAGTCAATTTCAGAGATATGTATCTTATTGTTCGTATTTTCCTTAATTATCTGCCACATCGCCCTGTTTGTATTTTTAGCGTTAGCAATGTAGTGTTTATTATTAGCACGTTGGGCTGTATTTATACATTTTTTCAATAGGTGTGAGTAATTGTCGTATACTCTTTTGTGTCATATTCCGCAGCAGAACCACTTTGACTACACTATATAAAAATTACAGGATAAAATGTAGATAATGTCTATATTTTTGTAGCTGAATATCAAAAATTGTATATTGTTAGTTTCTTGGAAAATGCCAATTTAATATGGTCATGCTACAGAGCATACTCTCCAGCAGAACCACTTTAAAATAACAGTTATTTCACGCTGATTATGAACAGGTTATAATATAAACGCAAGTATAGTAATTGTATATTAAGATAACACCTACAGTTTTATATAAAAACTTACTGATTGTTAGTAACATGCACTTAGATGTTTTATCGGAATGCGCCTGTCATAAATTTCTTAGCAAATAAAAAGATTAAAGGATAAGTATCCATTAATCTTTTTATTTCTACGTAAGTACGTAATCGATGTATATAGATATATATATATATATATATACATATAGATAGATTAAAGGATTAGCTATAAGGGTGAAGTAACAGTAGACAAAAATGTAAATATAATTAGTTTTATTCTTATGTAACATAAAAAATCAATACATTTAATCATTTTTTAGCGTATATTATTATATGTGATTTTATATTTATTTTTAGTTTACTTTTGGTTACTTTGCAAATATTGTCATCATAACAGTACCAACCTGAACTACTTTTACAGTGTGACTTATAATGTCCTACATCACCAGGTAATCCTGAAATATACTCCACAACAGAAACGATGGAGTACGTTCTTTGTTTTAAAACGATTGTTTCTGGTACATCGGTTAAATTTAAGTAATCATCATGTTCAAAAATTATTATATTAGATAAGTCGTAAGAGTCTGTAATCGTACCTGTGTTACACTGACGGCATAATCGAGTTTTAGTGGATAACATTGAGTTTGCTGATTCTTCTAAGCCAGTCGTTATACCCTCATCTGCCAATATAACAATATCTAGTGGTAAAATTGGACAATTTCGTTCAGATACATAATCACAGCTAGAGCATTGTTTAAAATTTTTTGCACTAGAATATTCGGTTACTAAAACACTTTCAAAAATTTTAGTAACGTTACATGTGCAGTTGACAACTTGAATATTGCCTCGTATTACTTTTTCGAAAGAGTTTAACAAAATCTCTGTTCTCATTCCTAATACATCTATAGCATCATTGTGATTCGATAGAGCTTTTACTAGGGTAGCAAATGCAGAATTTTTTCCTTCCAATAATTCATGAACGCTTCTGTGTTCTTTGTAGGCGACCGCGAATGCGTGGGCCACAGCATCGAAAGCACATGTATTCTGGAGCATTATGTGATTCATATTAGCGTGACTTTTATTTCCATTTATTAATATTTGCACATTTTTCTTGTCGACTTTAGGTTTAATTAACTCTATTAAAGATTTTTTCTTAACCTCATAATTTTTGTTACGCCAGTTTTCTTCGTAAACTGGAGTATTTTGAAATACTGATTCTCTCCTAAAGCTTTGTGTGTCTTCCGGATGAGTGCTGTCTTTTTTCATTTTAGTGGCACACTTCGCAATATCTTCAAATCTCTTTTGTTGTTTCTTTACGTGACTTGTTATGTCGTTATCAAAGTAAGCACACTGAGCTGACTTTATTTCACCAGATAAATATTCAGTGTGTTTCATAATAAATTCATCTACACGTAATAAACCACTCCTTGTACAGAATAACAACTGTTTTATATTCTTAAAGTAACTTTCTACATTACTACTGCTGGCTGCATCATTTGTTTCTTTGTAGAAAGGTAACATTAAATTGGTCCAAAGAGGAAGTCTGTATAATAGTTTTTGCAAGCTGTCAACAAAACTCGGGAAATAATAAACATTTTCATACATTGTCTCGTCGCTAAGGTCAGCATATAACTTTTCATTTTGTATCAGAGTCTTGAACCAGTACGGCGCATCATCATTGTAACATATAATATCATCATCTTCAATAACTGATTCTGCCTGGTTTAATAATGAATTTATTTCATCGTCTATGATTTTTGAAAGGTTTTTCATACTTAATAATTTTTCTTTAGCCTCTTCACATTTAGTTTTTTCGCCATTTTTCGTATACCGATCATATCTGTTTACAGCCACTATAACTAAATTTCTTAAGATATCTTTAACTTCTACATAATTTGTGCAACTTTTTACATGTAACAAAATCTTGACATAGAACTTTTTTACGCGTAAATCTACAAACTTAAAACATTCCAATCCATACAATGTTTTAATAAAATGAGAAGAGTCTAAGCGCATAAAACAAGCAGGAATCACGTGGGTTTGTTCTTCAAGGATCTTAAAGCAATGGTTAACATACTCTCTAGTTGTAGCGAATGTTGTGAATGCTTTCACACATGCTCCTATTAAAGCACTAGAGTCATCTGTTATAATTTCCTTTGGTTTGATCAAATTTTCAGACCACATTTTTAACCACATATAAATATTATCCATTTTTTGCGTTGCAGATATCATCTGAGTCAATGGTATTGAAGAGTTTTTTAGTTTCAAAACTGCGACATACAAAAATAGGTGTTTAGAATTATATTTTTGGTCAGATAAATTTGTAGGTGGATATATTTTCTTGAACAAAGATCCTGTGGCGTCAATACTTATAGCTGCGTAATGAGCTTTTGAAAACTTTTGATAAAAATTGCGTTGCAATTCAGTCCAGTAATGGACAAAGAAAGGGTGTAAGGACACATTGCGGATCACTGTATTGAAAGGAGGAGTACAACTCATAACCCACAAAGCAAGAACCACAATTTTGTGATAATATTTGGAATTGTTAGTCTTGTTTCTTATATTTTGAAAAGTTTTTAGACTGGGAACAAACGGAGGTTCTATTGTATCGTCATCCGTAAGTTTACTATTTATTAGTTTATTTCTGACAACAACAGGATATTGGTTTTCCAGTTCCGATGCAAATTTTTGTTTATTGAAATTTGTTATTCGAACTTTAATAGGGTCGTGTAGCAATCTAGGATTTACACTAATTATTGAGCAATGAGCGACCACAACAGAGTCTTTTTTTTCAGTACCAACTGTAAGTTTTCCTTCGCATTGTTTGCAATATCCTATGAGTTTGACGGTATAATTATCACTCACTGTATTATTTTTAAAAACCCATGTGCATCGATTTGATGTATACTTCCAAATATATTCTCTCATAAAATCCGTCCATTTATTTATCGGCATTCGTTTCACATTTCGATATTTAACGTTAGATTTATTTTTATTGTTTCTAGCATAACAATAAGGTTGTGGTTTAATATGTTCCCATTCTTCTAAACTTATTTCAAAAGAAACAAAGTCTTTGTCGCTGTCATTACAAGTACTATTGTCACTGCTTCTATCATCAACATTAGAATACTCACTACTACTTCTTTGACTGGAATTGTCTTGAACACTCGGGTGTTTCTTGAGGTTTCTGTCTTCATTTTCATTTCTAGCGCCGAAAAAATACTTGAAATTTCTTTTAGCCGAGAAATACAGACCATATGCTGACATTCGCGAACACAACGTTTTACTTATCTCCTTGTAAACTACACTGCACGAGGACGGTAGCTCTAATTCACATTTAAAATGTTTCTGAAACTGTATGAAAACACTCTTTTGTTCTTCCAAGCTCACAGATAGTCTTTTTCCACGCTTCATGTTAAGGTTTTGCAGACCACATACAACAAATTAACCGGTCTACGTATTAATTTTATCATAATATAAAAATGTAGGTAAATGTATTTTTTATTTAGACTTACCTACCCTCTTTAGATCATCATGAAAAATAATAAGTAATAATGTAAGCCGTAAATCAGGTTATATAATTATTTATTATTACGTATGAATTACTAATTACAGGAAAATAATAGTTTAAATAGATAGAGTGAAGTACGTATAAACATAACATACTAACTTAAAATATACAAACAACAATGAATAGGTTTATGAAATATTTGCTCGGAAATTTATGACAGGCGCATTCCGATAAAACATCTAAGTGCATGTTACTAACAATCAGTAAGTTTTTATATAAAACTGTAGGTGTTATCTTAATATACAATTACTATACTTGCGTTTATATTATAACCTGTTCATAATCAGCGTGAAATAACTGTTATTTTAAAGTGGTTCTGCTGGAGAGTATGCTCTGTAGCATGACCATATTAAATTGGCATTTTCCAAGAAACTAACAATATACAATTTTTGATATTCAGCTACAAAAATATAGACATTATCTACATTTTATCCTGTAATTTTTATATAGTGTAGTCAAAGTGGTTCTGCTGCGGAGTATGACACACTCTTTTGTTGTGTTTTTTGTTGTCTTTACTCAGATGATATTTTAGGAAAAGGATTCGTTTTTTTATGCAGCATCGTTTTATACCTTTGGTTAAATATCTGTTTTTCACTGGTTTGCATGTGATTTTCACTTTCTTCTTTGGGAAGCATAGTTTGTAAAAAAGAGATAAAGTCTCATGTAAAGTGTCAAAGGCCTCGTTCGTAGAAGAGCACTCGTAGACATCGGAAAATGATAGACTCGATAAATAATTTTTATATTTAGTAATATTTTCTTCACTAAGGTCCCTCACTACTCTAAAATAAAAACTGTGTGTTTTTCTAGCATGCCGGTTAACTTCTAAACTACATGTTATCGATTGAGCCGTCTCATGATCCGATAATCCCAAGTAGTGTAGCCCTGTTTTTACTTTAGGAATGTTACTGATTATTAAGTCTATACATGATTTTTTTCTCGTCGGGACTGTTGTATGGTTCGTTAGGTTATTATCCTTAAGTATAGATTGAAGTTCGGTCGATATAGTATTTTTTTGTAGCATGTTTATGTTCCAGTCACCGCATATAACAATTTTTTTATTCGTTTACCCGGCACCAGACGAGGATGCGCCGGATATAGTGTGCGCTACAGATATTGACCCCGCACCAGACGAGGGTGCGACAAGTCGCACGGAGGGAGAATGTGCGAGACAGATAATACCCATTAGTTTTTATTTGTATTTTGTATTTAGTAATCGATACGAAAATAATAGTTTTAATTTAGTTCTTTAACTTGCAACATTGATTCCCTAACTTGTAACATTGTCCGTCTCATGTCACTAGATAGAACGAACAAAGAACGAAATAATATCCAAAGAGAATTTTTAACTTCGATATAGAATTGTCCTTGACCATAGAGATTACAACGGAAATTGTATCTTTATCTTATAATTAGTGAAATTGATTTATATAGTTTATTAATAGTTATGAATAGTGAAATGTAAAATAACAAAGTGATTTATGAGACATTGTCACTTATCTTTCGTGCCTTAGATACTAAGTTTGTTTAATTCTAAATTCATTGTCGTAATTAGTTCAGCGACAAGACACTAAAAGCTTGTCTCTGAGGTCGCGATGTTTTTTGATTATATTTCCATTATTTGTTAAAATTACGTGTAAATAGTATTGTTATTACACTTCTATATGGTTATACAATATCTCTAGCACAATAGCTCTTAGTAATATTGCATTGTTTAGCCGTAATTTGTAATTGAAATCTGATAGGCACGGTATGTACGCGCCTTAGAACATTCCTATTGGTCAGAATTGTATATAATGTAATAGCACTGTTACCAATTTAGTGGATTTACCCCAAAATTTAGGGAGAAATAAGTGGGGTAGCGGTATTTACCCGACTTCGCAAGAAGGAGGGTTATGTGTTTTAAAGACTTTTTTTTGGGGAAAACCAGAGTAGTCTATATCAGTCAAAGTCCATAGCAACGGCACGCGAGCGAATCAATGTTGACCGCTCGCGCATGATTGATTTTCATTCAGGAATGTTAAAATTAGTGATAATCATTTTATGGGATTTTTATAATAATTTAGGGAATTTATAAATATAGGGTTGACAACATTGCTAAAATAAAATTGACCAATATCGACCGGTTATTTCGATTTAGATGGTGTATCCGGACTATACTCTAGGAATTAACGGTTTTTCGACGGGTATAAATACAGCTGTAACCGAGTACTGAGCGGATTCGATCAAGATACTTGAGCCTAGCTCGTACTGATGGATCTCTCTCAGTAATTGAATGTACCCATGTTCTTACTGAAATATATACACTAGTCAGTCACTGATATAGTTTTATTACTATTCCTCAAACTGCGTTACCCTCCGACCTACCTCAGGCAGGTACCAGGCTTCAGGGCAAGCCGGCGCACGAATGTGCAGAGTATCTCTGTACAATATCATCATATAAGAGATGTTGTTAAGTATGGATGTGTGAAGGTTTTATATTTGTGTACTGAAGAAATGACAGCCGATATTTTCACTAAACGACTATGTCCTATTAAACATTATAAGTTACGCTTAAATTGGGTATTGTACCAAAATAACTTTATTTGTTTATTTTGATAAGTGGGGGTGTCATAATAATGTATCAAAATAATTATTTTTATATGGCTAGTAGCGCCATCTCTTGTACCATGTAAAGGTTATATTGTATTATCTGTGTATAACCTAAAAACTAAAAATAAAATTTAGCCTATGTTTGCGACATTCACGCGTTTCATTACATATAAGAGAATGTGGGTCTATACATGGTGGGTCTATGATATTTGTATGCAACAATGTTAAATGTAAGGAACGCAAGGATATCTGTCTGTTGAGCGTACTATATAATTATCATGTGTGGAGCTGAAGAGATATATTATAGTTTGTGCATATCGACCACCACTGAGTGATTTTAACTTATTTGAATCTGTAATGGAAGATGTGCTTAAAAGGGTAAGTTACGGTAATGAGCATATAGTAGTGTGTGGCGACTTCAATGTAAATTTACTTGAACAATCATCTTTGTCTACCAGATTAGTTAACCTATTTAAATCATTTAATTTAGTGTACTTATTTAATGAACCAACAAGAATTACATCACATTCTGCTACTTGCTTAGATAATATATTCTGCAACTGTAGTTATTTTAATGAGGTAATATTGAGTGATTTAACATCAGATCACTGTGGGCAGAAAGTCATTTTTCCCTCACACACAGTGGCCAAAATAGATAAGATCACATGTAGGCCAATGAGTGCGGCTCGCTTAGAAAAAATCAATTCTAACGTTTCTGCTAATATTACCAGTATAGATTTCAGCCACTCTGATCCGAACTATCTTTACTCCTCAGTGTTTAATATAATCAAAAGTGAATACAATAATATATTTAAATCAAAAACTTTTTATAAGAATTCTAAACTTAGCTTTTGTGATTGGGCAACTACCGGCATTTATAAAAGTAGAGCTAAGTTGTACGATTTACATGGTATGAAACAATTTAATTTTGATCAAAACTTTATTCAGTATGTGAGAAACTATTCAAAAACTTTTAAAAAAGCTTGTGCATGTGCCAAAGCTTTACTTATTAGTAGAAATATTAAAAAATCTGATAATAAAATAAAAGCCACTTGGAATATTATTAATTCGGAAAGCGGACGGGCAAAGCCTCGGGATAAAAGCTTTGAATTATTAATTAACAATAAGACTGTTACTGATAATTTAGACCTAGCACAAACCTTCAATGATTTCTTTGCTGACATACCACTAACCACAACCAGCTCCTTGAACGCTTGCCCAGATAAAGCCGAATGACTCTTGAGAGATAATGTGGATGAATGCAATGTACCATTTGCTTTTAAATATACCCCAGTGAAATAATTAAAATATTCAAGTCACTCAATTTAAAAAAATCTGCTGATTTATGGGGTATTTCAGTAAAATTAATTCACAGTATAATTAATGGCATAGCGCCACAGTTATCTATAATTTTTAATCAATGTGTTGATACCGGCATATTTCCTGATCTGATAAAACATAGTAAAGTAATACCATTATTTAAATCCGGATCAAAGAATGACCCTAGTAATTTTAGACCAATATTCATCTTGCCAGCTATTAGTAAAATTTTTGAAGAGGCCATACTTATGCAGTTAGAATCACACTTTATTTTTAATAATCTACTGCATCCCGATCAATATGGTTTCATAATTTTGAGAAAATAAATAGAACACTCGCACTAGTTCAAGATTGGTTTACAACGAACAACCTACTTCTAAATCCCAAAAAAACTAAATGTATTAAGTTTAGTTTGCCAAATGTGAAAAGTACTAATACGAGTATAATTTTAAATAATGAGGTGATTAGCTTTGTCGACTCAACAGTTTTTTTGGGAATTACATTAGACAATAGGTTACAGTGGGGCACCCAAATATCATGTCTCGCAGGAAAACTCAGTTCTGCAGCGTATGCTGTCAGCAAAGTTAGACAGCTTACGAACGTAGAAACAGCTCAACTAGTATATTTTGGTTATTTTCACAACGTCATGTCCTACGGCATATTGCTTTGGGGCAAGGCGGCTAATATACAAACTATTTTTATTCTTCAAAAACGTGCAGTGCGTGCGATATATCAACTAGGGGCACAAGTTTCTCTTAGAGAAAAGTTTAAAGAGATAGGCATTATGACAGTTGCATCACAATATATTATATATGCACACGTTATGTTTGTAAAACAAAACTTACATTATATAACAAAAATAGTGATATTCACTCTGTGAATACAAGAAATAAGCACAAATTGGTAGGTCAATATCATAGGCTTCATAAAACTCATAACTCATTCATGGGACTTGGTGTTAAATTTTTCAATAAAATCCCAGTCAGCATATCGAGTCTACCAGTAAATAAATTTAAGAATGTAGTCAAGAGACATCTTATACAAAGAGCTTACTATTCAATCGATGATTATTTAACTGATAAAGATAAATGGATGTAGTTCGTTGCTCCCTGTTAATGTATTGTGTTGTATAGTTTATTGCATTTTACTAGGTGAATATTGTTGTCACAGTTTGATAATGTTACTTAGGTACTACTTTTGTATGTTAAGATTCTGCGTGATAAATTACGGCCATTCTTTTCTTTCCTTTGAAAACATGTATACTTATTCTATAAGTAGCAATACATTGGCCAATATTTAAGCACATAAAGTTTTTACATCGTAAGTGGATGCTCCTACTATGCTGTGCCCATTGAGGCTGATGTATCCGATCTCGTGTACTCTTCTAATATTATTGACCTCTTTTTTGCATCAGTCCTCTGATATGGTGTTTAATATAATGGTGGCAGCACCTTACCTGCATATACAGTTTATAAACAGAGAAACATTGTAAACATTGGCAATTTGAAAAGAGTGGCCACGAGTTTTTATTGCCTGTTCTTTTCTCGGGCTATTGTTTGCGAACAGGCATTACCAGTAAATGAAGAAACGACTTTGCACAAGTGTAGTATTTTGCTTCCTAGGTGAATAAATCATTTTTATTATTATTATTAAAAGGGGTAATTTAATTATGACGAAAAAAGATGCTCCCACAGTTACAGTTAATGTCATTCTGAGGCATGAATAAATAACATTTCTCATTTTACAATCACTGAAAAATGTTGGGATAGTAGAAGTTCTTCATTTTTCCCTGACTTTCCAGAATGTGGACACCCTGATATATATATATATATATATATATATGTATGTATGTATATAGTTATTCCTGTATCCGGGCTCCCCCGGGCCACATGTGTATAGAAATTAACTCGGTCCATAAAGCACGGCATGTTTCGTGTACGACGGACGCAACAGTGCTTTTTCCCCAAACCAAAACTTTAAGCCAGTGTTCTAAATGCAGTTTCTGTTGACAAAAACCTGAAACAAAACAATTTCAATATTTTTTGGACGTGATAAAGTCTCAATAAATCAATGACCGGCTACACTCACGATAAGTATCACGTCACCGCTCACGTTTCGCCTGCTGATAGGCTGAAGTATTGTGGCCGTTAGCGCGCGCATGCGCCCGGGTCTCCTAAAGCTGCCACAGGCAGGCGCGTGCGCTTCATACAAGCAAATAAGCACAGCATACCCTAGCCCGCTAGCCTTCTAACTCTATTAAATTAAATAGTACAAATTGAATATAATAATAAATAGGTGCGCTAAAAAATTATCAGATAGAATAAAAAAATGTGCCACTGCCATCTATTGGTCCTTGAGCGAACTACTAAACAACAACAAAACATCGAGTTACCGCGGAGCTGCTGCCGCCGGCGCTGGCGCCCGCGCCGGCTGTAAGCAGAACTATTTCTGCCTACAGATAGTGCATTTTTAAGTCATTCGATTACGATAAATACTTTGAGTGTGTGCGTAAATTGTACACACACACGCAAATTATTACACCTGCAATAAGCAAGCTGCTTCCAAGATAAGCCGACCGCTTTAAGTAATTGTCAAAAACAGCATATTTGTTGTTTATAAGGCCTATTATTTTATACCGCATAACATCACGCCATTTTTTAAATTATTGTTTCCCACAGAGCTGTCGAGTGAATTTGAGCGCAGTGATTGATATCTAATTAATTAGTCAATTTACTGGAATTACTGTGAATTATGGAAAATTATAGCTGTGAGATCTGTGCTGGTAAAGTGTGTTTAAAAAAAATTAAAACCTCGTGTTTTCTCGGCGTTGTCTTTTGATGAAAAAAATAAAATCATTGTTAGGGGTCGTTGTATTCGCGATTTGGATTTAACTAAAAAAAAAGGTAATTCCACACGTTCTTTTAATAAAAATTATTACGATAATTATAACTGACTAGCGGGCTGTGTAGGTACATAACACACAAATAAATTATTTTGTTTTCCTTGTTTATTATTTTCAAAACAAGATAAAAATAATGTTTGGACCTTAAAGGTCCAAACATTATTAAATTATTTAAATCTGAATATCCGTTAAAACGGATATTCAGATTTAAATAATTTTCACAAAGCTGCTGCTAAACACGATTTGTCGGAAAAACATATAGATTCTTGTTTAAAGTTCCAAACTTTTAGTAAAGATAGAATAGAGTCTAGTTTGAATAGACAGTTTAAATTAGACATTGAACGGCACAACGCAAAAGTTGATAGGAATAGAAATATTTTTAAACGGTTGATTGACGTAGTTTGCTTTCTCGGTAAACAAGAATTAGCTTTTCGTGGCCATGACGAACACGCTTCATCATTTAATAAAGGTAATTTCTATAAGAATATCGGGATAATAAGTAGCCTATGTGTTAATTCAAGTCTCCAGCTATCTACATACCAAGTTTCATTGCAATCGGTTCAGTAGTTTTTGCGTGAAAGAGTAACAAACATCTATCCATCCATCCAAACTTTCACATTTATAATATTAGTATAGATAGATAAATATAGGTGCACACAAAAACATTTGAAATGTACGAACGCGAGCTTAACTCAATGAATTCTTCCTCGTAGGCGTATCGGAAATCTTTGTGCACGCCCCTGGCCACAGGCTTGGTTTTCTTATTTATTCAATAATTACTTATGACGTTATCACGTAAAATTATCTTCCGTAAATCGACTTTACAGACAATATTTTTTTTTGTTATAGAATAACAACTGAGTAAGAAATACTTTCAACTTTTACTGTCTTTAGGACAGTGATTCGGAATCTTTTAACGAGACGAGTCATGCCGACCAACTTGACGTAATAAGTCCAGGTGTTTTGACCTGCATCAGTCGTACACCCGCATCAAAACGCAGCAAAACAGCTTCCAATTATAAAGATGAGCTAATATAATTTTTTTGTATAATTAGCCATTTTTTTTTCTTTGCCATCCTGGAAAGAAAAAAATGGCTAATTGAACAAAAAATGGCGTCAAATAATCACCAATCCGAGAAATGTGCCGATTTTCATTTCTTTATGAGTCTCCCGCCACAAACAATTTAATGAATTACAAACGTTGCGCATTCGAAATAAAATGACTAGCGTGATAGAAGAACCAGAGAAGAAGCAGATCGTTCATCGTTGGACGACGATAACTATTACCAGGGTAGGGTGGTTTAAGACTGGGCGGTCGATAAGAATGCATACGTCATAAATCATAAATACAATGTGAAGTTCGTGGCTAACTTTAGTGTTGTTTTAAAGTGTAATGGCACCTGTTGTTGCTCTCGGAATTTATTTAGTATTCACTCCAGGTAAGTTTGAAGTTTTTATCACATTTTCATCTTATTTTTCTTCATTTTGAATGTAAGAAGACTTAAGTAAATTGGAAGATACGACGAGACGGTATGTTTGAACTGGCGTCGCTAATTTGCTTCATTTGCATAGATGACGTTAGCAGTGTGATTTAGTGAAAGTGGACGAATATGTAAGACTGCGCAAGGAAAGACCATGTAAGAATGCGCGCGCAGTCTTACACATCTACTTTGGATTATTATATTGAATTTGAATATTTTGTGTTCTGTGAGTATTCACGCCTATTTATTTTTTCAGTATGTAATCGCAGAGGAAAATAACACTAGAACGTTCTGTTTGCCCTCAAGAAATAATAGAAGCGGTAGGTACGTAAACGTATTGCAGATGGCGAGAGTAAAAGATCTGTTGCAAAGTAACTAGTTATGGCCGAGACAACTTTACGGCTGAGATTAAACATATCTCATTCGATAACCAGTCTTGGAAGGTATGATACTACATTCTCCAAAGAAGTAAAAGTACAGTTTTGCGAGTATTTAAAGAAGTTAAATACTCGCATATGTTTATATATGTTTTCTGTATTATTTTATTGCCAAAAGAATTTTTGCATTCGAGTAGGCGGAGAGAAAACATATTTCCCATATATATTTTACCCAAAATGACTGGGAAAGAATAGTTGCGTGGTTTTATGAAGAGACATCCAGATATTTTATCAAGGCAACCAACTTCTACCAGTATTGCTCGGGCAATGAGCTTTAATCAATCGTAATGTGAAAGATTTTTTATAAATTTATGTTTTGGTGGACAGGTATAATTTCTTCCCGAATAACATTTCTGCCTCTGTGGCGCGGTAGGAGTGTATCCGACTGCTACGCAAGAGGTCGTGGGTTCGATTTCCACACGGGACACCACATTGTGTGATCCACAAATTGTTGTTCCGAGTCTGGGTGTAATTTGTGTCCGTGACTTGTATGTTTGTAATAATATACCGGTTTCATCCATATTCTTGTGTTTGTTTTAAAAAAACAAAAACAAGTAAATGGATGAAACCGGTATATTATCAGTGCCAAATAATCCCTCAAGTTATTTCTACCAAAGGTAAACGAGGTGTTAACAAGAGTTCAAGTGGTAAAAGAGGCACCAATTTATCAGTAGTATCTACTGGGCAGTTCATTCCTGCAGCATTCATTTTTGGCCGAAAAAGAATAAAATCCGAGTTGATGGTTCACCTCCTGGGCCAATAGCAATGGTATCAGGCACAAGTTTTATTAACTCAGACTTATTTCTAGTGTAGCTGTCACACTTCCAAGACCATTCAAAACTAACCAAGGAAAAACCCGTGTTGTTAATTCTTGATAATCATGGTTCACATATTGCAAATTCAGCAGTCGACTAAGCCACTAGATAGGTTTCACGTGGTTCTGAAGAGATATTACTCCAATGAATGTGAAAAATGACTCAGAAACAACTCAGAAAAACAATAACTGGTGTAAAAAATCTTCACACCAGCTTATCTCAAAGCTGCAAACTCCGCATGCGCCACTGTAAGCTTTAAAACTACAGGAATATCACCATATAATTCTGAAGTATTTACTGAAGCTGACCTCTTTTTAGTTCTGTAACTAAAAAAGAAAACGATGTTGATTTTACTGTAAGCAAAAAGACAAGGCAAGCTTAATCTACCAGCCAAGATACAATTGACCTTGTTGACCTACTTGTACAATCGGAGACTGGCCCTTCAGGTATAACAAAAACGACTGAAACTGTGGTAAATACTTCTGATTCTATCAGTTCTGAGCCACCAACGGAAATAACAGATTTATATCCTCTACTAAAGTCTCAAGTTAAGCGTTCGTTGAGACGAAAACAGTCAATATGTTTTCGTGTCAACGAACGCTTAACTTGAGACAACTGATAAACATACTGATATAATTCTAAATATTTATTATATTATAGATAAATAACACCCAGACACAGAATAAACCATCGTGCTCATCACACAAAGTTTAATCCATAAACCAGAACCAACTGTTTCAAGTAAAATTGAAGTTGCTGCAGCGAACACAACGCATCCGGCTCCTGCTTCTAGTAACATTGAAGAAATTGTAATTGACATTTCGCAACCAGCTCCTGGATTAAGTGACCTTACTAGTGAAGATACCTTACTAGCTGTCTCTCTGGATGTAACCTCTTTAGACTACGGCCATCTCCTAAACTTCAGTCTAATAAAACCACCCGTAAATGAAGTACAAAAAAGGCTGAAATCCTTACCAGTACTCCGATCAAAGATGAACAGATAAGTAATTTAAATAAAAAAAGTGATTTAAAGAAAAATGCTGTAAAACTCAATCTAAAATAAGTGGAAGCAAGTACCAAAAGTATTTTAAAGAATATCGATGTTTAATAAATAAGCACAAGAAGGAAAGATCTGAGGGCCTCTACGACCAATATTAGATGTGGCAATGCATGGCTGTCGGTATCGGCAGTTAAACTATATAACTATTTTTTTATTTAACTAATTTTTTTTCTTAAAGACAACTCCCGCACTAGGGTACAAGCCGTGTCGCGGGGGACTTTACAAACATACAAGTCACGGACACTACTTTGTGTCCGTGACTTGTATGTTTGTAAAGTCCCAGACTCGGAACAACAATTTGTGGATCACACAAAGTGGTGTCCCGTGTGGGAATCGAACCCACAACCTCTTGCGTAGCAGTCGGACACACTCCCACCGCGCCACAGAGGCAGTCACATATACTATAACTATTTGCCATAGTCCAAATATTTTCAAAAGTAGGCTAAAAAACTTTTTGCTGAAAGAGTGCTATTATTCTATAGGTGACTTAAAGTTTTAGTAATATTATATAGTGACTGTATGTTTTCATTGTTATGATTATTCTAATATCTCTGTTATTGTTTGCCGAAGCACGGATATATGGTTTTCACGCCATATTGCGCAAACGGAGCGCATCCATCATGCGCAGGGTGCGCGACAGCCCCAACAGCATACTGCTCATAGTAGCAGATAGATGGGATAGCCCGATGTTGGAACATTGAATACGCCTACATACAAATGTCGCGCGGTGGTTGTAACATAGTTATAAGTACTAACATTCGTTTTTTAAAATCATGTATACTAACAAAATAGACTGTGTCTGAAATAAAAAAAGTTATTATTATTTGTATGTCGTTCCCATATCACGGGACTATGGAGTCCCGGTCATTTGGGAGGCGTGCATGGAGCCGAAGCCAACACGTAGACAATTTAATCAAAGGCTATGAGACACAAACCGGCGATTTTCGCTGTATACACTATAGAAATGTACCCAATGACAATCCTCGGTTAGTGTATAAACTATTGTCAAAAAGTGGCAACCAAGAAACTAACTGGGTTATGGAGATGATGTGTTAATGGAATGGTTAACTGGTACTATTGAAGGACTATGGCGCCTGCCCGGCAAACACATGGTAAAAACACACGGACAAATGGGCAGGCGGTGACTCGCCACTCACTAGATGGGCCCCCTTCTGGCCGCCACAGGCATACGAGCCAAACAAGCGACAGGGAGCAACATGGGTGTGAGCAGCTTGGGGTGTCGAGCGGTGCGGCGCTGGTTTCACCGTCACGAAGAAGGCCCGTGAGCGGGTTTCCCTGTAGTTATGCCCTTGAAAATGACACTTCCACCCCCGAGCATAAAGGCTCTGGCGACCTCCCTCTGGCCGGCCGGTTAAGGCAAGACAGAGTTGAGAGTCCGGCGGGCGCTCTTGGTGTTCCACTACCGCCGGCCAGTAAAGGCAAGCGGGAGACGAGGCCCTGACCGACTCTCTGAGACATCGGTACCGCAGTGTCGCCACGCACATTCAGCTCGCCACAAAGCTGCCTTGCGGTTTGTGTACTCTTATCTTAGGATTTCAAGAGCTGCTACTATGTCCTCAGAGTGCTGCGTTAGTCTCATATAGGGAGACAACGACTTGCCCCGAGGGGTTTAACAAGTAATCGTCAACTATTACATACTTAATTATTTTATTTAAAGGCTGATTTAAATAATATTAGTTACCAAAAAATAGAATAATAGTAATATATAATTGATACTATTGAGATTGAAATTTGAGAACGCTGAATAAGGTTGTAATTGTAATAGAATTATTGAACAAAACAATTATGTTATTTTTGTAAGAGGAAATAGCCATATAGAGTCTTCTAATCTCTTTAATTTAGTCTTTACCCGCTTTGCCTAAATACCTTAGCTGTTTTTTGCAAATTGTAAAAGTAAAAAATTAAAAGCGATTATGCTGTTATTTATTTATTATATTTAATAAACTACCTTAGCGTTAAGCTACATTTTGGGCACCTTTCCCCTATCCAATGAGACTGGTCACAGGAAGAGTCTTAAAAAAGTGACTATCCCAGAACCCTATCAAGCTCTATTATAACGAAGTGAGGGTATTTATCAGTAGGAACATGGCCTGATTTAATAGGTATATATTTGGTTATATTCTGGTCAAAGCAAGAGTTTGATTAAATGTAAAGAAGACTATTAGAGTAAAAAAAGCGATCTGGTGAACCAAAATTACAATATTCATTTGAACATATTGCAGCGCATCACTAATGTTTGCAGAGGCACACACAGACGGCTTTGCCTCTATTTGGCAACGAATCAGAAATAATAGCAATAGCATGCTAAATATGATTGCTGATCGATTTGATTGTCCAATCCAGCAAAAATGGATGCATGTTATAATGGGCAATTAGTACCTTGTGTAATTTTAGTTTTTACCTGCTAAACATTTTTTTTCGATTTCTTTTTTTTATTAAAAATGAAAATATTATGATTCAAATGTATAATGTAAAAATATGGATTTTATCTGAAATAAATGTATTATTATTATTTGTTACAATTTTTTTTTAGTGATGAAGGGGTGATGTTTATGTTCCATCATACCTACTCAAAATGATCTATCAGTTGTTTTGTAAGAACTTTTGATGTTCTAATCATTATTTCTAAAGTAATATGTAAGATAATAGCTGAGAGGGGCAGAAAAAGAATGATCAAATGTAATGTTGCGTTTTTCAAGTCTTATTTAAAATTGATGCTTTGAGATCATTTTTATTGACGCTTCACGCGAGATCTATCCCCAACCTTCTCGACTAATTGGAGTACGCCATCTAGCGTAAATCCCTTAAACTTATTAGTATTGTATCTTGTCAAATCAAGAATCGATTTGAATTCTTTTCTATATTTATAGAAAGCATCTGAAACATTAATTAAATATTTATTACTAATCCAAAACAAATGTTATAATAAATGTTTGAATAAATATTAAAATATTATCTTGTAAAGTTTATATGCCAATATTGTTGTATCGGAACGTAGATTGTCATTGGGTAAATGGAGAGGTCATTGTCGTTGGTTGTCTTCGAACACATCAAGAGATGAAAGATTCCAAAGTAAAAGTTTGATGTAATCAAACTTAATTTTATACATCATAAGTGTATTCAAATAATTTAATCATGTTCTGCTCGTGAGGTGAGTTGTGGATAATGGAATTGTAATATTTCGGAAATAGTTATTTCTAAAACCATTGTCAGCGTAACCTCACATGTGGTTTTCGTTTCAGAGACTTCTTATTTAATTTGTTGGTGGGATTTGGGAGAGGCGATCAATCCATAAATATTGTGCATAACGTCCTCGTGAGTATAACATAATTTATCCGACACGCAGCTGTATTTGTAGTATTGGTTTATCTTCTAAGCAAAACTTGTTTTGTTTCAGATGGGGTTTTTCTTCTTTACTCCTTTTTCTTAATTCCTTTTTTCTTTTAATATTTCTTGATGTTGATGATTTGATTCATCACATAAATTCCAATTAGGTATCGATCTGTTTATCTATGGATTCATTTGATTAACCATCTGTCGCTGTCATGATATACATTTCATGAGGTCTGGTTAACGCTGTCGTTGGGGGCTGCCTTTCCGCAGGAGGTCAAGCGTAGAGCAGTTTAGGACACTGATAACTACAGAAAAGCTGCCATCACACAAGCTAGCAGTAAGCAAGCTTAAGAGGTAATAAGTTCCATTTTTCGTTAACCACCAGCGATAGTGAAACTTAAGGTTAGTTTTTGTCTCATAACTGAGCTAATAGCAGAAATTGAATGGTAGTAATATCATCACGCGAACCATATAATAACACGACCCGATAAATCCGCTTGAGATTGGTACCCATTCATATGTAATCCTGTGTACCTAATTTATATTACAATATACAACACCAGATACCCATCAAAAAGGGAATTGTTTTATTTACTGACACTCTGTGTCAATGACAAGGTTCTCCAATAAATATTCTGCAAGCCAGTAGCAACAACAATTATTATAGCTAATATTTACCATCCTATGATACAATCCCCCTCCCCTTATGAAAGCAGGCACTAAAGTTATAATAACCACTTAACGAAATTACAAGCCTTGCACAAAGTCTAGTAGATCTAAGTAGTTTTAGAAGAAAAATGCAATTTTAATTGAGAAAATTTTCTAAATATTCCATAAAAATGCTGTTTTACCCTAAAAGCACTTGTAACACGTTGCGTTCCAAGTCTTAATGATGTTTTGAGATCATTTTTATCCCCAACCTTCTTGACTAACTGGAGTACGCCATCTAGCGTAAATCCTATAAACTTATTAGTATTTTATCTTGTCAAATCAATAATCGATTTAAATTTTTTTCGATGTTTAAAGATAGCATCTGAAAAATTATTTAAATATTTATTACTAATCCAAAACAAATATTATAATAAATGTTTAAATAAAAATTTAAATATCTTGTAAAGTTTCTATGCCAATATTGTTGTATCGACGGAACTTCGATTGTCATTGGGTCAACGAGAGGTCATTGTCGTTGGTTGTCTTCGAAATCATTACGATATGAACGATCCCAAAGTAAAAGTTTGATGTAATCAAACAAAATTTTATACATCATAAGTGATGTTAAATTAATTCAATCATGTTCTGCTAGTGAGGTGAGTTGTGGATAATGATATTGTAAAATTTCGGAAATAGTTATTTCCAAAACCATTGTCGGTGTAACCTCACATGTTGTTTTCGTTTCTGAGATTCCTTATTGAATTTGTTGGTGGGATTTGGGTGAGGCGATCAAAGCCATAAATATTCTGCAAGCCGGTGGTAGCACCTAACATCATAATTATTATATCTAATATTTACCATCCCATGATACCCATCCTAAAATTTTCAAAAAATTAGAGTCAAATTAGCTATCTAAGTTTTGAGTGATTCGGTGGCTGGGGCAATTAAAACTGCTATTGATAGTGGAAAGTTAAAGTCCAGTACTACAAAATATACAGCTATACTCCTCCTACTACTTGTTCTGCTTCTTGACACTTGAAAGCTTTAGCGCTTAGTCTTAATGATCTGTCCTCAATTCCGTGAAGTAACAATCAACCGTTCTCTTACTTCACATCTATTTAGCAAATTGATTTTTTCGTAGTAATACAGTTCGAGGCAAATATAACGAATCGTTATATTTGACACGCTTAGACAACATTTCTGATAGCAACTCTGCATAGTCGTCACTACTAGGGAAATAATCTGTAAGCTTATTTTCCCACTTGACCCAGGAAAAAGACATAGTAGGTAGATCCTGACACCAGGTCTTTGCGACGCCAGTCAGTTTTGGTAATGCAAAATGTGTTACTAGGGCATCGCCCCATTTGTATAACCTAGCACATTCTTCAACCTTACTGAGCCAAGTGTGAATGGTGTGACTTTGTCAAATTCCGGTATCACATTACCGAGCATGGGAAATTTATTGCCCTCAGGCCGATTATTAGCTAATGACCGCACCAATTCATATAACAATGCCGAGGAATCATTACTATTAGAATGACATACCCTTTTGTGCTGCGAACGTGTGGCCTCGAGTCGTATGAACTGTACCTCCGTTTGCTCTGCTGGGACAAGCAACACGGACTCCGGTTTCGGATACTTTGATGCTCCTCCTGTAGGCGCCTTGCCCGACGCTCACGAGGACGATAACTCCGATCACACGTGTGAAGAGCTTGCCGTAAGAACTGCTACCTTTCCGCACTGAGGAGCGACTGTCCCGATCCACACGTACACATTTGCTACGACGTTCACTACGTCGCTTGCGCGAGCGACTACCACGGCTCATTTTATCGCGGGTATCCTCCTCCGAAGTTTGGTTATAGCTAGCACTTCGACTCCTACACTGCTTTTCCACTCGCGAACCATGTCTATTGTTACGACGTTTTCTCCTATTTAGCCGCGATTCAGATTCCGTTGCTACCTGCCGAACAGCCGACGAAACTATTCCTTCCATTTTTTTTTTCAAGTGGTACGGAAAAAAAACGTTTTAGCGAATTTCACGAAAATACTAATGGGGCCAGATCCATCCCACTTCTGAATTGAAGGATCGAGGTCAACTCGGAAAAAAAAACAACAGGATTTCACCGATATATCTGGATTTATTATTCACTCAGTAATACATACACTTTTTATAACTGTCTTAGTGAGTGATTTTTAGAGCGACCCGTCTCGCTTAACCGCCACGTCAGACTGTCGAAAAATAACGGCCACATTACCACGTTGACAATATTAGTGTTGAACATCGATACGGTTCGTGTAAACTACTTTAATTATTAATAAATATTTCGCCCTCCCCGGCGAATAGTATGGTAATGTGCTACAACGACATTTTACATTTTATTGCATTTTTGGTTATTAGACAATCGAATACACATTGTAAATTTTTTTTGTAATTTTTCAGTGAATATTTATGAAAATACAATAATTCCCATAGCTCCATAATGAACATAACCATTTTATTATTATTTTTACTGGAATAATAGCGTAAACGATAACGCAAAGTTTATTTTTTCGATAAATATCGGTAATGCATTTGTACAATAAATCACAGATTTTAATAAAAAAGGTAATATTGTTTATTGTATCATTTAATTAAATAAACTTCTTAAAGTAACGAGTTTTACATTGAAATGTTGCAATTACGTTGAAACGCAATGCAATAACACAATACAATATTAATATTGGTAGTTTTAGCGGAGTAAAAGCGCTCGCGTATTTTGTTTCCATAACTAAGAAAGGGATAGTACAATACCCTGCCCGGCGCCCGGTGTCCCTGGCACGTGCTGTTTGTTTACGCATTAACAGTAGCATTATTGTTGCATGTTGTTGCGTCAGAGTTTGTTTTTGTTAATTTGAAATCGATGTTTTAAGTGTTTTGTTTTTATTATTCATAATACCTATGTGTCACTGTAGCAAATATGAAAAGGTTTGTTTATAAAAATACCCGTACGAGAAGGATGTTGGACTTTTTATCGGATCATGTTGAAGGCTATGAAACTTATTTTAAATACCTATACCAATAAATGTTTATAAAATATTGAAATGAGGTTTTGATTAATATTTAAAATATGGTGATAAATTCGTTTTTCAGAGTCATACACGTAGGTATTTACTTAACCTACTGTTCAGAGCATAAATACCTAACGATAAAATTTGAATTATTTTTAAACTTTCGCGATTTTTACATGTATTAAAATATTATTAGGACTTAATCGCGTGAAATATTTCACACAATCGGTGCAATTTGATCGAAACTTCGGGTAAGTAAAAGGTTCGTTACTTTAAATACGTACGCGATTAAGTTCCGAAATATTTTAATTTGATAGAACTTGGTTTTAATCTTAGATAGCGTAAACTAGCCAAAATGAAAACCAAGTTTTTACATTGCAATGTATGTACCTACCTATAGCAAGTATATTTGTTTGGGTCGAATCTTGGAGACAGAAGCTAAGTTAAAACCACTTTTTTAAGTTTTGGATAATTCAAATTTGGTATCATGACAATGGTACTGATAACGGAGACGGTATGTGGTCATAGGAACTCTAAACTAATCAAGATAGACCCATAGCGTTTGCGTTCATTTATCTTAGAAAATACTCTGGTGTTACATGACATAATTCAGATATATCTGGATTACGTCGCGTAGCACTATACACACATTGTTCAACTGTATAACATACCTACCTATAATATGTATTCTCAACTTCGAGCAAATAAAAAAGGTAGCGGAATAATTGTGTATGTAAAAGACTATTTAAAATTTACTCCGATCCAATATAAAAGTTGTACTTTTGAAAATTTAACAGGCATATTGAAAATCGGATGTAAGCAAGACATTGTATTGTGTTCCATATACAGACCACCAATTTCGAGTTAAACAACCTTTGTTAATGATTTAGGTGGGTACATCTCTAAGTTTGACACTAAAACCAATCTTCTTTTAGTAGGGGACTCAAACATTGACCTAAAATCCAAGTCATATCATAAAAACTTGTATTTAGAAACACTGCACGGGCACGGATTGATGTGTGGAATCACGGATTATACTAGAATCGAGACAAAGCTAGATATTATCACGAAAACTTGTATAGATCATATTTTTGCGCGTCTCTTCAGATTAAATCCGTACTCGGCAGCGCTAAACGTCGTACTGGCCGATCACCGTGCGGTCATACTTGCTTGAGTAGATTATGCTGCTCTAAAGCAGATACAGCGTGTTACTAAAGTATACATTGACTATAAAATACTTTACGACGAATTAAATAAGGTTAAATGGACTCTAACAAACGAAATGCAATCTTCAGATGAAATTTATAATTTTATTTGCAAATCTTTTACCTCTGCACGTCACCAATCATGTAAGGAGAATATTTACAATAAACGTCGTAAAATATTTCGAGTACCATGGATGAATAAAAATATTAAACGGCTATGTGGCAAGCGTGATGAACTGTTTCATTCGTGGAAAAAACATCCAATAAAATCTCGCTCATTTAAAATTAGATTACAATAAAACTAGGAATAAAGTACATAGGCTATTAGAAAAAAGTAGAAATTTATATTATACAAAAAACATAGAACTTAATTTTAAAAATACTAGAAAAATATACAAAATTATAAATCAAATGCTTGGCCGAATTTCGTTAACAGTAGATCAAGTTATATTGAAAGCTTTCGAAGCACAAGGAATTTGCATTAAGTCAATCACAAATAGCTTTGCACTGGGGTTTGATAAAGCAGTCAAAGATATAATTCCAAATTGTAGCTTAAAACTATTAGACCCAGTAAACCCTTGTAAGCCCATAAGTTCATCTATATTCTTTCAGAAAGCTACAGCCGACACAATAAAAAAAAATATTAAGAACCTTGACTCTAATAAAGCTCCGGGTGACGGGTCTTAAAGTTTCTGATCTAAAAATTATTAATAAAGATATATCACTAGCAATAGCTTACCTTGTCAACATTAGTGTCAGAACGGGTGTGTACCCTGACTCTTTAAAAAAGGGTTGTGTTGTGACTTCTGCAATTACCGACCAATAGCCCTTCTTTCCACGATAAATAAAATCGTTGGAAAGTACGTGTGTCAACAAATTTGCAACTTTTATAGTGATCATGATGTTATACACCGAAATCAGTATGGATTTCAACGTGGCAAAGGTGCTACTGAACTGCTGTCTAACTTCACTGACCAAGTCAATGAACATATGAATAATAAAAATTATGTGCTAGTCCTATTCATAGATTTTTCCCGTGCATTTGACACTCTTAATCACATACAGCTCGTAAAAAAGCTCGAGACTAGTGGTATACGCGGTCCTTTACTGGATTGGTGCAAAAACTACGAGGGTAGATCGAAATATTCGCGGCCTACCACATAAATACTTGACTTATTTTAATGTAACTGACCTCATTCGATTTGTTTACTCTCTGGTTGTCACATTGTAAAATTCTGTCACAATAGCATTATCTGTTTTTAAATTAGACTGAATTTTGTGAGCCTAAGTGCAGCGTTTTTAAAGAATGGAGAAAATTGAGCAACGTGCGGTCATCAAATACCTGTTTAAAAAAAAACTGACTCCAAAAGAGATTCACGAAGATATGTCAACAACATTGGGGGAATCTGCTCCATCGTATACGACTGTGAAAAAGTGGGTTGCAGAATTTAAACGCGGACGAGAGAGTATTGAAGATGACCCTCGCTCCGGCCGGCCTACGACGTCTACGACTGAAGAAAACATTGGGAAAATCTGTGATCTGATATTGGCAGATCGGAGATTGACCATCAGGGAGATTGCTGACACTATTGGCATCTCATATGAACGAACACAAAACATCATAGTCAATGAACTTGGATTTTCTAAGGTTTCTGCGCGGTGGGTCCCCAGATTGCTTTCAGTTGAACAAAAACGAATACGGCTCACGATTTCTCGCGACAGTTTGGAAATGTTTGAGACTGATCCACAAGATTTTTTGGACAGATTTGTTACAATGGATGAAACCTGGGTACACCACTACACCCCAGAGTCAAAACAGCAATCCAAGCAGTGGAAAAAACCTGATGAACCGACTCCAAAAAAAGCCAAAACAATTTTGTCAACTGGCAAGGTGATGGCGTCAGTTTTTTGGGATGCTAAGGGTGTCATCATGGTGGACTACCTTGCAAAAGGTGAGACTATAAACTCTGCTTATTACTGCACCCTTTTACGTCATTTGCGTGAAACGATCAAAGAGAAAAGGCCAGGACTACTCAGCAAGAAAGTGTTGTTCCATCAGGATAATGCACGCGTTCACACGTCTGTTGAATCAATGGCTCAAATTCGTGATTGTGGCTTTGAATTACTGCCCCATCCCGCCTATTCCCCTGATTTGGCACCTTCGGACTTTCATTTATTCCCAAACCTTAAAAAACACCTTGGAGGTCAAAAATTTTCATCAAATGAGGAGGTTGAAACCGCGGTGGGTGACTTTTTTGAAGGCCTTGAAGAAACTTTTTTTATGACCGGCATACAGGCGTTGGAAACCAGATGGAAGAAGTGCATTGAGTTAAGTGGAGATTACGTGGAAAAATAAAATTACTTTTGTTTATATTTTATATTGTTTTCTTGCTGAGGCCGCGAACTTTTCAATCCACCGAGGGTGGATAAAAAAAGTTTCTTCAAGGCCTTCAAAAAAGTCACCCACCGCGGTTTCAACCTCCTCATTTGATGAAAATTTTTGACCTCCAAGGTGTTTTTTAAGGTTTGGGAATTAATGAAAGTCCGAAGGTGCCAAATCAGGGGAATAGGCGGGATGGGGCAGTAATTCAAAGCCACAATCACGAATTTGAGCCATTGATTCAACAGACGTGTGAACGCGTGCATTATCCTGATGGAACAACACTTTCTTGCTGAGTAGTCCTGGCCTTTTCTCTTTGATCGTTTCACGCAAATGACGTAAAAGGGTGCAGTAATAAGCAGAGTAGTCTCACCTTTTGCAAGGTAGTCCACCATGATGACACCCTTAGCATCCCAAAAAACTGACGCCATCACCTTGCCAGCTGACAAAATTGTTTTGGCTTTTTTTGGAGTCGGTTCATCAGGTTTTTTCCACTGCTTGGATTGCTGTTTTGACTCTGGGGTGTAGTGGTGTACCCAGGTTTTATCCATTGTAACAAATCTGTCCAAAAAATCTTGTGGATCAGTCTCAAACATTTCCAAACTGTCGCGAGAAATCGTGAGCCGTATTCGTTTTTGTTCAACTGAAAGCAATCTGGGGACCCACCGCGCAGAAACCTTAGAAAATCCAAGTTCATTGACTATGATGTTTTGTGTTCGTTCATATGAGATGCCAATAGTGTCAGCAATCTCCCTGATGGTCAATCTCCGATCTGCCAATATCAGATCACAGATTTTCCCAATGTTTTCTTCAGTCGTAGACGTCGTAGGCCGGCCGGAGCGAGGGTCATCTTCAATACTCTCTCGTCCGCGTTTAAATTCTGCAACCCACTTTTTCACAGTCGTATACGATGGAGCAGATTCCCCCAATGTTGTTGACATATCTTCGTGAATCTCTTTTGGAGTCAGTTTTTTTTTAAACAGGTATTTGATGACCGCACGTTGCTCAATTTTCTCCATTCTTTAAAAACGCTGCACTTAGGCTCACAAAATTCAGTCTAATTTAAAAACAGATAATGCTATTGTGACAGAATTTTACAATGTGACAACCAGAGAGTAAACAAATCGAATGAGGTCAGTTACATTAAAATAAGTCAAGTATTTATGTGGTAGGCCGCGAATATTTCGATCCACCCTCGTACATGCATATTGATAGCCGACAAAGACCCAAATAAAGCATGTAAGCTACTACAGTCCGACTTTAATGTACTAAATAAATGGTGTCATGACAATGGTTTAGTACTTAACTCTAATAAAACAAAACTCATGCACATCAAGTCACCCTACCTTAAACAGTCGCTAACCAATGATATAAAAGCTCATGATCACAATTGCCTACACAGTGTCTCTTCTTGTTGTTGCCCTGTTATTAAATTAACTGAATCACACAAATATCTTGGACTTCACATTGATGACAAACTTAGTTGGACTACCCCCATATTGAACACGCCTGTAACAAATTGAGACAGTTCTTAGCGAATATCACCATACTAAATAGACGTATATCATATAAGGTTAAGTTGATGTTATACAACTCATTGGCGGAGTCACATGTCCAATATTGCCTTAGCAGTTATGGTCGTACCTATAACATACACCTTAATAAAATTTATACACTTCAGTTACGAATATTAAAAAGAATAGTATCCCCACAACTTAAATTACAATACAAAGATAATGAATTAGGCCTTTTTAAACATTGCAATACTTTACCAATTCACCTTCAATTAAAATTAAATTTATTAAAAGAACAATATTTTAATTTCACCTTGTTCACAAAAATTGAACATTCTGTATATACTAGACGCGTTGCTCAAAACAAGTTATGTACGGTGCGAGCCGAGAATACGTTCGGAGAAAGAACTATTCGCTATATGGTTCCCCGTTTGATCAATCAATTAGCCTCTGATTTGCGAAATAAAATAACAAAAACAACTTCGAGAATTATACATAATGACGTACTTACCGATTCACATTACGACTACACTATTGTATTGTAGTAATCAATTAGATTTACCGATATTGTTAAATACCTACATTTAGATTTAAGCGTCAACAATTGTATTGAGATCCGACTTCCGTAGCATAAAGACAAACCTCAGTGGTTTATTTGTGCTATGATTATTTGTAAATTGTATGTTTTAATGATTCGATAATAAATTTAAAAAAATAATACAGGGTAGCATAAACCATGTTGGTTTTCCATAACACCGTAAACCGTTCAATCACAATTTTACACAAAAATTTTTTTTTTAATATTTTTAAGAGGATCGATCGGCTGAAGAGAAAATTATTGGCGAATCTAGTAAATCAAGTGATGAGACTGTTGAGCAGAGTAATAATGACACGCTTACAAAATCATTCTACAATTTGCGTGGTGCGTAAAATTAAAATTAATGTACTACAGTACTCCAAAAGTAATAATGCGCATAGAAATCTTCGGAAATCTTCGTCATTGTTCGGCAACGGTCGTATTACCCGAGCGTCGAAAGACGATATTTATATAGAGTGGTTAAGAGCAATTTCTCTATGCCTAATTTTATATATTATGTGTTTTGTGCTAAAACAGATTTGATTTACCTGTAACGAAATTTGATTCGATAATTCCATGTAAGTAAATAGCGAAAACGCTACAATCATTGTTGGAGTGATTAGTTTTCAAGTGTCTTACCGAAGTTGGTGTAATTATGGAGGAAAAGGTTTAAATAACATAAGGTTTTATTAGAAGGAGAAAAAAACGTTTTCAAATAGAGGTTTACATAAAATATAATCAAAATCTCAGTTCAAATTTGTTTACAGCACTAATCATTCCAGAAAAATAATACAATTATAAAAAAATTAATCAGAATCGAGGAAGACCTCTATTCCCGACATCGCAGATTCATCAGAAGTTTCATTATGCTCTTGTTCATTTACACTTTCCTCACTGCTATCACCTGTGTAAATAATCAGTTTATCGGAATAACTATCGATTCTTGGCTCAAATTTTCTATATTCATCTTCGCATTGAACCGCATGATCAGAAACTTTTTTCCATTCTTCTGGTCCTATTTTATTGATTTTTTCTAATATAGCATCTTTAACTGACGTCACAGTCATTGCAATATTTCTCTTGGCCACGTGTTGCTTTATTTGGGACCAAATATTTTCAATAGGGTTAAAATCGGGATGATATGGTGGCAATCGTATAATTTTATGCCCATGTTCCTCCATTATACGGTCAATGGCAAATTCTGTGTAATTTTCTTTGTATCTTTGTATAATTTTATACAAATCGGGTTTCAGTTTCTTTGGGTCATGCGGAATGTTGTGTTGTTGTAACCAAGCTGTCATTTGTGGTTTAGATGTGTTTGAGTTTGGTGGTTTCACAGACAGCTTATTATGATATGGGGCGTTGTCTATTACCAACACACTATTAGGAGGCAAGTTGGGAATCAATTGATTGCGTAGCCAAGTTTGATAACGTTCCGCGTTTATTTCTTTATGATAGTCACCTTCTGAGTCGACACATTTATGTAACATTAGAGCCCCTGGGACGAAGCCTTTTTCATTGCCTGCGTGTACAATAATTATTCGCTCTCCTTTGGAAATGGGTTGTTTGATACCTTTTTTGTTGCTATCTTGCCAAGTTTTACCCTTAGTATGTGATGTGTGCACATACGACTCGTCCATAAATACTATGTTTCTACCAGAACTCCTCAGCTGTTGTATTTCTCTGAGATATTTGATCCTTTTTAGGCGTATATCATGTTTTTCCATAAGTAATTGTCTGTTATTATCAGTTTTCAGAAACCTAAACCCCATGTCTTTCAAGATCAACCTTAAAGTCTCGGCACAGCCTTTGAAATTAATAGCTTCGATCAACTTTATTCTTAAATTATTTACAGTTGGGAGTTCTTTCAGCGTCAATTGAAAATTGTATATCATATTACGAATAACACAGTAGTCGAAATCATCAAGTACCAGCCGAAATCTACTTTTAGGTCTTCCTTTTTTCGGTGTAGAAAATTTCTTTGATTGATTATGTTTTTTTTCGTTTAAGATATTACTCAAAGTTCGTCGCGAAATTCCTGTAGCTTTTGTAACACGGTCTTGAATTTTTTTAAAATAACCATCATGGTCTCTGTTGAAAACATTGGCTTCATTTAAGAAATAAAGGTACACATTAAATACCATTTGCCGTGCTTGTGAATTAAGCGGTTTTCCACGTTTAAATTTATCCATTTTGGAAGAATTCGTCTGAAAGAAAATGGCATGGGCAGAGTTAGGTATATATTTTTTATGCATGTTTATCTATTTATTTAATTTAAATAAATCTCATTTTTTAAATGTTTTTCTAGTACTTAATATGTATTTAATGTAGGTATTTTATTTTTTTAATATTAAAAAAACGTGAAATATGTTATTTATTTTCCTTTTTTCAAAATATACTATTTAAATCTGAATAAGCTAATTAATGTTGAAATTATATTTACCAAGAAGGGTGTGTAATAGCAGCTCTATATATTTCCACAAATAGAGAACACGTGCAGTCACTACCAATATATAAAGACGACTGACAGACATTTCGCTGACCGGCGACAGCTGCCGAACGCCCGATTTGTTTTCGATTGTGCACACATGATATTGACTCCTATCTCTTTTAAACAAGGTGCAAAATGCAAATGCCTTGTTTAGGGCTCTTACGATTCCATGATTCGAGTGTTTCCGGGAATACGACAATTAGCGAAGATCTGCATGTGCATTATTAATTTGGGAGTACTGTACTTATACTTACTTGCTACTTATTGATAGACTGTATGTAATAGTTATTATGATTTTCTATTTTTCCAGATACATCATCTAAACATTATAATGAACATGATGAAGATAGCAATGACGATTTAGTTTCTGATGATGTTGGGAGTTTATATAAGCAACCAAGTTCTAATAATGAAACAAGTGATTCTCGCCCAGAGAGTACTCTTCGAGTTTAGGGGGAGATATTTTGACTTGTCTAGTTAAATTTATTGATTCAAGAACTGGTTCTCCTTCGACTTTTTCAAATCTATCTTTGTTACTAGAAAATGACGACTTCATTGCTTCACCTACAGCTATTTATAAAACGAAACATGCAAGCACACCTAAACAGATACTTCAGCAAAATAGTAATAAGATTTCCGTTTTATCCAACGTTAAGTTACCCACTTCTACACCAGACTGCTACAAACAATCATTTCATTTGCAATCATATGGGAACATTCAAGATCAGACATTGCAAATGAACCAAGACGATGATACCGTTGTGGAATATACTCTGAAAGAAATGTCTATAGTTATTGAAATAGAGGAATTAACTATGGAAAAACCTAGATCAATTGAAACTGAAGAGTCATGGAACAATGACACTAATATTCCACATGAAGCTAACTCTAAAAATAATCATGACAAGCAGTTGATGTTACTAGATGATAGATTCAGTCCACATTTTGCAAATATTATATCAGAAAATGTTCCTTCTCTTTGTAATCCTGACGTACAAGAACCACATAGTGCTATTGAAGAATTAGTCCAAGCCCAGGAATCGTCTTCCGTAATGGAGATTGAAAATATTGCGATAAATGATGGGGTGTCTTCTATTCCTGTGACTGGTTTACATAAATCAACAAGAAAGCGTTCACTTAATCAAGACGAGTGGAACGACAGTAAAAGCACACTATTAAAATAATCAGGACAGGCTTATGTAGGAGCACGATCTAAAAAATGTTATACTGCAAAAACTATGGGACCACCTTGTTCTTGTAAAAAGAAATGTGGCGACATTTTTTCAATTGAACAAAGGCAACAAATATTTAATAAGTTTTATTCTTTGAAAAGTCATGAGCTTCAATGGCAGTACATTACGCGACATGTTAAAACAAAACATATAAAAAGATTAACTTTAGACCGTAAAAATAACAGGACACAAACAATAATGTACAATTTACCTACAGCATAGTCTTATACTCAGGTTTGTAAAGTGTTTTTTCTAAACACTTTAAGAGTATCAGAACAAGTTGTCTATACAGCGATAGAAAAGATAAAGAAAGACGAAAGCTTAACCGATTTAAGAGGAACTCATTCAACAAGGCCACATAAAATGTCTCAACCTACAGAGGAAAGCATAATGACTCACATTAAACTCTTTCCTTCTGTAGAATCAAACTACATTAGACAGCAATCAAAGAGACAATATTTATCGCAACACCTGAATATTTCAAAAATGTATAGATTATATGTAGACTGGTTACAACATCAAGGCTATACTTCCCATCAAAAGGCATCAAAGAGGCATTATGAAACTATATTCAACACCAAGTTTAATTATTCTTTTTTCAAGCCTAAGAAAGACTTGTGTGGTACAGTAAGAAAATAAATTCTAGAAGGGAAATACAATCAACATGTGGCAAGGAAGAACAAGGTACGACAGATAAAAGAAGAAGAATATTAAATCACCATTGTCTGTCATAGGCGCCACCAATTCTTAAGAAATCTCTTTTGCTAACATCTGGTACGCATTACGACCTTTAACTATACAATGTCATTACAAAAAACAAACATGACGTGGATACAAAAATGAACACTCTTAAATCTAAAATACCTCACGTATTTAATAAAATTAACGGCATATTGTAATAAGTACTGTGTCTATTGGTGCAATTTTTTTTTATTCATCTCATTTGTTATAATGGTTTTAAGTAGGTAGGTACTTAAATTTTCGTAGGCGATTTGTATACTTGTATATTTATATACCATTACTAAAAAGAAATTTAAACATAGCAACGACGACAGCATTTTGAAATTAACTTCCAAACCCAACAAATTCATCGTTACTTCTTATTTGAATTGTAAATCAGTTACCTACCTAATGCAAACGTAAAATAAACCTCGTAATATTTGATTTGTAAGGGTAGTTATATTGCATAAATAATAATAATAATAATATAGCCTTTTATTTCCGAAAACTTATAATTAATGACAAAATAAATCTTTAAAAAACTTATCACTACTATATTTACACGCATGCAATTACAGAATGTCTCTGATTTCGGTGTGCCTTACGGCAAAGGCCTCCTCCAATTCTTTCCACTGTTTCCTATCCGCTGCTACTCTGATCCAGTGAGCTCCTATAGTGAGTTTCATGTCATCCTCCTATCGTCTTGCTTTTCGTCCTCTACTCCTGACACCGTCCCTTGGGTACCAAACTGTCACCTGTTTGCTCCATTTCTCCTTTTTACATCGAAGCATATGCCCAGTCCACCTCCATTTTTGTTGATCGATACGTGATAGTATATCTGTTAATTTGGTTTTGTGCCGTATATCTACACTTCTGACTATCTTTTAGTTTTAAACCTAGCATGCTTCTTTCCATACCTTTCTGACATCTTTCTAGTTTGTCCCTATGGTGTTTCGTCAGGGCCCAGGTTTCACAGCCATAAGTGATGCAGGGTAGGATACAGGTATCGAAAGTCTTCTTTTTGGTCTTAATGCTCATTTCCTTGCTCTTCATCACTTCTTTCAGTGCCCAGTATTTTTTCCACCCTGACGCAATTCTTTTGTCTAATGCCTTTGACATTTGGCCCTTTGTCGATATTATCTGGCCTAAATATACATATTCCTCTACATACTCGAATTTTTGTCCATTGTTTGTTATGTCTGTGGGGGTTGAATTTGTCATCATTTTAGTCTTTGCTAAGTTTATTTCAAGACCCACTTCCCTACTTCTGCTTACTAAGGTTTGTATCATATATTCCAGTTTTTTTGGGTCTTCCTCCAATATAACGAGGTCATCCGCAAATCTTAGGTGACTCAGACGTGCTCCGTTTATGTTCAGTCCCAGATGTTCCCATTCCAATTTTCTGGACATTTGTTCAAGCACTGCTGTGAATAACTTTGGTGATAGTGGGTCACCTTGCCTGACACCTCTCTCTATAGGAAAAACGTCCCCTGTGGATTCCAGCCTAATACTTGCCTTGCTTTCTTTGTATATATTTTTTATTATATTTATGTAGGCGCTTTCGATCCCCTGCTCTCTTAGACTTAGCCATACATATTTATGTATGAGGCTATCAAAAGCCTTTGAATAGTCTATAAAAGCCAGGTAAATGGGCTTGTTGTATTCGTTGTATTTTTGGATAAGCTGTTTTATTGTATGTATATGATCGATTGTGCTGAAGTCTTTTCTAAATCCTGCCTGTTCTACTGGTTGGTTTCTGTCCAGACTGTCTGATATTCTGTTTAGAATTACTTTAGCAAAAACTTTATATATATTTGATATAAGAGATATGGGTCTGTAATTTCCTATATCGTCTTTTGGGCCCTTTTTTGTATAAGTATTATGTGAGATTTAGCCCAATTACTTGGGATAATGCCTGTATATAGTGTCTCGTTAAAGACCTGTGTTAGTATTGGGCTTAACTCACTGATTGTTCCTCTTATTAGTTCATTTGTAATACTGTCTGGGCCGAGAGCTTTTTCCATTTTTTGACTTTTTATAGCTTTTTCTATTTCGCATTGTAGTATTTCTGGTATGTCTTCAGTGTCTTGGATTGGTTTTTCATAACATGTTCTCTATCAAGCAAGTGTGTTTCTGGTTGGTCAGGACTGGGTTTTTGGTATAATGAGCGATAATAGTTTGTTGCAGTACTTTGAATTTTGATGCGCGACGTTGTTGTTAGTTCTTTGACTTTAATTTTTGGTATCCATTCTTTTCCCTTTTCTCTGAGTTCTTTGAGCGCCTTTCTAATGCCTCCTGTTTTGTTAATGTGATTTTCTAGGGTTTTAGTTCTTCTGTTTATCCTGTCTTTCCTCATATTTTTGCTAAGATTAGAGATTTCTTTTTGGTTACCGATCTTATCCTTTTTTATTATTAGTGTTTCTTCTATCTTTAATTAATTTTAGTGTATTTTCACTTAAGTAAGTTTTCTTGCTTTTGTCTATTTGTGGCTCTATCTGTTTTTTCTAGCATATTTTTTTTTTTATATTTTTCGTTTAGGTCTATATCTGAGGTTACGGCTTTCATTAGATCTTCTGTGGGGTGTGTTGGGGCAGTCTTCTTATTAGTTGTTTTCAAATGGTTTATAGGTGTTGTTTTTGGTCTAGGCTTTTTTGTGCTGTTTTCGTTTAGGCAACTGCGTACAATGCGATGGTTGGTATTAAAATTTAGGTTTTGTATTACTCCTGTATCACTGAATGACCTGACTTTGTTGGTGATTATGTAGTCGATTTCGTTTCAAGTCTTTCCATCACGGGATATCCAAGTCCACCTTGTTTTGGTTTTTTTTGCGGTACATGGAATTTAGAAGTTTTGCTCAAGTAAGAGTTCAACCAATTTTTCTCCATTCTTGCTTCTTTTTCCTCTACTGTATTTTCCTATTATATGTCCTTCCCCTGCTAGTCGAGCGCCTACTTGAGCGTTGAAGTCGCCCATGAGCGCTATGTTGTTCTTCGAATATTTTTCAATGACTTCCCTCAGTTTGTCGTAAAAATCTAGAATTTCCGTTTTTGTTGCTTGTTCTGTCGGCGAGTAGACTTGGATGGCTGTCCACTTTTTAGAATGTTTTGGTATGTTGAGATGCACTAGAGCTATTCTATTCGATATTCCTTCAAACCCTATGATTTGGTTTTTTAGTTCTATCTTTACCAAGAACTCCACTCCTCTTTGACCAGCGACTTCCCCTTTGTGATACATGATATATTTACTTCTTTCTTCTATTTCTTCCCCTACTCGTCGCATTTTGCTAATACCCAAAATGTCCCACTTGATGTTTTCAAGTGCTAACTCTAGCTCTTGTAAACTCTCTGGTGTTCTCAGCGTTCTTGTGTTTAGTGTACATAGATATAGACTACTAGTCTACTAGTGGTTTCCGGTCGGAGAGGGCCTCTACTTGTTTTTTGGCAGCTCTGGCATCGAGTTTGATCTATCACGTAAAACATATGCCAAGATACTTGGTTTAGTTACTTCCCTTGTCGAGTTTTGGGATGTTGTTGTTTTAACTGTATTTTCCGTGTTGGGTTTTTTCTGAGATGGGGTGGTTGGTGATCTTGTTATCTCTCTCTTCCTTTTTTCGCGGTTTTTGGTCTCTGGTTTTTTAACAATTAGTTTTTCGTACTTTACGAACGCAATGTTTCCATTTTTCCCTTCTTCTTCCACTTTAGGCTGGAGCTCTTTACGTACTTTGAGAACTTCCTTAGGAAAGTCCTCTTTGACATACACGTTTGTGAGAAGATTTCGCTTGTTTTTCAAAATTAGATGTTTTTTTCAAGATGTGGTTAGAGATATAATCACTGGGCGATTCTTTTCCGATAGTTTTCCAATTCTTTGGACATTACTTATTTCTTGGCTATCCAAATGCGTTCCCGATTCCACTAAAGTTTCTTTTATGAAGTCGACTAGCTCCAATTCTGTCTTTCCTTTCACATCGATACCGAAAAAAAACAAGTTATTCTTTCGTTTTTTCTTTTCATAGTATGACATTTTTTGTTCCAGACTACTAACTTTGGTTTTGAGATCATTATTTTCTTCCTTCAGAATTTTCAGCTTTTCGTGTAGGGCCTCCATTACAATTTTTGTTATTTCCGTTGTTAGTATTTTTGTTTGTTCATTAAACTTTTCATTTATTTTGCCGAGTAACAATTCCATTTGTTTTTCCATTTTTTTTTTGATTGGGTGTTTTGACGAGATATGTTGGTAACATCGTGATAATATTTGTGGCAATTTCTTTTTCTGATTGTGGCAGCACTTTCGGCTGTCAGTGTCAAATGTCACTGTCAGTTTGAATATTTTGAATGATTAAGTTGGTACTACTTAGTTCTTTTTCAATTTAGAGGTTATGTTAAACTATTTATTTTTGATCGTAATCGCACAAATGTAGCACTTTCACTTCGAATGATTGTTAGAACGTTGTGTTTTTTTTTTTTTGCAGGAGGAGTCGAAAGGATTTTGTGTTCGAATTTTCACTTTTTGCACTTTTAAATGTTAAATAACTGCAGAGCTCTCTGTGATACGTGTTTACACTTTCGTCACCGGAACCTGAACCTAAATATTGCATAAATAGGTACCACTAAATCGAAGTCAAATGTAAGTCAAAGATATTTTATTCGTTATTTTTATAGTTATTCATCTTCACAATCAAAGTAATTTCAGTTTCATTTCAAGGATAGAACATTTACGATAACCAAATAAACAATTCAACTTCAATCCATGTAAATAGTCAATTGTAAATCTCAAAAACAGTTAATTATTTTCCAGTAGTATTTTAATCTATAGCTCAGTTACTGTTCAAAAGTCAGCACTTGGATGAGCTTGGAACAGAACGTATCAAAAAAATAAACATTCGAAGTTTCTACAATTATAAAGAAAATATTTTACTATAAGTAATTAATTCTAAATTATAACATTTTTATATAATGATATGGAGTCTCACATTTGCCGGATTAATAAAACGAAAATATTAGTCTATCGTTTATTTATTTCGTATTTTTTCGTATGAAGTTATTTTTAACGGTGGCAACACTATTACAAAAATAATATCGTAATATCGATTAGGATTAATAACGATTATTATTATATAATTATTAGAAAGTCATAGAATCACTAAATGTATTTTGGTTCTTGTAATTATACTTATTATAATTACAAATACTTTAATAATTGTTGCACCGTTTGAATGTAAGGAACGATAATATTCATACACCATACTTTATTAAAAAAACGAAAACATATTCTTTGATACCTTTAGATTGAAACGGCTCGATTAAAATTAAGAACTTATTAATGAGTTATAATACAAAAATCGATTTGTATAGGATAGTTATGGCAACACTGAAATGTAATGTCACTTGTTTGTCTGTGCTTTGCTTGTTTGGCGCCGGCGCATGAAAAGTATGAAATCAGTTTAAAGCTTAATAACAAATAGCTTTTGTAATTTCTCGTATTGTGTATGATATTGTGGTTACATTACGTGAGTTTGAGAGACTCCATATACATAGTAACAATCAGAAATATTTTGTGAGACAGAGACTCGTACCAATTGTGACAATTGTGAAGTGTTTGTGAGATAGACTCGTATTATATATCATTGCAAAGCCGTATTCATAGCCATAAGCTAGTGCTACACATCATGTGTAATACATAATTAATACGCAATATCATAGTTATATCCTATTTAAAAAAAAAAATGTTTAAAAATATTTTGATTTTAGAAGTTCATCGACCCATTACAATTAAACCCGGCAAATTAGGTAAATCATTGTTATTTCTTCTGAAAGTATATATTATTGTCTTTATAAATCAGTAGCTTTCATCTAAGCACAACAACATTTGTAGTGATACTAAGTTCCATAGTCACTTGAACATTACCCTTTGAAAATGCATTAAAAGCTAATTTTAAGACAGAAAATCAAACAGAATTAAATTAAACGAACACAATCCGAAGACAATGACTTTAGTCTTTAGTTTAGAAAATAAAATTATAGTTAAGATAAGTGTATATGTCGTCGGTTCGGTGTTAAAACCCGATAAGTCGCAAAAATTGAAAAATACAGATTCTAAACCAAACATACATAATTTTTGGCGCTCTTTCTAGTGGTCTATTCAGATACGTCAAGTTCCGTGTGTAAACAAAGATGAGTAGGTTTATAACCAGGTAATTGGCGATATTTTGTAATTAACTTAATGGTAGAAGGTAGAAAACTTTAACAAAACTTATTTTAATTAAATGCTTAAAGTTAACTTGGTTTCGTGGTGGAAGAATCAAATAACATCTATTTATTTGGATTTAGCTTTTGGTGAATCATGTTAGACTAAAAATGCCATATGATGTAAGACCAAGTGTTACGGGTTATTTGGTTATACCCCTCGGTGATGCGTCGTAAAGTGTTACTTTCTCGGGACGTAAAACCAATAAAATATACTTGTCGGATTTCAGCACTACTTATTTGTATTATACTAAAAAAATACAAACGGTAAAATAATTTAAATATATATATCTTCTTTATCAGAATGAAGACATAATAATATTTTCACTTAAATATTTGTTATTGGTTATTTACGAAACCGCGCATAACAATATTATCCTAACATGATTCGGGGTAGGACCCAATAAGTACAATTGAATGCAATGCACCCCCGCTCCTCAACCGGCCCGCACGCAACGTCTGCCAGCCGAACGAAGTTATTCCGTTGCGCGCACGCGAGCGAGACGCTTTTACAGGCTTGCCGCAAATTCACATTACGAAATATTTACGGAAACAAAAGGAGTAAGGATGGGGGATAGATCCAGAAGACTTGTGCAACTAGCTTGCAATAACAATATGGAAGTAGGTAAGTAAATATTATATATCTTTTCATGACAAAACGTATTAAAAGTGATTTATATAGATAGTTCCATAGTTTACGTGACAATACGTAGGTACCTAATTTAGTTTGTTTATTCCATTGAATGAAGGTAATTAATCATTACCTTCATTCAATGGAATAAACAAACATTTCACGTATTACATTTGCCGATTTATATTTGAACAATACGAGTAGATATCTACTCGTCGAATTTCTTGATTTGTATCAACAACATTCACAAAATAACAGTATACCTACCTATATTACTATTAACTATTATTACTATCTCGCGTAATGTGGCAGATATGTGGGTGCAAGTGCAAGCGTACTTCGAAACGAATGACTTATAGGGTTTTACTTATTATACTAAAATCTTTACTGGTCCTTTTATTATTGTGCTACGTGTCAGATGTGGCGACTTATTGGGTATGACCACAGAGCACATACGATGATTTATTTATCAGTCGATCATACTGTACGTAATCCTAACATTAAACGTGCTAGTAAAAGCTTTAAACGTGCGGCGACGGCATTAGAATTCAACTTGTGTCCCTTAAATATCCGTGGCTTTCGTAAAATTCAACCGAGGGTTCCGAGACCTTCTACCATGCTATGTCTTGCATGGGGGTGAGTAGACAAAGCTGGTCGACTGAGTAGCGAGGACAGTATACTTGTGAGAATACTTATTGTAAGCTACTGAGCTTACCCTCAGGTGGGCCATAAAAAGTTAGCAGTATTTAAGTGATTATTAGGTATAGGTATTATTCTATATTTTACTTTTATTTCAGAGAGTTTAAACTGTGAAACACATTCTTTGAGTGGCCTATGTTGATGGTATAAAGTAAATTATTATTATCTGCTTAATTAATGTTTGTTTTATTATATATTTTTATATTTGAGACATTGTTATAGAGCCATCAAGCTTAAATAATCGTTCTAATCAATCATCAGACCTAGACGAATCGCAACTAGAAATAGCCACTAGTTTGAACGAAATTGTTAATATAGGCAGTTTCTCAGAAGACCAAGGTGAATTTTCATTTCAAACTTAGCGAGCGACTTCAAAATAGAAAGAGCGTATCAATTCGATATGTATCTTTTTGTATGTACAACGATGAGTCCGTAATCTATGTTCTTTCTGTTTTTCTTTTAGTGCCGTCTACCAGTAAGAAGGCAAATAACTATTTAGAGTACCCTTATGATGAAGTACATTTATTCGGCAGCGACTACTCAGATCATGACCCTACTTACCAGCCAGACTTGGATGATGACTCGATCGCATCAAGACATTCACATGAAGTTGATTTATTTGATGGTGATATAGGCAATTTACCTGTCGACGTAGCTGCTTCACCTTGCGAAATAGTTACGAAGATGTTGTTTAATATCTTAGATAAAGTGTGGATATCAGTAAAGCGACGTAGGAAACCAGAACCAACAGAATGGAAGCGAAATATTCAAAAGGCCAGAAAAGCTGAAGGGCTATCCTATGAGACGAGGAGTGTTCTACGGCCTGCTAAAGTACCTAAATCTATAAGTTGTGATAAGTGTCTTTATAAATGCACCAAAAACTTTACTCCAGCGGAGCGAGACTCGCTTTGTAGACATTTTTACAGTATGGACTATAAAACTAAAAAGAACTTTATTATTTCTTGTATCACCATACATCCTGTGAAAACACGAAAACTACAAAAAAAGTCAAATAAAACTGTTCGATTATTCAGCAAAAAATGTTTTTTCCAAAAAGGTAGAAAAAAAATTTAAGTATGTCAAAAGTTTTTCACGGCCACTTTGTGTATAAGTGCAGATGTCATCTATGATGCTCTTAATAAAGTTGATTCCTTAGGACTTTATGATGGAAGTGATAAACGTGGCAAGAAAGCTCCTCCAAATAAAACCAAACAAGATGATGTAAAAAAACATATTGAATCCCCGGTTATGGAATCACACTACTGCCGAAAGAATAGCAAAAAACAAAACCTAGGACCAGACGTCCATTCTATTCTTAATATGCATCGACTGTATACAGAACTATGTACAGAAGTGAACAGGGAACCAGTTTTTGAAAATAAATACAGAGAATTTTTTACAAAACAGTACAATTTGAGTTTTTTCAGCCCTAAAAAAGATTTATGCGTCATATGTACAAAATATAACAAGGCCGAATCTAAAGAAGAACTAGAACTTGAATATCAAGAACATATTCAGCGAAAAATAACATGTCAAGCGGCAAAAGATGCTGATAAGGTAAGGGCTAACACTGATGACCAATTTATGTCGTTAACTATGGATTTACAAGCGGTTTTACAGATTCCTAGTGGGAGGGTTAGTGTATTATATTACATGAGAAAATTAGTAGTTTACAACTTCACCATATACGAAGCGCGTCGTCATAATAATGCGTATTGCCTATGTTGGAGTGAGCTTAATGGCAAAAAGGGAATTTATTTATTTATTTATTTATTGAGACAAAAACGAATTAAAAAAAAACAATTACAATTATCTCACATGCACTGAGTGTAACGATATAAAAATAAATATACAAAAACAATTCACATAGATAAACAAAATTAATTAATTAATAATACAATTATATATGTAAGTCAATAAAATTAATTTAAATGATAATATGAATGTTAACTTAATTATATTAAACAATTGCATTAGTCAGTAGTCAGAGTCGTATGTCAAATTATCATTCATAGATCTATCCCATTGGTCAGTTAAATGTTCACAGTATGTCAGAATAAGTTTCCAAGGAACATCACACAAAATATCGCAATCAGTATTGGCAGCGAGGAGTGCATTAAAGTGGCGTCGGGTACGGATCAGCGGTGACATAGATCGCGCCACAGTACGACCATTATCAATGTGGAAAAGGCCCGGTAGCTGCCCACGCCTGTTAACGGTCATGCCAGGTGCTTTAGGCACAGACAGGCTGCACATAAGGTTGTGTAACTGCAGGTTGTCAACTTGTCCGTTAAGCACTTTGCAGCAAATAACCAGTTGGTCCCGGACTCTCCTAACCTCCAGTGAATTGTAGCCAAGCTGGCCAAGAAGAAACTTGGTCGGGTACAGGTACGGATAATACCCATACATTTTTTTGTACAAGGATCTCAGGAAGACTTTCTGTACTTTTTCAATTATCCGCGTGTAGGTGACCTGATATGGGTTCCAGATACATGCACCCGACTCAAGTTTGCTTCTAACTAAGCTATTATATAGGGTTCTGATAACCTGCGGGTTTTCGAAGTCCTTGGCATTGCGTAGTACAAATCCTAAGCGCTTATATGCTGTCTTAGTTAGCTCCGATAAATGGTCATGAAATGTCAGGCCGCGATCAAAGATTACACCTAGATCTTTAACACACTGAGTCCTGTTTATGTTTACACAGTCTAATGTGTAGTTGTGTAGAATGGGATTTCGTTTGCGGTCAAAGGTCATTACACTACATTTACTAATATTAAATAACATTTTATTAGTCACACTCCATTCATGCACAAGGTCAATATCTTTTTGTAAGCTAAGGGCGTCGTCAGGGGATTTGATTTCCAGAAAGAGCTTTAGGTCATCTGCATACAAAAGACAGTTGGCAGCTTTCAATACGCTCGGTAAGTCATGAATCATGATCAAGAAAAGCAGGGGTCCAAGTACCGAACCTTGACTTACCCCCGATTTCGTCTGATAGGGTTCTGACACGTAAATACCATGCCTCACGTACTGTCGTCGATCACGCATATAGTCCGAGAAAAAGTTAAGAAGCCCGGGGGTAAATCCGATGACTGATAATTTACGCAACAATATGTCATTATCTATTTTGTCAAAAGCCTTCTGGAAGTCAAAATATATAACGTCAACCTGCAATGCCCGATCCATCGCACTCGATATGTAATCGACCAAGCACAACAAGTTTGTGTTCACTAAACGTCCCGGTCTAAAGCCGTGCTGTTCGTCACCTAACAACTGCTTTACTTGTCTATATATTTCTTTGTGTAATATATATTCAAATATTTTAGCCGGCGCGCATAAAATTGCTATAGGGCGATATTCAGCAACGGATTTCTTATTACTACTCTTGGGGATAGGCGTCACTCGGGATAACTTCCACTGGGTAGGATATTTGCCCTTTACTAGCGAGAGATTAAATATATGGCAAGGTGGAAGGGCAAGATGTGTTTTATAGGTCTTAAAAATTGAGCTAGGCACATTATCGGGTCCAGAAGAGCTACTGGGTTTTAATTTGTTTATGCCGCCGAAAATATCCATGAGTGACAGGGAAGCCAGAGTGATATGAACACCGTGGGTCCCACATGAACTGCATGCACTACTATCTAGTGTAGGAAAGTTGTTTACGAATACGCTTGCAAAATATCTTGCAAACGCTTGAGCGGCCTCAACACCCTTGCATGATTTGTCTTCATAAGTGACGCACGGCTCGAATCCACCCTTAGACCTAAGGCTATGGACGTGGCCCCAGAAAAGCTGAGGGTTGCGCTGTAAGTTTCCCTCCAGGACAAGCATATGGCTTTTATACGCGTAGGCTATACGCCTCTTCAAACTGGTGCGTAGGTTCGAAAACGATTTATATGAATCGTTGCACCGAGACTTTAGCCACGCCCTATGTAAAGTAGATTTCAACCGAATATCCCTAATTATGTCGCTATTGAACCAAACGGGGTATCTATGGGATTGAGCTATCCGTCTTTTCTTTTTAGGTACCGATACATCAAACAGACCGTATAAAATGCTATAAAAGGCATCGGTAGCTGTTTGTACGTCACTGGACTCTAGAACAGGAGCCCAGGAGGTTTCCGCGAGCAAGGAATCAAATAATGCAATATCCATTTTCTTGAAATTCCAGTCATGTGAAACACGAATATTACTTGGCTGCATATGATCGGAGTTTTTGTGATTATACACTCTTAAAGTTACAGTTATCTCCAGTGCAGGGTGATATAGCCGATCAATTGGCACAAAGCCTTCCGTTTCATATACGGACACCTGCCCAGAACGCGGATCAATGCACTCCCGCACCAATACTACGTCAAGAATACTTCCATGGGAATTAATTACGTTGTTATGTTCCGTCAAATTACAATATGTCAAAAAATAACAATAATAGTTCTTAATAAAGTCAGAAGCACTATTCATGTTTAAGTCACCGAGAATATAAAAATTACTATTAGATTTAAGTACAAACGATTCAATTTTGCAAAACAAATTCATGTAAACTGCATCGGTAGCGCTAGGTTTTATATAGACTACACATATAGTAAAAGAGGTACCGTTGAAAGTTACACAAGCCCATAGGTCTTCTCCGAGTTCCGACTCAAGCTCCTGACGACGTCGTACGGCAACACCCGGTCTTGCAGCTAGTAGGACTCCTCCGCAGGGGGTAGCACGGTCGCGGCGTAGCAGGGTCCAGTTGTTTGGAACAATCTCAGCGTCGGTCACTGAGGCGTCAAGAAAGGTTTCCGATGCCGCTACGAGTATACAGTCAGAGACTAATATGCTTGGGTACCATACACGTAGTTTTGTTTTCAAGCCTCGCACATTTTGATAGAAAACAGTGAAAACAGGAAATTGTGTTGGTAATCTTAAGCGCGGCTCACTGAGTGCCGACTTCAGGCTGAAACTTCTGACTGTCGGGTGTCGGAATATGTTTTTTATAATTAATCCATTGCTTAACTCTTGCATTTGCTGGCCAAATATCAACTGAGAAGCATTTATTAAAGCAATCTTCGGGAACTCCTATTTTGAACGAGTTGTAATGATTTGCTGTCTTCAGTTGTTCCACAGTGATAGCCCTGTTTGGACAGAGCTCGCTCAGATACGTTTTAATCTCGTCCGCGCTAGACAGCATATTCCATAAGTGGAGGTGTTTCCGTGACTCGGCAGCTTTCAGTGACGTCACAGAGGGTCCTCCAACACAGCGCAACGATGAAGGCGCACGTCGCTTTTTGTATAGCACCTTCGTCCATCCGTCCTCGCTCGATTGGGTGTTATCACCGCTAGATTGCAGTTTGTTTGGTACCTCTATACCTGAGGCCTTCGGTGCGATGTCGATGGTCGTCGCTGGTTCTGAGGTGCCGGACGGTGAAAATATTAAAATATTTCTTCTACTGCGACGCGGGCGTTCTTGATTTTGGTCCAGTGTGGGGACATTCGCACTAACATATGCTGAAGATGGACCCACCGTGGCTTCTTGGCTGTCATGTCTTACACTTGCCGTAGTGTTCTTAGTGTTACTGAGGATGACTGTTTTCAACTCTCGAATTTCATCCGTTTGGGTTTGGATGAGATCCGCTTGCTTAGACAACAGTTCCCTGTACGTCTGTAGCTTATGCTCCATACTAGTAACTCTTGAGATAATACTAGTAAGCACCTCAGGCGAGATCTCAACTATTGCAGACATCTTATAGCAAAATATGTCAGCCAGAATTGATTATCAGCGAGAATGCTAACAAATACTGTTAGCGGAGCTTCTTTGCAGAATAAATACAAGAATTGTCTTGAAAAATGTCCAAATAATGTCAAAAAATAAATAATAAGTTCTTCTTTTCGGAATAAATTCAAAAGAACTAAATTACAAATGTCCAAATGCCTCCCAATATCCAAGGTAAACTGCAAAAAGTGAATCTTCAACGCAGGCTCGAACTCGGGCACTCGTAATCCGAAATCCTCACTATGACAGAGTGCGCTAAGCAAACTTAATTCGTTATGTCGAAACAAACGATCTCAAGCTGACATAGATAGGATAATATCCGTCGCTGTAGTCTGTTTTTATGACCATATAAGGTAGCGAAATTTCTCGGTTTGTGTGTTATGACTCACCGGTCAACGACGAATAGGAAGAGCGCACAGTGGTGATTCACTTCTGTAGGCATAGTATTGGTATTATTAGTGTTAGAGCGGTTTGTAACACGACCGACCGAAATGACTAATGACTCTCGACTCAAGGAAGTAGTGAGATAGGAACCTGTCTGTTATATTACCTATCTCATGAAATGTCGAAATCTGTGACAGAGGTGAGCATCTTTTCCGACACATGTAGTGGACAGAACCGCAACCAATATATTTCAGCTCTTTTGCTCTGGGCTGTCCACAAAATAGATCATCTACAAATCATAAAGCAAAAGTTTCTTGAAAGTGGACACACCCACATGGAGGTGGACTCGATGCACTCCGCAATTGAAAATGCTGCTAAAAAAGTCACATCAATTAACAGTGTCACAGATTGGAAGAATATATTTAAACAAGCCAGGAATAAGAAAAGGAAAGCTTTTAAAAACGAAGAGGGAGAAAAAGAAACCGTAGAGGTGGATAACTACCAGGTGAAAGAATTTAAATACAATGAGATGTTAGACCTTAAAAATCTGAGTGTTATTATTATGAAGAATAAAAACAAGGATAATATGAATCAAGCAGTAAATTGGCTAAAAATTAAGAGGTTGCGATACGTACGTGGAGATTTTAAAATTTACTTTAATTACGACATGTCAGAGAATTTTCTTGAGTTGAATGTTTTGAATACAAATCTGAACACTTCAAATTCGCGAGCTACGCGACGTTCAAACCCACCATCTGTTGCAGTGCCTTTGCCAGATGTTTTAGAGTCATTATATCAAAGTCAATTGCCCATAAGTGCAGCGAAGAAGAAAGACCTCGTGACGATGTGTAAAAAGGATATAATACCAGAAGAACTACATGGGAGGATTAATAACATGAAAACATTCAATAGTAATGTTGAAAACGACACCAACGACGAGTGATGCGCATACTCCCGTAATCATTTGTCATTTTTTTAAATAATGTTATAAGGGTGCGTTTCCACTGCAGCGAAGCGGAAAGAAGTCGTTTCCGCTAGGACCCAACAGCAAAATGTTATGTGCTTTGATCTGCACGTCTTCGCTCTGCTCCGCTTTAGTGGAAACACACGCTAATGGTTATAATAATTCAGTTTAAATTTTTTTTGTCCTTTAATTATATGTGATTATTAAACTATAACGAATTGAAATCAGTCATTTTCTTACTGGTAAAACACTATAAAGCAACACCTTACCCAATAAATGTTATTTTTACAAGAAATCTTCACACAAAATACGGCTAAATTATATTATAACGTGTTCTTGTAGATATTTTCCTTTTAAAAAAAATAACTTTATACTGAATTGAATTACTAAAATCAGCTTAATTTGTTCTCAAACCTTTGACATTGAATAACTCTGAACTCACTTTTTAGCACATAACAGAACCGACGATGTGACGGATTTATCAACCACAATATTTCCTTTTACAAAAATATTGTATCGTCGGGTTTATCGACAGGTTTCGAAAACTAATGACTTAACTATCGATTGGTCTAGAGGTTTGTACCTACTTCTATACAATCGTAGACCCAACAGCCAATATTACGTGGCTGCTAGAATTACCATAAAATCGCTTCGCCAATCTGACTACTACCTACCCACTTGTATTGTACCAAGTTTAACTTCCAAATAAATACTCTAGTATTAAAATAAATATTCTAGTTGCCAGTTCCCTTCACAGTAGAAACCTATTCTCAATAATCTTCTCTCCTTGTGAACCCTTTTTTTACTTATAGTAACGGGATCCCTAGAACAAATTTTAAAGTGATACATATCAAGCGGGCATTGCCGTGGTAGCTTCGTTTTGACAAGACGCCCAACTTTATGTATACGACAATTTTATATAGTGGTACGTTAGTGAAAAAAAAGGTCATAAATATGACAAACTTAACTTAGTCGTTGGAAAACTATTATCCCCATACATCAACATAGGCCGCGATTAATTTACCAACCGCAAATAAATTTGTAACCAAAAACTATTTTTTGTGATGTAGCAATTATGGCTTTTACTACAAGCTACATGGCACCTAGCTTAAGTTAAAGCCATAATCGTTGCATTATAAAAGTAACTAACGACAAATTACAGATTAGTAAGCACCTAACTCGATGTTAGGAATTTTCCTATAAAGTAGTCGGCTCCGTTGCTCTATTTTTTTAGGAATGTCCAGAAGTACAGAAAACATGGCCCTATTTAAGAAAGAGAACCCCCATTTAGAAAGAGATGTAGAGTACAACACTATTTTCAAGGTCAAATCATTTTATTTTTATTAATCGTCCAGTATGTGGTCTCCATTACTTACTCTATCTCAATGTCTTACCCCCGTATTTATAAACGAGTAATAGCAGTTACTTAAGTAATAGTTTTTATTTTATAGTAAAGATAATGAGTGTAGTAAGAAACGTCAAACGTTAGAATACTTAGCCAAGCAATAGTCACCAAAATAGTTAATTGAGTAATAGCTATAATTAAGAATTTTATGTAGAGTTTATTTCTTTAGAGGTATTTTAAAAATATGGAAGGTTTGGAAAGTAAAAGCAATATATATGGCGCTATGCCAGTAGGTAAATAATACAATAATAATAATTTTATTTTAGGCATCAATGGCCCACAGACATCTATACCTTACCGACTAACATACTTACAATAATACAATAAGTGAAGTGCTAGTAAAAGTAAATAGAACTTAGAATCAGTAGGTACGCTTCACTCCCTCATAAGTACCATGCGTCGCGACTCCAGAAGCTGCACCCTCGGCTTGTAGCGGAACTTCTGGCGCACGTACGTGCAGGCTCGAGATGTACACCGGCGTGTTCGGCGAGGAAGCGAGTGAGGAGCGCGGAGTCCCCTTAGGCTTAGCTTTGCCGCAGCGGTTCTTAATGGTCGGCTGTCGGTGCTTCTTTCTTTACACCGTCAAAAAAAACATCTTCTGTATCTTCTTTATCTCTGTTCGCTGTCCTATCTGTGTAATGCTTAACAAGGGCTACACTGGCAAAATCTACTGATGGTGGTACTTGAGATTTCACCGGGACAAGCAATGCAGGTCGCAGGCTTGCGAGTTTTAAAACATAAAAAATTATACCCTTGCTACTTAAATTATAGTAACTTGTACCCGTATTTAACCAGCTTAACTCCCTCTAAATAAAATAGTAAAATACAGGTGACGCTTAGTGACATTTCTTGGGTGACATCAAGCGAGTTTTATGACGTTAAATTAAAAATAAGTTCTTCAAAAATACTTTAAATACGTGTGACAGACTATTTCATTTGGGAGCATTACTATTCAATTATGTTGCATTTCGGTACATTCAGAATACTAAAATTGAAGAATATCGATAAAATTATTTTTTTTATAATTTCTGTATTATTAATGTAGTATCGTTGGCGATGGTGGTTGGTTGATACTATTCATAAACGGAATCACAGGGCAAAGAAATATCACAAGTGTGTGGGCTTCGTTTATTTGATAGACAGATGACTGTCAGGTGTCGATGAACAGCAAAAGTGGAAAAATCCGTTAAAGATGCTTTTACACAATGACGTATTTTATTCTATACTATTAATGCAGGTTCTATTTACGTCTCTTTTGAGCAAGATAAACCCAAAAGGGTCAGAAAAGGATGCCTAATATAGAATCTCACCTTGTCTGTGAATAATTAAGGCGCAAAAAGCAGAAATTGATTGGATTTTACTAGGTTTGATATAAACGCTTGGATATTACCAGTTTTGGAAAAAATCTACTGTGGATATTACCATTTTTGATACAATTCGTCATTATGCATCATTATCAGGGTTGTCACTAAGAATTTTAACAACAATAGTTTGAAATTAAAATTTCTCTAAAATTTAAATAAATTTTAGAGAAATTTTAATTTAATTTAGTATTCTTTGCAATTTTTTTGCGAAAATCAAACAAAATCAATAAATTAGATGAATTTTATTATTTATAAACATTCTACGAAAATCAAACAAAATCAATCACCTCTTCCATCTCTTGACCATGACAATTCTCAATTTCTCCCTGGGGTAAATTATTGTCCCTTTCTATTAAATTTTTAAAAAAGATTAAGTCATCTATATTTTTCCATTCGTCACCGTAGTGTTTTTTTAAAAGATTTTGGACATCAGTCAATTTTGCCTGGGCTACAGAAACTCCACAAGGCAAACGTTCTGGCTGTAATTGCGTTATTCTTTTACCACGGGCTAAAATACTTTTAGATGTTCCAGTGTCACTATTGTATGAGATTTCTCCTCTCACCAACATATTTGTGGACGTCCTCGACCGTTTTATTATGATTCTCTTCACTGTACTGATTTTGAAATGCAGTTTATCTGGTTTTTTTAGAATATTTTCTGTAGCAGTGCGCCAATCAAAGACGGGTACTTCAGTGCCCAGATGGCGTATTGTCTCATGTTCAGAAATGAGATCTATATACTCTTGAGGGTTTGTTATATTTTCACGAGCACGGCATTTTTTTTCGATGTAGGCAAAAACCCGATCTGGAGGCATAAATGAATGACCAGTTACTGGGTATATCAGCTCTACTCGTTTGATATGTCCGGGAGCTGTACTGAACCACTTCATTACCATACCGACCATCATTCTGTTTTTATTTTGGCCCGCGCAGCCGTCAGCCATAAGCCGAACGGTTTTAATGCCATTCAGATCCAGTAAACATAACGCATGGTGCAAAGCACTACATATCTCATTAGATGACTTTGCTGCAACATCTTCCGTCCACAAATATGCAAAAACATTTTCTTTATTTAAAGAAGTCCGTGATGAGCCCTCAACTACAGTAAAGTTGAAAAGGTAGATTTGTCGGGAATAATATGTCGCCTGGTCAGGAATTTTCCGCATGGGTAGATTTTTCTGGCAATCGAATGAAAGGGTTAGAAGTCCTTCTTTTTCCTCCTTTAAATAATTGAAAAAAGCTTTTGCCCGCAGCTTATGTATTCTTTTCTGAACCATGAACTCTTGTTTTTTACCATCATTTTTTTCTATTTTAATGTTTTCTGATAGTTGTAGACAAGTAGAACAAACATCTTGCCGAACAGCACCGAAACCAATGTTAAAAGAAGTGTTAAACACTTTTCTAAAATAAGACACCGTTACCGAATATCCCGGCAAGGATTGGTCACTATACATTGCGTGCATTCTTTTAATAGACAAATCGGGAGCCAAATATACACGGTGATGGTCTTTTCCACGACAGTAATGCGTTTCTAAAGGTGTAAAAGACTGAATAAATTTTTCAACTGCTTCTTTTCGTGATGCGAATGTGAATGTTTTTCTATCACCTCCTCGTAATTCCTTTGCCATTCCACCTGAGCGCATATGTCTTTTAAGTACTCCCTGTACTCGTCCTTTCTTTAGTTTCAATATGCCCAGAAAACATTTTAAACAAACTGGTGCCGTGTGGTGCCGGCTTAAGAATAGTACCACCCCATCTCTACCCGTGGGTGTCGTCAAGGCGACTAAGGGATTTCACCCCGGAGGACGGGCAGCAGCGTCCTCTGCGTATTTAAAGCCTTACTGCGATCGCCAACCCGCTCGCCAAGCGTGGCGATTATGGCAATTACCCCCAGGATCTACATACTAGTAGGTTCTACTGGGGAGACCCGTGCCCAGCAGTGGGCCATCATATGGGTTGATATGTATATGTATGTATGTATGGTACCATCGTATTTTTCGGATGCTTGCGTACAAAATATCTTGTTGAAAATTCTTTGGTATTGCGTGTTCCTTTTGTAGGTCTCTTTCTTTTAATTTTAGTACATAGGCAATATTTCAAAATGAAGTTATCTTGATGTATTTTTGACGGGTTTTCATAAAATAATTTATGAAACCAAAACATATCTCCTGATGTTAAAGAACTGCATTTGTATGTTTTAGAATTTTGGTGACAGTTCGGTTTTATTGGTAAGGAAGTAGCTGAATATCAGTAAATATAAAAAAAAAACATACCTAGTCAGCTACTAACAAAATCGACATAATATTGTAGGAACTTTTAGAAAAAAAATATAATTTTGTTCTAATAAATAACCTAACCTAATTTAAAAAATGTAAGTCAAAGGGTTTTATAATATTCAAATTTTTTGTTCGACTTGGCGGGGGCACTGCGATGCCCTCAGTACCGTGTATGTTGTATTGTACAGGGAACTTAATGTATGTGTAAAGTTTCATAAGAATCGGTTAAGTAAAAGAAGGTGAAAAAGCATTCACAAGATTGGAAACAAAAATAAATAAACGGGAACAAACCAAATATTAAAAACACTCCTTTTGACCCAGTCCCGTAAAAACCAAATGAAGTACCTATATAATTTTGCAACAATTCACTCAGCTTCGGACATTCTATTAGAAGTCACAACCCTATTGGTTTTAGAATTCAAACAGGTAGTTACTGGTAGGCATGTGATGTTTACTTACAGTTTCTGCTTCTCCTTGCAACGTTTCGATAAATTTGGATTTCGTAATCGCTTTCTGGCTTTGTCTGGCGCAACTTTTTGTATGCCACTCATTATTTTACGTATTATTTATCAATTAAAATCAATAATAGCTGAAGAGCTGCAGTGTATAGTCTCGTTTTTTTATTGACACTGACCGCCATGATGGACGCGTCATGCCCTGTGATTGGCTGTCGCGGATATTACCACTTTTGATTTATACCTAATGCTGGATATTACCGACTTTGAAATACTGTTGAATTTAAAACCTGTTTTTCTATGGGAAATTCATGGATATATCTAAATTTGAATTCGACAAGCTATTCCACTTGTCATCAGCTATCGACAGAATATGAAAAAATACTTTTTGACCAAAGTGGATTTTACTACTTTTGATATTTACCGACACTTATGTCAATCTTAGAACTACTTTACGTCTACGACTGATACACGGCGTGTGCATCTACGACTGATGTTCGTCTTCAACTTTGTGCATCGACTTAAAACTAACTTACAATATACTGTGATAATATTACTGGTTACTTGGGCCTCTCACCCTACTTAACGATACCCTTACTTTAACGACTTAAAATCCTAAGAATACTTAAGGATGCCATTAAATCACCATTGTCTGACATAGGCACCTAGAATTCTTTAGAAATCTCTTCCGCTTACATCTGGTACACATTACGGCCTTAACTATTTAAAACTATACATCGTCATTACAAAAAATAAACCCTACATCTTACATAAAATAACTATTTAAAACGACATGACATGGATACAAAAATTAAACTCTTAAATCTAATATACCACATTCATTTTGAAAGTTTTAATATTTGTAGCTATTTTAATTTGTCGTAATATATTTTTGCTCTCTATTTTACAAATTTATTAAAATCTTGTTTATGTAAAGGAACGTTTTTCGCGGCTCACCGGTTGCTAAGTAATAATAATAATAATTGGGACAACTCACATAACGCTATCTGATCCCAAACTAAGCAGAGCTTGTACTATGGAAACTAGAGAACTGATAAACATACTTATATATTTCTAAATACATACATATTATAGATAACACCCAGACATCATACTCATCACCCAAAGTTTTATCCTGGGTGGGGATCGAACCCACGACCTCTTGCGTAGAAGTCGGATACACTCCCACTGCGCCACAGAGGCAGTCAAGAGACAGTCTCTTCCTTGAGCAAAGTAAAAAAGTAATACTTGATTACTTTGCTCAAGGAAGTAAAGAATATTACTTGTCTATACAATAGGTGGTACTAGCCGTGTCTCAATGAAGTAATTGCAATGGTAATTGATTCGTTTATAAATAAGGGTGTAAGAACAACAATGACAAGATGGCGGCTGGCGTTCTCGTTACTTGGTGAATTATTGCCAGCAATGAAATAATAAAGAAAACAGTTTTAAAGGATTTTGAAAACTAATGATGGCTTCAATATAGAAGTAATTTTATAATAGATTGCAAATTTTTTAAGAAAAAAATTTGCACCTAAAAAAATCTTCAGCCTTTATAAAATCAACAGGTTTTGGTGATTGAAATTTACAAAAGGAATCCCAATCATAGGGATTATTTATTGACATATTTAACACGCAGACAAGGCTCAAATTTAAAACAAAGTTTTGACAAGCAAATTTACGAAGATAATGTTTATTGGGAACACGTATTACAGCGAGTTATAGTTGTTATTTTAACTCTAGCAGAAAGAGGCCTGACGTATTCTATTCGGGGATTTTTTTTCGTTCACATCGAACTCATAAGCCAATTTAATTCCTTTTTAGCGACTCATATAACTAAATATGGAAAGGCTGGAAAAGAAAATGTTTCATATTTGTCGAAAACTATATGCTAGTAGTTAATTAGCATTATTGCTGAAAAATTACACTGAAAAATTATAGATTAGGTTTAAAAAACCTGTATATTTCAGTGTCTCAGTTGATTCAACGCCGGATCTGACCCATACAAGCCAACTCAGCGAAGTTATTCGTTATGTAAAAGACGTTATGATTAGTACAGTGTGGCCTAAATTAAAGATGAAGTACTCACCAGAAGACATTTTTAATGCAGATGAAACTGGCCTTTTTTTCAAGTTGACTCCCGACAAAACTTTAAAATTCAAAGGGGAAAAATGTGGTGGAGGAAAACTGTCTAAAGAGCGTATTACAGTTCTAGTGGCTGCCAAAATGAGTGGCACAGAAAAAAGAAAGCTCTTAGTTATAGGCAAATCGAAAAACCCTCGGTGTTTCAAGAACACAAAACAGCTGCCAGTTACGTACAAAGCAAACAAGTCAGCTTGGATGACATCGCAGATTTTTTAAGAGGAAGTGAGAAAATGGGATGCTAAATTAAAATCACGGAAAATCTTGCTTCTAGTAGACAATAGTCCTGCTCACCCAATCATATCTAATCTTGGAAACTCTCTGGTTGTAAAATACTGGTTGTATTAGCTGGGCTAATACAACCAGTATTTTACAACCAATGGATCCTAAGCCTAAACGGTCACTATAGACGGAAAATGTTGATGGATATGATCGAAACTGACGGCAAGGTCTCGATCAACATGCTACAAGCAGTGAACTTCTTATCAAAAGCCTGGCAAGAGGTAACAGCAGCCACTATCCAACATTCTTTTCGACATGCTGGATTATGTAGTAGCCAAGAAACTAACCAATTTGACAGTGAAGACAATCTACCACTTAGTGAATGGATAAGCCAGTTCAACATACCAAACAATTTTAACAAAGATCTACAATCGTACAAAAATATAGATGAGGATGTAGCCACAACTGGTAAATTTACAGATGAACAAATTGTTGATTTAGTATCAAAAAGTCAGGAAACACCCGATGATCAAGATGAAGAAAATGATCAAGTGGACAAAGCCGAATCACCACCAACAATTCAACAAGCCCTCGATGCCGGTAAGTTGGTAGAAATTTTTTTGTTTTTTAATCAAGACGATTCCACCATATATCTAGATATGAATAGGATACATAAAATAATACAAAACAAGTACTGGCATAGCAAAAATCAGACAAAGTTATCAGACTATATGTGTAAACAATAATTTATAAGCATTTATTATCTAAGACATACGAGATTAAAAATTCTTGTTAATTTGGATGTTTTTTTGTTCACTCCATATAACGATAACTCTCTATAACGACAAAAAATGCTCAGTCCCTTGAGTTTCGTTATAGTTTACACTGTATTAAAATATAAAAAAAATTAAGTAAAATAATATAAAAAAAAACTAAAAAGTATCACCGCTGTGCCGGTTGGAGTGGGGGGTGTTCAAGCCACCCCCCACTCCAGCGTTCCGCGATAGAAGCTATGCAATAGCTTAAAAAATACGTAAAAAATAAAAATTACTTAAAACCTCTATCAGATACCAGATAGGAAGACAAAGACAAAGACAAAGACAAAGACATTTATTGCATAAACTGTGTACATAGATGACAAGAAAAACAATTAGTTCCAACAGTCTGCCCGTACGGGCGTTGCAATTTCTTATTTAAATAGGTAATTCAAAATTGTACAGTACAGAGATTGTTACTTAGTGGCAAAATATTCAGACATGTTATAAAAAGCATTATCAGTTAGCCATTTTTTCAATGTTTTTTTAAATAACATTCCTTCTAGCTTTTTAATCTCTATGGGTAAGTGATTAAATACTCTGATTGCTGTGATGTATGTGCTTTTATAATAAATCATATTCTTTATATTAGGTAAAACTAAATTATATTTGTATTTATTTCTTAAATTACATTTGTGATGACACTTGAGATCAAAATATGATATATTATTTTTGACAAACAGACACAGCTCCAACAAGTAAATGCCCGTAAGTGTAAGGAAACCTTCTTTGGTAAACACAGATCTTAGTGACTCGATATTTCGCATATTGTAGATAGTACGAAGACATCTTTTTTGTAAGATGAAGGTGGATTGTATATCAGTCGAATTACCCCAGTATATAATACCGTAAGTCAGTAAAGGAAACACATAACCATAATAAGCTGACTTAGCAGTGTTTTCAGAGGTCGTTTCAACAAGTATGGATAAAGCATAACTGAAGGTTGATATTTTTTTATTTATCTTCTCTATATGATTCTTCCAATTTAAATGATGATCGATCGTGACACCTAGAAAGTTGATATGATCAACCTCTTCTATGTTAGTGCCTGAATTTAATATATTTAACTTCGGTGGTTTAGTTTTGTAATTTCTAAATTCTATGAGCTTAGTTTTTGTAAGATTTACCTTTAAATTTATAGCTTTTAGCCAGTTTGTCACAGTATTCAATGTATTATTTATTTCAATTACGTATTCATTGTCATTTAAATTATCATTACAAATAAAAATAGTGGCATCATCAGCATACATTACGCATAAATGGTTTATTAATTTTGGAAGATTATTTACATAAATTAAGAATAATAACGGTCCCAGAATGCTCCCTTGAGGGACACCTAGCAATACGTTTTCAAATACAGACTGTGTAGAATTCAAAGTTTTGTTACGTTTGTCATATGATTCAATAACTGTAGCTTGTTTTCTATGTTTTAAATAAGAATCTATTAGGTTTCTAGCTACACCTCTAATTCCAATAACATCAAGTTCATTTAAGAGGATGTCAAATTGAACGCAGTCAAAAGCCATTGACATATCAAGAAATACAGCGGTGCATCTCTTTTTTTTATTCATGTTATCCCATATGCTATCGAAAAGCTTGAAAATGGCCGATGAAGTGCTTTTATTTTTCTGAAAGCCGAATTGATAGGGGCTTAGCACTTGGTGACGGTCAAAGAATGTAATCAACCTATTATGTATGACCTTCTCAAAGAAGCTCACGCGAAAGCAACATCTGCTAATTTGGATTTTGCGTTAGACTTAATCTCTACGTATGATATGCAAAAAAGAGTGACCAGAAAAGAAGCAAGTTATTTGTCAGGCAAACTGCAAGAATTTGAGTTTGTAGTTATGTGTATCGGTCATGTGGGACGAAATTTTGATAACCTTCCGAAAAGTCAGCAACGTACTATAAGACCCTGAAGTTACAGTGGCGGAATGAAAATGTTTATCACCTTAAGTTCAATTTTGCTTGATGGTTTGAACCGAATCAAGGAACAGTAACGCCAAAATGTCAACGATGTCAAACTAAAAATAAGGTTTTACTCAGATTAATAACTCAACTATACCTGTATAATATGGTACCTTGAAATAAAAACTTTTTTAATAAAAAAGTAGACATACATCAACCATATACAAAAAAGTTTTTATTTCAAGGTAAATAGAACATGGTCATATCTGAGAGGTTTTAGTTGAACTACTCACAGTCAAGGAATATTTGCCTGAATAAATTTAAACCATGTTCTCGAACAGTTAAGCACAATTTAGAACATACGATTTTATAACTGTCTAATGTGATACAAACGAGGGGAGGTCCAAAAGTTCGTGGAATGAAAGAGATTTAAATAAAATGAAATAACAAATCTATTTTTACTTTTCAAAATATTGGCACCCTCATGCAGAAAACATTTTTAGATTTATGAATTATTTTTTCTAAACCATTATAAAAATATCTTTAATCTTTTGCCTCAAAATGAGCCAAAATTAAATTAAAAAAGGAAATTTTCCGACAACAATGAGGTAAAGGAAACTATTTACCTCATTATCGTCGGAAAACATCCTTCCCCTAAGTTTATTTTTTTAAATTGGGGAAAATAAAAATCACTTGGGGCCAGATCTGGACTGTAGGGTGGGTAGACTAATGATTCGAAGCCATGCGTGTGCAGAGCAGCCATTATAACTCTGGTCTTGTGAACCGGCGCGTTATCTTGTAAGAGCAACACACCTTTGGTAAATTTTCCTCGACGTTTTTTCTTTGATGGCCTCCTTTAATTTTTCTGGTATCGTTGTGTAATATTCTTCGGTTATGGTCCTTCCCTTAATACCTAGCCGTCAACTTTCCCGCCGACGCCGGCACTTTGAATTTCTTTGGCAGTTGTGTCCCCTTTTTGTGCCATTGCATGGTCTCTTGTTTGGACTCAGGCTCAAAGTGGTGAACCCATGTTTCATATCCGGTAACAATCCGCTCCAAAATCTGTGCAGGTTGGTCTCCCCACAACTCCAAAAATTGGTTTGACGCATTGACGGCAGCGTGAGCATTCTCGGTACCCATCTTGCACTGATATTTTTTATACCCAGATGGTCATGTAGGATTCGCAAAATGGTATCTGATATACCTCAACTAATGCAGATAACTGTTTTTTCTTCAAACGGGTATCTTCCAGTACAATTTTTTACACTTTTTCGATGATGTCTGATGTGGTGGCCTCAACTGGCCCTCCTGAGCGTGGGTCGTCTTCAATCGTCGTGCACAACGTGCGTCGTTACAAATGCGGCTTGGGGCCGGGAGCCTTGAGAATGGCTGGGGGTGCCCTGAAAAGGGCAGAGGAAGCCCTGAGAAGGGCTGTTTTTATTGCCTTTCGGGAAGGCGGTGTGGGCTTGCGCCGTCCACTCGCTGCGCGCGATTATCTCTCCAATGACCCAATAAGGCTGTAACTCAATTTATATACTAATGATGAGTCCCCAATTAAGCAATGCGCACCTATCTCCGGTCCATCCCCTCCATTTCACAAACTTTTGGACCTCCCCTCGTAGTTTGAAAAGGTAACATATGTATAATTTGCAAAACGTTAAATGAGTGTATTTCAAAAACTGACGAACATTTTCATTCCGCGACTGTACTTTAGACACATGTACGTGTCTCTATAATTCAATCCTCGATTTTCTATAACAGTTACGGGGAGACTTCGATAGAATAGAATCACAGGCATAAGAAAAACTACCCGACGTGACCTATAAAATACTCGTCAAAGACGAGAAAAAAATGTCTAACGATAGACCGGCTGAAGATAATCATTTGACACCCCGTGAAAAATTTAAAGTACTTACTTTCTATTAATTAAACTCCGAGATGCGGAGGAGAGGTAATATTTATAAAGATGTATCAGAAAGATTTTCATTTTTTAAACAAAGTACCAGTAAATAAAAAGAATATACAAAAAAAAGTAACAGTTTAATCAAACAATATCCAAATGATTTAAACGCAGACTTAGAAGTAGAAATTCAACAGTTACATTCTTATGTTAAAGATAAAGATAAGATAAAGATCAATTTATTTGCATAAACATGTGTGGTAATACAATACATAAAAATATTACAGATGTTCAAATTAAGTTTGGTATGTTCAACATGTTTTACCATGGTATGGTGTACAAATAATAAATAATTAATTATGTATTAGGTATCTAGAAATAATATTACACATTCATAGCACTTTACAATATTGCATGCATTTTTAAGACAAAATTATAGTAAAATCAAATTAAATAACTGTAAAACAATAAATAAAATATAAATATGTCAACATTGTAATTAATAAAATTTATATAGTTTTGTCAGTCAAATAATCATTTAAATTATAATAGCATTTATCAATCAGTAGTTTTTTTAACATTTTCTTGCACAAATCAATGTTTAATTCTTTTATATTTTTAGGAATTTTATTATAAATTATTGGTGCCTTACATATTACACTCTTATGGAGTAGCGCAGTTTTAGCAGGGTGAATGCATAGTCTATTCTTATCTCGACGATTACGTTTTACAAAATCAGATTGGCGATCAAACAAATGAATATTTTTTCTGACAAACAAAGCTATTTCCAGTATATACAATGATGGAAGTGTTAGTATTTTATGTTTTACAAAAAGTGGCTTACAACTTTGAGGACTTTGAATTCCAAACATTGCACGTATACATCGTTTTTGCATTTTAAATGCTATATCATGATTTGTTGAGTGGCCCCAGAAAATTATGCCATAGCGGAGTATAGACTCAACAAGACCATAGTATGCCGTGATTAACGCATCTGTGTTGATAGTTGCGGCAAGTTTATACAGAGCATATGAGGAGCTGCTGACTTTTTTACATAAGATATCGACATGTTCTTTCCATTTCAATTTATTATCAATAATTAGTCCAAGAAATCTACCTGTACCTGTTTCATTTATTGTGTAATTATCATAGACTAAATTGATATTCAATGAATTTTGTTTTTTTTGTCCAAAATGTGTGATGTTTGTTTTCTTTAAATTCACTTTCAAGTTATTGTTATCTAGTCAGGTAATTATGGATGTTAGTGCATTATTTATATCAATTTTATATCTGTTTGGGTCTTCACAGGCTATTGTGACAGTACTGTCATCGGCAAATAATGTAATAGGTTGCGAAGTTGTTTTAGGCAGGTCGTTTATATAAATGATAAATAATAGAGGCCCGAGTACACTACCTTGTGGCACACCATATGTCACATGGCGTTTAGTAGAGGTGTACGTGGTTGCATATTTTGTTTTAAAATCAAGTCTCGTTATCTCAGTCATTTTTTCTCGATTGGTTAAGTAGGAACGAATTAAGTCTAATGCATTGCCTCTAACACCATAAGCTTCGAGTTTTTTATATAATATCGTATGATCTACGTTGTCGAATGCTTGTGACATATCGCAGTAAATAGCACAAACAGGAGTTGTTTAATCAACACAAGTTATAATATTTTTAATAAATTCGTAAATGGCCACGTTTATGAATTTGTTTTGATGAAAACCTTTTCGTTCTTTACATAAAATATCATTACTTTCAAAATAACTATATATTTCACCGTAAAAATATTTCTCAAATATTTTTGAAAAAACTAATAATAATGCAATTGGTCTATAGTTCTCCATCGTTGTTATAAAAAAAACCTCAAAAAGTAACCTGAGTAACCTAACTCGTGCAGAATTATATGAAGGTTTACACGATGATAAATTAGAATCAGCGTCTTCAAACGTCGACATAGGCGTGTTTTTTGAACATTATTGATCACCAAATATACTTAAGACCCGTAGTTTATATAATTTTATAATATGTACAAATCGCGAAGATTTATCAAAATTTATAGCAAACCGATACGGGCCGGAGTTTGTAAACAAAATTAAAGAACTGGAATTCCTTCGTATGTGTGGGGTTAGAAACTTCATTAACCTTTTTAATAAAGTGTCGTGCGTCGGATGTGGTACCTACGGGAGTGCGTATTAAATCGCGTAATGACATTCCACACTTCGAAGGGATTTTAAGAAACGCGAGTGTTTGTCTTTTGAAACAATTGATACGGAACTGTCGGTATGACTTAAATAGTGTGCAGTGCGAACTATACTACCTACATATGGAATGCAATGCAGTGTAATCCGTGAGTGATTTCGACTGGTGTGACAGCGTAACGTAAGAACAAGCGCGTCGTATCTATTATTTAAGTGCTAAACGACATAACACGAAATTCGAAAAGTTGCTTAGTCAGCGCGAGGGTAGAATCGCTCAAAAATCACCACCTACCCACACTGAAACGGTAATTAATTTATCATCTACCAAAATTGATGGCACCACACAGAGCATACTAGCTAAGGGGTTTTTTTTTAAGTCTTTATTTATTTTAGAAACCTTTAACAGATTGTTATGTTGGTTCCATTGTAACCTGATCTTAATATCTACATTTTAATTTTAACTAACAAATAAAGTAACATAGCCTCTGGAGACATTGGTTTA